>NC_069411.1:67289643-67452143 GCF_026875155.1 Cherax quadricarinatus | reverse complement strand
AGATACGAAGGAGAATGCAATAGAGGAAGGGGGGGAGAAGTCAATTTTTGTTCATGGACTTTAGGAGGCTGAGGGGACAAAATACATAGAAAGACGACAGGGTACATAATTCAAAATCGAAAATATGAAAAAAAACACAGAAGAGAAGAGATCCATCTGACAATTTTTCAGAGAAAAAGGGGATACTCAAGGAAAGAAACCGTCCAGTCAAATTTATTTTCGAGCCAGAAACAGGATTTCCCGCAGCAGAAACCATGAGTACCTTGACAGTGACAGAACAAAAGTAAATCGACAGAAACTGAGAAAGAGAATTCAAATAGGCAAGGGGCAGGAAAGAAAATATAGAGAGGGCAGAAAAGCCCTGAAATCAGGAGGACCAGCAAACACAATCCTCCTCTGAAAATCCAAACAATACCCACAACCCCGACAATCCCCCAAAGCTACCAAACAAATTAACCCAAAACAACCCAAAACTCCACACCACAAGCCCCCCCTTATCACAAACTTCAAACCCTTTACAGCAGGCTCCTTTTAGTATCCTACCAGGGCTCCAACTCCCCAGCCCCACAAACTCCCAGAAAAACAGTACTGGAAATGAAGCTGAAGGTATGGTATGCCATCACAGATGGAATAACATATAAATGTGGAGAGTGACATGAATGAATCATGGAGGCATCCCTAGATATCATAGTGCTCATGGAAACAAAGATCATGGGTTTGATAACAGATACTGCCCTTTCCACCCGGGATATCGGATTCTGACAACAGATGCATGGAATGGACAGAAGAGAAACAAGGGCCTACATAGTAGGAATACTTCAGACTAGGGGTGATAGTAGTGTGTACAACCCACCACAGAATAGCAGAAGGCAATAGAGGAACGCTAAATAACTATCTAAGGTGGCCGGGAAGGGCCCAGTCAATCCCCATGTGTTTCCAATCAAAGGGATTGATTGGGAAAATTTGGAGACACTTTGGGGGACAAGAAACGTCGAGAGTTAAGATGATAGAGGAGGTACTGGTAAACCTCATGCATAAAGAGAGAGAGAGGAAAGGATGAACCAGCAAACCTAGACCTTATATTCACCTTGAGTAGTAGAGACATTGAGCACATCACATATGAAAGGCCCCTTGGAGCTAACGATCAAGTGGTCCTGAGCTTCAAATGCATTGACGAGTTATGAAAGTGGAGAGTGAAGCAGCACAAGTAGGATGGGAAAAGCCAAACTACAAGTGGGAATTACACAGGCATTAAAAATTTTCTGCATGAGGTACAGTGGGAAAGAGAACTGGTTAGAAAAATTGTGAATGAAATGATGAAATACATGACCATAAAATGCAAGGATGCCAGCAGAAGAGAGGTTTATACCCATGGGCATCAGAAACAATAGGAAAACCAGAACGAGCCCATAGTTTACCAACATGAAAAAACTAAGTGTGCTAGACAATTACAAATGTATAGAAGGCAAAGGACCCAGGAAATAAGGACAGTAAATTAAGAGACAGAAATGAATATGCATGAATATGCAAGGAGGGGACCCCAAGCGGCAATACGAGAATGACATAGCATCAAAAGACAAATCTGACTCAAAGCTATTGTACAACCACATCAGAAAAAAAAACAGTCAAGGACTAGGTAATCAGGTAAAGGAAGGAAGGAGAGGAAATCATAAGAAATTACAAATAAGTATGTGAAAAGCTCAACACGGGATTGAAGGAAATATTTTCACTGAGCCCATAAAGGACTCAAACGGGGTGAAAGGGTACACCAAAAGTCTGTACACAACCACACAACAACCAAGGAGAATTGAAAGAAACTGCTAAGTTGAGTTAGATACATGAAAGTCGGTGGGACGCAAAACATCTGTCCATGGATCCTGAGAGAGGGAACAGAGGCATGTGTGTGCCCACAAAGACCAATCTTTTAACACATCTATCGAAACAGGGCAAAAACCTGAGGTGTGGAAAAAGAGCAAATGTAGTCCCCCAAAACTTACGAAAGTGGCAGGCAGGTAACATTAAACCACAGACTTAGTATCACTGACATGCACAGTTTTGCAAAAGTCATGGAGAAGCTTAGCAGGAAAAGAGTTGTGGAGCACCTAGAAAGGAATGACCTATGAACAATAACCCCGCATGGTTTCCAAGGAGGGAAATCCCGTGTCACCAACCTTCCAGAGTTTTACGAGAAGGTGACAGAAGTAAGACAGGGAGAGAGAAAGGTAGGGAACTGCATTGTTTGGACTATAAGAAGACTTTTGACACAGTTCTGCATAATAGATTAGTGCAAAAGCCTAGAGGAGCAGGCAAGAATAACAGGAAAAGGCACTGCAGTGGACAAGAATACCTCAACAGGAAGGAAACGACGAGTGATGGGTTCGGGACGAGGTGTCAAAGTGGGCCCTGTGACGAGCACGGTCCCACAAGGATTAGTCCTAGGGCCGGTACTGTTTCTAGTAAAATGTGAATGACAGGAATGGAATGGATAAATTCAAAGGTGTCTCTTTTTGCAGAGACATGCAGCTAATGTGGAGAATTAAAGTGAATTAGGAACAGGTAGGACTACAAAGGGATATGGACAGACTGCAAGCCTGGTTCAACAAGTAGCTCCTGGGGTTTAACCCCACGAAGTGCACAGTCATGAAGACCACAGTAAAAAAAAAAACACAGACAGAGGTCATGCTAGAGGGGTCAAAGACTGAAAAACCTCACTGAAGGAAAAGGATCTTGGGGTGAGTATAATACCAAGCACATCTTCTGAGGTGCATATCAACCAAATAACTGCTGCGCATTTGGGCGCCTGACAACCTAAAGAATATTATTTCGAAACCTGAGTAAGGAATCTTTCAAGACTCTGTGCACCAGTAGGTCAGGATCATACTGGAGAATGCATCACCAGTTTGGAAACTACATCTGGTTAAGCACATCAACAAATTAGAGAAAGGGCAAAAGTTTGCAGCAAGACTAGTTCTCGAGCTATTTGACATGTCCTACGAGGAGAAGTTAAGGTGGAGGACAGGAGGGATAGGGGATACATGCTAACCCACATGTATGAGGAATTGAGAGAGAGTAAAAGGGGACATGATGGTTCAGAGATGGGACACAGCGAGAGGGTACATTTTGATTCAGACGAGTCACGGGAATGTTAGAAAGTATTTTTTTCAGTAATTGAGTTGTCAGGGAGTGGAACAATTTAGAGAGTGATGTAGTGAAGGCAGGATCCACAAAATACTTTAAGAAGAGATACGATAAATCTCTTGGAGAAGGGAGAGAGTGGACCTAGTAGCGACCAGAGAAGGAGCGGGACCAAGAGCTGTGAATCGACACCTGCTACCACAAATATGTGAATATAAATAGGTGAGTAAAACATACACACAGAGGCAAATTTTGCTGCACACCACACACAACACACACACACACACACACACACACACACACACACACACACACACACACACACACACACAACACACACACATTGAGAGAGGGAGCAGAGGCGCTATGTATACCCCTAACAACAATATTCAATAAATCTATAGAAAAAGGGAGATTGCCCTGAGGCATGGAAGACAGCAAATGTAATCCCAATCTTTAAAAAGGAGACAGACATGAGGCATTAAACTACAGACCAGTGTCACTGACATTATTACAAAATCATGGAGAAGATTATCAGGAAAAGTGGTGGAACACCAGAAAGGAATGATCTCACAACAGCACTAACAGGGTTTTTCAGGGAGGGGAAATCCTGTGTCTAAACCTACTGGGAGTTTTATGACAGGGTGACACAGTAAGACAAGAGAGAGGGGTGGGGGGGTTTTGCATTTTCGGGACTGAAAGAAGGCGTTTGACACATTCCATACAAGAGATTGGGCAAAAACGGGGACCAAGCAGGGATAACGGGGAAGGAAAAAAAAAAAAGGGAAACGGGAAAAACTTGTCGGGAAAACAGCAACGATCATGGTCGTGGCGAGGGTCAGAGTGGGCACCTGGACCTGGGGGGCCCCCAGGGGTCACCTAGGACCATGCGTTTCTGGTATTGTGAACGACATGAGGGAAGGGAAAATAGACCCTGGGGTGTCCCCTGTTGCAGATGCGTAAGTTGATGAGAAGAATTCACCCGATCGAAACCGGGCAGAACTACAAAGGGATCTGGACAGGCTGCAGACCTGGTCCAAATTGGCTCCTGGATTTCAATCCCCCCAAGTGCAAATCTGAAATTGGGGAAAGGGGAAAAGAAGACCGCAACGAGTACATCTGGGGGGCCAGAGACTACAAACCCACTCAAGAAAAAGACTTGGGGTGAGTAAAACACCGGGCACGTCTCCTGAAGCGCACATCATCAAAAAACTGCTGCAGCATAGGGCGCCTACAAACCTAAAGAACAGCATTCCGACATCTTAATAAGGAATCTTTTTCAGGACCCTGTAAAACCGTGTACTTTAGGCCCTTTGGAGATGGGGGCACCATTGGAACCCCCCTTTACCCAAAACACGTGAAGAAACTAGAGAAAGTGCAAAGGTTTGCAACAAGACAGTCCCAACAAGAGGGGATGTCCTACAGGGGAAAGGGAAAACAACCGACGACACTGGAGGACGGGAATAGGGGGGACGATAAAGACATACAAAAAAACTGAGAGGAATGACAAGGTGGACAAAACAGGGTGTTTCCCGAGATTGGACACAGAACAAGGGGACACAGTTGGGAACTGAAGACACCCGAGAATCACAGGGGTTTAGGAAATATTTCTTTAGCCCCAGAGTAGTCAGTAAGTGGGGGAATTTGGGAAACGATGTTGGGGGCAGGATCCAAACAAGCTTAAAGCAAGGGATGATAAAGCCAGGGCCCGGGGGAAGTGACCCATAGCGATCAGAAGAGGGGGGCCAGGGGCTCGGACTCGACCCCCCAACCTCAACTAGGATACAAAATAGGTGATAAAAACACACACACACAAAACACCACCAAGCATTTTCCCAAATTTCCCAGTAAGGAACGTTTTAAGATTCGTACACCCTGACACAGACCCAAATGGAGTATGCAGCACCATTTGGAACCCATACCTGGAGAAGCACATCAAGAAATTAGAGAAAGCTCAAAGGCTTCCAACAAAGCTAGTTCCAGAGCTAAGGGGAATGTCCTATGAAGAAAGGTTGAGGGAAATCGGCCTGACGACACTGGAGGACAGGACGATTAGCGGAGACATGATAATGACATGCAAAATACTGTGAGGAATTGACAAGGTGGACGAGACAGGAACATTAAAACATAAAGAAGGAACACTGCAACAGGCCTACTGACCCATGAGGAGCAGGTCCATGTCCTTTCCGGGATTACCCAATGACCCACCCAATCTGCTCACCTCCACTCAAGGAAAGAGCACGGCACCAGACCCAGCAGCACAAGCTAGTGCGATCCAACTCACACCCACCCACACCCACTCATGTATTTATCTAACCTATTTTTAAAACTACACCACGTTTAGCCCCCCCCCCCCCAATAACTGTACCGAGAGTTTGTTCCCCCCTTCAAGAGTGGTAACCCGGCCTTTTCCCATCTGGGAGTGCCCGAGACCTAAGCCACATGGGGGGAGTACAAGTACCCCCTCAAACTTGGACCAACTGTCCCCCGGCCTAGCCACGTCCCCCCCCCCACGGGGGGCCCCAGGTAGGATAATTTTGTCTTCCATGATTGCCAAATTTTTCAAGACTGGCAACAACAGCAAATTAACTATGTTTCATAAAAACTACGGTGACGACAACGAAAAGGCTAAATTGACAGAAGAGGGATCGGCTTTAAATACCAGACCCGCGGAGACGTGAACCAGACACGAGACGTTTTCCACAAATGAAATAACTGACCTCCATATCAACTGCACCCCGTGTTTAAAGGGAAAACAACATGGCAGAAAACCATCAACTAAATCTCCAAGGAAAAGCCAGTCTGTGACTTTTTTTCGTCAGTGCCAAACGAGGGAAAAATTTGAACCTTTAAACATGGCTGACCGGCATTCAAACAGCAGCTACTGCCAGACGTACAACTAGCGAAGTGAAATTCTCATCTTTACTGACGTTCATCTGTTGACAGTAGTATCATATCTGTACCACCATCATATCACCTGTACCAGTGCTAACGAGAGGGAAACACAGGAGACATCGTCAAATCAACAGTACAAAACTCCAAGGTATAGGACGGTTATCCCTCAGTGCCAGTCGTGGGAAAGAAGTGAATAGTTAAATAGTCAAGGTTAATGTTTTAGTAGCTGACCTATATTCAGCTGACCAGTGTACAGTGAGAGAATCATAGCAGAAAAAGCCAAATATATCTATAAACTCAAGGAAAGTCAGGTGGTGTTACTCCCCTCAGTGTTTTAAAAATGGCTGAGTCAGCAAAACAGGTCAGGAGACAACAACACGACACAACCCCCGATAAATGGAATTGAGGGGGATTTGGAAGGATAAAACCATTGATTAAACCTTTCTGGTCTACCAGAATGGAAAGGAGTTAGAAGTTAATAGGTGAAGCCAGACTGTGAAGTGAGGTGGGTAGGGGAGGGTGAATAAGGGGTTAAATGTAAGGGTGTTGTGAAGTTAAGGGAAAAGTGAGCAGTGAAGAGGGTTTTGAAGAGGTTAACTGTAAGGGTTTTGTGAAGTTAAGGGAAAAGTGAGCAGTGAAGAGGGTTTTGAAGAGGAAATTTTACTAGTAATTCAGTGTAATTAAAGCAGATACTAAGTGTACTAGGGACTGGAAAAGAGAAATAAATATTATTGTATATGAGTAAAAGAGCGAAGAGTGAAAATGGCAGGCATTAGAGGGGTACAGGCTGCCATAATTATATTTATATTTCTTCTTCAATTCCATGAAGAAAGAAATCAGTCATGGGGGTTGGAAAAGGTGAATGGAGTAAACAGCGCCCTGGACAGTAAAAGCCCAACAGTTGCCATCCTACAGAAAAGTAAACCTCACTATCGCCGCGAGGTATGGCAACACCGCATACCCAAACAAAAACAATGGCACACAGCTCTTATTGTAGCGCTCTTAAGTGGTGATATCCAAATTAATCCAGGACCTCCAAACTATTGTGCAGAGGCAAAACAGACAGATAAATGACGGCAATAATGACGGTCTAGTAGCTAGGGATGATAACCTTAACTCCATATGTAATGCATACATAGGTCAATGTGAGACAATACAGCCATTATTATCTCAAACACTACCAAACAGATGCATACACTGTACTAAAGTACGCAATGAAAAACAGAAAAGGCACTTATGTAAAATGTGTAAGGGGTGGGTGCATGATGGATGTATGTAACAATTATAGCACGGTGCCAGAATTCATTTTGTGTGTAACAAATGCACTTTGGCACAGTTACCCTTTAGCATGATGACATTGATTTACCTAATTTTAATACAAATGACCCATTGCCATATATTGATGATTATGATTGTTTTATGAAAACAGACCTTCACTTTATTCATGTCAATGCAAGATCACTTCTTCCTAAATTGGCAGAGATTAGGATTCTAGCTAACAAAATTAGGGCGGCAGTTATAACCATCTCTGAATCTTGGTTGGATGATACGGTGACTGACGACGAGGTCAAAATTGAAGGTTACAATATAAAACGCTTAGATAGGAACAGAAAGGGCGGTGGAGTATGTGCCTACATTAGAAATGACTTAGCTTACAACCCAAGACCTGATTTAAATAACAATAAACTGGAGATTCTATGGTTTGAAGTGCTGCTTCCCAAGACCAAACCCATCTTAGTAGGAACTAGTTACCGCCTCCTACCCAGGACCAGTTCTTAGAAGACTTTTCCAGAGTCTTGTCCGGATTGAAATCAATTGCGAAACAATAATACTGGGCGACTTCAATATCTGTTTTCAGCAACAAAATAACGGGCTATGCAAAAGGTATAAGCAAATTCTAGGATTAAATAGCTACACCCAACTAATTAATAAACCAACCCGGATCACACAGTTCTCAGCCACCCTAATTGACCACATACTTTGCAACCGCGCTGAGAACATTAGTCAGTCAGGCGTCATTACCACAGGTCTTAGTGATCATTTCATCATTTACTGCACCAGGAAAATCACTAGGGATAGGATAGGCCTACACAGGACAATAAAAATGAGGTCAACTAGAAACTACAGTAAAGAAACACTGGTAAATAGGCTACACAATTGTGACTGGACAGAGATAACAAGTTGCACGACGTAAACGATGCCTGGGAAAAATTCAAAACAATGTTCACTACCATTCTTAATAATATTGCACCAGTTAAAGAGGTTAGGATTAAACGAAGAACTGAACCCTGGATGACTACTGAGATATTAGATAATATGAAATTCAGAGACCAGCTGCTAAAAAGATTTAAAGCAAACAGACAGGATATTGCAGCACTAAAATGAATTCCAAAGGGTGAGGAACAGAGTACAGAGGCTTATAAAAGGAGCAAAGGCAAAGCACTATGCTCAAAAATTGAAGAATATAAGCATAACCCCAGAAAGCTCTGGCAACAACTAAAACAGTTGGGGTATAGCCATAAGCCAGTAGATAGGTCTAACATAGTACTCACTATCGATAATGAGGTATGCCACGAAACATCTAAGGTGGCAAATTGCTTTAATTCCTACTACACATCTGTTGCATCAACACTAGTAAGTAAACTACAGCTGCATCAATACCTTTAACACAGACTCTGATAAGTTTCAAACATACTATACCAATAAAGGGGTAACCCCAAACAGTTGTCAACTAGTAAGTGTATCTCATGACTTCATTCAAAAAGAACTAAGCAGGTTAAACCCAACTAAGAGCACAGGCCCTGATAACATCCCGTCTAAGTTCCTAAAAGATGGTGCTTCTGAACTGTCAATCCCTATTGCTCACATAATAAATCTATCAATCACCACTAATACCGTACCGGAGGGGTTCAAGGAGGCCAGAGTTACTCCTATCTTCAAGAAAAATAATAGGTCTAGATAAGATAAGATAAGATTTCGTTCGGATTTTTAACCCCGGAGGGTTAGCCACCCAGGAAAGTCAGTGCGTCATCGAGGACTGTTTAACTTGTTTCCATTGGGGTCCTTAATCTTGTCCCCCAGGATGCGACCCACACCAGTCGACTAACACCCAGGTACCTATTTGCTGCTAGGTGAACAGGACAACAGGTGTAAGGAAACGTGTCGAAATGTTTCCACCCGCCGGGAATCGAACCCGGGCCCTCCGTGTGTGAAGCGGGAGCTTTAGCCACCAGGCCACCGGGCCACTGATGTAAGCAACTATAGACCTGTTAGTATACTCAGTATAATATCTAAAATTCTGGAGAGGGCGGTGTATTCTCAAGTAGTTAAGTACCTTAATGACAACAGCATTCTCCATAGCTATCAATCGGGCTTTAGAAGATCCTACTCAACCGATACCTCCCTTATTAATCTGATGGATTACCTGAGAACTGAAATGTCAAAAGGGAACCTCATAGGTATGGTAACCTTAGACCTGCAAAAGGCCTTCGATACTGTCAACCACAATATATTATGTAAGAAACTTCAAGCTATCGGTATAGGTTCTGTAGACTGGTTTAAGTCCTACCTTAGCAACAGGAGACAAATAGTCAAAATCAACAAAACGGAATCAGAACCCCTGCCGATAACATGTGGAGTTCCCCAAGGTAGTATTCTGGGTCCCTTACTATTCTTATGTTATGTCAATGATATGCCTATCAGTGTCAAGTGCAAACTCCTACTGTATGCAGATGACAGTGCTCTGTTTAGTGACAGGTAAAGACCCACAAGATATTGCTAATGTTTTAACACTGGAACTGGAGTCCTGCAGCAAATGGTTAGTAGACAACAAACTATCATTACACCTAGGGAAAACTGAAGCCATTCTCTTTGGAACGAAACATAAACTGAGAAGGGTAAATAATTTTAATGTTCAGTGTAATGGGGAGTCCATCACTTTGGTTTCATCAGTTAAATATCTGGGAATCCCCTTTGACCCATGCATGTCAGGAGAATTGATAGGGAACAGTGTAATAAAGAAAGCGAATGCCAGGCTGAAGTTCCTGTATAGACAAGCACAGTGTCTACCTACTGAGGCTCGCCATATGGATTACGCTTGCTCTTCTTGGTACTCTGCCTTGACAAAAAAACTGAAAGATAGACTGCAAATCACCCAGAACAAAATCGTAAGATTCATCCTGGGGCTGGGACCAAGAGAACATGTAGGCCAGGATGAATTACAGCAGTTGGATATGCTGAATGTTGAAGACAGAGTAAAACAACTGAAGCTAAATCATGTTTATAAAATTGCTCACGAACAGTGTCCAGAATATCTTGCTGTCAATTTTGTCAAGGTTGGGAACCAAAGCAATCATAGTACTAGGGGGAGAGAGCACAACTTTGTAGTACCCACAGTCAGTGGCCAGGCTTCAAACACCTTTTATTGTACAGCAATAAAGGAATGGAAACAGACTACCCACAAATGTCAAGGCCAGTCATAGCTTGAACCAGTTCAAGAAGACTGCCAAAAAGTGTCTGATGAATGAAGCAACAGAAAGGGAGGGGAAATGATTTTTCTATTTTTTAGCTAAAATACGTGTAAATTTTACCTTATCCCTAGTAATGACCCTCGTATTGTAGATAGTCGTAATGACCCTCGTGTAGTAGATAGTCTTTTTAGTATGATAATAAGATGTTATCTTCATTATAGAATAATAAGAAAATATTATAACCTTTATATTATAATAATAAGGTAAAAGGACCCCAATGGAAATAAGTCACTCTGTCTGACTTTTTTGGGTTAGATAAGATAAGATAAGATTTCGTTCGGATTTTTAACCCCGGAGGGTTAGCCACCCGGGATAACCCAAGAAAGTCAGTGCGTCATCGAGGACTGTCTAACTTATTTCCATTGGGGTCCTTAATCTTGTCCCCCAGGATGCGACCCACGCCAGTCGACTAACACCCAGGTACCTATTTGCTGCTAGGTGAACAGGACAACAGGTGTAAGGAAACGTGTCGAAATGTTTCCACCCGCCGGGAATCGAACCCGGTCCCTCCGTGTGTGAAGCGGGAGCTTTAGCCACCAGACCACCGGTTATCCTAGGTTCTCTACACATATGCTGCTATGTATGATAATTCTATGTAACTGTATTGTGTATACCTGAATAAATTTACTTACTTACTTACAGTGCTTTCCTATATCCTTCCTGAATCTGAATTTTTCCAACTTGAAACCATTGCCGCGAGTCCTGTTTTGGCTGGAAATTTTCAGCACGCTATTTACATCCTCTTTATTTATTCCTGTTTTCCATTTAAACAGCTCGATCGTATCCCCCCTAATTCTACGCCTTTCGGGAGAGTGCAGATTCAAGGGGCCGTCGGTCAATTTTCCGCGCGCGCTCACCCAAAATTCGAAAAAATATGGAAATTGAGTTATATATACTGAAAAATAGCTCAACACTTTGGCAATACAATGGTACCAGAATGAATGTTCTACGACGTTTCTACAAGAAATTATAGTCATTTATATCAGGTATGGTGACGGCGATGTTGGTAGCGAGTCTGCTCACGGCCCATATATTTTTTGGAGTTGTTTCCTTGTTTTTTATCGCCTTTTCTTGCATTATTCTTTCTAATATAATAACTGACTATTTGGCATCATAAAACAGTAGGCGGGACTTATCCGTAGACTTAGAGACAACCGGGAACCAGATGGGAACGCTCGGCAGTGTTCCCGCTCCCGAGAGAGCCAGCAGGAATCACCCCATTTTAACCTTATAAACAACTCTACGGCTTATTGTCTATCAGAATTGATCTAATATGATATAATAAACACTATAAATAACATACAACCATATTATATACTCTAGACTGAATAAAATAGGCCATAATATGGCCAGAGATTATCGGGAATATTTCGATATAAAAGTGTTACTGCTCTCCATGTCTGTCTCTGAGTAAGAGAAAAACGGTATTTTGAAGGGGATAACTGCACTAGAACATCAGTTTACTAAGAAATACACCCAAACAAACGCGATTTTCGCGAAAAAAAAAATTTTTTTGAGACGGGGGCCGGCCGGCGCTCCCGGCCGATATCTCGGAAGTAACTTATTCACCTAATGTCCAAACTTCTCGCTTTATTACTGAATTAAATGGAATATAATACTCACAAAAGTTGCAGAATAATGATTTCTCTATTTTTCGGTGACCAAATATTGGAAATATTCCAAATACTTTGGGAGTTATGTGGGAGTAAAGGGCAGATTTTTTTGCAATATTCCAGGAACTAACAAACTTTATTTTTTTGTGAAATAAAGATAAGTTTATTTAGAGAAAAGGAGTCACCGATAATTAGTATAAGCATTGTTCTCTCGGCACCAAGTGTCCAAACAACCTTACGTAGTCCCATATAAGAGAAAGTTTGGCCACAAGGGCATTTTCAGTAAATCAGTCATTTCTCAGTTGTTGTTTGAGGTATATTTTTGATAAATATTTTCAAGAAAGAGTGAAACCACTTTGTCTTGTGTACCAAAAACTGGAGAAAATCGGACAGTAAACAACAGAGTTACAGATTTTGCCCGACGGCCCCCTTCAGGGCCCTCAGTCTATCCTCATAGGGAAGATTTCTGATACATTGGATCATCTTTGTCATCCTCCTTTGTACGTTTTCCAGAGCATTTATATCCATTCTGTAATACGGTGACCAGAACTGAGCAGCGTAGTCTAAATGAGGCTTAACCAAGGATATATAGAGTTGAAGAACAACCTGAGGACTTCTATTATTTATACTTCTAGATATGAAGCCAAGAATTCTGTTAGCTTTATTGCGAACACTAATGCACTGTTGTCTTGGTTTTAGATTATTGCTAACCAGAACTCCTAAATCCTTTTCACATTTAGTTTATATGTCGCATGGTTATTTTCCTGTCCAACATTTAGAACTTTGCATTTGTCTATATTAAACTGCATCTGCCACTTCTCCGACCATTGCATCAGTCTATTCAAATCATCCTGGAGTGCTCTAGTGTCCTCATTAGAATGAAATGAACGGCCTATTTTGGTGTCATCAGCAAATTTGCTTATGTCACTATTTATTCCCTCATCTATGTCGTCTATGTAAATTGTGAACAACAACGGGCCAAACACTGACCCCTGAGGAACACTGCTTGTGATGTATCCACATTCTGATTTCTCCCCATTTATGCAAACTCTTTGCTGCCTATTTGTCAGCCATACCTCTAGCCAGGAAAAATTTCTCCTCCTATTCCGTGGCTTTAAGTTTCCTCATGCCCCTGATGTGGAACTCTATCGAAAGCCTTACTGAAGTCCATATACACAATATCATATTCATTTCCATGATCTACCTCATCAAACACCTTAGTGAAAAAAAGTTAGTAAATTCATAATACAGGAACGCCCTTTGTAAAACCATACTGAGATTCATTAATCAGTTTTGTGCCGATCAAGATCACTATGAATTGCTTCGGGAATTACTGATTCCATAAATTTTCCCACTATGGAGGTAAGGCTTATTGGTCTATAGTTCGAAGCTAAGTACCTGTCACCTGCCTTATAAATAGTTTACCCTTTGCCATTTTCCATTTATCAGGCACTCTGCCAGTTTGTAGTGATATGTTAAAAGATTAGCCAAAGGTATGCTAAGTTCCTCTTTACATTCCTTTAACCCTTGCAAACAGTTTTATCAGGGCCTGGGGATTTGCTAGGTTTTAATTTCTCTATTTGTCTGAGGACCATGTCACTAGTTACCGCAATCGTGCATAGTTTATTATCGTCCTGTTCTACATAATCTATTATTTTAGGAATATCGCTAGTATTTTTCTGGGTGAAAAAATGAGAGGAAGTAGGTATTTTTGAAAATTTTACACATTTTCCTTATCACTGTCAGTGATCTGCCAGAGTTAATTTAAGTGGACCAATCTTGTCTTTAATCTTACTTCTGTATACCTGGGTTAGTCTTTGAATCCCTTGCGACCTTAGCCTCATAATCCCTTTTTGCTTTTCTTAATCCTTTCTTTATTTCTCTCTTTAATTGAATATATTGATTTCTTAACTGACCATCCCCTCTTTTAATACGCCTACATATGCCTCTCTTTTGACCAATGAGATGTTTTAATCTACTGTTCATCCATATGAGATCATTTTTGTTAGATCTAATTTCCCTACTCAGAACAAAAGTTGTCTGTGCAGTTAGAACTTTGCTCTGAAGAAAGTCATATTGGCAACCAAGATCACCTACCTGACCCATAGTCAGGACATCCCAATTTAGCCCACCCAGGTAATTTTTCAGTCCCATGAAGTCGGCCAAGTGAAAATCTGGGACAGAGATTTAATTACAGTTATCTGGGTAATTCCATGATATATTGAAACTAAGTGATTTGTGATCACTTTCCCCAAGCTCATCATTAACCTCAAGATTATTAATTAGTGACTCTTTGTTGGCAAGAACCAAGTCAAGCACATTGTTTCCTCTAGTTGGTTCTGTCAAAACCTGTTCTAGAAAGCAATCCTGAACAGTATCATGAAAATTACTAGACTCATGATTTCCTGTCATATTGTTCCAATCAATTTGTCTAAAGTTAAAATCTCCCATTATCACAACATTTTTCATATCTAGATGCCTTATGAATTTCGTCCCATAACAGCTTGCTGGACTGCCTATCAAGGTTTGGGGGCCTATAAATCACACCCAAAATTAATTCGTCACGACTCTCGAGAAACTGTAGCCACAACAGATTCTGTGTTCGATGTTTCTAATCTTATATCATGTCTAAGACAACAATTTAAGTTTTCTCTGACTTACATCGCCACTCCACCACCCTTCCTGTCGACCCCTATCAGTGTGAAATAGTTTATAACCCTGTATGTTGCATTCGAAAGGCATTTCTCTATCTTTCAGGTTGAACCAGGTCTCTGTTATACCAATAATATCTATATTACCTACACTTGCAAATAATCTTAGCTCATCTATCTTGTTTCTTAGATTCCTACTATTTGTATAGTATACCTTAAGGGAGCTAGTCACTCTTTGCCCTCTGCTATCTCTCTTTGTTTGTCGATCAATTGATTTGCCATTACTAGCAACTTTATTTTGAATATTGTCTTTTAAGCATATCCCTGAGGTATCCCGGTAATAACTGCTGTTTTTAACCCTAATACTGCAGCCTGATTGTTTCCCACAAATACCCATACCTCTATAATCTATCAGTTTAAATTCCTAGACAAGTCATCGATTACCCTCTCAATCGAATTGGCTAATGCAACCACTCCATCCCCAGAGAGATGAACCCCATCCCTTGCATGCATATCATGCTTGCCAAAGAATAGGTCCCAGTTATCAATGAATGGGATTGCAAGTTCCTTGCAGTACCTGTCTAGCCAGCAATTTTTACCAGTTGCCCTAGACATCCATTCATTTCCCACTCCCTTTCTAGGCAAGATGCTACATGTTACTGAGATCCTTCCCTTAGACCTAACTACTTCTATGGCTGACCTGTACTTATCCAGCAGCTCCTGTCTCCTGCCTTTCCCAATGTCCTTACCCCCAGCACTAAGACAGATAATGGGCTTGCTCCCATTACCTGACATAATATTATCAGACCTGCTGACTATGTCACCAACACCAGCTCCAGGTAGGCACACCCTGTGTCTGACCTTTCTGTCTCTGTTACAAAAAGCACGGTCCATATATCTTACCTGAGAATCTCCTACTATTAAAATATTCTTACCTTTGTTACCAGGGGAATCAGTGGTACCTTCAACTTCCCTAACCATTGAAGTGCACTCGTCCTGGAGGACAGAGAATCGATTTCCTACCTTCACATCTTCTCTGTTAACCCTCCTTATCTTCTTTCTTCCTGAACTGAGACCCACTTGCCACACACAGAAACAAGGGGCCACAATTGGAAGTTGAAAACTCAGATGGGTCAAGGAGAGGTTAGGAAATATTTCTTTAGTCATAGAATTGTCAGGAAGTGTAATAGTCTGGCAAACGATTTAGTAAAGTGGAGGTATGATAAAGCTCATGGAGCACGACGAGAGAGGACCTATTAGCGATCAGTGAAGAGGCAGGGCCAGGAGCTATGTCTCGATCCCTGCAACTGCAAATGGGCAAGTACAGCACACACGCACATTACAACACCTAGCCTATAAAAAAAATGGTGGCTCAGAAGGAAAGTCGAAGGCTCAAGGGATCAGAGGGAAATGGTTCTGGTTAGGAAGAATGGGTGGAAAAGCAATGTAAAAGGATGGAACAAAAGTGGGAGAGCAAACTAGGTGAACTTTCTGCGAAAATGTAGAAGTGGTTGGAGGCAGAGAAGAAGAAATGGGATTCACAAGTCAAAGTCACAGAACCCAAGATATGGGCCTTAGAATATGAGGTAAATAGGTTAAAACAAGTTACAGGGCTACTGCCCAGAGGAGACATAACATCTGAAGCAGTTACACCTCTTCTGAACGAGGAGCTCAAAGGAAAGGAAGGAGACATGACTTATGCTAAGGCCCTATCAGCCCACAAAGCAGGGCTGAGGAATGAAAGGGAAGAGCAGTTGGGAGCAACGATAGCAGTAAAGGAGGGGTGAGAAGGTGGAGAGGGGGATAGGTCCCATGCAGAGGCACAACCATGCCACCAAAAGTTACAGGAAAAAATAAAGGATACACTGGCCATGTACAAACGGGACTCAGAGACACAGAGCGAAAGGCAATGGGAGGAGGAGAAGAAGAAGTCAGAGTTTATTCATGGGCTTCTGGAGAGCTAGGGGAGGACACACAATGAAAGATGGCAGGAAGAAAAAACGGGAGATTGAAAACATCATCATAGAAATTGGTGAGGAGGACATGACTGTGATAGAAAATTTTCATAGAATAAAGGGGTACTTTAAAGGGAGAAATCGGCCAATCAAACTGATTTTCAATACAGAAACGGTGCAGAACAGAATCCTGCAAGAGAAACCACGGCTGAAGAAATTGTCAACATACAAGAGGGTGTTCCTAGAGCAAGACAGAACAAGAACAGAACGACAACAGCTGAGGGAGAGGACACAGAAGCGAAAGGGGTTAGGAAGAGAGACAGTAACAGAGTCAGCAGAGGACAACCAGAGTAGAGCAGAGCAACATGTGCAAGCTCACACAGAACTACCCCCAGAACCCCACAACCAAACATGCTATCCCAACACAAACCACAATCCACATTTACAGCCCTCACCCCACACTATGCTGTAGAATCCCACAGCACACTGCCAGGTCCCCCACCCTCACAGACCCCCAGAATACAGTGTTGGAGAGGAAACTGAAGGTATGGTCAGTGGTCACGAGAGGTCACAGGTCCTACGCTGGGGATTAGTGTGGAGGGTTACAAAGCCATGGCTTTCTTCTGCAGTGTTTTAAAATCTGAGGTTAGAGTGTTGAAGGAGGAGGTCCTACTTCTCCAGGAGGAAATTAGGAGGCTGAAGGTTCACCACGATGGGTTTGGGAGTGAGTGCAAAGCGGCAGTAGTGGTTGAGGGGAATGAGGCTACCAGTAGTGAGGTGCAGTCTGTCACTCGCTGCATGGAGGTTGAATATGGGAGGACAAAAAGGCTACCAGCAGTGAGGTGCAGTCCAGCACCTGTTACAAGTAGCAAGTGGTTCCCAGTAATAGGAGGAGAATCAAAATAAGGAAAGTTAATAGAGAAGATTTGAAGGTAGGAAATCGCTTCTCTGTTCTTCAGGATGAGTGTACTTCAGTGATCAGTGATGATGAAGGTACTGCTAATAGAGGTAAGTGAATTCTTGTGATTGGTGACTCACAGGCAAGATATATGGACTGTGCTTTCTGTAACAGGAATAAGAAGGTGAGAGAGAGAATCTGCTTCCCTGGAGCTGGTGTTGGTGACATAGTCAACAGGTTGGATAATATCATGTCAGGTACTGGGAACAAGCCATTATCTATCTCAGTGCTGGTGGAAATGATGTTGGGAAGGGTAGGAGAGAAGAGCTGCTAGATAAGTACAGGACAGCCATAGATTTAATTAGATCTAAGAGAGGGTCCCAATCATATGTAGTATCTTGCTAGAAGGGGAGTGGGCAATGAATGATTGTCTAGGGCATTTGGTGTAAATTGCTGGCTAGACAGATACTGCAAGGAACTTGCAGTCCCATTCATTGACAACTGGGATTAACTTTTTATGGCAAACATGATATGTATTCAAGGAGGAATCCAACTCCTGGGGCAGGGTGGTAGAGCAGTTAGCCAACTACGACGAGAGGCCACTGCTGACATAACTATGATTTAAACTGATAGAAGATAGAATATGGGTGTGTGTGGAAACAGTCAGGCAGCAACACTAGGGTTGAAACAGTAAAGTGTTTAAAAGAACATTCATCATAAGTTTACAAATAAAGACAATGGATAAGGCAGCAAAACAAGGGAGACAGCAAGAGCGGCTCCCTTATAGGTTACTATACTAATAGTATAGCCGAGAGACAGGTCCATACATTGAACTACAGACCAAATTGTGAAAATTTAATGAAACAATAATTGCCGAGGCGTAGCAGCTTAGGGCTAGGCTATTAACTATCTTCAATATTTACCTAATGCTATCTACAAACTGTGTGGTGCTTACCCCTACCCCCGCCCCAAATGGGCTGTGGGGACGGACGGGAGTGTGGGTTGGGCATCCACTTGCCTTCACAGGAAAACAGTTTGAGACAGCTGGTGCTCTCCACACTACCACTTTCTGAAAATTTACACTACTCCTGTTGTTGTCTTTGTATCATTGCACAGCTCCTGAAGAGCACTTGCGAAGTGTGAAAGTACTTGCACTAAAGATTTCCACCCACCATGGCTTCTCTTGCCATTGTTAAAGATAGATCCGTCTGCGATTTTTGCCTATAAATAGGCACTCTCTTCTTGCCCAAAAAGGCAAGCAAAATTGGGCATGCAAATATTTTCTCGCAAAAAATATTCTGAACCTAACGAGAAAAAATATTTCCAGCTGTTTGTTTATTATTTAATAATATACAAACAGAATGAAAATTTTTTGTTAGGTTCAAATAATTTTGCGAAATTAATCATGCACAAATTTCGCTTGCCTTATTCGGCAAGAAGAGCTTTGCTATTTAAGGCAAATCGCAAAGTTTTTTTTTTTTCATCTCTCTCTCTCATTTCTCTCTCTCTCTGTCTCTCTCTCTGTATATAAATATATATATAAATATATGTCGTGCCAATAGCGAGAACCTTGCCGACCTTGGCTTAAAAAAGCAACGCTCAATCTTGCTATATAGGACAAGAGAAAGTTTGTGTATCAATCAGTGTGTTCGCCAAAATCATTTCTTGAACCTAACGAAAAAAATATAGATTTCACTTGTTTGTTTAGTATTAAAGTACTGTAAACAAATCGTAAAATACATTAGTTGGTTTCGGCTAAAATAAATTGCTCTGTGTTATAATAAGGTTAGGCAAGTTTTACTAAGATTCCTTTGGAGCAAAATTAAAAATTTTTTACATAAACATTAATGAAAAAAATATATCTTTCAACGTATAAGAGAAAATTTTAGAAAGGACTAAATTTTAAATGATTCTTGCTAATTGACCAGTTTTTATACATATTTCGGGCGGCACGACAAATATAAATATATATATATATATATATATATACTATTATATAAAATATATATAATATATATATATATATATATACTCCGTTTCCGAATAGGCCAGAACTTTGCGAACTTGGCTTAAATAGCAACGCTCACTGCCATATGATGCAGTTTATATGTTTATTATGCACGGCCCATACCCAACCTGTGGGCGGGATAGTACCACATACCCCATCCTGTGGGCGGTAGTCAAAAGATTAAGAGGTACATAAAAGGTCTAGGGACTGGACGTCAAAGTTTTGATTAGCTGAGCACGTTAACAGAGGTAATGAATTTACAAAGGTAAATGAAACTCCAATTTACAAAAGTAATGGAACTCACAATTTGACAAAGGTAATGAACTCCAGGTAGGTCTGGTCACAATCATGTCAAGTTACAAAGGTATTTACAGATTACAGAGGTACGTAATGGGTCCAGGGCTGGGCCCCCCAAAATTTTGATAGCTGAACTAGGTACAAAGGTAATGACTCACAAGTTACAAATGTAATGAATTCTGTAGAATGTTACTTACGTTTTATACATGACTACAATCATAACAAATTATAGTGTAATGAGCATTCACACTTCCACCCCCCGGTCACAACTGTAATGAGTTATTGGTGCAAATATTGATTGTTGAGTCACACACACACCACACACAACACAAAACACACACACACACACACACACACAAAACACCCCACACACACACACACACACACACACACACACACACACACACACAAGTGAAAATTTTGGGATGCAATAATTTCGCCAAAATCATTCTGAACCTAACGAAAAAAATATATTTCACGTGTTTTGTTTAGTATTAAATTATTGTAAACAAATCTAAAATATATTTTTGTTGGGTTAGGCTAAAATAAAATGCGCTTGTTATAAAAGGTTAGGTAAGTTTTCTAAGTTCCTTTTGATGCAAAATTCTATTTTTTACATCAACATTAATGAAAAAAATATATCATTAAACGTATAGAGAAAATTTTAGAAAGGACTTAATTTTAAATGAGTTCTTGCTAATTGACCAGTTTTTACATATTCGGGACGACATATATATATATATATATATATATATATATAATATATATATATAATATAAAATATATATATAATTATATATATATATATTTTATATATATATATATATATATACATATATATATGTCGTGCCGAATAGGCAGAACTTGCGATCTTGGCTTAAATAGCAACGCTCATCTTGCCATATTTCCATATAAGACGAGCGAAAATTTTGTAAAGCATAATTTCGCCAAAATTATTCTGAACCTAACGAAAAAAATATATTCACTGTGTTTGTTTGGTAATTTAAAATTTTTGTAAACAAATCTAAAATATATTTAGTTGGGTTAGGCTAAAATAAATTACTCTTGTTTAAAAAAAGGTTAGGTAAGTTTTCTAAGATACTTTTGGAGCAAAATTAAAATTTTTTGCATTAACATTAATGAAAAAAATATATCTTTAAACGTATAAGAGAAAATTTTTTTAAAGGACTTAATTTTAAATGAGTTCTTGCTAATTGACCATTTTTACATATTCGGCACGATATAAAATATATATATATATATAATATATTATATATATATATATATATATTATATATATATATATAAAATATATATAATATATATATAAAATATATATATATATATATAATATATTATAGTCGTGCCGAATAGACAGAAATTGCAATCTTGGCTAAATAGCAACGCTGATCTTGCCATATAGGACAAGCGAAAATTTGTGTATGCAATAATTTCGCCAAAATCATTCTGAACCTAACGAAAAAAATATATTTGATTGTGTTTGTTTAGTATTAAATTATTGTAAACGTATTTAAAAAATATATTTAGTTGGGTTTAAAAAATAAATAAAATAAATAAATAAAAAAAAATAAAATAAATTGTTCTTGTTATAATGAAAAAATACATCTTTAAACGTAATAAAAAAAATTTTCAAAAAAGGATTTAATTTTAAATATTTCTGCTAATTGACCAGTTCACATTTTCGCACAAATATAAATATAATAATAAAATAATAAAAAATAATATTATATATAAATATATATTAAATTATATATATATATAATATATTATATATATATATATATATAATATAAATTTTTAAATTTTTATAAAATAAAAAATATATATATATATAATATATATATAAATATAATAATATTATATATATATATATATATAAGAAGGGGTAAGAGAGAAAAAGTTAGGATAGAGTGGTTTTCGCAAAGCAAAAAAATATAAGAGAGATAATATATGGGATTAAAAATGGTAAAGGGAATGCAAAAAGATATCATAATTTAAAAAGCCTGGGGAACATTTGGACGACAGGGCAGGTAGCGGTTTTGGTTCCCAAATAGACGTTTTCAGACGCCCAACAACTTTTTTTCCCGAGCAAAAAATTAATCAACAAAATTAACCCAAATGGAAACAATGACTAAAACATCTCATTTTTCAAAAGGGGGGCATATACAGATAAGAAACAAAAGAGGGGAAGAGTAGTTAAGAAATCAATATTTTCAATTAAAGAGAGAAATATAAAAAGGAATAAAAAAAAAAAAAAAGGGATTATTATTATTTTAATAAAAAAGAACGCTAAGCCAAAAGGGGCTATACAGCAAAAAGGGTTTAAAGAGGCTAAGGTCGAAGGGTTTTTAAGACTAACCCTAAAGGATCTTTCGGGTATACAGAACAAGATTAAGACAAGTGGCCCAGCTAAATGACAGGATGGGGTTTTGTGTGAATTTTAAATTCTTACTTCCTCCCAGCGTTTCTCAGAAGATAATGGGAAATTTCCAGAAATAATACATTTTTAGAACAGGGCGATAATAAAGTATGCACATTGCGGTAACTTGTGACTGGTCCTTAACAAAAAGAGAAATTTAAAAACCCAACAAATTCCCCAGGCTCTTGAATTTTTGCAAGGGGTTTTTAAAAAAATGTAAAAAGGAAAATTTGCAAACCTTTGGGTAACTTTTCAAAATATCACTACAAACGGCATACTGCCCGATAAGTGAAAATGGGAATGTAAAACCTATTTTCAAGGCAGGGGACAGGTACTTTGCTTCGAACTACAGCCAAAACCAAACTCCATAGTGGAAAATTACGAATCAATAATTTCCCAGGGAATTCGTACCCCTTAAGGCATAAATTGATAAAGAATCTCAACACTTTTTCAAAGGGGGCGCCCCGACTTACAATTTACTAACTTTTTTCCCCCTAAGGTGTTTGAGGGGGGATCATGGAATGAATATGATTTGTGTATAGGCTTCAGTAAGGCTTTTGATAATTCCACATCAAGACTTTTGAGGAAACTAAAGGGCCCCGGGAAAGGAGGGGAAATTTTTTCCTGGGGGAGGGTGGTTGACAAATAGCAGCAAAGAGTTTTCATAAATGGGGGGAAATCAAATGGGGGGAGTCACAAGCGGTGTTCGCAGGGGGCAGGTTGGGGCCCCTTGTTGTTCGCAATTTACTAAAAGATATAGATGAGGGGAAAAAACGCACATAAGCAAACTTCTGATATACCAAAATAGGCCCTCAATTCTTTCTATTTAGGAAAATTTTGGGACTCCAGTTGATTTGAATAACTGAGCAATGGTCGGGGAAAGGGGAGCCCCGCAGTTTAAAGACAAAAGCAAAGTGCTAAATGTGGACAGGACAATATCCAGCCACTTAAAATTTAAACGGATGTTAAACAACTGATTGGGGAAAAAGGGTTTGGGGTTCGGTTTGCATAATCGAAACCAAAACAACACATAAATGTTTTGCAATAAAGCAACAGAATCCTTGGATTCATACAAGAATATAAATAATAGAAGTCCTCAGGGCGTTCTTCAACTCTATATATCATTATTTAGGCCTCATTTAGATTATGCTGCACAGTTCTGGTCACCATATTACAGAATGGTACATGGAGGATTACGAAGTTGATCCCATGTATCAGAAATCTTCCCTATGAGGATAGACTGAGGGCCCTGAATCTGCACTCTCTAGAAAGGCGTAGAATTAGGGGGGATATGATTGAGGTGTATAAATGGAAGACAGGAATAAATAAAGGGGATACAAATAGCGTGCTGAAAATATGTAGTCAAGACAGGACTCACAGCAATGGCTTCAAGTTGGAAAAGTTCAGTTCAGGAAGGATATAGGAAAGCACTGGTTTGGTAATAGAGCTGTGGATAAGTGGAACAAACTCCCGAGTACCGTCATAGAAGCTAAGACCTTGTGTAGTTTTAAAAATAGGTTGGATAAATACATGAGTGGGTGTGAGTTGAACTTGACTAGCTTGGGCTGCCAGGTCTGCTGCCGTGCTCCTTCCTTAAGTGGAAGTGACCTGACTAGGTGGTCATTGTTCTAGGCCGGGGGGAGTGGCATAGACCTGCTTCGCATGGGTCAGTAGGCCTGTTGCAGTGTTTCTTCTTTCTTACGTTCATATGTTCTTATTTCACAGTGGAAAACAGTGGAGGAGAGTTATTAGATGTGGAGCTAGAGGTATGAGGAAGATTTAGTGAATATCTTGGGCAATTGGTAAATGTTGAAGAGAGGGATACTGTGATTTAATGCATTGGCCAGCGAGATAAAACATATTTCAGTAGCGAGGAAGAGATAGATGTGAGTGCGGGGAAGGTGTATGAGGCTGTTGATAAAATTAAAAGTGCAAAGCAGCTGTGATTGATGGGATAAAACAGAAATATTAAAAGCAGGTAGGGATATAGTTCTGTACTGGATGGTGCTTTTATATAATAAATGTATGAAAGAGGCGTAGGTACCTAGTTTATAGCAAGCACTCTTCTTCTCCACCCACCCTCCTATATCCACAAACTTCTGTTGTACGCTAACACTGCTTTGGTAAATCAACCCCATACTCTTTCAGCCTCCTCATTATCTAGACTCTCACTTGCCCATCTTTCTCCAAATAGTTACTTATATCTTACCCTAACTAGCTTCGCCTTTAGTTTATAAACTTTTACCCTTTTTATACTCGCTGCAGCCACTCTCCTGACAACCCATCTACCTCATAGTTTACTCTCACTGTATCTGCAACTAAATAGTGGCTCATGCGCATCCAGAAGTGTACCTATCTACCTTTTATCCATCAATAGATAGTCCATACGTGTGTGTGTGTGTGTATGTTTGTGTACTCACCTAATTGTGGTTGTCAGGGCTAAGTCATAGCTCCTGACCCCTCGTCGCCACTGGTCGCCACTAGGTCCAATCTCTCCCTGCTCCATGAGCTTCATCATACGTCTTCTTAAAGCTATGTATAGTACCTGCCTCCACTATCTCACTTTCCAGACTTCCTGACAACTCTATGACTGATGAAATATTTCCTAACATCCCTGTGACTCATCTGAATTTCAACTTCCAACTTTAACCCCTTGTTTTTGTTTCCCATCTCTGGAACATCCTGTCTCTGTCCACCCTGTCGATTCCCCTCAGTATTATATGTCGTTATCATGTCCCCCCTCCCGTCCTCCAGTGTTGTCAGGTAGAATTCCCTTAACCTCTCTTCAAAGGACATGCACCTTAGCTCCGGAGTTAGTCTCTTTGCAAACACTTTCATTTTCTTTACTTTTCTTATGTACTCGGCTAGGTGTGGTTTCCAAACTGGAGCTGCATACTCCAATAAGGGCCTGGCGTACACGGTGTACAGGGTCCGTAGCGACTCCTTACCGAGATGCCGGAATGCTATTCTTAGGATCGCTAGTCACCCATATGCTGCAGCAGTTATCTGGTTGTTGTGCATCTCAGGAGATGTGCTCTGCATTATACACACTCCAAGATCCTTTTCCTTGAGTGAGGTTTGTAGTCTTTGGCCCCCTAAACTGTACTCTGTCTGTGGTCGTCTTTGCCATTCCCCGATTTTAATGATTTTGCACTTTGTAGTGCTGAACTCCAGTAGCCAGTTGCTAGACCAGGCCTGCAGCCTGTATAGATCCCTCAGTAGTTCAGCCTTATCCTCCTCCGACTGAATTCTCTCATTAACTTCACATCGTCTGCAAACTTTTGAGTCTGTTCCTTCCGTCAATGTCATTCACATATACCAGAAACAACACCGGTCGTATTACTGACCCCTGTGAAACTCCGCTAGTCACAAGCACCGAATCTGACACCTCATCATGTACCATGACTCGCTGATGCCTTCCCGTCAGGTATTCCCTGATCCATTGCAGTGCCTGCCCTGTTATACCTGCCTGATCCTCCTGCTTTTTCACTAATCTCCTGTGAGGAACTGTGTCGAAGGCTTTCTTACAGTCCAAGAAAACGCAATATACCCACCCCTCTCTTTCCTGTCTTACTGCTGTCACATTGTCATAGAGCTCCAGTAGGTTTGTGACACAGGATTTCACGTCTCTAAATCCTTACTGGTTGTCGTTTATAAGCTAATTGCTTTCTAGGTGGTCCACCACTCTTGTCTTAATAATCTTCTCCATGACTTTGCATGGAATATATGTAAGTGACACTGTCTTGTAGTTTAATGCTGCGTCTCTGCCTCTTTTTTTAAAAATTGGGAATACATTTGCTATCTTCCATACTTCAGGTAGTCGCCCAGTTTCGGTAGATGTGTTGAAGATTGTTGTTAGTGGTACACAGAGTGCCTCTGCTCCCTCTCTCTGGACACATGGAGAGATGTTTTCTGGCACCCAACGCCTTTGAGATATCTAGTTCTCTTAGCAGCCTCTTCACCTCCTCCTCGGTTGTATGTATCGTGTTCAGCAGTCGATGGCATGCCAAACCTCTCCGTCTTTCTGGAGTCCTTTCTGTCTCCACTGTGAATAATTCTTAGGAATCTCATCTTAAGCGCCCCACATACTTCACGGTCGTTTCTTGTAAACTCCCCACCTTCCTTCCTCAGACTGATTACCTGGTCTTTGACTGTTGTTTCCTTCCTGATGTGACTTTAAAACAGCATTAGATCAGACTTGGCTTTCACTGCTATGTCATTTTTGTACTGTCGTTGGGCCTCCGTCCTTACCTGTGCGCATTAACTTACTCTTCGAATACTTTCCTTATTCTCCTGGGCCCGTTGTCTTCTATACTTCTTCCATTCTCTAGAACACTTGATTTTATTCTCTCTACTCCGTAGGGTTAACCAAGGGCTCGTTCTGGCCTTATCATTACTTCTGTTGCCCTTGGGTACAAACCTGTCCTACGCTTCCTTGCATACTGTTTCATCATATTCCATCATCTTATTTACTGATTTCTCTGCCAGTTCTCTGTCTCACTGAACCTCGTGCAGGAAATTCCTCATGTCTGTGTAGTCCCCTCTCTTGTAGTTTGACTTCATTTGTCCTGCCCTTCCTGCTTTCTTCTCTGCTTATAACTCTACTATGCATTCGAAGCTTAGAACTACGTGATCACTAGCTCCGAGGAGCCTTTCGTATGTGATGTTCTCAATACATAGTCAATACCAAATTCATTATATTAGACCATAGTGCAATTACTAGTGAGAGACTGGTGCTATTTTTAATTTGTATTTTTATATTATTAGATTAAACCGAGTTGTACTATAGCTCATTCTAGCTCAAAACATAGACTCCACAAAAGTCATTATATTAGACCTTAGTGCAATTACAAGTGAGAGTCTTGTTCTATTTTTAATTTGTATTTTTATATTACTAGTTTATACCTAGTTGTACTTTAGTTCATTTCAGCACAATACATAGACAACATCAACTTCATTATGTGTAGTAGTGACTATACTCTATATGACCAAAATACTCTAGCTATATACTTGTCCAAACTTCCCACCACTACAGATATCAGTACTAGAACTCAACACACAACTCAGGATATAAATAACCATAATTTAAACCTAGAAGATGATTGATCACGTTGACCCTGATCTAAACCTCCATAATCTGACACCCAATCAAAACCTATTGGAAAGTAACTGCCTTTATTACACAGCATCACAAGCCAGCACTATCCTAACCAATGCTAAAAGTCTATCAGTACTTAACTACAACATCAGGTCCTTAAGCAAATACTATGATGACCTCCTGGCACTCCTTGAATCACTAAAGACACCCTTCTCCTGCATTATTCTTACTGAGACCTGGCTTAAGCAGGACACAATAGATATCTACCCTCTACCAGGATACACAGCAATCCACAACTGCAGACCAAATCAAGTTGAGGGTGGTATTGCAATCTATTACTCTAACCGGTTATCTTGTATTAGCACCACTTGCTTTAGTGATGAATATGGGGAATACATTTTTGCTAATTTTACTGTAAAAAACCTTAAGACACCTATAACAATCGGTGCCATTTACCGGATACCTCACACAAACATCCCAAATTTCAGTGAGAAATTAAAGTCACTAATAACAAACAGACAAAGGAATAAGCACCACCTTCTCTTAGCTGGAGACTTCAACATCAACCTTGGCTTACTAGATGATCAGCCTGTAACTGATTTCATCAACAATATGAACAACACACTTCTCATACCAACAATAACTAAACCAACCAGGCTCACTGAAACAAGTGCAACCATAATAGACCACATATGGACCAATATACTAGCCCCCCTTAAATTAGGGATAATCACTGATAGCACTACAGACCACTACCCTACCTTCCTCCTGACAAACATTAGCAAACCACCACTGGAATTCAACAAAGTCTCATTTAGACTCCATGACGAGGCCTCAGTAAGGAAGTTCACAGCTGACTTGGAGACTGTTGACTGGCCTACAGAATTCTCCAAGGCCAATGGTATTGATAATAATAATAATAATAATAATAATAATAATAATAATAATAATAATAATAATAATAATCTTTATTTACTACAAGTACATGTACATGGTATACAGTCCTAGCTGACAACAATGACATACACTACATAAAAGCCACTTGTTATGCTGAGCATCTCGGGCAAATTAGGTCAGTGTCCCAGGATGCGACCCACACCAGTCGACTAAACCCAGGTACCCATTTTACTGATGGGGAACATAGACAACAGGTGGAAAGAAACACGCCCAATGTTTCTACTCTGGCTGGGAATCGAACCCAGGCCCTCGCCGTGTGAAGCGAGAGCGTTAACCACCAGGCCACCAGACATTTTTCTTAACAAATTACTTAGATATACAACAAACATTGTCCGATAAAAACGAAACAGATCACAAACAAACGGCTTGGTTGCCCATGGCTAACCAGCACCATTCTGAAATCCATTGACAAGAAACACCAATATAAAAAGCTATATAGACAGGGCTTAATACAAAAAGATATTCTTAAACACTGTTCATCAGTTCCTCACCAAAGTAATAAAGAAAGCCAAACAACTATACTACTCCAGTAGATTCACAGACACTAGAGGAGATATAAAAAAGACCTGGAAAAACACTCTCTCAGATTCTAGGGACCCACAAACTGAAAAAAAAAAACAAAATAGTGTCCTAACTAAACCTAATGAAACACCACTACATCCCACTGACACAGTTAACAAGATAAACGACTTCTTTTCAACCATAGGATCTAATCTCGCCAATAAAATCCCACATACCAATGCCCATGCCGGGGACTACCTAGATGGGAATTTCCCAAATTCCTTCTATTTTGCACCAACTGAGCCTCGGAAGTCACCGAGGTTATAAAGTCACTTAAAAATAACTCAGGGAATCTGTCTCATGCCCCACCATTACTGTACAAGCGAGCGGCCCATGTCCTTTCGCATGCTATTTCATTACTTTTTAACAAGTCACTAGAAACTAGCACCTTCCCGAAACTACTCAAGATGGCAAGGGTTACACCAATACATAAAGGTGGTGACCCTACAGATTTAAAAACAACTATAGGCCAATATCAAACTACCATTGCTATCCAAAATCTTTGAGAAACTCGTGCACAGGAGACTATATTCATTTATAACGGCACAAACATACTCAACCCCTGCCAATTTGGATTCAGGAAAATAAAAGCACTAATGATGCTTTACACAGCATTGGAAAATAAGGAATATCCACTAGGATTTTTATTGATCTAAGAAAAGCTTTTGACACAGTAGACCACAAACATCCTACTCCACAAACTTGACCATTACGGTATAAGAGGCCATGTGCTTGCTTATTTCAAATCTTACCTTACTAATAGGTATCAGTATGTCACCATTAAAGACACAGCATCAACAACACGGCCACTTGATACTGGAGTTCTGCAGGGAAGTGTCCTTGATCATATACATCAATGATCTTCCAACGTATCCCAACCCCTGAAACACATTCTCTTTGCTGACGACACGACTTATGTCATCTCTCACCCTAATCTTGCCACCCTCAACACCATCGTTAACGAGGAGCTGATCAAAATATCGACTTGGATGACAGCCAATAAACTTACGCTTAACACTGACAAAACCTACTATATTATGTTTGGTTGCAGAGCAGGAGATGCACAAATTAACATTAAGATCGACAACACTCAAATTTACCAGACATAATGAGGGCAAATTCCTAGGCCTATACCTTGACAACAACCTGAATTTCAGCACCCATATCCAACACATAACCAAAAAAGTATCCAAAACGGTTGGGATCCTCTCCAAGATACGATATTTACGTGCCGCAAAATGCCCTTCTCACACTATACCACTCACTTAATTTATCCATACCTCACCTATGCTATTTGTGCTTGGGGATCAACTGCAGCAACACACCTAAAGCCAATAATAACCCAACAAAAAGCTGCAGTAAGAATAATCACTAAATCCCATTCCTGGCAACACCCCCCCCCCCCACTCTTCATAGATCTAAACTTACTCCCTGTTCAGTACATCCACACTTACTACTGTGCAATCTACATCTACAGGACCTTAAACTCAAATATCAACCTTGACCTAAAACGCTTTCTTGATAGTTGTGACAGAACCCACAGGCATAACACCAGACACAAACATCTCTACGACATTCCCCGTGTCCGACTAAACCTTTACAAAAATTCAATGTATGTCAAAGGCCCTATAATCTGGAACACCCTACCTGAGAACTCTAGAACTGCAGACACCCTTCATCACCTTCAAAACTACCATTAGAAAACATCTTATCTCCCTGATACACCCCATCAACTAACTATATGAATACCACCTGGTGGTTCACACTTAAACTCACTCACCCATTTGACCATAAACAGAAATATTAATCTCAATCTTAAAATAATGAATCCTATGATACTCCAATACTGAAACTATATGCCGTGCCAAAACAAAAGCATTCACATTGCTAAACTCACAAACTAGTATTTAGTCACTTAGCCATAATACCATCTTACCTCATAATTTGTAATATTTTAAAATAAAGAATTAAACTAAGTCTGCCCGAAATGCCTAGCCATGCTAGGTGTTCTAGTGGTACACTCTGTAATCATTATTTAACTACATGTAAACCACACAATAACCAAATTCTGTAAATTCAACATTGTAAACCTTATAGAGAATAAACTTTGAATGAATTGATATCTGCACTACTCAGGTGAATACTAGGGGCATGCAGTCTTGCTGGTTCATCCTATCCCCTCTTTCTGGTAGTATTTCCAGTGTGTTGATGCATGAGATTTGCCAGTACCACCTCCATCATCTTTGCCCTCCACATTTCTTGGCTCTAGGTTTTCCCAGTCGATTTTTCTGTGACTGAAGTCACTCACAACTAGTAGCTTTGCCCTGTCCACATGGGCAGTTCTGACCACTTCAGTCAGTGCTATTCTGTGGTGGGTTACACATCACTGCAATCACCAACTTGGGACCTCCAGTGTGAAGTTTCTATTTTGTAGGCCCTAGCTTCTCCTCTGTCTCCTCTCTCCAACTTCTCAAACTCCCATTGGATTTTGATGAGCAGTGCCACTCCTCCAATCCCGCCTTTTCCTTTTTTTTTTTTTTTTTTTTTTTTTTTTTTTTTTTTTTTTTTTTTTTTTTTTTTGTGTGTGTGTGTGTGTGTGTGTGTGTGTGTGTGTGTGTGTGTGTGTGTGTGTGTGTGTGTGTCTACTCACCAAATTGTATTCACCTAATTGTGATTGCAAGAATCGATTCGTAGCTCCTGGCCCTGCCTCTTCACTGGTCGCTACTAGGTCCTCTCTCTCCCTGCTCCATGAGCTTTATCAAACCTCGTCTTAAAGCTGTGTATGGCTCCTACCTCCACTAGGTCACTTTCCAGACTGTTCCACTCCCTGACAACTCTATGACTGAAGAAATACTTCCTAGCATCACTCTGACTCATCTGAGTCGTCAGCTTTCAATTGTGACCCCTTGTTTCTGTGTCCCATCTCTGGAACATTCTGTCTTTGTCTACCTTCTCAATTCCTCGCAGTATTTTATATGTCGGTATCATGTCTCCCCTAACCCTCCAGTGTCATCAGGCCAATTTCCCTTAATCTTTCTTCGTTGGACAGTCCCCTTAGCTCTGAGACTAACCTTGTTGCAAACCTTTGCACTTTCTCTAATTTTTTGACGTGCTTGACCAGCTGTGGGTTCCAAACTGGTGCTACATACTCCAATATGGGCCTGACGTACACGGTGTACAGAGTCTTATACGATTCCTTACTTAGGTATCGGAACGCCATTCTTAGGTTTGCCAGACGCCCATATGTTGCAGCAGTTATCTGGTTGATGTGCAACTCAGGTGATATGCTCGGAATTATACTCACCCCAAGATCCTTTTCCTTGAGTCTGTCTGCGGTATCATACTCACTTTGGTGAGTATAATACCGAGGTTTGCCACCTAGCCTTTACTCTGCCTGCGGTCTTCTTTGCCTTTCCCCGATCTTCTTGAGTTTGCATTTGGCGAGGTTATATTCGAGGAGCCACTTGCTGGACCAGGCTTGCAGCCTGTCCAGGTCTCTTTGTAGTCCTGGCTGATCCTTATCCGATTTAATTCTCCTCATAGGCTTCACATCATCTGCAAACAGGGACACTTCTGAGTCTTTCCCTTTTGTCATATCATTCACATATACCAAAAACAGCAGTGGTCCTTGGACTGACCCCTGTGAAACCCTGCTCGACACAGGCGCCCACCCTGACTCCTCATGACGTACCATGACTGGCTGTTGGCTTCCGTGTCAGGTATTCCCTATCCATAGCAGTGCCTTTCCTGTTATGCGTGCCTGATGCTCTAGCTTTTGCACTAATCTCTTGTGAGGAACTGTGTCGAAGGCTTCCTTGCAATCCAAGAAAATGCAATCTACTCACCCCTCTCTCTGGTGTCTTACTTCTTTTGCCTTGACATAAAACTCCAGTAGGTTTGTGGCATAGGATTTCGATTCCCTGAAACCTTGCTGGCTGTCATTTATAAGCTTGTTCCTTTCTAGGTGCTCGACCACTCTCCTGATAATCTTCTCCATGACTCTGCATACTGCACACGGCAGTGACACTGGTCTGTAGTATAATGCTTCGTGTCTGTCTCCTTTCTTTAAAACTTGTACTACAATTCCCATCTTCCATGCCACAGGTATTTGCCCAGTTTCAATGAATGTGTAGAAGATTGTTGTTAGTGGCACACACAGCATTTCTACTACTTCTCTAAGGACCCATGGAAAGATGTTGTCTGGTCCCACTGCCTTTCAGGTATCAAGTTCACATAGCAGCTTCTTCACCTCCTCCTCAGTTGTGTATATTTCATCCAGCATTTTTTGGTGTATCCCTAGTTGGTGTATCCCATCCCCCCTATTCTGACTTCTCGGAGTCCTTCCTTTTTCCACTGTGATTACTTCTTCAAATCTCATGTTGAGCTCCTTACTTACTTTTTGGTCGTTTTTTTGTGAACTCCTCTCCTTCCTTCCTCATCCTGATTATCTGGTCCTTGACTGTTGTCTTCCTTGTGATGTAGCTGTACAATAACTTCGGGTAAGACTTAACTTTTGATGCTATGTCATTATTGTATTGTCGCTGGGCCTCAATTCTTATCTGTGCTTATTCGTTTCTGGCTCTTTGGCTAATCTCTTTATTTTCCTGGGTCCTTCGTCTTCTGCACTTTTTTTCCATTCTCTAGTGCACTTAGTTTTTGCTTCCCTACACTTATGGGTGAACCAAGGGCTAGTTCTGGTCATACCATTATTTCTTTAGTAATTGGGAACAAACCTCTCCTGCGCCTCCTTGCATATTGTTGTCACATAGGCCTGCATTTCGTTTACTTTATTTTCCTACCAATTCTCTTTCCCACTGAACCTCTTAGAGAAAGTTTCTCATGACTGTGTGGTTCCCTCTTTTGTAGTTTGGCTTTTTCCATCCTATTCCTTCTACCGTCTTTACTTGTAACTCAACTATGTATTCAGAACCACGTGATCACTAGCTCCAAATGGCCTTTAGTATATGATGTCCTTGATATTGGAACTACTCAAGGTGAATACTAGCTCCAATCTTGCTGGTCCATCCTCACCTCTATTTCTGGTAGTGTTCCTAAGATGTTGATGTGGGGGCAATGGGTATGGTGTGTTAGATTGTTTGGTTGAATTGGGGTTGTCGGGGTTGAGGGCCTTCTGTACATGGTTGTGAGGGAGGTTGTATATACTCTTCCTCCGGAGTCTGGGTTCTCCTGCCCATCTCCTTCTTTGTCTTTTTTTCTTCTTGCATCATTGTACCCTCTCTTTCAGTTTCTGCCTTTCTTCTCATGTTCTGTTGCAGTCTAGGTACACTGTCTGGTATGCCAATATTTCTCTTAGTCATGCTTTCTCTTGCAGGATCCTGTTTTGAGCCGATTCTGCCTTGAAAATCATTTGGACTGGCCGGTTTCTTCCTCTTGCAAATTCCCTTCTATTCTCAAAAAATTTGCCAGCTTGGTCATGTCGTCCTCTCCTATTGCTTTCATGATACTTTCAATCGCTTTTTTCTCCTCCTGTTTTCTTGCTTCATAAGCTTTCCTTCCAACTTCCTAGAGCCCATAAACAAAGACTGACCTCTCCCTTTCATTGTCCCACTGCGTTTCCCTTTGTATCCCTGATTCGATTTAGTTGCCTCCATTACAGCTTTCCTTTCTTAAAACTCTTCTCTTCTGTTGTCCCTGTGACCTTTGGGCCGTCATTTTCCGTCTCTATATTCGTGCTGGTTGTCGTTTATAAGCTCATTCCTTTCTAGGTGGTACACCATTCTTCTCCTGATAGTCTTCTCCATGACTTTGCATACAATACATGTCAGTAGTTTAATGGTGCATGTCCGTCTCCTGTTCTAAAAATTTAAACTACATTTTCTGTCTTCCATACCTCGGATAGCCGCTCTGTTGTTAGTGGTACACAGAGCGGCTCTGCTCTCTTTTATCCGGCCCCATCGCCTTAGAGACATCTATTTCGCATAGCAGCTTCATCGCCTCCTCCTCGGTTGTTTGTATTGTGCCCAGCACTTGTTGGTATTCACCTCCTCTCCGTCTTTCTAGTCCTTTCTGTCTCCACTACGAATACTTCTTTGAATCTCATGTTAAGACCTTCACATACTTCAAGGTCGTTTCTTGTAAACTTCCCTCGTTCCTTCCTCAGCCTGATTACCTGGTCTTTAATTGCTATTTCCTTCCTGATGTGACTACAACAGTTTTAGGTCAGACTTAGCTTTCGCTGCTGTCATTTTCGTACTGTCGCTGGGCCTCTCTCCTTACCAATGCATGTTCATTTCTTGCTCATTGACTACTCTCCTTATTTTTCTGGCCTTCTCATTATGTAATAATGTTGGTAGACTTACCGACAATATGTATAGTAAAAGGACACAAGTGCAACTAATGTGACATTTTTATTGTGACAACGTTTCGCTCTCCAGGAGCACTGTCAAGCCGTAACGGCTTGACAAATTCCAGATTGTTTAAATCCTTTCATTATCTAGTTGCTACACATTAAACACGACCCTCGGATGTAGCTGCGACAACTTTTACCTTACCTAAACCTTCAGCTGCTACACCTCACTGGATACCTCACCCTAGTCTCAGGGTACTACACTCTACCTCACCCTAGTCTCAGGGTACTACACTCTACCTCACCCTAGTCTCAGGATACTACACTCTACCCCACCCTAGTCTCAGGGTACTACACTCTACCTCATCTTAGTCTCAGGGTACTACACTCTACCTCACCCTAGTCTCAGGGTACTACACTCTACCTCACCCTAGTCTCAGGGTACTACACCGTGTGTGTGTGTGTGTGTGTGTGTGTGTGTGTGTGTGTGTGTGTGGTACTCACCTATTTGTGGTTGCAGGGGTCGAGTCATAGCTCCTGGCCCCGCCTCTTCGCTGATTGCTACTAGGTCCTCTCTTTCCCTGCCCCATGAGCTTTATCATACCTCGCCTTAAAACTATGTATGGTTCCCGCCTCCACTACGTCACTTTCTAGGCTATTCCACGGCCTGACTATTCTATGACTGAAGAAATACTTCCTAACATCCCTTTGATTCATCTGAGTCTTCAACTTCCAATTGTGACCTCTTGTGTCTGTGCCCCTTCTCTGGAACATTTCGTCTTTGACCACCTTGTCTATTCCGCGCAGTATTTTATATGTCGTTATCATGTCTCCCCTGACCCTCCTGTCCTCCAGTGTCGTCAGGCCGATTTCCCTCAACCTGTCATCGTAGGACAATCCCCTTAGCTCTGGGACTAGTCTTGTTGCAAATCTTTGCACTTTCCCTAATTTCATGACGTGCTTGACTAGGTGTGGATTCCAAACAGGTGCTGCATACTCCAGTATGGGCCTGACGTAAATGGTATACAGAGTCTTCCTTACTGAGGTATCGGAACGCTATTCGTAGGTTTGCCAGGCGCCCGTATGCTGCAGCAGTTATCTGATTGATGTGCGCCTCAGGAGATATGCTCGGTGTTATACTCACCCCCAGATCTTTTTCCTTGAGTGAGATTTGCAGTCTTTGGCCATCTAAACTATATTGTGTCTGCAGTCTTCTTTACCCTTCCCCAATCTTCATGACTTTGCATTTGGCAGGGTTAAAACTCAAGGAGCCAGTTGCTGGACCAGGCTTGTAGCCTGTCCAGGTCTCTTTGTAGTCCTGCCTGTTCCTCATCCGATTTGATTCTTCTCATTAACTTCACATCATCTACAAACAAGGACACTTCTGAGTATGTATTTCCCTTCCGTTATGTCATTCACATATACCAAGAACAGCACAGGTCCTAGGACTGACCCCTGTGGAACCCCGCTTATCACAGGCGCCCACTCTGATACCTCGTCACGTACCATGACTCGTTGTTGCCTCCCTGTCAGGTATTCTCTGATCCATTGCAGTGCCTTTCCTGCTATGTGTGCCTGATCCTCTAGCTTTTGCAGTAACCTCTTGTGAGGAACTGTGTCGAAGGCTTTCTTGCAGTCCAAAAAAATGCAGTCGATCCACCCCTCTCTTTCTTGTCTTACTTTTGTCACCTTGTCATAAAACTCCAGTAGGTTTGTGACACAGGATTTTCCTTCCCTGAAACTGTGCTAGTTGTTAATTATACACTTGTTTCTTTCCAGGTGCTCCATCACTCTCCTCCTGATGATCTTCTCCATGGCTTTGCATACTATACACGTTAGTGATACAGGTCTGTAGTTTAGTGCCTCATGTCTGTCTCCCTTTTTAAAAATTGGGACTACATTTGCCATCTTCCATACCTCAGGGAGTTGCCCAGTTTCAATTGATGTGTTAAAGATCTTTGTTAATGGCATACACAGTATCTCTGCTCCCTCTTTAAGGACCCATGGAGAGATGTTGTCCGGTCCCACAGCCTTTGAGGTGTCAAGTTCGCAGAGCAGCTTCTTCACCTCCTCCTTGGTTATATGTACCTCATCTAGCACTTGCTGGTGTACCCCCCTGTTCTGATTTCCTGGAGTCCTACTGGTTTCCACTGTAAATACTTCTTTAAATCTAGTGTTGAGCTCCTGACATACCTCTCGGTCGTTTCTTGTGAACTCCGCATCACCCTTCCTCAGTCTGATTACCTGATCCTTGACTGTTGTTTTCTTCCTAATGTGGCTATACAACAACTTTGGGTCAGACTTGACTTTTGATGCTATGTCATCTTTGATATTGTCGCTGAGCCTCCCTTCTTGTCTGTGCATATTCGTTTCTGGCTCTTCGGCTAATCTCTTTATTTTCTTGAGTTCTCCATCTTCTGTACCTTTTCCATTCTCTAGTACACCTAGTTTTTGCGTCCCTACACCTTTGGGTGAACCAAGGACTCGTTCTGTTCTTCCCATTGTTGCAACCCTGAATGGATTACAATGTATATGATGTATATTATTATGTATATAATGTATATTACCATTTCATGTAATTTTATATTGCTTATATTTGCGATAATAGCTAAATCGTGAATATATTGCTTTATATTATTGTTTGTCTTAGTTACTTTTGTTAGGTAGGATGCAACTTTCATATAAATATTATGTGCTCCTATATTGTTCAAGTCTTGATTGTCTAACTACTGTAATTATCGCTTGTGGCTCGTTTCCCTGCCGGCTTCTCAGCGTTGCTGGTCAGCAGCTGTCCACAGAGCTATCACGTGATCGAGGGGGGGTGTTCTCACCTCGCCTGATGTATTCAGTTTGGTCTAGACTCGCTTGGTGGTTGGATGTATTCTAGACAAGACGAGCCTAAATCTCCCTTATTGGCCCTTGTTGGAAGATCGTCTCTGTCTCATTATTGTTGTAGGTTCTGGAGAGACTGTTCACAGAACATTGTATAGACTTAGTGATTTTCGACGTTGTACTGAGGTTGTGTGTCGCTTAGACACTCTGACCAACTCAGGTCCTGAGCTGTAGCTTCTGACCTAATTTGTACTAGTATCTGTGTATTGTCACAGTCGGGGATTTTCTTATGCTGAACTTAGATCCAGTAGTATGGGAGTTTTGTGACTTTTGTTGAGGATCTGCAGATGGTCCATACTTAGTGTCGTTATATTATCTCCTTGATCCTGATTGTGTCGCAGTTGCTTGTTATATTGCTATTGAGCTTAGCATTCTTTTTATTGTTCAAGCAGACAGTTCTGATTGCCAGTTGGTCAAGAAGTTAGTTTATTTGAGGACTTTGTCAGTCACTTGTTTAAGTCTAGTCGAGTCATGAGACATAGCGAACTACTTAGAGCACTTACACACATACACACAAACTTATTTGTACATTGTATTATTAAATATTAATGTACCAGACGGTACTTAAAAATTATAAATGTTATATGTGCTATCAGCACAATAATACTGTACACAAGAGAAGTGATTAATATTATTTTGATTATTGTGATTAATTTAATTTAATTTAATTTGATATACGCCTAGACAACTTAATAAATTTATTAAATTTTAATTTCTCTAGTTAGTTGCCTACCAATTATAATCCTGAAGCACTATTAATTCTTATTGAATTCTAATTGATAATTGGACAAGGATACTGAATGATTGTTGCGAAAACCCAGTAACAGGCTGGATGCTAGAAGGGCAGTCCTTTCTAGTATTCACTGGAGATCTTTAAGCCTTTTAGAATCGCGTTTTTTGTAACACCATTATTTCTGTTTCCCTTGGGAACAAACCTCTCCTCTGCCTCCTTGCATTTTGTTGCCACATAGTCCATCATTTCTTGTACTGGTTTTTTTGTCAGTTCCCTCTCCACTGAATGTCTTGCAGGAAGTTTCTCATGCCTGAGTAGTTTCCCTTATGTAGTTTGGTTTTTCCCAACCTATTCCTGCTACTCTCTCCACTTGAAGCTCAACTATGTAGTCGAAGCACAGAACCACATGATCACTAGCTCCCAGTGGCCTTTCATACATGATATCCTCGATGTCAGAACTACTCAAGGTGAATACAAGGTCCAGTCTTGCTGGTTCATCCTCTACTCTCTCTCTGGTAGCGTCTCTAACATGACAAAGAAAATGAAATGTGCTTGATTTTAAATAATTATTTTCTCTCAGTTTTTACACAGGAAGACACTAACAATATTCCAGTAATTAATTTTTACAGTGGGCTAGAAGAAGATAAATTATGTAACATCACAGTCACTAGTGAGATGGTTGTGAAGCAGATAGACAGACTGAAGCAAAATAAGTCGCCGGGTCCTGATGAGGTTTTTTCAAGGGTTCTTAAGGAATGCAAAATGGAACTCTGTGAACCATTAACTAATATTTTTAATTTATCTCTTCAAACAGGTGTAGTGTCTGATATGTGGAAGATGGCTAATGTAACTCCTATTTTTAAAACAGGGGACAAGTCGTTACCGTCAAATTACCGCCCAATAAGCCTGACCTCAATTGTAGGCAAATTACTAGAGTCAATTATAGCTGAGATTATAAGAAGCCATCTCGATAAGCATAGCTTGATTAATGATACTCAGCATGGATTCACAAGAGGCCAGTCTTGTCTAACTAATTTATTAACTTTCTTCAGTAAAGCTTTTGAGGCTGTTGACCACAATAAAGAATTTGATATTATTTACTTAGATTTTAGTAAGGCTTTTGATAGAGTTCCGCACCATAGACTGTTAAAGAAAGTGGCAGCTCATGGCATTGGGGGAAAAGTGCTCTCGTGGATCGAGTCATGGCTCACTGACAAGAAGCAGAGAGTGTCCATAAATGGGGTTAAATCCGAGTGGGGATCTGTAACAAGTGGCGTTCCACAGGGATCAGTCTTGGGCCCGTTGTTATTTATAATATATATCAATGATCTTGATGAGGGAATTACTAGTGATATGAGCAAATTCGCCGATGACACAAAGATAGGTAGGATAATTGATTCAAACGTAGATGTTATGGAACTTCAGGAGGATTTAAACAAACTCTATTCTTGGTCAGAAAAGTGGCAGATGCAGTTCAATGTAGATAAATGCAAGGTTCTGAAGCTTGGGAGTGCCCATAACCCTAGTACTTATAAGTTAAATGATGTAGAACTTAGCCATACAGATTGCGAAAAGGACTTGGGGGTTAAGGTGAGCAGCAACCTTAAACCAAGACAACAATGCCTAAGCATACGTAATAAGGCAAATAGATTACTGGGATTTATATCAAGAAGTGTAAGCAACAGAAGTCCAGAGGTCATACTACAGCTTTATACATCATTAGTAAGGCCTCACCTAGATTATGCAGCTCAGTTCTGGTCTCCGTATTACAAAATGGACATAAATTCGTTAGAAAACATTCAGCGTAGGATGACTAAATTAATACATAGCATTAGAAATCTTCCTTATGAAGAAAGATTGAAGACTCTTAAGTTACATTCACTTGTTAGACGAAGAATGAGGGGAGACCTGATCGAAGTGTATAAGTGGAAGATAGGTATTAATAAGGGGATATTAATAAGGTCTTGAGGATGTCTCTCCAAGAGAGAACCTGCAGTAATGGATTTAAATTAGATAAGTTTAGATTTAGAAAGGACATAGTAAAGTATTGGTTTGGAAATAGGGTAGTTGATGAGTGGAACAGTCTACCTAGTTGGGTTATTGAGGCTAGGACTTTGGGTAGTTTCAAATCTAGGTTGGATAAGTACATGAGTGAGAGGTGTTGGATTTGAGTGGGACTTTCACATCAGAGCTTATTTCTTGGGTGGCATTGAAAATTGGGTTGGGCAAATGTTTTGTTAGTGGGATGAATTGTAAAGGACCTGCCTAGTATGGGCCAGCAGGCCTCCTGCAGTGTTCCTCCTTTCTTATGTTCTTATGTTCTTATGTTGATGCATGAGGTTTTCCAGTACCACATCCATCATCTTGGCTCTCCATGTTTCGGGACCCCCATGGGGATCCAGGTTTTCCCAGTCAATCTCCTTGTGATTGAAATCACCCATAACTAGTAACTTTGCTCCCCCCATGTGTGCTCTCCTGGCCACCTCGGCTAGTGTGTCGACCATTGCTCTGTTGCTCTCATCGTATTCTTCTCTTGGCCTCCTGCAGTTCTGTGGTGGGTTGTACATTACTGCAATTATCACCTTATGTCCCTCAGACTGGATTGTTCCTACTAAGTAGTCCCTTTCGCCAGTGCCATCCATTCCTTCCATTTTCTCAAAACCACACTGGTTTTTAATGAGCAATGCAACTCCTCCTCCCCCTCTCCTCCCTCTGTCTTTCCTGAGGATTTGATATCCGGATGGAAAGATTGAATCTGTTATTATTCCGGTAGTTTTGTTTCTGTGAGTGCTATTATGTCTGGGGATGTCTCCTTGATTCTTTCATGCCACTCCTCATACTTATTTGTTATTTCATCTGCATTTGTATACCACACCTTCAACTTCTTTTCTAAGACTGTGGTCTGGGAGGTATATTGGAGTTGGGGAAGTGGGAGACCTGATAAGGAACTATGGGTGGTTGCTGTTGGGGTGGAGTTTGTAATGCAGTGGGTGGGAGCATTGGATATGGCATGGGTGTTTTGATTTAGAGTGTTTGGTTGCACTAGGGTTGACCTGGTTGGGGGGCTTCTATAGGAAGTTGTGAGGGAGGCTGTATTTGATCTTCTTCCTGGTCTTGGATCTCCTGTCGTCTCCTCCATCCCCTCTCTTTCCTCCTTTCGCCTTTGTACCATCTCTCTCAGTTTTTGCCTTTCTTCTTGTGTTCTGTCACAGTTGAGATACACCTTCCTGTATGCCAGCATGTCCCTTAATCGTGCTTTTTCTTGCAAGATCCTGTTCCAAGTCGATTCTGCCTTGAAGGTCACTTTCACTGGCTGGGTTCTTTTTTATGCAAACCCCCCTATTCTCCGAAAATTTTCCAGCTGGGTCATGTCGTCTTCTCCTATTGCTTTCATGATGCTTTCAATTGCTTTTTCCCTTGTTTTCTTGCTTCATATGTTTCCCCTTCAGCTTCCTGGAGCCCATACACAAAGACTGACCTCTCCCTTTCATTCTCCCACTGCATATCCTTGTGTATCAACTCATTCAATTTAATTTCCTCCATTGCAGCTTTCCTTTCTTCAGTTTCACTAGCTAATGTAATTGGGCTCAGTGGCCTGTCATTTTCCCTTCTCGGTTTTCCCTGGGCTCTGCTGTGGTCTGTTAGGGCCTCCTCATATAGCTTAGCTCTTTCATTTACTACAGTCTCCTCTGATAGAGCTTCTACATGCAGTTTTGCTCCTTCTTTCCCTACAGTCCCCTTATTTGTGACTGAGGTAGCAGTCTCTGATGTCAATCCCAAAATGTTCTTTAGTTCTTTAGGCTGTTTCAGATTTTTCAGTTCCTCTTCTAAACTCTATATCCTAGCCTCTGCTGCTTTAACTTGCACCTCCCACTTCCTGCTTTCCATATCTATCCTCTCTTCCATTCTCATGCTAAGTTCTTCTAGTTTCTTTTCCCATTCATGTTCCCTTTTTATGAACTCTGCTGTCCAATCTTCCTTTGCAGATTCCTCCTCCTGTCCCTTGGTTTTCCTTCCTGCTCTCTGGCAACCCATTTTTGTTTTATTTTGATTGCCTCAGAGTGGAAAACCTATGTAATTCTGTGTGTTAGGTTAGTAGTGTGTTTGTGAGAGTGGGGGGGGGGAGGTAGAGGAGGAACTGTGGCTATGTGGGAGAGGGGTGGGGAGGGGGATTTAGGGGGGAATATGGGGAGTGGGAAGGAGGGAGAAGCAAGTGGGTGAATGGGAGAGGGAAAGGGGGGAGGACAGAGAGGTGGGGAGGGGGAGGGTGAAAGAGGGAGGGGTGGGATCAGGGGAAGGAGTGAGTGGTTGGTGGGGGAGGGGGGAGTGTATGTGTGAGTCTGTATATGTGTGTGTACTCACCTAGTACTCACCTAGTTGAGGTTGCGGGGGTCGAGTCCGAGCTCCTGGCCCCGCCTCTTCACTGATCGCTACTAGGTCACTCTCCCTGAACCGTGAGCTTTATCATACCTCTGCTTAAAGCTATGTATGGATCCTGCCTCCACTACATCGCTTCCCAAACTATTCCACTTACTGACTACTCTGTGGATGAAGAAATACTTCCTAACATCCCTGTGATTCATCTGTGTCTTCAACTTCCAACTGTGTCCCCTTGTTACTGTGTCCAATCTCTGGAACATCCTGTCTTTGTCCACCTTGTCAATTCCTCTCAGTATTTTGTATATCGTTATCATGTGTGTGTGTGTGTGTGTGTGTGTGTGTGTGTGTGTGTGTGTAATTATGTGTGGAATTATGTGTGGGTTTATTATGTGTCTGAAAAGTAGGTGAATTGTGCGTTGGAGTGTAATGTGGAGTGTCAGTGGTCGCTTGCCTGACCACAATCTCTTGTGACCTGACCCCCCATCCTCCTGTGACTTGACCCGCACCTACTTACAACGTTGCCCTTTATGCTTGTCCTGCCACCTATCTTATAGTAACTTACTAGCCTTGTTCAATGGATTACCAATTGTTATTCCTTATTGAATACTTGAGCGCCTATTCTTTATCGTGCTATGAGAGTTGGACCATTCACAATCACCTTGGTGGTTAATTGGAACCTGAAACCCCACACCCATACAACCACTCATAGGTGAATACAGTACTTGCAATGCAGCTGTAGCAGCCTGTAGATTGTCCAGCTCGATGTGACGTCCTGGCGTAGATCCACTTCAATTTCTTCTCGTTATATAATGTACCCTATTCACTGTATTTCTCTCACTGGTCACATGATTGTTTCACTTTATTATCTTTCTTGGTGACAGGTGGCAACGTCGCCCCCCCTGCCCGCTCTGACTGCGCACCTCGTTTTACTTTCTAGATCACTTACAAAATTGCGGCTCTCCCTACACTTATGTGGCTCAGGCAGATTATAAATTGCTTCAAGGAATTGTTCACTACCCTAGCACACTTAGCTACCCTTCAGATCACTTGGGTAGCCCTCGAAAACACTTATATTCGCGGAGCACGGAAGGCGCGACTCGCGCACGCACTGATGAGACTGTGTGTGTGTGTGTGTGTGTGTGTGTGTGTGTGTGTGTATTTCACATATTGTTTTCCGTGCATTGACATAATAAAGTTCTGTTTTCAGCGAAATATTTTAAATAAATTCAATACTATGGATATTACTTAAGTATTTGAATATTTCTTAAATGTAAAATAGCCATTTTTTACTTATTTGAATTAAAACTAAATGACACAGTTCATACCTGTATAAGGATCTGGTGGAAGTATTGAAGGTTCTGGAGGCGTCTAGCAGATGAGCGGGGCTGTGGTTGCAGGGTGAGACAATCTTGAGTTGCGGCTTTAAGCACGTTTGTCAGTACCTTGAGACACCAGTGAAACAACAATGTGAAGCCCAACTGCAGCGTCGTGTCCCACACGAAGAATATGTTGCTTACAACTGACTCCAATACTAAAGATAGTCGCAAAATGACGTGGAACAGGTAAATTATCAGATTCAGGGTTGTAATTACGTCTATAAATGCGTCTGTGGTGCGTTTGTTCTGACATTTAGTACAGCTAAGAGAACGCTCTGCTGACTGTTCGGGAAAACAGGTACTCGGAGTGATAATTTTATCAGATGCAGTTTCATAATTGATTGATTCCCGGCACATCTTTGTGTGGAGGCGCCACAGCAAGGTTAACATGTGCTTCAGAGCATAATGTTTAGCGAACACACACACATTAAAGACAAAGTTAAATACTTGCACAGCTTCTGCAATGACAACTGATGCTTTCACTCCTTCTCCTGAGACCTCTGTAATACATTTAAGGAAATGAATCATCTTATAATTGTTGCATATACTGATTATAATATATACAAAAGTTATACATACAGACCAAACTTGAAGCCAGAGTTTCTTCTCAAAGGGCGTTTTAAACTGAAGACTGCATGACTCATGGTCAGAAACTCCGTTATAAATGTATGGAAAACATCCAAATATCTTCAGTATCCAGAGAGACAGCTTCAGGCCATTCACAAACATCTTGAAGTATAAGGTAGAGGAATCTTTGCTCTATGTTGAGGACTCTTCTGGCACAAGTGTAGGTGAGATAGTCGTTGGCCCTTTAGGTGGGTCGTGGCAGCAGCAACCACAAGTTTACCGGTGCTGGATTTGAAGACCTGAATAGAAAAAAAATGGTTGGGATGAAGTATATGATGAGGGGTAGCTGATAAAGATTAGGCTGAGGTATAATGTGTAATACCTTGAGATTAGGCTGAGGTATAGTGTGTAGTACCCTGAGACTAGGCTAAGGTATAGTGTGTAGTACCCTGAGACTAGACTGAGGCAAAGTGTAGTAACCTGAGACTAGGCTGAGGTAGAGTGTAGTACCCTGAGACTAGGATGAGGTATAGTGTGCAGTACCCTGAGACTAGGCTAAGGTATAGTGCGTAACACCCTGAGACTGGGCTGAGGTATAGTGTGTAGTACCCTGAGACTAGGGTGAAGTATAGTGTGTAGTACCCTGAGACTAGGCTGAGGTAGAGGGTAGTACCCTGAGACTAGAGTGAGGTAGAGTGTGTAGTACCCTGACTAGGGTCAGGTAGAGTGTGTAGTACCCTGAGACTTGACTGAGGCAAAGTGTGATACCCTGAGACTAGGATGAGGTATAGTGTGTAGTACCCTGAGACTAGGCTGAGGTAGAGTGTGTAGTACTCTGAGGCTTGACTGAGGCAAAGTGTGATACCCTGAGACTAGGATGAGGTATAGTGTGTAGTACCCTGAGACTAGGCTGAGGTAGAGTGTGTAGTACTCTGAGGCTTGACTGAGGCAAAGTGTGATACCCTGAGACTAGGATGAGGTATAGTGTGTAGTGCCCTGAGACTAGGCTGAGGTATAGTGTGTAGTACCCTGAGACTAGGGTGAAGTATAGTGTGTAGTACCCTGAGACTAGGCTGAGGTAGAGGGTAGTACCCTGAGACTAGAGTGAGGTAGAGTGTGTAGTACCCTGACTAGGGTGAGGTAGAGTGTGTAGTACCCTGAGACTTGACTGAGGCAAAGTGTGATACCCTGAGACTAGGATGAGGTATAGTGTGTAGTACCCTGAGACTAGGCTGAGGTAGAGTGTGTAGTACTCTGAGGCTTGACTGAGGCAAAGTGTGATACCCTGAGACTAGGATGAGGTATAGTGTGTAGTGCCCTGAGACTAGGCTGAGGTAGAGTTTGTAGTACTCTGAGACTAAGGTGAAGTAGAGTGTGTAAAAACATAAAACTAGGATGAGGTAGAGTGTGTAGTATCCTGAAACTAGAGTGAGGTAGAGTGTGCAGTACCCTGAGACTAGGGTGAGGTAGAGTGTGTAGTACCCTGAGACTAAAGAGAGGTAGAGTGTGTAGTACCCTGAGAATAGGCTGAGGTATAGTATGTAGTACCCTGAGACTAGGCTGAGGCAAAGTGTAGTACCCTGAGACTAGGCTGACGTAGAGTGTAGTACCCTGAAACTAGGCTGGGGTATAGTGTGTAGTACCCTGAGACTAGGCTAAGGTATAGAGTGTAATACCCAGAGACTAGGCTGAGGTATAATGTGAAGTACCATGAGACTAGGTTGAGGAATAGTGTGTAGTACCCTGAGACTAGGCTGAGGTAGAGTGTAGTACCCTGAGACTAGGGTGAGGTAGAGTGTAGTACCCTTAGACTAGGGTGAGGTATAGAGTGTATTACTCTGAGACTAGGCTGAGGTATAGTGTGTAGTACCCTGAGACTAGGCTGAGGTATAGTGTGTAGTACCCTGAGACTAGACTGAGGTAGAGTGTAGTACCCTGAGACAAAGATGAGGTAGAGTGTAGGATGAGACTAGGGTGAGGTATCCAGCGAGGTGTAGCAGTTGACAATTTAGGTAAGGTACAAGTTGTCGCAGCTACATCCGAGGGTCGTGTTTAATGTGTAGCTACTAGATAATGAAAGGATTTAAACAATCTGGAATTTGTCTGTACTAAAATCCAAATTAATAGTTAAGAATTTCATCTTATTTTTATTTATGTGATCGGTCACATTATCTATGTGATCGGTCATTTCAGATGTTTCACATTTGCTAGCTCGACTTTCATCGTTCGTTCACATTTGTTAGGTCGACTTTCATTGTTAGCATGTACTGACACCACCACCAAACTTACCGGTCAAGCTGCGCGCATCAATACTATCGATTTGGGCCTCAATTTACAGGTTAAATAATTTTAAATACATATTCTTGTTACATGTCATCTTTGTTAGCTATATTTAGTTAAAGAACATTCTCATATTACTATCCAAGGGGCATTGACAGTTTACATTATACTAGGAATGTGCTAAAGTATCGGTATCGGTGGATATCTGTCATTCTTACGGTAGAGGTGTCGGTGAAGAAACGGCAGATACCAGCCGATACCTTTTTAAAACATTAATATTACATGTGTGCTTAAAAATATCATCATTGACACTACCTCATGACTGTAAGGCATACTCATAAATACACCCACCCACCACATATGAGGTGCAGTGAGAAAGAGAACTGTTGGGAAAACATAAGAAGATAAGAACATAAGAAAGAACACAGCAACAGGCCTACTGACCCATGCGAAGGATGTCCATGCCACCCCCTGGCCTAGAACAATGACCACCTATGTTGTTGTTGTAGGTTTGCCGGTACTTCCGGCCCGGGTCTTCTCCAGATGGCGACCCGGCGGTGGCCTCCCGGACGAGGGGGGTGTCGTTTATCTTCTTTCTTCTGTATTCTTTCTTGGGGCCCTCCGGTTGGAGGGTGACTTCTTCTGTCTTGCAGTGACTCCCCAAGTGGGAAGTGTCTTCTCGTTTAGCATCTTCAGCAGCATAGGAGGGCGGAGGCAGTAATTACATGGTTCGTTTTGGAGCCACACTCCAGCTTTAGCAGGCAGGAAAGTGCTGGGGAAACTTGATCATTGACAGTCCTGCTAGGAGAGGGTATCGTCTTCGGCAGCCCCATTCTGGAGAGTCCTGAATTTCTTCCTTGTGGTGTAGTCGAGTGCAACAAAGCGGTGACTTTTTGAGAGTAGGTTGATCAGGGATTCAGTGATGAATGATCGAGTTGAGTCGCAGGTGAACTTGACTGTCCCGTTGTGGAGGCGTTGAATAGTTTCTGGAGTGTACATTGCGTTCTCATTCTGGTTGGTTGTGTAGAAGTATACAACAGGCAAGAACTGGACTTCTTGTGAAGGAGTGGCGGTAGTACGTAGGGATGCATCCCAAGGCTCTTGTGTTTTAACCTGGTTAGGTAGTTAGAGGATTGGCGGATTCGTGGGCCGGGGCGTTTCAAGTGCGCTCATGGTCCCTCTTTAGGGAGGTTGAGATAAGTTCCATGGGAGGAAGGCACATGTGCTTCTCATTTTTTGGGCCTGTCAGAGCCTAGCCACAAGCAGGCCTCTTGGTTGCCATGAAGGGGAATGGGCGTGTTATTAGTAAAGCCGGATCAGGCTAACTTCCCAGAGGGCTAGGCATGGTGTCATGTTTTAAACCTCTTGGTGGTGGCTGAGCGTTTGAGGTGAGGCGTCTGATTGGTCCGTTGTGACGGAGGTGGAAGCTGGTGATGGTGTGACTCTCATTGGTGGAATCGGTCGGCGTCTCAGTGGTCTCTTATTGGTCCATCTCTGTGTTGGGAGGAAGGTGTGGTAGCGGTGGAGAAGTGGTAATGTTGGCGACATTTGCAGTGGATTTTATGATCTCTGTGGAAGGTGGAGATGCAGGGAATGTGAAACCAGGCATGTTGTTGAGCTTGAAGAGTTCGTTGATGGTGGTGTTGAAGGAACCAGGTTCAGCTACATTCTGCACATGAGCATACATGATGCAGTAAAGAATCTTTGTGGAGTCGCCAGCAAGAGCTGGCGAAGAAGTGGTAGATGCAGCTTGCGTGGCTTGAAGCTTGGTAATAGCAGCATATGTAGTCGCTTGTGCAGTGGTTTTTTTTCTGTTGGTTTTGTTTCTAAGTATATCTCGTCTGGTTGGGCACTTGCAGCAAGAGTATGGTGATCATTCTTGCAGTTTTAAGCATTTAGGTGGAGAGGCAGTAGTGCACGTCTTGAAGTCATGACCTTCTTGGCCGCAGGTGGCAAAACTTCGTATTCTTGGCAGGGCAGTCTTTGGTGGTATGTAGGTATAGTAAACAGTGGAACACTGTGGAATTTGATAAATTTTTCTCCTTCGATGAAGGCTGGATTGGATGTAAGTGTGAATAGCCAGTCCCTCAGCGAGAGCTCTGGCTGCCATGTTGCGTCATGAAGGGACCTTCAGATGGAGAGGCATTGGGTATTTTGTGTAATGAATTCCCCCTTAGCCCAAGGGTTCTGTGCTTTCAATGGACGACTTCATTTCTTCGGTAGCCTGGACAGTGATGAAGCCTGTGAGGTCTCTTGAGGAACACAGTTTTCTCCTGGCCCTCAGAGCTGGGGAATCAGACAATAAATCCTGATCTCGCAGAGTGGTTGTAGCAGTGGTGGTAATGAGTTTTTCAGCCTACGGTTTTAAGCTCCTTCTCCGCACATATGCCGTATTCTATTCAAGATTTTATGGACTGACCACATCGACTCAAGGTTGAGGGACTGATTACGTCATTCTCCCCACTGTTCTTCAAGATTCTCCTTTGTATGGACTGATGAAGCCATGTGTGGGGAAACGTTTTCCTCAATAAAGATACCCAAGAGTTGCACATGTGTCTAATTTACAACGTGTCGGTTCTCTGAACCATTCATCTACAAAGTGTCGAAGATGTTTTTGTTCTACCGGTACGCCAGGGAGGGCTGGGATTAATGGCGCTGCATCAGTTATTTAGGGAGGTAGAATCACAGTACAGGCTTGGCATGGGTGAGAAGGGACTTTGGTATGTAAGGGTGAGGGGTAGGGATGGTTCAGGTGTGTGGGAATGTTGAGGGTTTTGCTATGCAAGGGAACCACGCGGGGTTAAGATAGGTAAACTGGCTCGGGTGGGTGGTGAGGAGGTAGTTGCTAGGGTTGTGGGTTTGTATCCGATGTATGCATGGAGCGATATATGGGGGAGCCTGAAAGGGTTGCGATTGAAGGGATTGAAGGCTGTGGCGCGGGAGGTAATGTTTAAATTTCTCCATAATATATTGCCGTCAGGGAAGGTGTTAGGTAATAGACGTGTGCAGGAGGGAAGGGAGTGTTGTGAGTGTGGGGATATTGACACCGTTTTTCATGCAGTATATTTTTGTGCAATGTTTTACGTATGGTGGGTGGGGGTGATATTTGTGTTTTACGGGCATTAAGCTTGGATGTGGGGGGGTTGGGGGTGCCGGTACAGAATGCGCTGGGTTATCTGGTCGCCGACTTCGTGTATACTTCGTGGGTTTTACGGAGTGCGCCGGTGGGGACACAAAGGATATCACTGGGAACAGATGGTATTTCAGTTTTTCGGAGGGATATAGTAGATTTCGAGTGGAAGACTTATGGGCATTACAGATTCAGGGGACATGATGAAGCTGGCTTCTTGAGGAATGCGCGGGCGTGATTGGTGCATTTGGTGGACAAGTGTGTAATGCGAGTTGTGTGGGTTAGGTGAGTGGATTGGTGTCAGGGAACTTTCCATGTCATCTGTTATACGAGGTGGGGGTTGTGACCTGGTTGTGGGTAAGCGTATGATTCTTCTTATTTTAATGTGGGGATATGCTAAACGTCGGGGTTGTGAGGCAGCCAGATTCCATTCAGGAAACTGGTATGAGTAAAATTGAGCTTTAATTTCGCAGTGTATGAAGTCTGGTACTTTGTGACTGTGATTCTCTTATGTGCAATATGACTGTGAAGGTTCTTATTATGCTAATGTATTATTTTTGACAAATGTACTTACTCTGTCTTGCAGGGATGTGGTTATGTATGAAGTGTGTTTAAGGATGCTTCTATATTAAGATCTGTTAATTTATGTTTTTATTGATTTGGTTGTTATTACAATGTTTTTGTTTCTGCGTTTCCGTAAACGCATACAAAACTGTATGTATATTACGTATCCCAATCTGTGTTATGTATTGGATTTTAGCTTTTATATATTATTATTAATACTTAGTACTTCCATAAAGTGACAGTATCTTCCTGTTTGTTTTTTGGAGTCGGGAAGGTTTATGTAGAGTGTTTTATTGTGCTGTATTGTAATGTAGGTGTTAATTACGTGTTTGGTGAGGTATGCTGTGTCTGTGTATATCGCTGTATTCATTGTGGGTTTTGTAAGTATGTAATACACGTTTTATGCATTTGTACTTCCTCTGTTGTGCAGGGATGTAGTTATGTATGAAGCGTGTTTAAAAATGTTTCTATGTTCAAATATGTTAATGTTATTTTAAAGTTTTGGTTATGATGGTGAGGGCAGGTACAGCTGTTGGGAGGAGGGGGGGGGGTGCAGTGTGCTGTATTCTTTTAGTAATGATTTGTACAGGGATGTTGCATCCAGGTTGTTATAATGTTTCATTTCTAGGCTTCCATAAGCTGTTTTATGTCTGTGTCTCTGTGAAACGCATGTTAAACTATATGTTTCGTTGTGTTACGATTTAAGTTATGTGTTTTGTTTTCATTTATATATTATTATGTGTTAGAACCACTGTGATGTACATTATGTATTGGTTCTTGAATGTTTAGTAATGTGTTTTTTTTTTTCTCATGTATAGAAAGGAATACTGTGTATGTGTTACATGTTCACACTGTTTTATTTTGGTTGTATTGTATACACAGTTTTTAAATAAAATATAAAAAAAATAATGTATATATACTCACGGATAACGGAGATGTGTTAATTGTTCATACTGTGTACCTTGTGTGTCTTGGGAGGCGGCGGCGGCGGGTGCTCTAATTCGAGGGGATGGTTCTTGTATCTAGCCATTGATATAACTTTTGTGTATTGATTAGGTTAGTAGTATTCAACAGCTTTCACAATGTTTATAGATATGTTTTCGGCTTATTTACGGTACCAAGTAAGCGCCTTTTAAATAATAATATCAATATTGTATAATGTAGGTTTTTGTTTTAAATGGTAATTAAGATTGATGTATTATTTTCTGTACCTGGGATGTCTTTTTGAGCTTCTTGGCATATATCATAGACATTTATATATATATATATATATATATATATATATATATTATAATTTATCATTACTTGTAGTGTATGCAATGTTTTAAATAAAATGTGTTTTTGGGTTCTCTGGGGTGTGGAGATTATTATTTTGTCTCCTTTAATATCTTGTAATTTGGAGATGAATAGTCTTAGAATGTCTATGTACATAAAATTATTACGATACAATTGAGAGTGCAAAGCATTAGTTTATATATAAAGTTTTGTATATAAAGTTTTCACACACGATATGAATAAGAGTGCCAGGTTGGATTGCAGCTGTTTTTTGTTAAGGTATGTTCAGGTGTAGGTTGTCCTCTGTTTAGTTATATGGTGTTGTTTTCTTATATATTGCTTCATGTTTCTTGATTTAAGTCAATTATGTATGACATACATGTATACTGTGTTTTTTAAATAAAATATAAAAAAAATTCAATTCCAGCAGTGTTCACTCTGCGACGTGCGGCAAAGACCATGAGGAGCACTAGGTTGTTACCTTGGCTGTCGACAGAGGATTGTGAGAAGCGTCCACTCACCCCGGCAGCTAGGCAAGGAATGTATTGTAGGGTATTGGGGTAGGATGATGAACGGTAATGTAACAGTCAGTAGTATGTGTTATACTGGTGTGGTATTTTTATTGTTTTCAATGAATGTATGTATAGTATTATGTATATGATATAAGGTGTTTTTTAATGAATACAATAGAAATATTTCTGTGAACGTCATATTCTGAGAAAATATATGCTTCTGTATGTTTGTGTCGGGGTGATCCAGTGTACTGTGTATGATCCGTTATAATGTGTATGTTAGTGTCGGGATAATCCAATACAGTGTGTATGTTTGTGTCGGGGTGTAGTTGTTTTAAGTGCGATTATATTAAATTTAAAGGATTTTAACCGCCCATACGAGTTATTTGCATAAATAATATGCCATCATTATTTCCCAGCATCTCCACCTTGGGGAAGAAATACTAAAATTCCCAAGGCCAAATCAACATTTCTGCCAGCAGCTCCAAAAACCCCCAAAACCTAGTGACGTCCTCCAACAACGCCTCCTATTAGTCAAAAGCCTCCAAACCGTCGACCTCCTTCGTCGATTGGCTCGTCGTGGGGGCCCCTACCCCTTCCCCCCCACCCCATACTCTATGGACCAATCAAAGCCCGATTCTCCCACAGTCTTCTAACACCTCTAGGGGAAGCACAACATTGAAAGCCCCCTTCAATCGAAACCACCAAAAAAAAAACCTCTCACCCATCCTGACGATTAATACAAAAGACCAAATGAGATCAATCCCCTGCACGGGGAAAGATTAACTTTTATACAACTCCTGCCCAAGAACCCCCATGACTGTCGACATTTTGTGCGAGAAATTACCGACAGAAAAGCAAGTTTACAAAATCGAAAAGGACCCCCACGCCCCTTTCACTCACCCCAGGACCTTGGACCAGTTACAACCCAAACCCCACATTTCGACCAAGATTAAAAGCTATTATCGTTTCCTTCCAACAAATGCAAACAAAAGGGAATCCCCTCCTTCACGAAAAAAATAAAGAAAACCCCAGACTCATATTTTTAATGACCCTGACCAATCAAGAAGTAGCTCCCTTGCCCCACTCCTCCAGCTTCTGCGCCCCCCAATAAAAAAAAGATGCAGCCTTCTGCCCGCAAGATCAGCGAGCCTGCAGATTTTCTTTTTGTCTTTATATCGTCTTTTGTGAACAGGGTTGCAGCCCAGCCCCCCGTGGAGAGAAGCGGTCGTTCCTGCTTTTCCGCTCTTCCAGAGCAATTGAACACTTTTTGCTCGGAATTTATTTGGGTTATTGATGTTCTTCACCAGAGCTGAAGGAGATTTTGCTTGCAGTCACTTCGCCCCCCACCCCCAAAAGGGGGGGTAAGGCGGGACTTGCTTGCTTGTTCACCCCCTCCCCCCCCCCCCTCCTCCCCTCCCCCCTACAACAACAGGGCCCCCCAAACTTTACACATACATACTTTTGCTACCTTCGACTGTCCTTCTTTTTTTTTTGGGCAACTTCGCTTTGGCGAGTTAACACAAGGATTTTGATTTTGGGTCCCCCGTGGGGTTTTTTTAAAAAATCCAGGTTTCTTTCCCTTGGGCCCCCCCCTCACTATCGGGGGTAGGCTTAATTTAGGGGTGCCTTCATAAGTCAGCTGAAAAGGATTTGTTAGGCAACAAAAAGGAAAGATACCTTTTTGTTAAGCAACTCCTCTGCCAGTTGCCCTTCCAGGCATCATGCGAGGATTCGTGTAAGATTACATTGATGGAAATCAAATGTCATAAAAAACTTTTAAAAGTATTTGCTCAAACTAAACTTTTTGCCCCAGTGGATTTTTAAAACCCACGCTGGAGCGTACTTCCCTCTTTCGGAAGAAGAGTTACTTCAACTCCTAAAACATGATGTTTTTGGGATAAATAAGATTTTGGGTTTTTCCCCCAGTTGAACCTGACAGCTATCAAGTGAGGACTTGTTTGGGGCCAGAATAAACAGTTTTTAAAACAGCAATTTTAATGAAAATTTTTGAAAACTTTAAATACCGAGAATTCTGACCTTGGGGTTAAAGCACAAAATTTTCTCGAATCCCAAAAAAATAAGGTAACTTTAAAATTAAACTGAGAAACTGAGGAACCAAAACTTGGGGTTGTCAAAATGGCTTCAAATGTTTCAGACCAGTGTACATCGACCAAATTTCTTTTTGGAACGCTTTTCAGTGTGAACAAGTTTCAAGTTTGCCTTTGGTCATAACAAAACAAATGAAAACAAGGGAAAATTTGTAGCATTGTCTGGCCAACATTCGTATGGGATTGTACCAAATTTAAAAAATTAAACCAAAATGTGCCCTCTGTAATGGAAAACATCTGCTGTTTCTGCATTTGCCCGAAAAAAAAAGGAAATGCAGAAAATTTGCCCCAAGAAACACCCTTCTAAGAGACCACTCCCCAGGCACCGCCAACCATGTCCCAACTTCCTTCCCGTCTGCCTGGATCAAATGGGACCCCTCAGGTCTTCCCAAAGGGGCCCAAATGTTTGGAATTCTGCCCCTTTGGAGCGCCCCAATCTAACCCTCACTTAAACGACACAACAAAAAATTTTCTCCATCTCATATGTCTCGGGTATCCCAGCGGGATAAACGAGAGCACAAAAATGTATTTGTTGGCCAAAGCATAGCAGGGTGAACAACTCCTTGTTTTCCGGGTTTTTTTAAATGTTGTTAATGGATAATGGGATCACTCCCATCACTTCCCTGAAATGTAAAAGGCTATTTGACCCCCCTTTCCATAACAAAAATTTTGTACCATACTCTCTCTAAAAAAAAAGGGCCTAAGTCCCCTGGCCCAGGATCGCCCTCCTCGCAAACCCAGGTTGTCAACTCTCAACCCAATAATCACCCCTGAACAAAACAATGCCCAGAAAAGGTGGTGCCTACCTCCCCTTTTGTAGTATCCTGTTGAACAGGAATTTTCCCAAGGTAACTCCCTTGCCGATCTAATATTCCCTTGGGAGCCTAAAAAGTCTCCCATTAACGTCACGACCTTGTTTCCTAAAAATGAGAATACAACCTAGTTTTTGTGATGCTCAACGACTCTAACATTTAATAGTTTTTTAAATTTACTCCCTCCAGGAAGATGAGGCTTTTTTTTTAAACACAAGCACCCCCGCAAAAGTTCCCTTTTCCCTTGCGGTCCAGCAGGGATAGTGTAAACAACCATAACATTACTGCAGGCGTTCAAACGCAGTGTACGAGCGAAGAATAAGCAATAATGGGGATTTAAAATTTTTCCAACTTAATGTTAAAAACATTTCTTTTAAAAACCGTTCCCTTTTTGGGGGTTGAATTTAAAAACTACAATCCCGATTTATACTTTTAAAAGAAAACAGCTGCAAGAGTTGATCACATTTTAAAATTTACGGGTATGTACGGGAGAAAGAGGGGGCCCCTTTTGGGGTGTACCATCTTGGAAAAATTTGGATATACATTTAAAATATTAAAGTGGAGAAGATAACATTCTCAATAAAACTAACCAACCGCAGGGGACAATAGTGATGGAATGGATTTTTTCCACCGAGACACCATATAAGATCTTTTCCTTACTTTGGTTAATTAAGCAGAAATATTCCAAAATTCTAGGGGTTTTAATGCTATACCTCCCTCTTAAATTGGGGTGGTTTTCCCAGGGGTTTACTTAAAAGGAAAAAACCCTTTTTAATATCATACAGCTAAATTGTCATTTAAAGGGCCCCTTTCTTCAAATCGTACTTTGGACCCCACCAGGAAACCAGATATAGTACGACAAACGGGGGACTGTGAATCTTTCATGTGTATATCTCCTGGTGGAAATGTAGGATTGCCCTATCCCTTTTAAAATAAAATTACAAATTCTCCTTTTAGAATCCTTTAACTCCAAAACCCATTTTACACCCGGGGATTTGCCCCCTTCGGGGCATATCGGGTGAAGATGAAATTGTGCTTTGGAAAATCTCCCTTCCAGTGCAATTGTGATGCAATCGGTCCCGCAAAACAAAATAATTGAAGCTACCAATGCAACTTGCCATTTAGCTTCCACAAAAAATATCCCAAACAATTAAACCTATGAGAAATTAGGACATTTAAAAATTTATAGCAAATGTCGAAGGCTCTTCAAACGCGAAAAACCCCCAGCAGTACACTGCCCCCATTAAGGCACGAATTTTTTTAACATGATTAGTCAACACAAACGGAATATGGAAATTTTTTAGTTCTTTAAAACTAATCAATATAAAACGTGAACCACAAATTTGGAGTAAGATCCCACAATTTTGGGGCAAAGCACAAGGGTCCTAACTACCTATTTATACCTTCACTGATGAGGATGAGAAGATGTTGAATTTAAACTTGACATCCACAGGAAGGAAAATTTTATGGGTGATGTATGGGAGAAAATTCTTCTCACAATAACAGTCGTCAATTTAAAATTTCATTATCATTAGTAAATGAATGGAGGATAGAACTTGGATGATCTAAACCATACCTCCAGTACTTTTAACTCTTTTAGATACCCACCCATTACTAGATATTACATTACTAGAGATAAAGTCAGGTTATTGGAAGAATGAGAAAATTTGAGCCCCCGGCCTTCTGGAATAACAAATGAAAAAAAATTTCCCCACCTAGAAATTGCAAACTTTCCCTTTGGGAAATATCTTTAAAGGCCTCTTGGGCCCCAGGACATTTTCCAGTTGTTTTTTTAAAACTGCTAGATGATCTTCTTTTCTAAGCCCCCTAAAGACTCCACCAACCTGGGGAATATGACCATACTTTACTTGAAGTACTGGAAAGTTTTGGAAAGTATCCCAAAAGATTGAATTACTTATGGGTTTAAAACATTGTTTACTGAAAAAAATTTGGTTTAGAAAACAAAGAGGTACCAATCAGCAATAAAAATTTTTTGACAGTAGCAATCTAAAACAGCAGGGCAATTTTCCTTAATTGCCACAGAGAGTTCTTTAAAATTTTGATAGTTAGGGTGATGGGCCCTTTATACAAACCATTGCCAACCAACCCAAAATGGACTTCTGTTTAACATTTTTGTGAATGACCTCCTAACCCCGAGTTTAAAGACACAATTGTGACACAGTTTTTAGATGATGTTATTCATGTCGTCCTTCAATTTAGTAACAGGAAAATACAATAGAGAGAGTCATGAAAAAAAAATAATATTGAACTTCGTCGAAATCTAATTTGGGAGAAGAAATGGGAAAATTTCGACTAATCCTGACAAAGTCCTTGTTGCACGATAGGTGTTTTTTTATCAACCACGAAGTTAAAGGGGGGGATCCCCACAGAGGTACCTGTAGCCCTTAGAAAAACCCAACAAGATTTGGGATATGAAATAGCAGGCTGCTCCCTCAACTCTCAGTAAAAAAAGTCAACACAGCCAAAGCCCGGGCCCTTGCAGACCTTTCGATTTTAATCAAGCCCCTAAATTTAAAAAACATCTGTTAAAATGATAATAAGACCCATACTTGAATACCCTTGTGTCCCAATTCTTAACAACAAAGACCAACTGTAGGTTACAAAGGGTCCAGAATAAGCTCTTCCTTTTTTACCGAACCAGGAGGAGGACAGAGTTTTAAAAGGCAGATTACATACACAAAAAAAACACAGCCTAAATGTACGCCTTGACACCCCCAAAAAAGAAACAACTTTTAACAATGCAAGAACTAACAGCCAGATAAGGAAAATCCTATTTCAATTGAAAATCCCCCGATTTCACCTCATACTCCGCCTCACAGGACTCAAAGAATGACTTCCCCCCCAGAGGGTTCGTCGTTTTATTTTATAAAATGAACCCCGACCATGATTTTGAGCAAATTACCTGACGAAGGGAAAATTGGTACTACCAGAACCCCTTTAAAGTTACTGAGAAAATCATCGCCCCCAATTAGGGGGGAAAATTTAATAACTTTCAAATGTAAAATTATGCTTGGGGGCTATTTTTGGCACCACCCTTAAGGGAAGCTATTGGGCACGGTCATAAATGGCCAGAAAATATTGCCTTTCTTGTTGTATAAATATCCGTTTTGCAATCGCGAAAAAAAAAAAAAAAAAAAAAAAAAAAAATTGCAACTTGTTAACTACAACCAATTCAGAGTCATGTCTTTTTTAATATTATTTTATGTGACTTGATGGGTTGTATTTCCCCTTAAAGAATATCTTATCAAATTAAATACATTTTTTAAAATTACACCAAAGGGTTGGGCCCCCTTACTTTTAAATCCTACCTTCCCCCTTCCAACCCTTTTCCAAAATTTCCATCCTTACCCATCCCCTTCTTTTTCCTTTCCCCATCACCAAAAAAATTGGCATTAGAACTCGAACTCTCTTTTGTCATCGTTATTTTTGCTTTAAACAGTTGGGTCTAGTCCGACTCTTCTTCTTCGATCAAAACATTCCTCTCCCGTCTATTCTTGCACTGTCCCCACTTTTCCCCCCCGCCCCCGTGGGTCCTTACCCCGTGAGTCGATCTGCTGATCAAAATAAAAAAAAAAAATGCTTTCCTTTGGGGATAACAAAATTGATATCTTGGATTGATTCTTTCTAAAAAACTCTTTTGCAGCCTCTCCCCATAAGATCAAAGTTTTATTAGAGTTTAAAATTCCCCAAAACCAAAAGTCATGCGTATTTCTTTGGTTTTTTAAAAATTTTTATGCACGTTTATCCCCAAAAAATTTTTTTTTATCTTAAGGCATCTTATCGCCCACCTTAAAAAGTAGTGAAGGAACCCCTTTAATTTTCCCACGACCTCAGAAAAGTTTAAAGGATTAAGAACATCTTTTTTCGAAAGACCCCCATAATTAAATTCCAATATTTTAAAAAGCCTTTTGTTTAAGAACTGATGCCCCAAAAACTGGTTAGGTGCGTGTTTTCGCCCGTACCCTGATGGTCACCCTTTCCGTATGCTTCCCAAACCCGAAAAATTCTTCCTGCAGAAACGAGAAACCCCCCTAGAAAAAGGGAAAGTTTGGCCCTTGGTGGGGATTCCAAACTTAAAAATTTTGTGTCATTCGTCTCTCAACCTGCCGGGAGGAGGATGCTTCTCCGTTTCTCTTGCAGCCACCCGGGGGAGAGCAAGCTTTAGCACCAAGATGGCGGAAAACCCTTGAGCCGGCATATAAACAGCATAGAGCGGTCCGGGGGGTCTTTAAGAAATGCTACCATAATGGTCTGCTCCCGGGATCATCAGGGACGTTTATGGAATCCCCAAGAAGAGTTGTACGGGAAATGGGCTGAAAAGGTTTTGACAAGGGTCTTTGTGAAGTTTATGAGGGCCGGTTTCACCCAGCATCGTCGACGAATTTCAAGAACGGGAAAGAGCATAAATTCGGCAGTGAGGGGATCATGATTTTTTCTAAGTATTAACGGGGTGAAGGTATGGGGAAGTACCCTTTTTAGGTGACAGCTATAGCCTTTAGGGGTGTTTTCAAAAGTTATGGTGAAAAGACCTGGAGGGCCTACCATGTAGTCACTTTGGAAAGGCCATAGGACCAAATTTTTGTTTCACTATGCGGGGCAGAGGAGGACTGCCTTTATGTGATTTTTTGGCAAGGCGGCACAGTGCCCCCGGGGAAGGGCCCTAGGGTACAAAAACATCTTTGAGGAAAGGAGTTGACCTTGGACGTTGTGCCCAGGTGATGTGGAAGGTGGAGGAAGGGCCTATGGGGTGGAGGAGGGGGAGAGAACTGAGGTGGCTACGGGGACGTGTGTAACTTCCCCCAAGAGGAAAGGGGGGAGGGAAATCGCTGCTGACAGACTGTTGGATACGCAAAGAGGGGGATGTTTAAGAGGTGTTGAAAGGGTTTTTTTTGGAAGAGTTGGAAAAGGGGGGGGAAGGTGAGAGAGGGTTATTGGATCAGGGGGAGGACGACGCAAAGGGGGGGGGGAAGACGTAGTGAGGTTTTAAAAGGAGACATGTGGTATGGAGGTTCTTCAGAAAGACACGCTTGAAGAAGATATGTGTGTGGAGGGTAGCTCCCGCAAGAGACCAGCCGGGGCGTCAGACATGGACAAGGTCCTCAAACCAGGGCAGCGCCCTGGGAAGAAGGCATGGGCAACTGTGGTGGGAACAGCAAGCCTTGGGGGGGTGTAAAGGTGAAGATCGGCGGGAAAGGACAGGGAGGGGTGGGTGGGCAGGAACATGGGAATGCTAGAGATAGCCTGAGACCTATTAAAGGAGGACCAAGTAAGCCTCAGAGGCATATGGGTAAGCTGCCATTCCTGTAAAGTTCAGGTGTGTAACTTTCAATGTAAACGGTCTTAAGACCGAGGTCAAGAGGGTATGGTTAGAGTGGTTTTTAAAGAGATTTAGTGTTGTTGTCTGCTTTTTGCAGGAACATAATCATAGGTTAGGATGTGAATTGGTTTTGAAAGGTTATAGGTTGTTTACCAATAATGCTTTGAGATTGAAAGGAGGTGTGACTGTGGCAGTAAAGGAGACTAGTCCTTTGCGTGTCCTGGGTTGGGAGGAGGGGGGGTGGGAGGGCTGTCAGGGTGGATGAGTTTTGGGGGGTCGGGAGGGTTTGTTTTGTAGGGGTGTACATGCCGGCGACTAGTAATGCTAGAGTGAAAGTGGATTTTGTACGAGATGTCCTGCAGGGTTTACCGGCTATTACGGTGCTTGGGGGGATTGGAGTTGTGTGATTAGGAATGAGGATGTGGTTACGAGGGAGGCAGGTTGTGTTTTGGGGGTTCTGAGAGACGTATTGCGGGATGTTGGGGTTGTAGATGTGGTGGGGAGTAGGGGGTATGGAGTGAAGCACACCTCTATTCGTAAGGGATATGAGGCAAGGTTAGATAGGATTTATGTCAGGCAGGGAATAGGTGTGGAGAGGGTGAGGACTTTAGAGGTGGGTTTTTCTGATCATCCTGCGGTAATTACTGATTTAAGGGTAGATGGTATAGTGCGAGTTTATGCGGGATACTGGAAATTGAATGTGAGGCTACTTAGGGAGAAGGGCGAAGGTACAGGATTCACAGATTGGTGGATGTCCTTTTGGGAGACTAGGTATGGGGCGATGAATTTGCTGGATTGGTGGGAAATGAGGGCTAAGGTTGGGATAGCGGAATTTTTTAAAGTATGGGGAAAGGAGCTGGCGAGGTGGCATTATGGTTTGCAAAATTATCTTGAAGGCCAGTTAAATGATTGTTATGAAGAGGAAAGGGTGGGGCGGAGTGAGGATATGGAAAGCTTGTGTAATAGGTCAGTGGAGATTCATAATGAAAAGTTTGAGGCAATTAGAGTTAGGGTGGGGTTGGAGGATGTTTTAAGGGGAGATAGGCCATCAGGCTTTGTACTCAGGAAGTTTAAGGAAAGGCAGGCGAAAACCACCTTGGCGTATCTAGTAGCAGGAACAGGAGGGGTTGGATTTGAGGAGGGTCAGGGCCTACCCACCACGGAAAATATTAGTGTGTATGCTGATTTTTGGTTTAGGGAGAAATGGGGGAGGTGTGGGGGGAGTGTCGGTGAGGGGAGTTTTGGGGATGAAGGGATCAATAAGGTATTAAGTGAGCAGGACAGTGAAATGTTCGAGAGTAGTATTAGTGAGGCGGAGGTAGAGGAGGCGGTTTTTGGGCTGTGCCAGGGTAAAACACCCGGGATCCACGGCATACCGAACGATTTTTATAGGTGTCATTGGGGGTGCATTGGGGGTGTGTAAGGAATTGTCTGGTGGGGGTTTTGAATTGTATATTAAGTAGTGGGAGGATGGGGAACTTGCAAAAAACGGGTGTCACAGTTTTAATGTGCTCGGATTACCAGGTTTTTGCTAGATTTTGGGCAACAGAATGAGGAAAGTGTTGGGTTTCGTTATACATAGAGGACAGTTTGGCATTCTGGGGAGAAGGATGAGGGATGGTCATGGTTTTATTAGGGATTTTATTGAGAGTGGCCCAGAACTGGGAATACTTGGTTTAGATTGGGAGAATGCATATGATTGCGTGGATAGAGTTTTCTTAAGGGTTTGCATAGAGCAGTTAGGGTTCGGGCGGGGGGTGGTGAGATGGGTGAATACCCTATATGCTGAGGCGGGAGGTGAAGGGTACAGGAAAGGGAGGTTGGTGAAAGTGGACCATGGATAGAGGTTGAGACAGGGTGCTCGCTATCACAGTTGCTTTTTGCTTGTGTGCAGAATCCCTTCTATGATCTGTTGAGGGGTGACGGACAAACAGAAGATGGGTGGGGTGCAGGATCCTATGTTGGGTAGTGATGATACTACTGTTTTGCTCTGGGGTTAAGGAGGCGTTAAGGAGGTGGGTAGAGTGATTCAGTTTTTTGTACTAATACGGGGATGTGAGTTAATTTGGTGAAATCAAAGTTACTAGAGGTGGGTAATTGGATAGATTAGGGCTTGGGGGGTGGGGTCAGGATGAACAGTGGTGGATAGGATCAGGGTGTGTGGGGAATGGTATATGGCTGAGGTGCAAGCCTGCAGGAGGGTAAATTCAGAGACTGTCACAGGTACGGTTTTGGGTAGACTTAGAGGTTTAAGTGCTAGGGACCTAGCTTTGCATCAGAGGGTAGTGGTGGTAAACTCGCTTGTCTATAGCAAGGTATGGGGGGTGGCAGATGTTTTTTTCTTAGAGGTATAGGACATTTTGGAAATTCAGTGGAGGGTGCTAAAGTTTGTGTGGGGGGTTGGGAGGGCATGGTTGTGTAAGGAGTTAGTTATGACAGATGTGCAATGAGGGGGTTTAGGTTTGTTGCCATTAGGACTGAGAGGAATGGCTATATATGTCAAGCAGAGGTATAGTAGGGAAGGGGGTGTGAGGGGCACTAGAGTTAGAAGGGTTATGGAGGAGGCTCATAGATGGTGGAGTGGCAAGGACTTGCGGGTTTGTGAGGATATGTTGAGGTTTTCATTGACAGTGCAACAGGTAGACAGTCTAAAAGTAAAAAGGATGGTGTGGGGTGTGGGTGAAAGGGAATCTTGCAAGGGGTAGCCATGTACCCAACATGTGATTGGGGAGTCATTTGGAGGGATTTTAGTAACCTTAAGATACCAGCTAGAGTAAGGGAATTAGTGTATTGATTCATCATGGGGATTCTGGCCTCCAAGAAGGTGTTGAGATGTATGGGGTTAGTGGACGAGGCTTTTTGCCAGCATTGTGGGTTTTTTGGCCTTATTAAACTTTTGAATTTGTGTTCATCCTTGATAAACTTTATTGTTTGTCGATCATATATATTTCTAGTTGTATGAAAATCATATGTATACTGTTCTTTTAAAAAAAATATATATAAAAAAAAAAAACTTAAATTTTATTTACTGGGAAAGAAATTCATTTTAGAGATAGATCACAAACCTTTGATATACCTAGATTTTTTTTTTATATTTTTATTTAAAAGAATTCAGTACATCATATAATAAATATTCATATAATCTCAACAACATGAGATTTATTGCAACCTATCCACTACCTACTCTCGCCACTGAATACAGAACAGCAGGGCGATAATAACAAAACATTACCCCCTCTACCCTAAAAGATACCCTTGATGTGTACCACTCAATAAAAAATCTGGTACAAACAACGTTCTACTTACAGCCACAATGGCTGTACCACGTGACATCAATGATTATAATTTGTACAAAAATATATTACAAGGTCCCTCACCTATGGCCCCGCCCGATGGCTCGAGCCCCATCTCCAAAACCCTACTGGTTGCATGCCTACAGTGCAAGACATACTTGCAGAACATAAACCAGTACAAATAAAATACTTTACACACTAAGCCAGTGACTTGGCTTGCATGATGCTTTCACACTAAGTGGCTACAACCGACCATGACATATCAGGATCACACATGATGGGATTGCAGATCTCAAAGCCTTTTTCCTGTAGGAAAAAAAATAAAAACCCAACCTCCCCTCCAGCAGCAGTTGCCACCGTCCAGCATTCCGGCACACCTTAACACACGCAGGCACTTGTAACCACCATGTATGATATTCAGACACCTCCACTCACACCATGAATAGAACCAGGACAACCACTCATACCAGAAGATCCACCAAATGTGACAGCGACACACTCCACCCTGGAGCGCTGACTGACAACAAAAGAGTGCCAACAGATTTACCCTCGCCACTGGATGCAAGCCCAACATCTATCCCCTGATCTAATCCTCACCCCTACATACTAAGCATTTCACTTATCGTGAGGATACAGTAACCCTCAGAAAAACATTCCCCACACGGAGTCCCATATAGATCCCTCTTCCTACACATAGTATGGAATACTGTCGCCGCCAGCACACGCTTCCTCACTTCCCATGCATCTGATCCCCTCATGCACCAGGATATGTATATGTAGTCCACCATCACATATGCTAGCACCTGTGCTGCAGCCTCTTCCACCCCCACATCTAAACTCAGTGCCCGCAATACTGACACATCCCTCTCACCCACCCTCTGCACCACCCTACCCACCCATTTCCTGATACTCTCCAACCCCTCACAAAAATACACGATATGGTAAGCTGTTTCCTCTCTCCCCACAACTCACACACACACCCTGGGCTGTAACCACAACCTGCTAAATTTTCTCCAGATGTTTGCCCAATCGTAAATCGGGTATACCCCTCCCCTGGGTGCACCACCCATCCCCCTATCATCCTGTACAATGCCCCAACCTTTACCTTTCCAGGTTCCCGGGCCAATGCCAACACCCGCAAGACCACCTCGCACTCACACAGGTCCACCCCCCAACCGTCCATTTCAAAAAACCCTGTCCTGCAATAACTCTCACCTGATATAAACACACTTGACCCTCTGCCGTAAATCCAAAAGACCCATTCCCCCTTTCACACTGGCAACATGACCACCTCCCTTTTTAACCACTCGCACTTAGAACCCCACAAAAATCTGAACACCCTCCTTTGGATGCTTTGAATTACCTGTGGCGTTAATGGGAACACTTGTGCTATGAACCAAATCTTACTGTACAAGATCACATTGATCACAATCGCCTTCTGCAGGATAGTGAGATGAGTCGGCCTTAGTGCTCCCAATCTCTTTACCACACGGTCCTCCAAACGAGCAGAATTATCCTCCCTTGCCCTAACTAAATTTGCCCTATATACAATACCACATATCTTCAATACCTCCACAAAGGTCGTCACCACCCGACAGCCCTAATCCACCCTCCGTTCTCACATACCCAACCACAAAATTGACGATTTCTCTACATTCACTACCATTCCCGAGGCACCTCCTTAAACCCACACCACCTCCTCCAGCCTACCCAATTGCATCCCCTCATCCACCAAAAGCATCACGTCATCCACGTACCCCACCAGACTTGGCCATGGCCACCCTTCCCCGCCCCTGCCCCCTCGTATTCTTGCTTCCACCAACCTATAGAAAGGGCCCTGCATGCGCGACAAACAACAATTTTTTTTTTATATTTTATTTAAAATACACTATACATTATACATGGAAGCAAACATGTCACTAAACCAATCAACATGTAACAACAAGATTAAAGTACAACATATGTATACACAATCCAAAAAGAAAAAGAAACTTCACACAAGTGTACCAACAACATATCCAGATAATCTACTTCAGCACACTTATACATCTTATGCCAAGTTTTATATACAAAATTCTTAAAGGTAAAACCTCACCACATACCATTAAAACCTATACATCCACCCCCCACCAAAGGTACATTTATAAAGTCGTACATATGTGCTCTGGAAGTAAAAATGTACCCCCCCCCCACATCAAATACCTACAATACAATGACATACTATAAGAGCGTAGGATACTACTTGCTCTAAGTAACAATTATGAAAACTTTGCCTAGCATACAAGGATAATATACTCTATATCTCAACACGGGTGCAATCCACCCAAGACTTCTTCATACACTATATACCCTATAGAAGTATTAATACATAACATACACTGCTACTTGAACTCATATGCATACCTGCTCCAACAAAGTCATCTAAAATTGTGTATTTACACAAAATCAATATACATTTTTATATTACCTTACATATACTCTTACATGTGACTTTAAACATTAAAATAGCAAAGGGAAACCAACCACGTGTACTTAAAATATATAACACTACCCTACACATACAGTGTCACACGACATGTACTATATAATCTTAACCAGGCCGCTGAAACATATGTTAGGCCTTATGTGCCAAAATACAATCTCGCATAATATAAAACTGTACCACGTTACTCATTACAGCTATTTACACTTCGAACCTTCAGATATACAGAAATTGTGTCTTACAGAATGCATCCTACAAGAAGGGAAACCCCGGACTTTGTATCACAGCATATTCTAAACAGTCATATGGCATACCTTAGTAACACCATGTAGTATGTGCTTTCTATAGCATCTTTGAAGGCATTCTCACAATAACGAACAGTCATTCTCACACACAAAAAACTTTAAGATTCTACCCTTTCATTCACCTTGTATATACACAATGATGTAGTGCTCCAATACATTATGTACATGTACTATCCAAAATCTTCACAACATAAAGGGAACACATGTGTAAAAACACTACCCACACCACACTCACTACTCAGGAAAAGCATAAATGTATCAGTACAAATTCAGTCACACACTTTAAAAGCCATCCACACATCCCGTAAATCCTTCAACTTAAAACTCCAGTATCCCTCAGTAAACACTGTCTCCCACCTTCCCCCATAAAGATCCCTATTGCGACACTTAGTTCTATAAATGGTGCCCGCTAACACCTTTATTCGTTCATCCACACCCACCTCCTTAATAGCCCAAGACGTATAAATAAAATCAGTGACCACATACGCAACCGCATTCACCACCATCTGACTCGTCCCACCTATATCTAAACTTAACACCCTTAACACCTGTAACCCTTCCCCACCCACTAACCTAACTACCCTACCTAACCATACCCTCACAGCTTCTAAACAATTACAAAAATACACTGCATGAAAAATAGTCTCCGAACATCCACACGCTTTGCACACCCCACCCTCCCTTAGCCTCCTATTAAATAACACAACACCAGATGGCAAGATTCCATGTAGAAACCTAAATATTACCTCCCTTACACCTGGTTTAATACGCAATTCCCATAAACATTTCCAGATATTCCCCCACGCATACATGGGGTATGCCCCCTCAACTGCTGCCACCACAGACCCACCCCCCACCCTCTCAAGAATCCTCAATTTAAGGTGCTTCGGATCCCTCACCGTCATTAAAACCCGCAACATGGCCTCACCAATCATTAAATCCTTACCCCCCGACCATCGTTGCATATCCATACGCAGTCTTTCTAGCCCCCCTCTCCTCGCCCCCACCTCCCTCAAATACCCGCATTTTAGATACACACCCCCTGGCTAACGGGAAGCATCACCACCCCTCTACTTAGCCAGTCACAACCCCATCCCCATATAAATTGGAAAATCCCATGTTGCAACCGTTGCACCTCTCTCCGCCTCAGTGGGTATATTGCCACCACGTGCCATACCTTACTATACAACAGGACGTTCGTCACAATGACCCTCTGATGCAACGTTAGCTGTGCCGTCCTCAAACCACCCAATCTTTTCAATACCCCATCCACGGTGCGCATCGAATTTACCTCTTGCGTGACCCTATCATTCTTAACGTACACTATCCCACAAATCAATAGCTGATCCACCACACTCCACCCGCGCCCTACAGTCCCACCTCTATTTACGTTATTGCCTAGGTCCATATACTTAGACTTTGCCACATTAATTTCCATCCCAGTAGCCTTGCCAAACACATCTACCACCTTTCCTACCTTGTGTAAATCCTTCTCATCCCTCACCAATACAGTTGTGTCATCCACATAACCCACAATACCCGGCCGACCCTCTCGTTCATTACTAACCCCTCCACTTGCGATACTCCACCTAACTGCCCTATAAAAGGGATCCTGGAGGCACGCATACAATATTTGCGATAGAGGGCAACCCTGTCGCAAACCCCTTCCCATCTGAATGTTAACACCTAGCCTTTCATTAACCTGTACTCTCATAGATGCTCCCTGATACAATGTTTTCGCCCAAGATATAATTTCCCTCCCGAATCCCTGCCAACGCATGAACCTCCATAACGCATCTCTCTCTACACTATCGTAAGCAGCTCGCCAATCCAATGCCAAAACACCCCCACCCCCCAACTCCCCCCTCTGCTCTATAAAACTTCTAAGAACTCCATGCCCTTCATACATTGTCCTACCCGGTACCCCATATTGTCCTCTGTCAATTACGTTACCTGTCACCTTTTTTATTCTGTTCCCTAATATCCGTGCAAATAACTTATAATCGCCACACATAAGCGATATTGCTCGGTAATCCTCTACTGTAGTCTGTCCACCTTTTGGAACTAATACCACAACAGCAGTCCTTTGATGCTCACCCATTTCCCCATCATCCTTCATTACATTGAATAACCTAACTAAAAATCCTCTCAATACTTCCCAATTCCTAACGTAAAAACCATTAGGCAACCCATCTACACCTGGCGCCTTACCTAAACTTGCACCAGACAAAGCGTGCGAAATCTCACTTTCCGTGATCGGACCTTCTAATGTTACCCTATCTATACCATCAATCTCACATTGCATGAAACCTCCCATTTCCTTTAAAGCCTCATCTCGAATACCTCCGTTTTGTGTATATGACCTAAACCATGCATCTAGATAACCACTCATACCCTCTGTCACCACTAATACCTGCCCCTCTCTATACCCTTCCATCCCCACATGAACAGTTAATCCCATCATCTCCGTCGCCACTCTTCTCTTACGCTGTCGCCTCAACACGCATGCTGAAGGCCTGTCACCCCATAACACCTCTTCCAGCCCACCCAAAACTCGTACGCCATCAAGTCTTTCATTTTGCAAATCCCTGATATGCTCCTTTAATCCCTCAATATCGTCCACTGGATAACTAGCACTCCCACGCTCGTAGCAAGCTCTCAACTGCCCCTCAAGATAAGATTGGTACCCATACTTCAACCTGGTATATTCCCTCCCACTACGAATATAAAATTCCTTAATACGAGATTTCGCCACAGAGTCCCACCAACTAACCAGTTCACTATTCCCAGGCGCCTCTGCCACCAACTCCTCCCACAATTTAACAAATGACTGTCAAACAACAATTGTGAGAGTGGGCAGCCCTGTCGAAGGCCCCACCCTATTGCCACTGCTTTCCCCAAATGCCTGTTAACCTGCACATGCACACACACTTGGTTATGCAATGTTTTCACCCAACCCACTATTTCCTCCCCAAAACCCTGAGACGGTAAAATGCGACCTAAAGCCTCCCTTTCCACGGTGTCATATGCCCCCCTCCAGTCCAATGCTAACAACCCCCCCTTCCCCCACCAAAAGCACCTACAAAATCCTGGAGGATACCATGACCCATCACCATCAATCGGCCAGGCAAACCAAACTGGGTCGGGAAGACCACCCTGTCAGCCACACACTAAGTTAGACAGTCCTCGATGACGCACTGACTTTCTTGGGTTATCCTGGGTGGCTAACCCTCCGGGGTTAAAAATCCGAACGAAATCTTATCTTATCTCACTTTAGACGGTTACCAAGCACCTTTGCAAAGAGCTTATAGTCAGTGCACATCAATGACAATGCACGATAATCCTTTAGGGTATGCTGAAGTGACCCCTTTGGAACTAAGACTACTACCCTAGTCACTTGACCCACGCCTAACCTACCCGCCCTCCGCTTCATTTCATTCAGGATCCTGACCAAGAAACCCCACAACACCTCCCAATGCAACATGTAAAATTCGCAAGGAATCTCATCCACTCCCTGTGAAGGCTTACTCAGCCCTGTAATAACTTCAGACAGTATTACCAAGGCTGGCTCCTCCTCAGGAAAATTAGTGAATAGAAAAAGGAATAATAATAGACAAACATAAACACTTTGTTATATAGAAAATATAAAATATAAAACACTTAAATATGAAATATTAATCCTACATTAAAGAAAATGAAAAATTAAAAATATAAATGATAACTGAATTCAACGCTAATATATATAGGGGTGTCTGGTGTTGGTGACACTGTGTGTTGTTGAAATCGTAGCCGTTGCTGATGATGGGGGGGGGTCGCAGGTGTTGGTTACGACCCACTGGCTAGTTCATCAAAGTATAGCCTTGAGTATTATATCCCGATGACAGGAAAGCAGGTTCTTTACCGCTGCAATGATGAGGGGTTACGTCCTGCAATTTCATACAGGTGCACAGGTAATTAAATCCAAAAAGGGGAAGTCTCAGGACGTTAGTCCGTCTCCATCAGTTCTTCTCGTTGATTGACAGGTGACCCTCTCTGTCATCCAAGCTGAAAAGATAGACAGGTTACCCACTGCTTAAAAAATCACTTTCCATGGCAAGTACAATACCTAAAAGATGTGGTGATTATTACAACAGTCAACTTAGAGCAAGACTGAAAGGACTAAGTTTATTATTGGTCAAAAGTGAAGCTTTCAACCAATTAATCCACTAGAATACAAGGCAGGCATGTACTTACAGTAGTGTTGGGAGCTGTGAATCTAGTGATTACTGTTTGGACCAGAGCCCCACACGTCACCTTTGGGGGGGGGAAGAAGGAGGGGAAGGGATAGTGGGAGCTAGACTGACCCTACCTTAACAAGCAGCCGGCAGTCAAACTATCACTTTAGGGGTGGGGAAAAAAGGTGGGAATAGCGGGAGCTTGACTTACCCTACCTTAACAAGTAGCCGGCAATGAAACTATTGTTACTATATACTCCCTCGCTACTCCTATCTATTGAACTTTTCCCTCACACTCCCAGTGCCTTACTTTTGCTCATTCCAGCCAATGCTCTCCAAATTTCCTCCTCGATATCCCACCCAATGCCTTTCTATTTCTCCCTCCCAGGGGTTTACCCACACAGCCACTTACTTCCTCCAACAGCTCTTCATCCACCCCACGACTACACCAATAACAAGCATACCACCTGTCAGCATACATACCCATGCCCTCTGTCGACCTAAGCACCTGCCCCACCCAATAGTTCTCCCCCCACACCTCTAACTGCGTAAGAGTCATTGCCTTCCTACATTGTTGCTGACCCCTCGTGACAGGACAAAGGCCTATCCCCCCATAGCACCTCCTCTATGCCCGCTTGCACCCTTACGGCCTCATACCTCTCATTCTGCAACTCCCTTAACCTCTCCTTCAGGGCCTCCATCTCCTCCATACGGTACCTTCCCTGCAAAGTGCCCTCACTGTAGCAAGCATGTAAGCGCTGCTCTAGATAATTTGACAACCCATATTTCATGTGGTTTATCCTCTTCCCTTCATGTATGTAGAAATCCCTTATCCTTGCTTTGCAATGCTATTCCACCATCTCACCATGTCATCGACTATGCTCCCCTCCTTTCCAAGCTCCTCCCATAGTGCACCAAAACCTGCCACTGCCTCCTCATCCCCGAGAACCCTCGTATTTAATTTCCAGTAACCTGCCTGCCTTCTAGCTAACGCCTCCCACCCGACCTCTGCAACAACTGCCCTATGATCAGAATAAGGTGCCTCTACTGTATGGACAGACTCTATACCAACATGCTGCATAACATATAGTCTGTCTAACCTTGCCCCATATCCCTCCCTCACATATGTATGGTACACTTCCCATAAACTCCGGGCAAACACATCCTGTAGTTGCACATCACGGAGAAGCTCCCCCAAAACAAGTGACAAAAAACCTGCCCCCTGCTGCTGCTGCCCATTTCCTGGTGACAACACTCTCCTCCATCGAAGAACTGGGTTCCTCCTCACAATGCACCTCCACCACCAACAGCTGTGCATCTTCCTTAACCAGTATCAGCCCGTCCACACCGTGCCCAGCAACACTCACGCCTGCCTCATGCCTAGCATCCACCTCTGATGCAGGCTCCTGGTCACCCATTGGTTCTGTCACTGAGATCACAGGTGACTCGAACAATAACTGCATCATTGTCTCAACTGTCGCAGTGAAAACCTCTGCACCCCCAGACACCTGCTGCTCCACCAGTCGTGCTGGGTGCTCCAGTATCAGCACATCCAGGGTGGGCTTCACCTCTGATGCCTCAACCATTTTGCTCCAAAGTTGACCACATTCTCCATCCTCCACCTGGGCAGACTCAGGAACATCCTGCCTCTTGCCAGTGGATGCTGCTTCAGCTGGTTGCCCAGCCCAGCCCCACCTGCCACGCTCAGCTGCACCATGATCATAATCTCCACATATCCTACAAGTTCTCCTCTGCCCAGCATATGTCAGAATCACTTGAGTTCTGAAATCCTCCAAGACAACATATGAGGGTATGGGGTGATGGAGGGTCATTTTAATGGAGAAACTTCCCTCAGGGTAGCCGGCATATGCACCCATCATCCATTTACCTTGCTGGGCAACATGTACAACTCCATACCTTTCAAAAGACTGATGAATGTCGACTTCATTTGCCTCAAAAGGTACGTTCCGTACCCTCACCCACGTATACTGATGGGAAACATCCACAAGTTTGACACTCACTTCCGGGGTCACTTCCATGCTGAGATCTTGGTAATGATCAACAAGACCCTCATACACCTGCGCGTGGAGCAATTTCACGAATATCCTGAATGAGCCATTTAAAGCCATGCTGTACAGCTCCTTGTCGTCAATGCCGTAGGTGTCCCTAATAATCAAGGGCAACAACTCATGGACTGTCGTGGGTGTGATGGATCCACGTGTCAGCATAGTTGCTGATCCCCTTATATGTGTTGTATAGCATATTATAGTACCATCCATGTGCTTTATATAGAAGATCCCTTAGGTCTGTGACTGTATGACGTCACGGGGTACAGCTTGAGGCAGTGAGACGAGCTGCCTTGCTCTCAGTTGGTGTATAGACATCCAGGCAGTAACACGCACGGCAGGCTGGGCTCACCCCTTCCTTACCACAGTCTGACAATATATATCGTTACCATCCAACAAGTGTGTCTACCTTCAGCCCTCGTTATCTCCTTACCGAACCCCACACGACAAATTGGTGGCAACGGAGGGCCTGTAATCCTGACGATTACAGCTATTTCTGGAGATAAATTTCTACTGAGCCGGCCACCATCTTGTGACTAGGCCTGCCGAGCAGGGTAATGCTCGACCTACCTCAAGCCAGCCAGCTACCCCTGCAAGCGTCTACCAGCCTCTACATTATTTACTGGTCAGTCTCTTTGTTAGTGTTTATCTGCTTATTTGTATCATTCCCGAGGGGTTGACCCGAGTGTGCAAAGTAAGCCAAACCAGTAGAAAGTCTGTGGTGAAGGAGTCCAATCCAGCCTAGCCTTACATCATCCAGCCTTTGCCTGAGAGGCCAGCTTTCCACCCCTGCTGTGCTCATCGTGAGAAGTTATCAAGCTATTCTGTGTGAAGGGTTAAGATAAGCCAAGCCAGCCAGCAACTAACCCAGGTGTCTTAATCCAGTACTCAAGCAAGCCATGTGGGTAGTCTTCTCATCTCTTCGTGCTTCAAGCTCCAAGCCATTCTGAGTGCTTTTTCATCCATGTAGTGTTGTGGTAATTCGTGGGTTTGTTTTTAAGCCAGCCAGCTTAGAAATATTTTCGCACCAGTGTGGGTGTCCCCAGTGAGGCTTACGCCGTTCATCCCATAGGCCCACTCACCACATGTGTCTCACCACTGCCCAGCCTCAGCCCTGCTTCAGCCCACTCACCCAACCACTACCACTGTGTTATTGTACTCTTATTATGGGTCCAAGCACCATATTTTAAGGACCACATAGGGGGTCAAGAGCTAGAGTGTGTTTTGTGCCACCACTGAAAGCCTCCTGTGTGAAGTCTATCGTCGATGTAAGTGCAATTCTACAATCACGTGTGGACAGTAGCCAGCCACGAGACGACACAAACATCCACCTTCCACCTCATTCTTCACCAAGTCGTTAGTGATAATATTTTTCATAGAGACATTTGCGAGTGTTGAGACATTTTTTTTTTTTTTGTGTTTCCAGTGATTTCTTAGTGACATTCAGCAACTCTTGATTAGACTCAGTGTTTATTATATACTGATTGCAATATTTTTTTTCTTCTTAATTCAGTGTTAATTTTCGTGCTATTATTTCATGTCTGTTGTGTTGTGCTTCTTTTTTATACACTTGAAGTAAGTACCTTAGTATTTTTCCTTTGTTGTGTGTGCAACATATAAGCAGTATAGAATTTGTGTTTCCACTTCAGAACCACCTTGTGTTCACAGTATTCCAGTGAATTAATTCAGTAATTTATTACCTTGCATTCTGCATCACAACTCAGTGTTGTCTGTTATATTTTCCTCCCAGCATTTGTGTATTCTTGTTTTGTTCTCTGTGTGTTGAACATTTTTGTGTTAATTCTTTTCATTCAGCCAGTGTCTAATTTGTCTTATCTCCACAGACAATAGTGCCATCATTTTGTGTAAGCAAGAAATTATTTTCCAAATTTTTCACACTTCAAGTTTCATAGCAAGAAAATTCTAGTATTGTGTTTATATTGATGTGCTGTGTTCTGCATCACTGTAAGTGTTCAAACCTTTTGTTCTGTGTTTTTTGCACCTATTATTTTTCATGTTTCATTGAACAAATTCACTCTTAGTGCAATTTTTAAGTTGTTCATTTAAAGTAAATCATTTTTTGTTTGTTCAGTAAGTGTTGCTTAAGCTGCAGTTAAAAGTTAAAGTGTTCCCTCAGTTCATTCCTTGCTATATTTTTTTTTAATCTTGTAAACTGTATTTCTTGTGTGTGTAATTTTTTTTATTATTGCACATTGACTCATTTTGCAATAATTCTTGTGCATGCATTGTGTTGTCATTAAATTTTTTTCTTTCAGAAATTTTATGAAGTGTGTGCAGTACTTTTGATTAGCAATTGTTATTTGCAATATTGCTTCAGTCTATTTCAGTGCAGTTTCTTATGCTCTGTTCTGTGCATAATATTTTATTCTTTGTGTGCCATTTTATTTTATTTTAGTGAATTGTTTCCCAGTTTGTTTTAATTTTGCACAAGCTTTATTGAGTCCAATTTAACATTTTTTGATTGATTCATCATTTTATTGTTGAATTTCCCTATTGCATTGAGAGTAAAAACATCTCACTGTGCCATTCATTCAATTTTAAAGTAAAATTTGAGTAAATTAGATTTGAGTAAATTACAAGTTCTCTTGATTTTCAAAGTGTTGTTTATTCAGTTGAGTATTTTCTTGTGTGAGTTTCCTTGCTTACAGTGTGACCTGTCAATTTTTAATTACTTATGCAGAATAGTTAAGCATTTTCTTCCCATTTAAGTTCACTGTGTCATGTGTTCCTCAGTTACCTTTTCTTTAGTTTTTCTAAATTCTTGTTTTACATTTTGCAAACATATCTCAAGTCTTCTCAAGCGATGCCTCAGCAAATGCTGCTAGTACAACCATTGATGCATCAGTTCACAATTCGAGTAATCCTTTATCAAATAATAGACACACTCAGACTTCTAGCCTGCGTAATTTCAGTCGTGATCCGTATGATGCTATGCCATTGTTCAATGGTAACCCAGACAACCTAGAAGGTTGGTTTACTGCTGTTCAAGCCAGAGCTAATGCTTCAGTTGATGGTCTTCCATCAGAGAGTTGTTTAATCAGTATCGGAAAGGAGAGTCTAGCCCGTTCTCCAGCCGCCTCACATGTGTTCAACTTAATTCGTATGAAGGACTTTCAAGATCTAACCAGGTGGCAAGATTATGAACAGTTAATTCATAACTATCTTGAACCGGTGTGAGAAACCGATCCTTTTGTCGTTCTCAAAGAATTAGTGTGCACAGCTCCGAGGCCAGAGGAGTCATTAGATGAGTTTGCCCTTCGTCTTAATAACCTAATGTCCTCATTCGTTAGAGCAGGTCAAACTTCCAAGTACCTTAAAGATAGTGATAAACCAGCCCTTGAAGGGTTTGCTAAATTAGCAGCATTCGGAGTTATCAAACAACTAATGCCATCGATATCTATGTATGTGTACAATTCTAGTCCTCTAAATGCTACTATGGGACCGCTCACAGCTCTCATCCATGTACAAAATTTGTGTCCTGAGGGAACCTTCCCTTATCGAAAGTCTACGCCAACCACTCTGTCTACTCCTGTACTTCCTCTAGTTTGTGCTACTACCAAAACTCCCAACCTTAATCACTCTCGTCCATCATCCAAAGCTAGTGTTAAGAGCCATCATTCCCGTAACACCCGTAGTATGTACCGTACCCACAGTCAAAGAACTTGCTACAATTGTGGTTTCCGTGGCCATATAGCAATTAATTGTCCTGATAGTCACCCTAAGAGGCATCGTACTGATGATGAGTACCAGTCAGATCTTCCCTACTGTACTTATCATAGAATACATGGACATGACACATCTGAGTGCAATTCTCTCTACAACCTTCAGTACTCTAGATCTTTCCGTGGCTGTTCCAACCGCAGAGCCAGGAGAGAAAACAGACGTCGTGGTTCTCAAACTAACCAGAACCAGGCTCATTCTTCCAATTCGGGGGAATCTGAGCGCCCCAGTTTACTCGTCCAGTCGTGACAGTAGGTGATAATGAGTACACCATCCCAGTTCAAAATTCCTATGAAGCCTTGAGAATGACAACCTCAGTGTTGATGCTGCTTTGCACGTCTCTGACATAGAGGAATTTGGGGATGAAGTAGAAAATGTCTTCTCCGATGACAACCCACCCTTCTGTTTGCATATAACTCCAAACGACACGATAGGTCCTTTAGTACAAGCTTCTCTCCATAATGCGCCCATTCATGTGTTCATGGACTCTGGTGCACAATATCATCAAGCCTAGCTTGTTTAAAGAGAAGCAGTTATGACGTGTCCTCCTCGTTGAACCAACTACTGTAACCTCCCTTAGTGGAGTAGTTGGTTCCCTTCTGCGAGTCCGAGGTCAGACTTCGCTCACCTTTTCTATTCGAGGTAGAGACTTTACTGCTGCTTTTCTTGTTGTCGACCAGATTACTTTCCCTGGTGACCTTCTACTGGGATTTGCTTCCATGCAAGACTTACGCATTATGCTCGACCCTTACCGATGGCATGCCCAAATTGACGACTTGATCATTCCATTTTGGGGTTACTAGCTTGGATCAGAAATCTGCTATACTGCCGCAGAGTATGATGTACGGATTAAGTCCTTACAAGCCAATGCATTTTCCAGTAGCGTACCCAAGTGGTCAGGCACTGGTAACTCTGTCACTCCCATCTGTGTTCCAACTACACCTTCAGACATGCAAGATAGTGTATTGCCTCAAGTGTCCAAGGACACTCAGACTGCCTTGAGTGCTCAGCCTATCTCTGCAATGCCTGCTAGTCCAAGTAGTAGTTTCTCCACAGGGGATGCCTTGTCGGAAAACGATTACTTGAAACTAGTAATGCCATCTCTTGTTGATGTCACATGCCGTCTGCAGAAAGACGTCTCTGTTGCAGCTAGTGCTCTCACTAGAGTGTCTGTTGTTGTTCCTAATGTTCCAGATGGTGATAACGTCCTAGTTGACAGTGATTCCTGCAAGGTCAAGGGTTTATTTGTTGAACCTTCCTTACACGTTGTAAGAGACAGTAAGATCCATTTATTCCTTGCTAACACTTCGGGTCACAGTGTTCGTCCCAGAGCAAATATCAATCTTGTTGACCTGGTTCACTATCCTTACCCTGTTCAAGTACAGGATGACGTGCCACCTGACCTGTGGGTCAGTGTTATTTCAACAGGGGGGACCTCATCCACTCCACTGGATCAATCCATTCCACCAGTTGAGGAGAAAGACTTAGCTCCCACTGACTTCCCAGACGAAGTCAAGCGCTTGTTGACACTGTTGAACAAACGTCGTAAAGCCATTGCCTTACCAGGTGAGAAGATGGGTATAACAAACTTATTGTCCCATCGTATTCCACTTGAACCTGGTACTAGACTATCTTTTTACCTGCGTACAGAATGCCTCATTCCCAAGTTGCTGTCGCAGAAGAAACTGATCAATCAAATGCTCGATGATGGAGTTATTGCACATAGTAATTCACCCTGGAATGCACCCTTAATCCTAGGGCCTAAGAAGGACAGTGCTTGGCGCCCAGTGATTGACTTTAGGAAGTTAAATGCGAAAACTATTCCAGATCACTTCCCACTTCCTGTACTGGGTGATCTTTTCTGCAGTATCGGAGATAACAAAGTCTTCTCGACCCTGGACTTGTTACAAGGGTTTTGGCAAGTCCCTCTTCACAAGAACAGCCAAGAGTTAACTGCATTCTCTACTCCCACAGGTCATTATCACTTCCTTCGAATGGCTTTTGGATTACAATCCTCTCCTATCACGTTTTCTAGACTCATGACCAATATCTTTAGAGGTCTTGTAGGTAAAGCACTTAGGGTGTACTTAGATGACATAATCGTCATGTCCAAAGATGTGGATACACATCTGAAAAGACTTGATATAGTACTTGGTAAGCTTGAAGAAGCTAATTTAAAGATCAAACTGTCTAAATGTCAATTTTTCAGATCAAAAATTAAGTTTCTTGGTCAAGTAGTCACTCCTAGAGGGGTTACGACTGATCAAAGTAAAGTAACAGCAGTACTAAATTTTCCATCCCCCAAAACTGCTGATGCTGTAAGATCCTTTGTGGGTCTAGCAGGTTTCTACAGATCTTTCATTGCTAATTTTTCTTCAATAGCAGCTCCTCTAACTGAATTGCTTAAGAAAGATGCTCCTTTTGTCTGGACCTTCTGTCAAGAAAGAGCATTCCAGACACTAAAAGAAAAGCTAACGTCCGCTCCCATTTTGAAATTCCCAGATTTTTCTAAGCCCTTCTATTTGACAACTGATGCTAGTTCAATTGGCATAGGTGCTGTACTAGGTCAGAAGACTGATGGCAAGTACAACGCAGTTGCATTTGCTAGCCGAGTCCTTACGAAGGCCGAACATAATTATACAGTAATGGAGCAAGAAGCTTTAGCAATAGTATGGTCTTTAAAGCACTTCCGAGACATTATTTACCAGTACCCTGTTCATGTCTTAACAGACCATGCACCACTGATACCTTTATTCCATAACAAACATCCTATTGGAAGGTTAGCCAGTGGACCGTGACTATCCGAGAGTTCAATTTCACTTTTGAACATTTACCTGGCAAGTCAAAAGTAGTCACAGATGCTTTATCGCGACACATAAGTGTAGTTACTGCAGATCCTCCATTTACTGCAGAGGATGTAAAGAATGCCCAAAGAACAAATCCCATGTGGTCTGGTGTGATTCGATTCCTGCTCCAGGAAGATCTTATTCTGACTGTGAAGCCACCAGCACCCATCAGTGACTTTGTAATAAGCCAAGAATTACTGTATCGAACAGCCGAGTTGGGTACTCCAAGCAGAAGAGTTTACCAGTTAGTAATTCCACAGTCACTAGTGAACGTAGCTCTACAGCTAGTTCACGGTGCACCAGGTGTTGCACACCCTGGTATAGATCGTTCTGTGAAACTAGCCAGAATGAAGCACTTTTGGCCATGTATGGCAACTGACATTTCAGAGTATGTTGAGAAATGTAGTGTTTGTATGCAACATAAAGGAAATGTTAATGGTCCTAATCCAATCCAAGTGTACCCAACCACTAGCGAACCGTGGGAAAGAGTTGCCCTTGATTTGTTAACTAATTTTAAATGTTCCCTCCAGGGCAACAAACATCTGTGTGTTATGGTAGACCATTTCACCAGATATTGTGAGTTAGTTCCTATTGCAGATAAGACTGCTGAGACAGTAGCTAAAGCGTTTAAAGAATGCATTATCTGCAGGCATACACCTTAGTAACAGATAACGGAGGTGAATTCTGTAATGAGATTCTTGAAAATTTGTGTACTTTATACAAGATCTCTAAATCCACCATTGTTCCTCATCATCCTGCCAGCAATGGGTTAGTTGAACGAACCAATAAGAAAGTACTTGATGTCTTGAGAGCCACTATCAACCCCAATAGTGAAACTTGGGATGAAGTTATACCAGATGTTCAATGCGCCATAAATTCTCAGTTACACAACCCAGGGCAACATGGGTTTAGAACAGGTCGCTCCTGTCTGTCTCAACTACTGGATCACTACGACAAGGTCCTAAATGCACTAGAAGACAAAAAGAATTCAGATGTAATATATACAGACTTTGCAAAAGCCTTCGACAAGTGTGACCATGGCGTAATAGCGCACAAAATGCGTGCTAAAGGAATAACAGGAAAAGTCGGTCGATGGATCTATAATTTCCTCACTAACAGAACACAGAGAGTAGTAGTCAACAGAGTAAAGTCCGAGGCAGCTACGGTGAAAAGCTGTGTTCCACAAGGCACAGTACTCGCTCCCATCTTGTTCCTCATCCTCATATCCGACATAGACAAGGATGTCAGCCACAGCACCGTGTCTTCCTTTGCAGATGACACCCGAATCTGCATGACAGTGTCTTCCATTGCAGACACTGCAAGGCTCCAGGCGGACATCAACCCAAAACTTTCAATGGGCTGCAGAAAACAATATGAAGTTCAACGATGAGAAATTTCAATTACTCAGATATGGTAAACATGAGGAAATTAAATCTTCATCAGAGTACAAAACAAATTCTGGCCACAAAATAGAGCGAAACACCAACGTCAAAGACTGGGAGTGATCATGTCGGAGGATCTCCCCCTTCAAGGACCATAACATTGTATCAATTGCAACTGCTAGAAAATGCAGGATGGATAATGAGAACCTTCAAAACTAGGGAGGCCAAGCCCATGATGACACTCTTCAGGTCACTTGTTCTATCTAGGCTGGAATATTGCTGCACACTAACAAACACCTTTCAAGGCAGGTGAAATTGCCGACCTAGAAAATGTACAGAGAACTTTCACGGCGCGCATAACGGAGATAAAACACTCAATTACTGGGAGCGCTTGAGGTTCCTAAACCTGTATTCCCTGGAATGCAGGAGGGAGAGATACATGATTATATACACCTGGAAAATCCTAGAGGGACTAGTACCGAACTTGCACACGAAAATCACTCACTACGAAAGCAAAAGACTTGGCAGACGATGCACCATCCCCAATGAAAGCAGGGGTGTCACTAGCACGTTAAGAGACCATACAATAAGTGTCAGGGGCCCGAGACTGTTCAACTGCCTCCCAGCACACATAAGGGGGATTACCAACAGACCCCTGGCAGTCTTCAAGCTGAAACTGGACAAGCACCTAAAGTCAGTTCCTGATCAGCCGGGCTGTGGCTCGTACGTTGGTTTGCATGCAGCCAGCAGCAACAGCTTGGTTGATCAGGCTCTGATCCACCAGGAGGCCTGGTCACAGACCGGGCCGCGGGGGCGTTGACCCCCGGAACTCTCTCCAGGTAAACTCCAGGTACAGTGCTTCCATAGGTGATACTCCACATTATGCATTGTATGGTGTAGACAAGCGTTTACCCTATGAGTTGTTATATTCCACTCGGAAACCCAATTACAACCCTGATGATTTCGTAGCAACTCGTACAAGCATGGCTCAGAGTGTTTTTAGAAGAATCCGTGAAACACTTGATAAATCAACAGCAGAATTTACTAAAATTACTAATAGCCGTGCTAAACCATCAAAAGTTAAAGTAGGTTTACCTGGAGTTTACCTGGAGAGAGTTTCGGGGGTCAACGCCCCCGCGGCCCGGTCTGTGACCAGACCTCCTGGTGGATCAGCGCCTGATCAACCAGGCTGTTGCTGCTGGCTGCACGCAAACCAACGTACGAGCCACAGCCCGGCTGATCAGGAACTGACTTTAGGTGCTTGTCCAGTGCCAGCTTGAAGACTGCCAGGGGTCTGTTGGTAATCCCCCTTATGTGTGCTGGGAGGCAGTTGAACAGTCTCGGGCCCCTGACACTTATTGTATGGTCTCTTAACGTGCTAGTGGACACCCCTGCTTTTCATTAGGGGGATGGTGCATCGTCTGCCAAGTCTTTTGCTTTCGTAGTGAGTGATTTTTGTGTGCAAGTTCGGTACTAGTCCCTCTAGGATTTTCCAGGTGTATATAATATGTATCTCTCCCTCCTGCGTTCCAGGGAATACAGGTTTAGAAACCTCAAGCGGCTCCAGTAATTGAGGTGTTTTATCTCCGTTATGCGCGCCGTGAAAGTTCTCTGTACATTTTCTAGGTCGGCAATTTCACCTGCCTTGAAAGGTGCTGTTAGAGTGCAGCAATATTCCAGCCTAGATAGAACAAGTGACCTGAAGAGTGTCATCATGGGCTTGGCCTCCCTAGTTTTGAAGGTTCTCATTATCCATCCTGTCATTTTTCTAGCAGATGCGATTGATACAATGTTATGGTCCTTGAAGGTGAGATCCTCCGACATAATCACTCCCAGGTCTTTGACGTTGGTGTTTTGCTCTATTTTGTGGCCGAATTTGTTTTGTACTCTGAAGAAGATTTAATTTCTCATGTTTACCATATCTGAGTAATTGAAATTTCTCATCGTTGAACTTCATATTGTTTTCTGCAGCCCACTGAAAGATTTGGTTGATGTCCGCCTGGAGCCTTGCAGTGTCTGCAATGGAAGACACTGTCATGCAGATTCGGGTGTCATCTGCAAAGGAAGACACGGTGCTGTGGCTGACATCCTTGTCTATGTCGGATATGAGGATGAGGAACAAGATGGGAGCTAGTACTGTGCCTTGTGGAACAGAGCTTTTCACCGTAGCTGCCTCGGACTTTACTCTGTTGACGACTACTCTCTGTGTTCTGTTAGTGAGGAAATTATAGATCCATCGACCGACTTTTCCTGTTATTCCTTTAGCGCGCATTTTGTGCGCTATTACGCCATGGTCACACTTGTCGAAGGCTTTTGCAAAGTCTGCATATATTACATCTGCATTCTTTTGTCTTCTAGTGCATTTAGGACCTTGTCGTAGTGATCAGTAGTTGAGACAGACAGGAGCGACCTGTTCTAAACCCATGTTGCCCTGGGTTGTGTAACTGATGGGTTTCTAGATGGGTGGTGATCTTGCTTCTTAGGACCTTTCAAAGATTTTTTGATATGGGATGTTAGTGCTATTGGTCTGTAGTTCTTTGTTGTTGCTTTACTGCCCCCTTTGTGGAGTGGGGCTATGTCTGTTGTTTTTAGTAACTGAGGGACGACCCCCGTGTCCATGCTCCCTCTCCATAGGATGGAAAGGCTCGTGATAGGGGCTTCTTGCAGTTCTTGATGAACACAGAGTTCCATGAGTCTGGCCCTGGGGCAGAGTGCATGGGCATGTCATTTATCGCCTGTTCGAAGTCATTTGGCGTCAGGATAACATCGGATAGGCTTGTTGTTAATAAAATTTTGTGGCTCTCTCAAAAAAAAATTCATTTTGATCTTCGACTCTCAGTCTGGTTAGCGGCTTGCTAAAAACTGAGTCATATTGGGACTTGAGTAGCTCACTCATTTCCTTGTTGTCATCTGTGTAGGACCCATCTTGTTTAAGTAGGGGCCCAATACTGGACGTTGTTCTCGATTTTTGATTTGGCATAGGAGAAGAAATACTTTGGGTTTCTTTCGATTTCATTTATGGCTTTTAGTTCTTCCCGCGATTCCTGACTCCTAAAGGATTCTTTTAGCTTAAGTTCGATGCTTGCTATTTCTCTGACCAGTGTCTCCCTACGCATTTCAGATATATTGACCTCTTTTAGCCGCTCTTGTTATTCTTTTCCGTCACCTGTAAAGGGTGCGCCTGTCTCTTTCTATTTTACAATCTACTCTCTTTTTCTTAGAGGAAAAGCCTTGTGCATACATCGAGTGCCACCGAGTTAATCTGTTCTAGGCATAAGTTTGGGTCTGTGTTGCTTAGTATATCTTCCCAGCTTATATCGGTTAGGACTTGGTTTACTTGGTCCCACTTTATGTTTTTGTTATTGAAGTTGAATTTGGTGAATGCTCCCTCGTGACTAGTCTCATTTTGTCGGTCTGGGGCTCCACGCATACATGTCTGAACCTCAATTATGTTGTGATCTGAGTATATTGTTTTTGATATGGTGACATTTCTTATCAGATCATCATTGTTAGTGAAGATGAGGTCTAGTGTATTTTTCCAGTCTAGTAGGCTCTATTATTTGCTGGTTTTTAAAATTTAATTTTGTGCAGAGATTTTAAAAGCTCGTGTGAGTGTGAGTTTTCATCAGAGCTGCCTCTGGTGTTATTACTGCAACAATATTATTTGCTATATTCCTCCATTTTAGGTGCCTTAAGTTGAAGTCCCCCAGGAGCAAGATGTTGGGTGCAGGAGCTGGAAGATTTTCCAGGGCAGTGGTCAATTTTTAAAAAGCTGTTCCTGGAATTGCTGGGATGTTGCATCCGGAGGCTTGTAGACTACCACAATGACTAGGTTTTGGTTCTCGACCTTTACTGCTAAAACTTCCACTACATCATTTGAGGCATTAAGCAGTTCTGTGCAAACAAGTGACTGCAATGTACAGGCCAACCCCCCCCTTTTGCCTGTTCACTCTGTCACATCTGTATAGGTTGTAACCTGGGATCCATATTTCGTTGTCCAAGTGATCCTTTATGTGGGTCTCAGTGAAAGCCGCGAACATTGCCTTTGCCTCTGCAAGCAGTCCACGGATGAAAGGTATTTTGTTGTTTGTTGCTGGCTTTAGACCCTGTATATTTGCAAAGAAGAATGTTATCGGACTGGTGGTTTTTGTTGGTACTGGGGGGGGGGTTTTTTTTCCGGCATTAGTATCTGTATCTGTTGGTTTGGAGTGGGGGGCCATCGACTGTGGTTCCACCAGGAATGACTGGATTTGGTGTACGATTTCTGCCATTTCCTGCCAGTTTTTTTTTCCTTCCTGGCACTAGAAAACCTCTCCCTCTTGAGTGGCTGTGGCTACCCAGGTTTTCCCATGGCCTGGATGTTTTGTATCTTTTTGTCCCCTTTAGATGGTATGCCTGGCAATTTAAGTTATAGCACAGTCTTTCCTGTACTGAAGAGGTACACATTTCAGGGTGAAAAAGCTTACAGGAAGGGAGTTTGCATTTTCCTGTTGTCATATGGGCATGGCATTTTCTAGGGTGGTCATAGTTGCATGTCCCATCTGTTTTTCCAGATTTCCCATGCCAGCAGATACCAAGTGCATAGTATGTGCACAGGCTTGGTTTCCGCTTGATTTGGGTTTCTGTGACTGTATTCCCTGTTGGTGCATGTTTCCCTGTCTTACTTCTATCCTCCCTAGCACCAACAATGGAGCTCCCACCAGTTGTTTTTGGTAACTTATCCTCACTATTGCTATTGGAGTCCTCTTGTTTGCTATTTCCTGCGGTATTTCTAGTTTGCATATTGGTTTTATCTTATCTTTGACTACACTTGTTTCCTACTATGGCTCCTGTCCCCTATGAGGTCATTTATATGTATTCCTTCTGCGTACAATTCCTGACTACTGGACAAAATCTCCAGCTTCACCATTACTGTCTCCAGGACAGTATCTCCAGCTTCACCATTTCTGTCTCCCAGGACAGCACCTCCAGCTTCACCATTACTGTCTCCCAGGGACAGCACTATCAGCCCCACATTTACTGACTACCAGGACATCACCTCCAGCCTTACAGTTTGTGACTACATGGCCAGTATCAAGGGCAGTACCATTCAGCCCAGACTTTTTATGTTCCCATCTGTTGTAGAAAGCTTCCAGGTTTTCTATGAAAGCAGCTTTGATGTTGTCCTCTTTTAATACCCTTGTGATTTTAGTCCACAGATTTTCCTCATTTGGGCATACCCAAAACACTTCTCTGTTTTAATACTGCTTGTAGCTAGTTCTGGGATATCTGCACAAGGAGCGTGACACCAATTTCCACAAAAATGACAAATTTATCCATGTGGAAGCCCGTTTGTTTGACTGACCACAGACTACACACAGCTTCATAATGATTTGAATGGTTGATTTACTGCAATTCTACTAGCAACCTCTTGAATATTATATTAATAACTTAAATGAAGCTCTAGCTATTTGTATTTCTGTTTCTAACTCTTTTTGTATATTGGACAGCTTACCGTCACGTTCCTGATTTTTAATGTTTGTGTTTATAAGGGCGCCTACAACCCATCCGTTTACAGTCTGCTTTATTGTCCAACGAAACTGTTTGAAAACCAGTCCCGGGTTCGGACCAGTCAAGGGTTTGGACCAGTCAAGGGTTCGGACCAGTCGATCTGCTCTGATCAGTGGGTCACTTATTTAAAACATACTGGTCGGTGATTTGAGCTAACACATGAAGGATCTGCTGGAATTATCTACCCGAGTAATATGTGATTTGACTGATACAAAAGTATAACTTGCGTGTTGAAGAGCCGGTGATATCTGGCAGCTCCTACAATGACGAATGGTCGACCTCAACCCTTGTTTATCAATCGCTGTATCTGGCTTTTCTATTTTTTTTTTTTTTCGTCTCCACCACAATAAATGCTATATTATCACTATAGTTGACTGGTGCAAATTTTGGAGGAAGGACGCTTTTTCTGTAGTAATAATTGCTTCTCGTTGTGTATATTGCGACCGCTGGTAACTACAGGTGTTATTGCTGTTCTTACTGCTGAACAGCGGTTTAGTGCCGATGAAGGTAGCGTAGGTAGCAATGATACGGCCGTGGACTAGATTGGCTTTAATCGGGTAGGAGTGAGTACACAACGGGCAGTGTGAGGGAGTGACCGCAAGCCAGTCCGTGGAGGGGGAGTACTTATGTACATCAAGTCGGTCGGTCCAGGAGTGAGAGAGGGTGGGCTGTGCTTCCCACCGACCTAGGTAGGCCTACAGAGGGCAGCACTGAATGCCGCGAAATATGAACTAGTCAGAGCAGACGGCTAGGCTGTGTGCTCTGACAGTACAGGCTGTCTACATTTGCTCGGCCACGCACCTCGCGTCGTCCGTTGTGTACTCACTCCTACCCGATTAAAGCCAATCTAGTCCACGGCCGTATCATTGCTACCTACGCTACCTTCATCGGCACTAAACCGCTGTTCAGCAGTAAGAACAGCAATAACAGTGGTGCAAGCGGTGGGATCTTGTTAATCCATTCATGCGCGTCACTAATTAGACGACGAGGCATTTGGCTACCTTAAGAGAGTCATAGTTACTCCCGCCGTTTACCCGCGCTTGGTTGAATCGCTTCACTTTGACATTCAGAGCACTGGGCAGAAATCACATCAGAGGGAGTGGGCAGTGGTGAGTGTATGGTAGTGTGGTGGCGAGGAGCGTGCGTGAGTGTATGGCAGGGCGGGCATCTGGCCTTTCATAAATTTTGTTGCCAGATTCCTGGTGAAATTATTGACTATCCTTAGCTTCATTTTTGTGCACTTCCCTGTAGTACATTCACTTGCATACATCTCTTATTTTGTGTTCAGAGTGTATCACTATTTCCCTTTTTATTGTTGTTTTGCTCAAATTATTTCTATCACTAAGCAGTTTACCTAGTACTGTGGTGCTGAGTTCTCTTTGACTCTGTTTTGTATTGTAGCCAGTGCATACCATTTCTTGCTCTGACCTGTTTACCCTCTTCGTGACCTAATTGCATTTGAACAATTGACGTCATGACTAAGACACGCAGTGGCCATGCCGTTAGTCTAGATTCTGCTGGTGCCAGCAATGGTGCCTCAGCCAGCGTGAACACGCGGCAGGGCATCGAAGCCCCAGCGACAGTTGGCCAACTTGTGGCTCAAGCCTCGACCACCAGTGGGCCGGCTCATCGTCCATACCTGACCCTTATTTTTGACGGTCGTGCAAATAGTTTAGAGCCATGGCTGCAGTCAGTCGAGACAACTGTTCAGGCTCTATTTGATAGTCCAACGGATACACAGTACATTCGTGCTGCTGTTGCAGCAGTGGATCTCACCCAGGGTGATATAGGTGCCTTTGTGCAGCTCAAGCGCGTTTGTAAGATTCAGTCTTGGGGTGAACTTAAGGAGGAATTTAGGCATTATTTTCGGCGTAGTCGCCAACGCCATTACATTGACATCGTTACCAGCGTCTTGGCCGAATGTCAATACCTGCACGAAAGCCCCCTGGCTTGCATTTGCCGGTTCGAGCAAGCCGCCACGGACTTTACTGATGCCATCAACTCCACTAAGTGGGTGGATGGTGATGGCCGTATTGCTGCTAAAGACATCATCCCCATGCTGGCTGTCGGCATCATGCGGAGGGATGCTGCCCCTAACCTCTGGGCTGCCATTGATGCGCTAGGACTCGGCCCTCAGCACGACGTCCTGGGCGCATATGATGCCATCACCATTTATAACGGGGTTGTTTGGTAGTATGGTAGCGGGGTGTGAATGATATACTTCTTCGGAGGCTTCTTACTTTATTGTTAAGTAGTGGTGGGTTACACAGGCTTGTGTGTTTGTGCCCATGGCCCGGGCAGGGCCATGCCCACGAGAGAGAGCTGGGAGGCCTTGTGTCTTGATGCCAGGCCGCTGTGTGAGTGAGGGCGAGGCAAGTCTGGGCATACTGAAGTGGCTAGGCCTATAGATGGCAGCACCAGCATAGCGCGAAATATGAACTAAGCTGGCAGACAGCATGGGCTGTCTGTGCAGACAGTACAGGCTGTCTACATATGCTCGGCCACCTACCGCGCGTCGTCCTGACGCGACAATACTGGTAGTAAAAGGAACTCGGTCTCTCTCTCGAAGGAACAGGGAACAGAACACAAAATAAAAACATATATATACATATGGACATGGAAAAAAAAACTTCCTACAGGGAGGGAAGAAAAAACATGTGGGGTGTGGTAAACATCGTGGTCATAGGCAATGAGCGTCGAAGGGCATCACTGCACGCCTTCCTGCGTCTGGACAGATACTGCAACACGGGAGACATCGCTGCGGCTGAGCTGTGACGTAACAGGGTATGGTCTCCTCTGGAACGGTGAAGCAGACATCGTAGGAGTCGCTGCAGGTTTTCACTCAACCTGGGGCACGACATGCTGGTGCCCTCGAGTGAGGCGTCGACAAAACTCGGCAACTGGGCAGGACTTCTGGCAAGCGACTCAGGACACTTCTCGACTGGTACTGTCGCTGGGCTGTCACTGCCGGCGAGCGTGGAGTGAGTTGTGGAGCGAGTCGTGGCAGAGACGTGGGCGAAACATCTGGAGTCGTAACATCATACAACCAACTGCAGTGAGAGAGCTAGCAGCCAAAGTGACATCTTCTTTGTGCAGGCTGCTCACTGAAGCTTGTGACACGAGGCTGACACAGCGCCTGCCGACAGGCCTGGCTGCGGCTTGACGAGTATCATCTCTCGACAGTTGGAGTTATAGCAGAGGTTAGTCTAAGCGTCCCCAGACTTGTTTCTCTACATATAACTGCACTCTGAAGGTCTGGAGGTGAAGTGAAACAAATCTCGATGGGAATCGTAGCAGGTACGATTCTACAGAACATCACGAGCGACGCGCATAAAAGCTTTCTGTACAAGAGGGCTCGGTCACTCGGGGCTGAGTAATCAGCTGTCAAACACTGGTCACGCGGTGACAGCACAGTGGTGCAACTCAAGGGTCTGACCACAGACCTCACTGGACACACGGAAAACTTACAAACACACCGCTGTACATACGGTACAACATGGCTTAAACTAGCAAATGATGCTTTTCTGTGCACAAAACTGACACTAAGACATACTAAAATGTGAGAACACTGACTGCGAGGAATTAATTAACACACGACATATATCTTCTCTCAATCTTCTCGACAATACTGAAATAATTACTAGAACACTCGATGTGACATCATGTGATGTCAGGCGTGATGTCACAAGGTGACGTCAGCAGCATGACGTCAACAGACATCTCGAGGTGACGTCCAGGCAGACATCGTGAGGTGACGTCAGCAGACATCGTGACGTACAATGAAGGTCGTCGGCAGCATCGTGGTGACGTCAGCAGACATCTCGGATGACGTCAGGCAGACATCGTGAGTGACGTCAACAGACATCGTGGTGACGTCAGCAGACAATACTCGAGGACGTAGCAACTACGTGAGGTGACGTCAACGAGACATCATAACGCATGACAGTCGGCAGCATCTTGGTGGTGGCCGTACGATGTGATATACGGCACACGACCACAGCATGAGTGCCTGGGACAATCGGTAAGTCAACGTGGCTTGTAGGGTCTACGTGACCCCTCGCCCAACAACCCACGGTAGGACGTCGTAATCCACATACTTCGAGTGGCCTCGTGCACTCGAACACAGCACTGGCATGAATTCATACGAAAAACAGCAGAAAACACAGCAAGGAGTGGCAGTGTGAGTGAAATGGTAGTGGTGGGCGAGACTGCGTGATGTATGCAGGCGGGCATCTGGCCCATTTCCTTTCCTCTCCTCCTCACACCACAAACACGTGGAGGATGCTCACACTGGACGCAGAAATCACCAAAACTCACTCTCTTGCTAGAAACAGCTGGCTGAGTTGAACAACAACAGCAACATACCAAGTGACTCTGAACACGTGACTTGAGAAACAGGTGTGGTCACTGGACGCCACTTACAATTCTCAAGAAATTCGGCAAATTTCGGCTGATCCCTGCTTGTACCTGTGTCGGTGCCAAACGTGCAACAACGGACATCAGGATAACTCGTTGGAGACGGAGCTTCTTGTGAGGGGGAGAAGTTGGGAATGAACTTCTACGTCTTCCTCCTTCACTCCAGGCAAAAACAACTGCACGCATGCGTCCCACCTGCCATCAACACTATCATAACGGGTTGTTGGTATTAGGTAGCGGGTTTGAAAGAAAACTCTTCGGAGCTTCTTACTTATTGTAAGTAGTGTGGGTACAACAGCTGTGTGTTGTGCCCATGGCCCGCAGGCCATGCCACACGAAGAGAGCTGGGAGGCCTTTGGTCTTGATTGCCAGGCCGCTGTGTGATAGGTGAGGCAAGTCTGGCAACTGAAGTGGCTAGGCATATAATGGCACACCAATAGCGCAAAATATGAACTAAGCCTGGCAGACAGCATGGCTGTCTGTGCAGACCGTACACTGGCTAGTCTACACAGTTAATGAAATTCACAGTAACGTCTCGTATTCAAGAAAAAGAAACATATGAAAGTCACTCCACTCCACAGGTAATGCTGACAATTATTCAACAAAACATTCCGAAATGACCTAAGCTCGATCAAAATGATGTTTGGCACCTTATCGATGTAGAACATAATCAACAGCAATGTATAGTTAAGGAAATTAGTAACTGTAAGTACAAAAATCGCATTTAGATCATATGAAATTAGTCAGCCGATGTTGAGACATTGCTACAGAATAATGTGACAGAGCTGAAATCCTCTTGACTCTGTACCGCTTACCTACAAATACTCCTCAGATATCCATGATCAACTGAATGTCGTTACTCTTTGCGTACTCGACAATAAATGATAAACCCACAAGTTACTTTTGTTAGATACTCGTTCAGAATCCCCAGTCAAGGCATGTGTTAGCCTTTGCAAGGGAAATTTAACCTCCCCGAGATGATAACCATTCTGCAAAGAAACCTCACCCCGCAGAATGGTTTAAATGTACATTCTGTATAACTAGATGTCTGAGATGAAGGAAATTGTCAACTGTTTGTTATTAACTGTTATTAACTTTTTCGTGTTCACGTTCCCACCGTATTCTGAGAATTTGACAGTAATAATCTGAGTGCACCAGATTGCCCTTGCTGTTAATTTCACCTTGTATATTTATATATATTTATTCTTCCTCAGAATCCATAGAGTGCATGAATACAGATCGATCGATCAATTCCATCCATAATGTACAATGATTTGTTCTTATAAGTCGTAATGCATTACGTTAAAACTTATTACGTTAACACCCATTACAATGAAACTCATTATGTTAAAAGTGATTACGTTAACACCCATTACGTAAAACTCATTTTGTTAACATCCAGTATGATACCATCCAATAGTTCTAAGTTATATATATATATAAATTTGTTATTGTATAGAATCAGCCCAGAACCACCTGCCTGTTCAGCCTATAGCATAGTAGTGTATGTCGAGACGACATAGGTAACATGACTGAGCTGTCAGCATAGTTGCTGATCCCCTTATATGTGTTGTATAGCGGATTATAGTACCATCCATGTGCTTTATATAGAAGATTCCTTAGGCCTGTTACTGTATGACGTCACGGGGTACAGCTTGAGGCAGTGAGACAAACTGCCTCGCTCTCAGTCGGCGTATAGACATCCAGGCAGTAACATGCACGGCAGGCTGGGCTCATCCCTTCCTTACCACAGTCTGACAATATATATTGCTACCATCCAACAAGTGTGTCTACCTTCAACCCTCGTTATCTCCTTACCGAACCCCACATGACACATGCACTTATTCAATTCCAGCAGTGTTCACTCTGTGACATGCGGCAAAGACCATAATGAGCACTAGGTTGTTAGCTTCGCTGTCGACAGAGGATTGTGAGAAGCATCCACTCACCCCGGCAGCTAGGCGAGGAATCACCCTAGAAACTTTTAAGGGAACCAACAGTAGCCTCTTGAGGTGGACACTGGCACCCCAAGCTTTTAAGTTTTATATTGTGTAAATCAGTGGTTCATGTAGAGAGAATGGAGCGAAACAGAATGACTTCAAGAGTGTATCAGTCTGTAGTGGAAGGAAGGCGGGGTAGGGGTCGGCCTAGGGAAGATTGGAGGGAGGGGGTAAAGAAGGTTTTGTGTGCGAGGGGCTTGGACTTCCAGCAAGCATGCGTGAGCGTGTTTGATATGAGTTTTTAATACTTGATGTGCTGTTGGAGTGTGAGCAAAGTAACATTTATGAAGGGATTCAGGGAAACCGGCAGGCCGGACTTGAGTCCTGGAGATGGAAAGTACAGTGCCTACACTCTGAAGGAGGGGTGTTAATGTTGCAGTTTAAAAACTGTAGTGTAAAGCACTCTTCTGGCAAGACAGTGATGGAGTGAATGATGGTGAAAGTTTTTCTTTTTCGGGCCACCCTGCCTAGGTGGGATTCGGCCAGTGTGTTAATAAAAAAAATAATCAATTGTTCATCCAATTATTTCTCTGACAGGTTAAGTCGTGACAGTCAGTAGAAGATTTTGGTGCCTTACGCGACTTTCCCGGTTTAGAACTTTTTCCTCACCTATTCTTCATATACTCCTTGTCTATATGTCTTGGTATGGGGGAGTGTGAGGGAAAAGTTCAACAGACAGGAGTAGCGAGCGAGTATATAGTGACGATAGTTTGATTGTGCCAGTCTGCTTGTTAAGGTAGGGTCAGTGTCTAGCTCCCGCTATCTCCCCCCTTTTCTCCACCCGGAAAGGTAACGTGTGGGGCTCTGACCAAATGGATAATCACTTGACTCGCAGCTCCCAGCACAACTGTAAGTAAAAGTCTCTGCTCCTATTCTAGTGGATATATTGGTTAAAAGCTTCACTTTTAACCAATTCTAAAACTTAGTTTATTCTGACTTGATTTCCAGGTTTTGCTTTAAATCCTCACTATTCTTTTAAGTACCTTACACTTATCATGGAGAGTATTTTCTTAAGAGGTGTGTAACTTTTGTCTCTTTCTAGCTTGGAATGTCGGCTTGGGTTATCTAGCAACCAAAGAAACAGTGTTGAAGGAGATGAACTTCACATGAGCTCTGGGACGTCACCCTTACTCTACGTACCTGAGGGTAGCCAACCCCAGGCAACTACCCCTCATCTTTGCAGTGGTGAAAGATCTGCGTTCCTATCATCTTGACGGATTATTCAAGGCTAGAGACTCTGTGACAAACTAGGCATTCGTTGTTACTCAGCAGCTGTGACCCCCCCCATCATCAGCAACGGCTACAATTTCTACAAACCACGGTATCAATATCAACCAGACACCCCAGTCTAACTGTACATATTAGTGTTGAATTCAGATATCTTTTTTATTCATTTTTCTTTCAAGTAGGATAAAAGTTCATATTTAAATATTTTGTATTTTCAATTCTAACAATAAAGTGTTTATATTTGAAGGTTATTGTTCTGTTTTCTATTCATTAATTTTCCTAAGGAGGAGCCAGCCTTGGTAAGACCAACTTAAGATCTTACAGGGCTGAGTAAGCCTTCACACATTCTCACCACACTGGACCAGGACCATAGCGCCCAGCTTGCGCTAGACGTTAATCGAAGGCAGCCAGCTTTCAGGGAGAAGGCTTTCAGCACTGCATACCTTGTTCCAAGGTCCGTAGGTTCTAGTCTCCTCCAGCCAGAGATCAGTGTTTGTGTATATTTCGACTGCACTTGCAAATTCCTCGCAATAATATACGACTGAGTTCGGTTCCGAGAAACCGGTCGTAAGTCGAAATGGTCGTAAGTCGAACTTTACTACTGAATATCAACAAAACATTTTCATAATGACTTTATTTTATTGTTTTATTTTGGTATTTCATGTTTTACTTTACTTTTTATGTTGTTAGTACTGTATTTTATACTGTAAGGTTTAGGATAAACACTGTGTACAACACAAATAGTTGTTTATTTCCCAGAAATTTGGCATAAAAAACACGGTCGTAAGTCGAGTGGTCATAAGTCGAGCAGGTCGTAAGTCGGATGGTAGGTGTGTATATTTATATATATATATAATATATATATATATATATATATATATATATATATATATAATATATATATATATATATTTATATATATATATATATAATATATAAACAACACTGCGCTAGCCAAGGATTCGAACCCATGTTGTACTGGCATGCCTCATGGTAAGCGAGAACCACATGACGCTTTAAACCACAGGACCACCCAACCCTACAAGAATGGCACAGCCAGCACACAGCTAGCTGTTGGGCCGCCATACGAGGGCATACGGAGGTGTGGGAGCTTCTAAGCTAATTTCATTCTCAAATAGCTCCAGGGAGAACCTTGAGTTTTCCCTGAGGTACGTTTATTGTCTTCTCTGAGGATGAGGGTCCCCAGTCCAGCTATAGAGGTGGTACTTCCCTATATATATTAAAAAAAAGTTATATAAATGTCGAGCATAATAGGTAAAATTGGCCAATTAGCAAGAACTCATTTAAAAAGTCCTTTCTAAAATTTTCTCTTATACGTTTAAAGATATATTTTTTTTCATTTATGTTAATGTAAAAATTTAATTTTGCACCAAAAGAATCTTAGAAAACTTAACCTTATTATAACAAGCGCATTTTTTTTTTAGCCTAATCCAACAAAATATATTTTATATATGTTTACAATAATTTAATTCTAGGTTCAGGATGATTTTCATGAAATTATTGGATACACAAATTTTCGCTTGTCTTATAAGGTAAGATGAGCGTTGCTATTTAAGCCAAGATCACAAGTTTTACGTATTCGGCACGACATATATGTAGTGTGAGCAGGGTAATATTTAGTGAAGTGATTCAGGGAAACCGGTTAATTTTATATAGCCGGACTAGAGAACTGGAAATGGGAAGTACCATGTCTGCACTTTAAAGGAGGGGTTTGGGATATTGGCAAACTTTATACATATATGCTTTTAGACTGTTGTTCTGCTCACCACTGGAAAAACAGTGATTATGTATGAGTGAGGTGAATGTGCTGAATAATGATGAAAGTATTTTCTTTTTGGGGATTTTCTTTCTTTTTGGCCATGCTGCCTCGGTGGGAGATGGCCAACTTGTTAAAAAAAGTAATATATATATACATATATATATATATATATATATATATATATATATATATATATATATAATATATATAATAATATAAGAGAGAGAGAGAGAGGAGAGAGAGAGAGAGAGAGAGAGAGAGAGAGAGGGGAGAGAGAGAGAGAGAGAGAGAGAGAGAGAGAGAGAGAGAGAGAGAGAGAGAGAGAGAGAGAGGAGAGAAGAGAGAGAGAGGAGAGAGGGGATAAGTCTGTTGAGTATACCTGGTAAAGTGTATGGTAGAGTTACAATTGAAAGAATTAAGAGTAAGACGGAGAATAGGATAGCAGATGAACAAGGAGGCTTTAGGAAAGGTAGGGGTGTGTGGACCAGGTGTTTACAGTGAAACATATAAGTGAACAGTATTTAGAAAAGGCTAAAGAGGTCTTTGTGGCATTTATGGATTTGGAAAAGGCGTATGACAGGGTGGATAGGGGGGCAATGTGGCAGATGTTGCAGGTGTATGGTGTAGGAGGTAGGTTACTGAAAGCAGTGAAGAGTTTTTACGAGGATAGTGAGGCTCAAGTTAGAGTATGTAGGAAAGAGGGAAATTATTTCCCTGTAAAAGCAGGCCTTAGACAAAGGATGTGTGATGTTACGGTGGTTGTTTAATATATTTATAGATGGGGTTGTAAGAGAAGTAACTGCGAGGGTCTTGGCAAGAGGCGTGGAGTTAAAAGATAAAGAATCACACAAAAAGTGGGAGTTGTCACAGTTGCTCTTTGCTGATGACACTGTGCTCTTGGGAGATTCTGAAGAGAAATTGCAGAGATTGGTGGATGAATTTGGTAGGGTGTGCAAAAGAAGAAAATTAAAAGTGAATACAGGAAAGAGTAAGGTTATGAGGATAACAAAAAGATTAGGTGATGAAAGATTGGATATCAGATTGGAGGGAGAGAGTATGGAGGAGGTGAATGTATTCAGATATTTGGGAGTGGACGTGTCAGCGGATGGGTCTATGAAAAATGATGTGAATCATAGAATTGATGAGGGAAAAGGATGAGTGGTGCACTTAGGAGTCTGTGGAGACAAAGAACTTTGTCCTTGGAGGCAAAGAGGGGAATGTACGAGAGTATAGTTTTACCAACGCTCTTACATGGGTGTGAAGCATGGGTGATGAATGTTGCAGTGAGGAGAAGGCTGGAGGCAGTGGAGATGTCATGTCTGAGGGCAATGTGTGGTGTGAATATAATGCAGAGAATTCGTAGTTTGGAAGTTAGGAGGAGGTGTGGGATTACCAAAACTGTTGTCCAGAGGGCTGAGGAAGGGTTGTTGAGGTGGTTCGGACATGTAGAGAGAATGGAGCGAAACAGAGTGACTTCAAGAGTGTATCATTCTGTAGTGGAAGGAAGGCGGGGTAGGGAGGTGAATACATTCACCTCCTCCATACTCTCTCCCTCCAATCTGATATCCAATCTTTCATCACCTAATCTTTTTGTTATCCTCATAACCTTACTCTTTCCTGTATTCACTTTTAATTTTCTTCTTTTGCACACCCTACCAAATTCATCCACCAATCTCTGCAATTTCTCTTCAGAATCTCCCAAGAGCACAGTGTCATCAGCAAAGAGCAACTGTGACAACTCCCACTTTTTGTGTGATTCTTTATCTTTTAACTCCACGCCTCTTGCCAAGACCCTCGCAGTTACTTCTCTTACAACCCTATCTATAAATATATTAAACAACCACGGTGACATCACACATCCTTGTCTAAGGCCTACTTTTACTGGGAAATAATCTCCCTCTTTCCTACATACTCTAACTTGAGCCTCAGTATCCTCATAAAAACTCTTCACTGATTTCAGTAACCTGCCTCCTACACCATACACCTGCAACATGTGCCACATTGCCCCCTATCCACCCTGTCATACGCCTTTTCCAAATCCATAAATGCCACAAAAACCTCTTTAGCCTTACCTAAATACTGTTCACTTATATGTTTCACTGTAAACACCTGGTCCACACACCCCCTACCTTTCTTAAAGACTCCTTGTTCATCTGCTCTCCTATTCTCTGTCTTACTCTTAATTCTTTCAATAATAACTCTGCCATACACTTTACCAGGTATACTCAACAGACTTATCCACCTATAATTTTTGCACTCTCTTTTGTCCCCTTTGCCTTTATACAAAGGAACTATGCATGCTCTCTGCCAATCCCTAGGAACCTTACCCTCTTCCATACATTTATTAAATAATCGCACCATCCACTCCAAAACTATATCCCCACTTGCTTTTAACATTTCTATCTTTATCCCATCAATCCCGGCTGCCTTACCCCCTTTCATTTTACCTACTGCCTCACGAACTTCCCCCACACTCACAACTGGCTCTTCCCCACTCCTACAAGATGTTATTCCTCCTTGCCCTATACACGAAATCACAGCTTCCCTATCTTCATCAACATTTAACAATTCCTCAAAATATTCCCTCCATCTTCCCAATACCTCTAACTCTCCATTTAATAACTCTCCTCTCCTATTTTTAACTGAAAAATCCATTTGTTCTCTAGGCTTCCTTAACTAGTTAATCTCACTCCAAAACTTTTTCTTATTTTCAACAAAATTTGTTGATAACATCTCACCCACTCTCTCATTTGGTCTCTTTTTACATTGCTTCACCACTCTCTTAACCTCTCCCTTTTTCTCCATATACTCTTCCCTCCTTGCATCACTTCTATTTTGTAAAAACTTCTCATATGCTAAGTTTTTCTCTCTTACTACTCTCTATACATCATTCCACCAATCACTCCTCTTCCCTCCTGTACCCACTTTCCTGAAACCACAAACTTCTGCTGAACACTCTAACACTACATTTTTAAACCTACCCCATACCTCTTCGACCCCATTGCCTATGCTCTCATTAGTCCATCTATCCTCCAATAGCTGTTTATATCTTACCCTAACTGCCTCCTCTTTTAGTTTATAAACCTTCACCTCTCTCTTCCCTGATGCTTTTATTCTCCTTGTATCCCATCTACCTTTTACTCTCAGTGTAGCTACAATTAAAAAGTGATCTGATATATCTGTGGCCCCCCTATAAACATGTACATCCTGAAGTCTACTCAACAGTCTTTTATCTACCAATACATAATCCAACAAACTACTATCATTTCGCCCTACATCATATCTTGTATACTTATTTATCCTCTTTTCCTTAAAATATGTATTACATATAACTAAACCCCTTTCTATACAAAGTTCAATCAAAGGGCTCCCATTATCATTTACACCTGGCACCCCAAACTTACCTACCACACCCTCTCTAAAAGTTTCTCCTACTTTAGCATTCAGGTCCCCTACCACAATTACTCTCTCACTTGGTTCAAAGGTTCCTATACATTCCCTTAACATCTCCCAAAATCTCTCTCTCTCCTCTACATTCCTCTCTTCTCCAGGTGCATACACGCTTATTATGACCCACTTTTCGCATCCAACCTTTACTTTAATCCACATAATTCTTGAATTTACGCATTCATATTCTCTTTTCTCCTTCCATAACTGATCCTTCAACATTACTGCTACCCCTTCCTTGCTCTAACTCTCTCAGATACTCCAGATATCCCTGTTATCTAGCGTGTTTATGAGACAGAAAAAGACACCAGCAATCCTAGCATCATGCAAAACAGTTACAGGTTTCTGTTTCACAGTCATCTGGCAGGACGGTAGTACTTCCCTGGGTGGTTGCTGTCTACCAACCTACTACCTATATGAAGTTTTAAATAAAATAAAATAAAAAAAGAATTTACAGCACACAAGACCTTGGTACCCGAATCGGTCTGCTGCTTCACTGCCACAAATATACCTGTGTTCGGCGAGAATAGGATCGGCAAGTCGAAGGGCAACACCAATTCGGATGGTCTGTGGGTCGAAGATAAGAGATAAGATAAGATTTCGTTCGGATTTTTAACCCCGGAGGGTTAGCCACCCAGGATAACCCAAGAAAGTCAGTGCGTCATCGAGGACTGTCTAACTTATTTCCATTGGGGTCCTTAATCTTGTCCCCCAGGATGCGACCCACACCAGTCGACTAACACCCAGGTACCTATTTGCTGCTAGGTGAACAGGACAACAGGTGTAAGGAAACGTGTCGAAATGTTTCCACCCGCCGGGAATCGAACCCGGGCCCTCCGTGTGTGAAGCGGGAGGCGTGTGCCAAGGTTGGAGTTGGGAATAGCCAACAGAAAATCCCCTGCATGAGGAGCTCTCACTGCGAGGAGGCGGGCTCTATGCTTCCTTGACACACTCTGAAACATTGTTGTGGCTATTTTCTCCACTATCGGGCCATCCCAGTGCAACTGTTTGTAGTTGTTGGGGGGGAGCAGGTCTGGTTTCAGAGCCCATTACATTATCCCAGATCATGGCTCCGCCTATATATATATACAGTAATATTAATATATATATATATATATATATATATATATATATATATATATAATATATATATATATATATATATATATATATATATATATATAATATATATATATTATATATATATATTATAGGTAGTAGGTTGGTAGACAGCAACTGCCCAGGGAGGTACTACTGTCCTGCCAAGTGAGTGTAAGACAGAAACCAGCAGTTGTTTTACGTGATGGTAGGATTGCTGGTGTCTTTTTCCTGTCTCATAAACATGCAAGATTTCAGGTACGTCTTGCTACTTACACTTGCATCACACTACACATACATGTATACCAGCATATATATATATATATACACCACTCTGGCTTTTCTTCTTTTTACTTTCTAGTGCTTGTTCTTGTTTATTTCCTCTTATCTCCTCTGGAAGTGGAACAGAATTCTTCCTCTGTAAGCCATGCGTGTTGTAAGAGGCGACTAAAATGCCGGGAGCAAGGGGCTAGTAACCCCTTCTCCTGTACAAATTACTAAATTTAGTAATTTGTACAATGTGAATATTACATTTCAAAATACATGTATACAACTACCAATAAAGTTGGTATTACCAAAAATGACTTAAACTTATTACACATTAATTGCCCCCCCTCACCCGGTAATAATATGACAGTTATCACCAACTTGTTGACTTACATCCTAACTTGACATATATGAATAAACCTTTGTGATAATTATATAAGTATTACCTGGAGTTTACCTGGAGAGAGTTTCGGGGGTCAACGCCCCCGCGGCCCGGTCTGTGACCAGGCCTCCTGGTGGATCAGCGCCTGATCAACCAGGCTGTTGCTGCTGGCTGCACGCAAACCAACGTACGAGCCACAGCCCGGCTGATCAGGAACTGACTTTAGGTGCTTGTCCAGTGCCAGCTTGAAGACTGCCAGGGGTCTGTTGGTAATCCCCCTTATGTGTGCTGGGAGGCAGTTGAACAGTCTCGGGCCCCTGACACTTATTGTATGGTCTCTTAACGTGCTAGTGACACCCCTGCTTTTCATTGGGGGGATGGTGCATCGTCTGCCAAGTCTTTTGCTTTCGTAGTGAGTGATTTTCGTGTGCAAGTTCGGTACTAGTCCCTCTAGGATTTTCCAGGTGTATATAATCATGTATCTCTCCCTCCTGCGTTCCAGGGAATACAGGTTTAGAAACCTCAAGCGCTCCCAGTAATTGAGGTGTTTTATCTCCGTTATGCGCGCCGTGAAAGTTCTCTGTACATTTTCTAGGTCGGCAATTTCACCTGCCTTGAAAGGTGCTGTTAGAGTGCAGCAATATTCCAGCCTAGATAGAACAAGTGACCTGAAGAGTGTCATCATGGGCTTGGCCTCCCTAGTTTTGAAGGTTCTCATTATCCATCCTGTCATTTTTCTAGCAGATGCGATTGATACAATGTTATGGTCCTTGAAGGTGAGATCCTCCGACATAATCACTCCCAGGTCTTTGACGTTGGTGTTTCGCTCTATTTTTGGCCAGAATTTGTTTTGTACTCTGATGAAGATTTAATTTTCTCATGTTTACCATATCTGAGTAATTGAAATTTCTCATCGTTGAACTTCATATTGTTTTCTGCAGCCCACTGAAAGATTTGGTTGATGTCCGCCTGGAGCCTTGCAGTGTCCTGCAATGGAAGACACTGTCATGCAGATTCGGGTGTCATCTGCAAAGGAAGACACGGTGCTGTGGCTGACATCCTTGTCTATGTCGGATATGAGGATGAGGAACAAGATGGGAGCTAGTACTGTGCCTTGTGGAACAGAGCTTTTCACCGTAGCTGCCTCGGACTTTACTCTGTTGACGACTACTCTCTGTGTTCTGTTAGTGAGGAAATTATAGATCCATCGACCACTTTCCTGTTATTCCTTTTGCGCGCATTTTGTGCGCTATTACGCCATGGTCACACTTGTCGAAGGCTTTTGCAAAGTCTGTATATATTAATCTGCATTCTTTTTGTCTTCTAGTGCATTTAGGACCTTGTCGTAGTGATCAGTAGTTGAGACAGACAGGAGCGACCTGTTCTAAACCCATGTTGCCCTGGGTTGTGTAACTTATGGGTTTCTAGATGGGTGGTGATCTTGCTTCTTAGGACCCTTTCAAAGATTTTTATGATATGGGATGTTAGTGCTATTGGTCTGTAGTTCTTTGCTGTTGCTTTACTGCCCCCTTTGTGAGTGGGGCTATGTCTGTTGTTTTTAGTAACTGAGGGACGACCCCGTGTCCATGCTCCCTCTCCATAGGATGGAAAACGCTCGTGATAGGGGCTTCTTGCAGTTCTTGATGAAACAGAGTTCCATGAGTCTGGCCCTGGGGCAGAGTGCATGGGCATGGTCATTTATCGCCTGTTCGAAGTCATTTGGCGTCAGGATACATCGGATAGGCTTGTGTTAATCAAATTTTGTGGCTCTCTCATAAAAAATTCATTTTGATCTTCGACTCTCAGTCTTGGTAGCGGCTTGTGCTAAAAACTGAGTCATATGGGACTTGAGTAGCTCACTCATTTCCTTGCTGTCATCTGTGTAGGACCCATCTTGTTTAAGTAGGGGCCCAATACTGGACGTTGTTCTCGATTTTGATTTGGCATAGGAGAAGAAATACTTTGGGTTTCTTTCGATTTCATTTATGGCTTTTAGTTCTTCCCGCGATTCCTGACTCTAAAGGATTCTTTTAGCTTAAGTTCGATGCTTGCTATTTCTCTGACCAGTGTCTCCCTACGCATTTCAGATATATTGACCTCTTTTAGCCGCTCTGTTATTCTTTTCCGTCACCTGTAAAGGGAGCGCCTGTCTCTTTCTATTTTACATCTACTCCTCCTTTTTCTTAGAGGAATAAGCCTTGTGCATACATCGAGTGCCACCGAGTTAATCTGTTCTAGGCATAAGTTTGGGTCTGTGTTGCTTAGTATATCTTCCCAGCTTATATCGGTTAGGACTTGGTTTACTTGGTCCCACTTTATGTTTTTGTTATTGAAGTTGAATTTGGTGAATGCTCCCTCGTGACTAGTCTCATTTTGTCGGTCTGGGGCTCCACGCATACATGTCTGAACCTCAATTATGTTGTGATCTGAGTATATTGTTTTTGATATGGTGACATTTCTTATCAGATCATCATTGTTAGTGAAGATGAGGTCTAGTGTATTCTCCAGTCTAGTAGGCTCTATTATTTGCTGGTTTAAATTGAATTTTGTGCAGAGATTTAAAAGCTCGTGTGAGTGTGAGTTTTCATCAGAGCTGCCTCCTGGTGTTATTACTGCAACAATATTATTTGCTATATTCCTCCATTTTAGGTGCCTTAAGTTGAAATCCCCCAGGAGCAAGATGTTGGGTGCAGGAGCTGGAAGATTTTCCAGACAGTGGTCAATTTTTAACAGCTGTTCCTGGAATTGCTGGGATGTTGCATCCGGAGGCTTGTAGACTACCACAATGACTAGGTTTTGGTTCTCGACCTTTACTGCTAAAACTTCCACTACGTCATTTGAGGCATTAAGCAGTTCTGTGCAAACAAGTGACTCTGCAATGTACAGGCCAACCCCCCCCTTTTGCCTGTTCACTCTTCACATCTGTATAGGTTGTAACCTGGGATCCATATTTCGTTGTCCAAGTGATCCTTTATGTGGGTCTCAGTGAAAGCCGCGAACATTGCCTTTGCCTCTGCAAGCAGTCCACGGATGAAAGGTATTTTGTTGTTTGTTGCTGGCTTTAGACCCTGTATATTTGCAAAGAAGAATGTTATCGGACTGGTGGTATTGTTGGTACTGGGGGGGGATTTTTTTTCCGGCATTAGTATCTGTATCTGTTGGTTTGGAGTGGAGGCCATCGACTGTGGTTCCACTCCAGGAATGACTGGATTTGGTGTACGATTTCTGCCATTTCCTGCCAGTTTTTTTTCCTTCCTGGCACTTAAAAACCTCTCCCTCTTGAGTGGCTGTGGCTACCCAGGTTTTCCCATGGCCTGGATGTTTTGTATCTTTTTGTCCCCTTTAGATGGTATGCCTGGCAATTTAAGTTATAGCACAGTCTTTCCTGTACTGAAGAGGTACACATTTCAGGGTGAAAAAGCTTACAGGAAGGGAGTTTGCATTTTCCTGTTGTCATATGGGCATGACATTTTCTAGGGTGGTCATAGTTGCATGTCCCATCTGTTTTTCCAGATTTCCCATGCCAGCAGATACCAAGTGCATAGTATGTGCACAGGCTTGGTTTCCGTTTGCCTTGGGTTTCTGTGACTGTATTCCCTGTTGGTGCATGTTTCCCTGTCTTCTTCCTATCCTCCCTAGCACCAACAATGGAGCTCCCACCAGTTTTTTTTTGGTAATTTATCCTCACTAATGCTATTGGAGTCCTCTTGTTTGCTATTTCCTGCGGTATTTCTAGTTTGCAATATTGGTTTTATCTTATCTTTGACTACACTTGTTTCCCTACTATGGCTCCTGTCCTCTATGAGGTCATTTATATGTATTCCTTCCTGCGTATAATTCCCGACTACCTGGACAAAATCTCCAGCTTCACCATTACTGTCTCCCAGGACAGTATCTCCAGCTTCACCATTTCTGTCTCCCAGGACAGCACCTCCAGCTTCACCATTACTGTCTCCCAGGACAGCGCTATCAGCCCCACATTTACTGACTACCAGGACATCACCTCCAGCCTTACAGTTTGTGACTACATGGCCAGTATCAAGGGCAGTACCATTCAGCCCAGACTTTTTATGTTCCCATCTGTTGTAGAAAGCTTCCAGGTTTTCTATGAAAGCAGCTTTGATGTTATCCTCTTTTAATACCCTTGTGATTTTAGTCCACAGATTTTCCTCATTTGGGCATACCCAAAAACACTTCTCTGTTTTAAAACTGCTTGTAGCTAGTTCTGGGATATCTGCACAAGGAGCGTGACACCAATTTCCACAAAAATGACAATTTATCCATGTGGAAGCCCGTTTGTTTGACTGACCACAGACTACACACAGCTTCATAATGATTTGAATGGTTGATTTACTGCAATTCTACTAGCAACCTCTTGAATATTATATTAATAACCTTAAATGAAGCTCTAGCTATTTGTATTTCTGTTTCTAGCTCTTTTTGTATATTGGACAGCTTATCGTCACGTTCCTGATTTTTAATGTTTGTGTTTATAAGGGCACCTACAAACCCATCCGTTTACAGTCTGCTTTATTGTCCAACGAAACTGTTTGAAGCCAGTCCCGGGTTCGGACCAGTCAAGGGTTCGGACCAGTCAAGGGTTCGGACCAGTCAAGGGTTCGGACCAGTCGATCTGCTCTGATCAGTGGGTCACTTATTTAAAACATACTGGTCGTGATTTGAGCTAACACATGAAGGATCTACTGAAATTATCTACCCGAGTAATATGTGATTTGACTGATACAAAAGTATAACTTGCGTGTTGAAGAGCCGGTGATATCTGGAAGCTCCTACAATGACGTACAGTCGACCTCTTTGTTTATCAATCGCTGTATCTGGCTTTTCTATTTTGTTTTTTCCGTCTCCACCACAATAAATGCTATATTATCACTATAGTTGACTGGTGCAAATTTTGGAGGAAGGACGCTTTTTCTGTAGTAATAATTGCTTCTCGTTGTGTATATTGCGACCGCTGGTAACTACAGGTTATATGAAATTCACAGTAACGTCTCGTATTTCAAGAAAAGAAACTAATGAAAGTCACTCCACTCCACTAAGTACCATTATAATACTGGTTAGTTGCTACTACAACACTGTATTCTGCTATTCACTGGTATCACTAGATTATATGCGAGTACACTAGCAGGCCAGGAAGATTATTAAAAACAGCTGACCTGTGGTAAGTTTCTGGCGACTTCTGGCACCTGCCTCTATAGGCTTATCACTTCATTTACAAATTCACCTGTTTTCAAATGACACTTTAGCCTTTATCATCAGTATTGGTGAAACAGTAACACCAAAGACACAGTACATTTAATAACAATATTAACATAAGGGAAACATGACCAAGTCTTACACATTAACACTTAAACTAGGTTGAGATACACTTCTAGTGCTTAACAAGTCCAGGAACATTGCCACAATGAAGGTCAACCAATTCTTAATCACATCAGCGTATCTAAGGCGCATGCAGGCGGAGACAGCCACAACTGTGTATGTGCCATTACACATCCCATACGCACAGGTTCATACACATTCGCACGTTACAGTATTCCAACTCCCTCGCCACACTAAAGTCGCGCACATTCTTTGCAACTGTCCAACCCCAAGGAGGCGACCCCGTTTCTACCCCTGACATCCCATCCTACAGTAGCATTTACCATACCTACCCTGCCCCTCCCACCTGATTTACAAATCTAATAAAACCCCTAATGTAAGTTCTCTATATCCATCTGAGAAAACCCACTCCCACCTTCTCACATAAATTTCCCTGTTACGACACAACATTTTATAAAACGTAACCGCTAAAACCCGCCTCTTCACCTCACTAACCCCTTTCCCCCTCATTCCCCACGATATGTATATATAATCTACCATAATGTACCCTACAGCCCTAATGATACTCTAGTCCAATCCCCCCACGTCAAGAACAGAAATCCCTTTACCCCCAATCTATGGAGCACCCTACTCAGCCAACCCCTGACGCTACCCATCCTCTCACAAACATATACGACATGCCGACTCCTCACCTTCACATATTCCACCTCCCCCCAAACCACCCGTCTATCCCTCAGAACCGTACCCGATGGCAAAATGCCGTGCAGAAAACGATACATTATGTCACATGCTCGTGGTTGTAACCTCATCCTACTTAACCTATTCCATATACTTCCCCATGTATACATGGGAAAAATTCCCTCTACAGGCGCCACAACCGTCCCCACCAACAATCGACACATCTCACTTATTTTGACCTTCCCCGGATCTCGAACCCACGCCATAGCCCTCAAAACAGTTTCACACTCCCGCAACTCCACTCCTGAACATATTCATTTCAATCTTTCACGGATCCTGACCAGACCCCCCCAACCAACACCTTCCCTCACCACCTCCCTTTTCATGAAGACACATTTGACCCTCCGCTTTAAGTCCAGCAAACCCAACCCCCCTCCCCCCTTCTGCAGAGGTAACATTACCACGTCCCTTTAAGCCAATCACATCCCAAACCCCACAAGAATTAAGAAACCCTCCTAAGTATGTCTGCTATCGCCATCCCAGTTAATGGGAACACGTTCGCCATGTGCCATAACTTACTATACAATAAGACATTAATAACAATGGCACGCTGCACAAGGGTCAGTTGATAAGGCCTGAATGCTCCCAATTGCCCTTGAATCCTATCCATCAACCTAATTGAATTTTCCATGCATGCCACAGCCAGATCGTCTGCATAGATAAGACCACAAATTTTTAACAAATTCACCCACCTCCCCACGACTGAACTACCCCACTCAATCCTCCCAGCCCAAGCTCCTAACCCCATGACCATGGACTTTCCGGAATTCACTCTCATACCAATTGCATCCGAGAACAATTGTACTACCCCATCCAAGGTATCCATTGGCATCCCCTCCCTAACCAGAACAGTAGTGTCATCTATATACCCTATTAAGACTGGCCAAACCCTCCCAACTCTACTCCCTTCACCCCCCTATTGCACATACGCTTCTCCATCATCCTATAAAAGGGGTCCTGTATGCATGCAAATAAAAGTTGTGACATAGGGCACCCCTGTCGAAGTCCCCTTTTCATTACAATCTTCCCACCCAATATCCCATTAATCTGTACCCTCGCCATTGCACCACAATACAAAGCATCTACCCATCCCACTATTTCTTCCCCAAACCCCTGCCCCCTGAGGATGGGTCTCAATGCTTCTCGTTCCAGTCTGTCATATGCTCCCTGCCAGTCTAAAGCCACCAAAAACCTCCTCCCCCCCCCGTTTGCTTCCACGAAATCTCTTAGGAACCCATGTCCCTTCACCATATACCTCCCTGGCAACCCAAACTGAGTTCTCGATACTACTCGACCCACTACGAATTTAAACCGATTCCCCAAAATCTTGGCAAACAGCTTATAATCTGTGCATTACAACGATATTTCCCGATAGTCCCAAAGTGTATGTTGCCCCCTCTTCCTTCAGTACCAATACTACTACAGCCATTTCCTGCTTCTCTCCCAACTCTCCCCTCTCCTTCATTAAATTTAATAACCTAACCTAAAAACCCCTCATTAGCTCCCAATGCTGTAGATAAAACTCTGCCGGGAGTCCATCGATTCCCGGAGCCTTGCCCTTACGCATTTCAGTTAAAGCCTTCCATGTTTCTGCTTCAGTTATTTCCCCTCCCAACGCTTCCCTATCACTGTTTCCCAAATGACATATCACATTCTCACACACCTGTTTTAAAACTCCAGCTCCTACCCTATCACTTTGCCAATACTTTCCATACCACTTGTCCACAAACACTCCCATTCCATCTGTGGCGTGTATAACCTGACCCACCCTATACCCACCTACCGACTCATGAACCTCCAACCATGGAATAGCTGTTGCCTGCTGTTGTTACTTTTGCCTATGCAATACACACGACGAAGGCCTATCGCCCCATAACACCTCTTCCACACCTGCCATTACCTTCACTGCTTGGAACCTCTCATCCCTACCTCGTGCAGCCTCCCCTTAAGTGCCACTATGTCATCCATAGGATAAATACCCGCCACCATCCCCCTCGCATAACAACCCCTTAACCTATTCTCCAAATAGTTGGCCAGCTCATATTTTAAAGAATTAATTCGTTTCCCTTCTCTCACGTAATATTGCCTAATCCATTCTTTAGCCACACCATCCCACCATGTTACCACATCCTCCACCCCATGTAACTCCTCACTTAACCCCTTCCACAGTGTTGTAAATCCCTCCAACCCCTCCTCATCTCCTAACACACTCGTATTTAACTTCCAATAACCCCTAGAGATACCTGCCAGTGACTCCCATCCCACCTCTGCCACGACCGCCCTATGATCCGAATAAGCTACCTCTAGTGTGTGGAAAAACTTTACCAAGACCCCTTGAGAAATGTACACCCTGTCTAACCTAGCTGCATAACCCCTCCTTACGAAAGTGTGCTCTACCTCCCACACTCCCCCTCCAACTGCATCTCTCAACTGAATATCCCTCAAGAGGTCTCGTAAGGCCGCCGACATGTGCCCTGCCCCTTTTGGTTCCACATCAGCCCTCCTAATAACACAGTTCCAGTCCCCACCAACGATAGCCACCACAGGTAAACCACGTAAGAAGAAAACTAGGTCATCATATACAAATTCCTGCTTTACTTTCACATCGTTCTCAGGTGGTGCATACACACAAAGGTTACCCCTCCTAATAACACAGTTCCAGTCCCCACCAACGATGGCCACCACAGGTAAACCACGTAAGAAGAAAACTAGGTCATCATATACAAATTCCTGCTTTACTTTCACATCGTTCTCAGGTGGTGCATACACACAAAGGTTACCCTCTGCCCCATCCACCACCCGTCCACATGCAACACCCTCCCCCCTCTTCCCCCCTCACTTTATATCAACACAAACGAGCTCGCCTCCCTGATCAAGATACCCACACCACCTTTCAGACGTGCAGATGGCAGAGTCATGACCTGAAACACCGTCACCTCCAGCTCTCTCCCCTCCTTGAAATTGTGTTCTTGCAGAAACACTTCATCCACCCTATATTTACACAGAAACATTCGAAGCCATTCCCTCTTCACACTATTACACAGTCAATTTGCATTCACAGTCATACACCTAAGGCCTCTTTATAGTTTCCAACCCTTCCTCCTCTCTTCATTCATCCCAGGGCCTACTGCCCCAGAGCCAGCACAGAGCTTCACACCAGCAACACCCCCCTTTCTTGTGATGCCTCTTATCCTGACTACCTCGACAACAATCTTCCTCCCAGATCTCTGAGCCAGTGTCAGGACATCATCTGAGTCTGACGCCGCCACTCTCTTCCTTGTGATGCTCTCAACTGCCATGTTGTCTTCCGAGGATCCCTCACGATGAACCTTAACCTCCACAACGCCCCGTTCCACGGCACACGGTGACATCTCATGCTTACTGCGTGTCCCGTACTCCCTGCTATGGTTTTTTTCTTACACCTGCCTCCTCAGGCAACTCCGTGTCTCTCACCAGCTCGGGAACAACTTCCTCAGCAAGGAGTGTCAATGTCCTCAACACCTCCTCAAGCTCTTCCTCAAGCACAATTACCTCCAACTGCACTTGCACTTCTACACTCTTCTGCCTAGTAATAGTTCCTGTTATGTACAGTTTGCTTCACACACGCCAGTCTTCGTTATGGGATCCTTCAACATTTCATTCCACAAGCGCCCACACCCTTGCTTTTGCATGGGGCTCTCAACAACGGCTTCCACACTGGCAACTGGTACTTCACCCGTCTGTGCAGGCTCCCTCCTCAGCTTCACACACGCTGCTGCTATATGGTCGTATGCCCCGCACATACGCCTCTGTCCGGCGTACGATACCAAAACCTGTGTCCTGAAGTCCTCCAAAATGACGTAGGATGGGATGGGATGTCTCAGAGTCATCTTTAGAGAAAATGTTCCCTTGTAGGCACCAGTTGCCCACTTGCCCTTTTGTGCCAAATGTACAGTCCCATATGCCTCGAAACTCTCCTGATGTCAGCCTCATCAGCCTCAAATGGGACGTTACGAATCTTGACCTACGTAAAGTGGTGGGATACGTCGATCAAACGCACTTTGACAGTTGGAGTGGCGTCAAGACTCGCGTATTAGAATCTCGTCACCAATGACTCATACAAGGACGTGGAATTCAGTATGACCAAGATTCTGTATGCCCCATTCAGGGCTACACCATGTACCTCCTCATCCTGTATGCCATACGTCTACCTAATGATGACTGGGAGTAACACTTGTGCCAATGTGGGCGAAATTGCCCCTCGGATCAGCTCAATCCCAACAGTATTCACGCGATGCTTCACATTGGTCGCCATGTTGATACAAGGTAGCTTGCCTGAATGAACAGCAGAGGCGTGCAGAGCCCAACCACTCTCTATCGCAGTCAGGCAGCGAATATGCTGTAAATTCAAGGGAAAGATTGCAAGACATGAGAAGGTTAATAACATTATCAAAAGCCTCACAACAGCCAGATGCCCAGCAGTAAGGGAGCCACCCCAGTTATGCAAATCTGATGGCAGCTAGAAGCATTCAGATGGTATCACACTTCAAGCCTGGACAGACGGCAAGCAGGTGGTGTGGGACTACACATGTGCATATACCTTGGCTGATACCTATCTCCAATAAACCAGGGAGGAAGGAGGGGCAGCTGCTAGCTTCAGGGAGTCACGAAAGTCTAGAAAATATGGAGAACTTGCCCATCATTACGTGTTTGTTCCCATAGGCTCAGAGACCCTTGGCTCATGGAGAAAGAGTGCATCTAAGTTCCTTAAGGAGCAAGGCAAAAAATTCATCAAGGTAACTAGGGATCCCTGGGAAGCTAGTTTTCTGTTCCAGCGACTCATTGCGGCCGTTCAGAGGGCACACACCCCAGCTCTGAAGAGCTGGATGAGATTTTCTCATTATAATCAGTAACAAACATGTAACAATATGTACTAGACATGTATCTCTCACATCTCATGTACTGTCTGTGTCATTTTTATATCAACAATGTATCTCTTAAACCTTTTGTACCATATTATGTAATAATAATAAATATATATATATATATATATATATATATATATATATATATATATATATATATATATATTATTATTTATTATTATTATTATTACAAATATGGTACAAAAGGTTTTAAGAGATACATTGTTGATATAAAAATGACACAGACAGTACATTATATATATATATATATATATATATATATATATATATAATATATATATATATATATATATATATATATATATATATATTTATATTATATATATATATATATATATATATATATATATATATATGGTATGTCTATGGGAAATCCCCTCAGCCACTTACTCAGAAACCTGTATATGGAATTTTATGAGACTAGACTACTTAAAGATATTCTCCCAAGTAATGCTAGGTGGTTCAGATACGTCGATGATGTGCTCTGCCTCTGGCCTAGAGGTCGCAACATTGACCTCACAATAGAGCATGAAATAAATAAATAGATGTTTTAATCCATCGCATCGACAGAAGTTTCAAATTTACTATCTACAGAAAGCCAATGTGTCATCATACATTCATTATTATTCCAATCATGAATCTAGGGTTAAAAGGAGTGTTTTCTTTACAATGTTCTTGAGAGCTTTGCATATCTGCAGTCCTGAGTATTTAGACGATGATATCAACAAGATATTTAACATAGCCACAAAACTGAGATATCCTATTGATTCTGCTGAGAAGGCCCTACTGTCAGCTAGGAAGACTTTCTACAGGAATGAACCTAAGGAAATGCCCGACAGGAAAAATGTATTGGTCTTGCCATACAATGGCAGTTTGGTCTCCTTGCAGGAGGCCCTAAAGAAACTCAGTATTGTGACTTTTAGAAACACTGTCACAGTGATACAGATATTGATTAAAAACACACCACCTAATAATGTCGGTGGTGTTTACAAGGTCCCAAGTACCCTTTACCCACTCTCATACATTGGTCAGGCAGGTAAACCTCTGGAAACCAGATTGTCCCAATACTAGTACTAAACCAGGGCAGACCAGGTGTCGAATGCCATCTTTAACCATGTTAGCTCTTGTAATCACCCACTTGAGTGGACTGCCACCCGAATAATTGTACCCAACTTTTCCATTGTGGAAAGAAACGTAATAGTCCTCACTCCTGAAACAACTTAGGAATGCCGTTTATATTTCGAATTATGGGCTGTGCAAACTGGATAGTTATTTAGTGGAGCCAATTGTGCACAGCCTTAAACAACAATGTTATATAAAAAAGCACAGGATTGCTCCTAATGCCAGGGCATTTCATGATGCTTCGGTTATGTTCGACCAGTCCGCAAACTGAACATCATGGTACGCCTGTCGTTAAGTCTGTCGCGAGATACTTAGTATGTTAGGTCTGTCGTCGGTATAACTAATGAGGTTCTAACCCGTCTAGGTGGTTGCAACATGGTGATTGCAACTAGTTTAGTCATTTAATGAATCAGGTTGTTGGTAATATTATAACAATGATAAAAATAATGATAGTTGATAATAATGATAAGAATGGTATTAAAATTAAGAATAGCCTAGTTAAGATGACGATAATAATAACATTTGTGGGTAATAAGGATAGGAATGGCATTAAAATTAAGAATAGCCTAGTTAAGATGACGATAATAATAATATTTGTGAGTAAAAAGGATTGGAATGGCATTAAAATTAAGAATAGCCTAGTTATTATGAGAGACGAAGCCTGAATAAGAAAAAAAGTCACACAGGCATACTGACATCATGGTACACCCATCGTTAAGCCTGCTGCAAACATTGATATTTAAATGTTAGGTCTGCTGTAGGTACAGTTGTATAAGGTACACAAGGTACACATAGGGAGTTGCAACTAGTTTAGTGGTTTAATAAATCAAGTTGTTGGTAATGTTATGATGATGATGATAATAATAATGACATTTGCGGATGATAACTGGTAATAGCGATAGGAATGGCATTAAAAATTAAGAATAGCTTAGCTATGATGATGATGATAATAATGATATTAGCTGACAATATTGATAGGAATCGCATTAAAAATAAGATAAGATAAGATTTCGTTCGGATTTTTAACCCCGGAGGGTTAGCCACCCAGGATAACCCAAGAAAGTCAGTGCGTCATCGAGGACTGTCTAATTTATTTCCATTGGGGTCCTTAATCTTGTCCCCCAGGATGCGACCCACGCCAGTCGACTAACACCCAGGTACCTATTTGCTGCTAGGTGAACAGGACAATATGTGTAAGGAAACGTGTCGAAATGTTTCCACCAGCAGGGAATCGAACCCGGGCCCTCCGTGTGTGAATCGGGAGCTTTAGCCACCAGGCCACCGGGCCTGGTGGAAAAATTCACACAAGCATATTAACTTTGGCATGTTGCACTGTAATAACTTTGTACTTCACTGTATCATGTTCAAATAAATAAAAAAATATAAATAAAACTGACACTGCGAGTATTTCCTGATTGTTCTGGAAGGTTCGGTGACAATGCTTGACTAATGATGAATTTTTCCCTTCTAGTTCATTAGTTAGAAGATTGTAAATGAAGGTATGTAATGATCCAATATTGTAACTTTTTGTGTCACATGACCTGTTCCTGGCGGTTAGAAGCTTGGGGCTGGCTATTAACTATTTTCTAGCATTTCCTCATGCTATCTGCAAACTGTGGGGCCTTCCCCACCCGCCCCTATCTGGGGAGTGGGGGATGGGGGGGAACCGGTGTGTGGTGGCATCCCGCCTTCCTCTCTCAGATGGAGACTGGCTGGCCGATGCCTCCACACTACCACTCTCTGAAAACTTACCCTACTCCTCCTGTTGTTGCCTTTGCAAACTTTGCACTGCTCTTGGATGATGCAACTAAGAAGGTGTGAAAGTGGAATTGAGCTAAAGAGGTCACACCCCCGTCGCTTGTTTTGGTGTATATATGTAATACATATATTTTATACATATATATTATATATATATATATTTATATATATTATTATATATTATATATATATATATATATATATATATTTTTTTTATATATATATATCAATAACAAACACGGTTGCGAGTCAGACGAGGAAAACTATGTTTAGCCATCATAAGCAGACTTGAATTTTTAATATCTAAAACATAAAGGAACTTTCTAACTAATTGAATTTCACGTTGTAATATGTATCTCGTTGAAACTCACAGTTATAGAATTTTTTTCTACACAATGCTGACTAAAAAACAGGAAGTTTGCGAAATGGTTACTCACCTGTGCTCCACTTGATTACTCTCTCATTCATAACTCTCTGTGAGCTCTTGACAATACAGTTCTTTCCACAAAATGGTTTACCTATTGGAGGTGTGCAAAGGTGTGAGCTGCTGTGCGATTTATGCAACCTACTATAAATGCCTCATAATGCGTGGATAACATTGCTTTCATGTCATCTTTTATCGATTTTCTCCAGTTTAATAAACTGTGAGATTGTAATAAATACGCTTTCTGAACACCTTTTCTTTTATATTACATTGGCCTTGACACGGGAAGCAAGTTAAGAAACTTATGGGACCTCAAAAAAAATTAAGGATGAGATAAATGTGCCAAAGATATTGGAAATGCTGGAGCACTGCTTATATATTATATATATTATATATATATATATATATATATATATATAAATTTATATATATATATATATATATATATATATATATATATTTATATATATAATATATATATATATTTTATTTATATATTTTATTATTGCAATAAGATACAGTAAAAAGGTGATTTCAGTTATTGCAAAACAACCACTCTTGAAAGGATAGAGAAATTCCTAAGCGCTTTCGTGGACTACTCAAACATTATCAAGGAACTATGAAAGTTTAGCATCCTGGGGTAAGCTATATAAGGGGTTGGCCGGGTCTCCTATCAGATCCCACAACGGTTTAAACCGTTGTGGTTTAAACCGTTGTGGGATCTGATAGTGAGGTGCCGGCCAAGACCACATTATATTGCTTCCTTGGGATGCTTTACTTTCAATAGTTTCATTGATTAATTGAGTAGTCAGAAAGCGTTAGGAATTTCTCTTTCTTTGAGTGGTTGTTTTGCATATATATAGTATACCTATATATATATATTTTTTATATATATATATTATATATATATCTATTTATATATATTTTACTATATTATATATATTTATTATATATTTATATCGCAATTATATTTATTCTCTTCACCACCCTATACCCCCCTTTATAATATTTTATATTATATATATATATTTTATGTATAGAATTATATATATATTTTATATAAATTTTTATATATATTTATAATATTATATATATATTTGTTTGTGTGTGTGTGTGTGTGTACTCACCTATTTGTACTCACCTATTTGTGGTAGCAGGGGTCGGAGTCACAGCTCCTGGCCCCGCCTCTTCGCTGATTGCTACTAGGTCCTCTCTGCTCCTGCCATGTGCTCTATCTTACCTCGCCTTAAAATGGTTCTGCCTCCACCTCATCACTTTCTTGGCTATTCCATGGCCTGATACTCTTATGACTGATGATAAGTACTTCCTAACATCCCTTGGATTCTCTGAGTCCTCAACTTCCTATGTGACCTCTTGTTTCTGTGTCCATCGCTGGAAACATACCGTCTTTGTCAACTCTCTATTCTGCGCAGTTTTTTATATGTCGTTATCATATATCCCTGACCCTCCTGGCCTCCAGTGTCGTCAGGCCGATTTCCCTCCTTTCTTCATAGGACTATCCCCGTAGATCTGGGACTAGTCTTGTTGTCAACCTTTGCACTTTTCTCTAATTCTTGACGTGCTTGACTAGGTGTGGAATTCCAAACTGGTGCTAGAAATTCTCAAGTATCGGGCCTGACGTAGATGGTGTACAGAGTCTTAATACGAATCCTTCTGAGGTATCGAGCCCCCACCAGAAAGCTATCCGTAGGTGTGCCAGGCGCCCGTATGCTGCAGCGTTATCTGATTGATGTGAGCCTCAGGAGAATGATCCGGTGTTATACTCACCCCCCAGATCTTTTCCTTGAGTGAGGTTTGCAGTCTTTGGCCATTAAAAACTATATTGTGTCGGCGGATCTTCTTTTACACCTTCCCCAATCTTCATGACCTTGCATTTGGCAGGGTTAAATTCATGGAGCCTGTTGCTGAGACCAGGCTTGTAGCCTGTCCAGGTCCTTTGTAGTCTGCGACTGATCATCGTCGATTCGTTTCTTCTCATTACTTAACATCGTCTGCAAACAAGGAACACTTCTGAGTCTATCCCTTCGTGATGTCGTTCACGTTATTCCAGAAACAGCACAGGTCCCTAGGACTGTACCCTGTGGAACCCCGTTGTTATCACTGCGCGCCACTGTGACACCTCGTCGCGTACCATGACTCGTTGTTGCTCCCTGTCAGTGTATTCTCTGATCCATTGCAGTGCTTTCCTGTTTATGTGTGCCTGGTCCTCTAGCTTTTGCAGTAACCTCTTGTTGTGGGAACTGTGTCGTAGGCCTACTTGCAGTCCAAAAATAGCTTCGAATCACCCCTCTCTCTTTGTCTTACTTCGTCACCTTGTATAAAACTCTAGTAGGTTTTGGTGACACGGATTTTCCTCTTCCTGTAACCGTGCTGGTTGTCAATTATTCACTTGTTTCTGTCAGGTGCCCCACCACTTCTCCTGATGATCTTCTCCATGACTGCATAGATACACGTTAGTTATACAGGTTCTGTAGTTTAGTGCATCATGTCTGTCTCCCTTTTAAAAAATTGGGACAACATTTGCCATTGTCCATACCTCAGGAGGTGCCCATGTTTCAAATGATGTGTTGATGATCTTTTGGTATTGGCTCACACTATATCTCTGCCTCCTCTTTAAGGACCCATGGGGAGTTGTTGTCTGGGTCCCACGCCATTTGAGGTGTCGTCAAGTTCGCATAGCAGCTTCTTCACCTCCTCTTGGGTATATGTACCTCCATCCAGCACTTGCTGTGATGCCCCCTGTTTGATTTCTTGGTGTCCTTTTACTGGTTTTCCATGTAAAATTCCTCTTTAAATCTTGTGTTGAGACTCCTGTCATAACTCTCGGTCGTTTCTGTGAATTCCCCATCCCCTCCTCAGTCTGATTACCTGGTCCTTGACTGTTGTTTTTCCTCCTGGATGTGGATGTACAACAGCTTGGGTCAGTCTTTACTTTTGTGGCTATGTCATTTTTCATATTGTCTCTGAGCCTCCCTTCTTATCGTGCATATTTCGTTTCTGGCTCTTCGGGTGATTTCTTTTTTTCTGAGTTCTCTGTCTTCTGTACTTTTTCCATTCTCTTGTACACTAGTTTTTGCCTCCCTACACCTTTGCGGTGAACAAGGACTCGTTCTGTCTCTTACCATTATTTCTGTTTCCCTTGGGAACAAAAACCTCTCCTCTGCCTCTTGCATTTTGTTGCTACATAGTACATCATTTATTGTACTGGTTTTCCTGTCAGTTCCCTCTTCCCACTGAAGGTCTTGAAGGAAGTTCCTTCATGCCTGAGTAGTTCCCCCTTTTGTAGTTTGGTTTTTCCCAGCTATTCACTGCTACTCTCTCCACTTGGAGCTCAACTATGTAGTCGAAGCACAGAAACCACATGATCACTAGCTCCCAGGGACCTTTCATACTATGATACCCTCGATGTCACGAACTACTTCATGGGTGAATACAAGGTCCAACCTTGCTGGTTCATCCTCTCTCTCTCTCTGGTAGTGTCTCTAACATGTTTGATGCATGAGGTTCTCAGTACCACATCATCATCTTGGCTATCCATGTTTTCGGGACCCCCATGGGGCTTCAGGTCTTTTTCCCAGTAATCTCCATGTGATTGAAATAACCATAACTAGTAACTTTGCTCCCCCCCCATGTGTGCTCTCCTGGCCACCTCGTCTAGTGTGTTGATCATTGCTCTGTTGCCTCTCATCGTATTCTTCTCTTGGCTCTGCAAGTTCTGTAGGTGGGTTGTAAATTACTGACTAATTATCACATTATGTCCCTCAGATGGGGGATGTTCTACTAAGTAGTCCCTTTCGCCCATGCCATCCATTCTTTCCATTTTCTCAAAAACCACCACGGGTTTTTAATGAGCTGTGCAATTCCTCCTCCCCCTCTCCTCCCTCTGTCTTTTGATGTTTGATTTACGGATGTAAGATTGAATCTGTTATTATTCCTGGTGAGTTTTGTTTCTGTGAGTGCTATTAAGTCTGGGGGGAGGTCTCTTTGATTCTTTCGTGCCACTTCTCATTCGTGTTTGTTATTCCATCTGCATTAGATACCACACCTTCAATTCGTTTCTAAGAGTGGTTCTGGGAAGTTTATTGGGGTTGGGGAAGTGGAGATCTGGTAAGGAAAATTTCGGGGGTGTTGGATTGTTGCTGTGGGGTGAAGTTTGTAATGTAGTGGGTGGGGGGCATTGGATGTGGCAATGGGTGTTTTGTTTAGAGTGTTTGGTTGCACTGGGGGTTGGACCTGGTTAGGTGGCTTCTATAGAAAGTTGTGAGGGAGGCTGTATTTGAATCTTCTTCCTGGGTTTGGGATCTCCTGTCTGTCTTCTCCATCCCATCTCTTTCTTCTTTGCTTTGTTCCATCTCTCTCAGTTTATCTTTTTCTTGTGATTCTGTCGGCGGACGAGATTACCCACCTCCGTATGCGTGAGCTGATCATACTCTGCTTAATGCTATGTATGGATCCTGCTCCCACTACATCGCTTCCCAACTATTCCAACTTACTGATTACTCTGTGGCTGAAGAAGAAATACATTCCTAACATCCCTGTGATTCATCTGTGTCTTCAGCTTCCAAACTCCCCCACCGTGTCCCCTTGTTTACTGTGGTCCAATCTCTGGAACAATCCTGTCTTTGTCCACCTTGTCAAATCCATCTCAGGTTTTTGTATGTCGTTATCATGTCCCCCCTATCTCCCTGTCCTCCAGTGTCGTCAGGTTGATTTCCTTAACCTCTCCTCGTAGTAATACCTCTTAGATGCTTCTGGGACTATCTTGTTGCTAAACCTTTGCACTTTCTCTAGAAACTTTCTGTACGTGCTTGGCTAGGTGTGGGTATCCAAAAAAACTGGTGCCGCAACTCCAATATGGGCCTAACGTATACGTGTACAGGTCCTGAACGATTCCTTATTAAGATGTCGGAATGCTGTTATGAGGTTTGTAGGCGCCCATATGCTGCTGCAGCAGTTATTTGGTTGATGTGCGCTTCAGGAGATGTGCCTGGTGTCTATACTACCCCAAGATCTTTTTCCTTGAGTGAGGTTGTAGTCTCTGACACCCCCTAGACCTGTATCCTTATGAGGCCTTTTCCTTTGCCCTTCCCCATTCTTCAGGACTTGCACTTGCGTGGGATTGAAACTCCAGGAGCCAATTGCTGGACAGGTCTGCAGCCTGTCTGATACCTTTGTAGTTCGCTGGTCTTCGATCGAGTCGTATTCTTCTCTTCAACTTCACGTCATCTGCAAAACAGGGACACTCAGAGGCTATCCTTCCGTCATGTCGGTCACAAATACAGAAACACCACTGGTCCTAGGATGACCCCTGCGGGACCCCGCTGGGTCCACAGGTGACCACTCTGACACCTCGCACGTACCATGACTCGCTGCTGTCTCTGCAAGTTTTCCCTGATCCATTGTAGTTGCCTTCCTGTTATCCCTGCTTGGCTCCTCCAGTTTTTGCACAATCTCTTGTGTGGATGTTGTCAAACACCTTCTTGCAGTCAAGAACATATGACAATCCACCATCCCACTCTCTATCTTGCTCTTACTGCTGTTCTGTACACATGTATGAACTCCAAGTAGGTTGCTGACACGGATTTCCCCATCCATGAAACATGCGCTGGCCCTCGCCTGTTGTGGAATCATCGCTTTCAGGTGTCGCAACCACTCTTTCTGATAATCTTATCATGAATATGTTCTCGCTACCTATACATGTCAAGTGCACCCCTCCCCCCCCATAACCATACCAATCTTCCGCGCCTCGCCATGTCTGTCGCCCTGTGAGATGAGTAAAGATGAGGGACTCCTTTGCTGTCTTCCAAGCCTCAGGCAATTTACACCTGTTTCGATAGATGTATGAATATTGTTGTTAGGGGTACACATTAGCGCCTCTGCTCCCTCTCTTCAAATAACAAGATGGGGAGATTGTTATCTACGGCCACACATCCCTCGACCGCTTGAAGGTAATCTAGCTCCACGCATGAAAGCCCTACTTCTCTTCTTCCTCGTTGAGTGCTCCCTGTATTCCACTCACCCCCTGTAGGTGTGCCCCCCATCCACCCTCTCCCCGTATTTCAGGTAGTCCCTTCTGTCTCTCTGCTGACCACTTCTTCGCTGCTCTCTTGATTGAGTGTCTTCACCTCCCCACCACCTCCACTTCACCTGATAGAGAGCATAGTGTCCCATCCCGCTCCTGGTTCCTACCCCCTCCCTTACCTTAGCCTGGATAACCCTGGTCCTTGACTGTTTGTTTTCATCCTCGATGCTGCTCCCCCCCCCGCGCGCCCTCCCCCCCCACGCCTCCCCCACTCCGCCCCCCCGCCCCCCCCCCCCCGCTGTACAAACACGCGCGCTCGGGTAAGATGTGCGCCTCGCGCACGCCCACGCGCTATGTCATTTTCATATTGTCTTTGGCGCCACCCACGCCACCTTCGCGCTCTACTGTGCATATTCGTTTATGGCTATACGGACTCCGCCTTCTCTTATTCTTCCTGGGTCACCCTTTGCCTTCTATTAATTTCGTTCCATTCACTAGCACACTTGGTTTTGCCCTCCTGGCACCTTTTGGGCTCAAACATGGGCTCATACTGGCCTTTTTCATTACTCCTGTTACCCTTGGGGTACAAGCCTCTCCTCAGCTTCCTTGCATTTTGGTTGCTACATATTTTCCATTCATCTTTTTTTTTTCTTTAAACTGGCTTCCATGCCAGGTTTCTCTGTCCCACTGTAAAACCCGTTTAGGTAGTTCCTCATTCTGTTGTAGTCCCCTCCTTCTTGTAGTTTGGCTTCATTCGTCACTGGCCTTCCTGCCTTCTCCTCCACTTGTGCTCTACTGTGCTGCATTCGAAGCTTAAAACCACATGGTCACTGGCCCCAAGGGGTCTGTCATATGTGATGTCCTCGATATCTGCAAGACTGTAGGTGTGCATTCTTCGCTCCAGCCTTGCTGGTTCATCCTCTCCTCTCTCTCTTGTTGTGTCCTTACGTGTTGGTACATGAAGTTCTCCGTACACCTCCATCATCTTAGCCCTCCATGTTTCTTGGCACCCATGTGGGTCCAAGTTCTCCAATCGATCTCCTTTGTGGTTAAAGTCACCCATGATCAGGAGATTTGCCTGCATGCATGTGATCTTAGGGCCACTCTAGCCAGTGTGGTCAACCATCGCTCTATGCTCTCGTCGTTACTCGTGCCTTGGCCTCTGCTGATTCTGTGGTGGTTATACATCACTGCTTATTACCACCTTGGGACCTCCAAGGAGTGAAGTGTTCCCACTATGTAATCACTTTATTCTCCGTATTTCCTCTCTACAGCTCATCAAAATTCCAAGACATTTTTGATCAGCAACGCCACTTCACACCCCCCCTGTTCCTCTGGTCTTTCCTCAAAGATTTGGTTATCCCGTTGGAAAGATGGCATCTGTTATCATACCTGGTAAGCTTGGGTTTAAGGTGAGAGCTATGAGGTCCGGTGATGCTTCTTTGACATTTCGTGCCATCCTCCCTCTTATCTGTTCATTCTTCAGCCGTTTGTGTACCATACCTTCAGTTTCCTTTCCAAACTGTGGTTTGGGGGGCTCTCGGTCGAGGGTGGGAGACTGGTGGATACTGTGGGATTCTATAGCTCGGAGTTGGGGTGGAGGCTGTGGTATGGATTGTAGTGTGTGTTGGATGGTTTGTATAGGTTCCAGCCCTATGGTTCTGAGAGTAGTTGTGTGTGTGTTGCCCCTTTGCTGTTCTGACTGCTCGGACTGACCTCTGCTGATTCCCTCCTTGTCTCTTTTCCTAGTCCTTTGCTTTTTTGTCTCTCCCTCAGCTGCTGTCGTTATGATGTTGTTTGTCTTGTCTAGGAACACCCTCTTGTACTCTTCCGAGTAATTTCAATCGTGGTTTCTCTGGAGGCTCCCTGTTCCGCACTGTTTCCGTCATGAAGGGAATTCAGCTTGATTGGTGTTTTCTCCCTCTTCGAGTTACCCCCCGATTCTCTGAAAATTTACAATCTCGGTCCATCTCTTCACCTATTTCGTGATGATGTTCTCAAATCCTTTCTTTCGTCCTGATTCTTTCAGTGTGTGTCCTTTCCTCTCTCTATGAAGACATGGATAATACATGATTTTGCCCTTTCTTCCTCCCATTGCCTCACCCTCTGTGACTCGGGATCCTGCTGTATGTGGTCAGGTTCTCCCTTGATTTTTCCAGTGGCTCTTTGATATGACTTGTTTGTGCCTAGCATTGCGACCTATCACCCTCGCCCATCTGCAACCAGCTGATTCTTCCCTTTCACACTGGGTCCTCCTTGGCTGATTGATGTGACTTAGCATAATTCAGATGCCTTCCTTCTGTTCAGCCTAGCTGCTTCATATGCTGTGTCTTCTCTGGTCAACTGCCCCTGTAAACTCGCTTCAGCCTATTTTATCTCAACTTCTAGGACCCTTATCTTGGCTACTGCGCAGTTTCGACTTGTGCTCCCAATTCTTTGTCTCCTTCTCCAACCTCCTTTCAAATTTTCACAGAGAGCTCTTTCTCCATTTTTTCAGAAAAAGCTCTCCTAATTTTCTCTCCCACTTTGTTCATCCTTTTCCACTGCTCCTCCATCCACACCTCCTACCCGTACCATTCTCATCTGATCCTTGGTTTCCTGCGAGTCCCCACCATTTTTTTTTTTTTTTTAGAGTAGGAGAGGGGAGGAGTGAAGGGAAAATGGGGACGAAGAGAGAGCAAGAGAGAGAGAGGAGCAAGAGAGAGAGCAAGAGGAGAGAAGAGAGCAAGAAGAGGAGCAAGAGTGAGAGGAGAGAGCAAGAGAGAGAGCAGAGAGCAAGAGAGAGAGCAAGAGAGAGAGAGAGCAAGAGAGTGGAGAGCAAAAGAGAGAGGGAGAGATGCAAGAGAGAGGAGAGATCAAGAGATCCGAGTGAGTGCAAGCAGAGAGAGAGGGCAAGAGAGAGAGAGAGAGCAAATGAGAGAGAGGAGAGCAAGAGAGAGAGAGAGCAAGAGAGGGAGAGAGCAAGAGAGAGAGAGAGCAAGAGAGAGACGAGAGCAAGAGAGAGAGAGAGAGAGAGCAAGAGAGTGAGCAAGAGAGAGAGAGAGCAAGAGAGGAAGAGAGCAAGAGAGAGAGAGAGCGAGAGAGCAGGAGAGGAGGAGAGCAGAGAGCCAGAGAGAGAGCAAGATAGAGAAAGAGGCAAGAGAGAGAGAGAGAGCAGAGAGAGGAGCAAGAGAGAGAGAAGAAGCAGAGATAGAGAGCAAGAGAGAGAGAGAGCAAAGAAGAGAGAGAGAGAGCAAGGAGAGAGAGGCAAGAGGAGAGTGAGCAAGAGAGAGGGAGATAGCAAGAGAGAGAGAGAGCAGAGAGAGAGAGTGCAAGAGAGAGAGAGAGCAAGAGAGAGAGACAAGAGAGAGAGAGAGCAAGGAGGAGAGAGCAAGAGAGAGAGCCAGAGAGGAGAGAGAGAGAGCAAGAGAGGGGGGAAGGGGGGGAGCAAAGAGAGAGAGAGAGAGCAAGAGAGGAGAGATAGAGAGAAGAGAGGAGAGGAGAGAGAAGGAGAGAGATGAGAGAGAGGGAGATAGAGAGAGAGAGAGAGGTGAGAGAGAGAGAAGTTGAGGAGAGAGAGTGAGAGGTGAGAGAGAGGGGGGAGAGGAGGGAGGGAGAGGGAAGGCAAAAGAGGGGGAGAAGGGGGAAAGGAGGGGGGAGATGGAAGAGCGAGTGGGGGGAGAGAGAGGGCTAGGGGGGGAGGGAAGGGGGAGGGTGGAGGAGAGAGGTGGGGGAAAAGGGAGAGGGGAGAGATAAAAGGGAGGGGACAGATGTTAGAGGGGGGGAGCGAGATGTTAGAGGGGTGAGGTGTTAGAGGGAAGGAGATGTTAGAGGGAAAGATGGGAGAGGGATAGAGAGGAGAGATTGGTAGAGGTGGGATGGTGGAGAGAGAGATTTGGTAAAGAGTGAGAGAGTGAGATAGGTCTACTTAGTGTAGAAAGAGGGGGGGGGAGAGGAGAATGGTCTGATGGTCAGTTCACGGGACGGTTGATGAAATCTGTGTATGTGTGTTATGAGGTGTGTATCAACAGCTTACCAATTGCTTATGTTCCAGTGTGTGTATGTGTGTGTCCACGTGTATGTGTGTTTGTGTGTATGTGTGTGTGTGTGTGTGTGCTGTGTGTGTGTGATTGTATGTGGAGTGTGTGTGTGTATGTGTGTGTGTGGTGTGTGTTATGTGTGTGTGTATGTGTTGTATGTGTGTGATGTGTGTGTGTATGTGTGGTGTATGTGTATGGTGTGTGTGCGTGTGTGTGTGTGTGTGGAGTGTGTGTGTGTGTGTGTGTGTGTTGTGTGTGTGTGTGTGATGTGTGTGTGTGTGTGTGTGTGTGTTGTGGTGGTGCCCCATTGAAGTATCATACTGCTTATAAATACCGGTTGATACAGTATTCTAAGCTTACCAATCTTGTAACACTTATCGATTCTACTTCTAAAATTCAGATAAGTTAGCTAGGTGGTAAAATTTAGCTGTCTCAGCTTAAGTGTTGTATGTGTTGTGTGTGTGTGTGTATGTGTGTGTGTGTGCTGTGTGTATGTGTGCCCCCACTCTAAGTATTCATACTGCTAATAAAATATCAGTAGTAATACCCGTATTTCTAAAATACAACGTGGATTATAGCTCTTATCACGTCTACTTATAAAACACGGAAAGTAACTAGGTTGTAAAATTTAGCTTGGTCCTGGAGTTCTGGAGTGTTGAGTCACCCTCATTGGCTTCCCTCGCTAGCTGCTCTTTCCTAGTCACCCTATATTCACCTTATCTATGCTATTTTGCTCTAATTTATGGTAATAGGCTTGCAGGAGTGAGTGACCAGTATCTAACAGTGGACTCAAGGCAGGATTCAGAACCCCCAAAAAAAACAACCCCAACAGGTGAGTGATTACTTAAGCTGGCTGTGATGCGATGACAAGTTGCCCAGATGCTGATGACGTAGCCTTCTATCACTATTTTGAATAAATCTTCACCTTGTGATCTTGATAACGTATATGCACATGCATCCCGCGTCCCTCTGTGTCACTTATGATAGAGTACACTTCACTTATATTGGAATACATTTCACATGCGGTGTTACAATTTTTATTTGTATAATGTCACCAACTGTTGTGACGTCACTGTTTCGCAGGCTTATGCCACTTCCTTGTTATTTATTATATTTTCCTTTCTACTTTTGCTTATTAATTTTTTTACTCTCCTGTATGGTGCCCACATTTCACTTGTTATCCATTCTCTCGAAATTCTGGAACAACCGCTTCCACACTCACTTTGAATCTTTGTATATTTGAATTGTGTAGCTACAGAAGCCTACTATACACTAAAACGGTTTTTGACACTTTGAAAATATTAAAGTTTCAGGCTTCCTCTCGACTTTTTTAAACTAATAACTCTGGTTTTACTCGTTAGGATTGTTCACTGACGTTGTCCTACCGCTGAGTATGCTAGCTGTTGTTGCAACGCCTTAAAAAACCACTAAAATTTATATATATATATTAATATATATATTTATATTATATATATATTTATATATTATATATATATATATATATTTATATTACATATTTATATAATATATATATTTTATAATATAATATATATTTTATATATAGATAATAATATTTATTTAGATATATATATATATATATTATATATATTTATATATATGTCGTGCCTAATATGGTAAAACTGTGTTTTTTGCTTAAATAGCAATAGCATGGTGAACTTAGCTAAAAAAATAACATTGTTGTGGTTATTTTGCTAAAATGCATTTATTGTTTTGTATTTATAAGCCTAAAAATCATATTATATATATTAAATGAATTAAACTTATTGAAATAATATTTGAGTTTGTTTTATACATAATTTAAATGTAAAATGATGAAATATTAATTTTTACCATTAAGACTAATATGAAACTTGTCAACAGAGTACAGGAATTAAATATCTATTTTTCTGAAGAAAATAAAAAAAAAAAAAAATACGAAATTTAACGAAAAATTGAAGCCAATTAAATTACTTCAGTTAACCAAACTTATTGCTAGTATGTATTATTTCTCATGGTTGCACTTTGTTTCTAGTTATGCACTGTGTGTTTTGTAAATATATATAACGAACAAAAGATCCTCTCAGAGAAAAGAATATTTACACTTGTTTCAGGGAAAATTCAATAGTTCCCCAGCATTTAGTTCCCCAGTATTGGGTTGCACGTTCCGAAATACTATGAGTTTAGAGTTGAGTTTTTCCTTAATGAAGGTGGACAGGTGATCCTCGTCGCTCATGAAGAGGGAGTCGCTGGTGTAGACCACGAGACCTTTTTTCAGTTGGATACTGTAGTGATGTAGGTCATAGAGTATGTCTTGGATGCCAACCTTCGTAAGTGTACTAGGCATACACGTGATAAGGTTGTACCCTGGAGTTTACCTGGAGAAAGTTCCGGGGGTCAGCGCCCCCGCGGCCCGGTCTGTGACCAGGCCTCCTGGTGGATCAGAGCCTGATCAACCAGGCTGTTGCTGCTGGCTGCACGCAAACCAACGTACGAGCCACAGCCCGGCTGATCAGGAACTGACTTCAGGTGCTTGTCCAGTGCCAGCTTGAAGACTGCCAGAGGTCTGTTGGTAATCCCCCTTATGTGTGATGGGAAGCAGTTGAACAGTCTCGGGCCCCTGACACTTATTGTATGGTCTCTTAACGTGCTAGTGACATCCCTGCTTTTCATTGGGGGGATGGTGCATCGTCTGCCAAGTCTTTTGCTTTCGTAGTGAGTGATTTTCGTGTGCAAGTTCGGTACTAGTCCCTCTAGGATTTTCCAGGTGTATATAATCATGTATCTCTCCCTCATGCGTTCCAGGGAATACAGGTTTAGGAACCTCAAGCGCTCCCAGTAATTGAGGTGTTTTATCTCCGTTATGCGCGCCGTGAAAGTACATTTTCTAGGTCGGCAATTTCACCTGCCTTGAAAGGTGCTGTTAGTGTGCAGCAATATTCCAGCCTAGATAGAACAATGACCTGAAGAGTGTCATCATGGGCTTGGCCTCCCTAGTTTTGAAGGTTCTCATTATCCATCCTGTCATTTTTCTAGCAGATGCGATTGATACAATGTTATGGTCCTTGAAGGTGAGATCCTCCGACATAATCACTCCCAGGTCTTTGACGTTGGTGTTTCGCTCTATTTTGTGGCCAGAATTTGTTTTGTACTCTGATGAAGATTTAATTTCCTCATGTTTACATATCTGAGCAATTGAAATTTCTCATCGTTGAACTTCATATTGTTTTCTGCAGCCCACTGAAAGATTTGGTTGATGTCCCCCTGGAGCCTTGCAGTGTCTGCAATGGAAGACACTGTCATGCAGATTCGGGTGTCATCTGCAAAGGAAGACACGGAGCTGTGGCTGACATCCTTGTCTATGTCGGATATGAGGATGAGGAACAAGATGGGAACGAGTTACTGTGCCTTGTGGAACAGAGCTTTTCACCGTAGCTGCCTCGGACTTTACTCTGTTGACGACTACTCTCTGTGTTCTGTTAGTGAGGAAATTATAGATCCATCGACCGACTTTTCCTGTTATTCCTTTAGCACGCATTTTGTGCGCTATTACGCCATGGTCACACTTGTCGAAGGCTTTTGCAAGTCTGTATATATTACATCTGCATTCTTTTTGTCTTCTAGTGCTTTAGGACCTTGTCGTAGTGATCCAATAGTTGAGACAGACAGGAGCGACCTGTTCTAAACCCATGTTGCCCTGGGTTGTGTAACTGATGGGTTTCTAGATGGGTGGTGATCTTGCTTCTTAGGACCCTTTCAAGATTTTTATGATATGGGATGTTAGTGCTATTGGTCTGTAGTTCTTTGCTGTTGCTTTACTGCCCCTTTGTGGAGTGGGGCTATGTCTGTTGTTTTTAGTAGCTGTGGGACGACCCCGTGTCCATGCTCCCTCTCCATAGGATGGAAAAGGCTCGTGATAGGGGCTTCTTGCAGTTCTTTATGAACACAGAGTTCCATGAGTCTGGCCCTGGGGAGAGTGCATGGGCATGTCATTTATCGCCTGTTCGAAGTCATTTGGCGTCAGGATAACATCGGATAGGCTTGTGTTAATCAAATTTTGTGGCTCTCTCATGAAAAATTCATTTTGATCTTCGACTCTCAGTCTGGTTAGCGGCTTGCTAAAAACTGAGTCATATTGGGACTTGAGTAGCTCACTCATTTCCTTGCTGTCATCTGTGTAGGACCCATCTTGTTTAAGTAGGGGCCCAATACTGGACGTTGTTCTCGATTTTGATTTGGCATAGGAGAAGAAATAGTTTGGGTTTCTTTCGATTTCATTCATGCTTTAGTTCTTCCCGCGATTCCTGACTCCTAAAGGATTCTTTTAGCTTAAGTTCGATGCTTGCTATTTCTCTGACCAGTGTCTCCCTACGCATTTCAGATATATTGACCTCTTTTAGCCGCTCTGTTATTCTTTTCCGTCGCCTGTAAAGGGAGGGCCTGTCTCTTTCTATTTTACATCTACTCCTCCTTTTTTTTAGAGGAATAAGCCTTGTACATACATCGAGTGCCACCGAGTTAATCTATTCTAGGCATAAGTTGGGGTCTGTGTTGCTTAGTATATCTTCCCAGCTTATATGGTTTACTTGGTCCCACTTTATGTTTTTGTTATTGAAGTTGAATTTGGTGAATGCTCCCTCGTGACTAGTCTCATTATGTCGGTCTGGGGCTCCACGCATACATGTCTGAACCTCAATTATGTTGTGATCTGAGTATATTGTTTTTGATATGGTGACATTTCTTATCAGATCATCATTGTTAGTGAAGATGAGGTCTAGTGTATTCTCCAGTCTAGTAGGCTCTATTATTTGCTGGTTTAAATTGAATTTTGTGCAGAGATTTAAAAGCTCGTGTGAGTGTGAGTTTTCATCAGAGCTGCCTCCTGGTGTTATTACTGCAACAATATTATTTGCTATATTCCTCCATTTTAGGGGGCCTTAAGTTGAAATCCCCCAGAGAGCAAGATGTTGGGTGCAGGAGCTGGAAGTTTTTCCAGATTGTCAATTTTTAACAGCTGTTCCTGGAATCGGAAAATGTTGCATCCGGAGGCTTGTAGACTACCACATGACTATAGGTTTTGGTTCTCGACCTTTACTGCTAAAAACTTCCACTACATCATTTGAGGCATTAAGCAGTTCTGTGCAAACAAGTGACTTTGCAATGTACAGGCCAACCCCCCCCCCTTTTGCCTGTTCACTCTGTCACATCTGTATAGGTTGTAACCTGGGATCCATATTTCGTTGTCCAAGTGATCCTTTATGTGGGTCTCAGTGAAAGCCGCGAACATTGCCTTTGCCTCTGCAAGCAGTCCACGGATGAAAGGTATTTTGTTGTTTGTTGCTGGCTTTAGACCCTGTATATTTGCAAAGAAGAATGTTATCGGACTGGTGGTATTGTTGGTACTGGGGGGGGGAATTTTTTTCCTCGTGGTTGCAGCTCCTTAATCACATTACCTTGCAACATTCACACTAGCGTCACTCAGGCCAGCCAACACAAGTTCCACTCGTCCTGTGCTTAGTCGTGTGCTGGGTAGTGACGTCAACACTGCTGGTGACACTTCTGCTGATACTTTAACAATCAGGCACACAAAGTGATGTAGTGTAAACATGACAGCATGGTGTAGCTGTAGTACAAGGCTGTGAGCATTGTCGTTACTCAACACATCCAGGGAAAGCTACTTGAGGCTGGGAGGTAGTAGATAAATATCTTTGAGATGACCATGAAACTCTACCAAGTTAACTAAGTTATTCTGAGATTTTAAGTGCTGCAGGATGGCATCAGAAGTGTTGGCGGTGGTGTCACAGCAGTGATTGAGTGCCATGGGTAAATAGAAGTGGTGTCTAGTGATGATGGCTAGCAGGTCCAGCAGACCAGGATCACTTCACTACTGTTATCCATGCCTTACAATTATCACTACACAAATTTAACTAAACTATTATTGTCTCTACCTAACAATTACCTCTTAACCACAATCATCATTACACTAAGTTTCCATGAAAGAACATCTATCGTTACATCACAAATTTCACAGATATTATAACTGTAATTATTCCTTTACAATTTTAATTTGTCTTCAGTTATCACTACACAACAATTATCACAGCACTACAACCCTCATAGTGATAGTATAATCACATAGGTACAATTATCAACACCAGACAGTTATCACTACGCTACATTTGTAAGTAAACTGCAATTATCACTACACCGCAGTTATCACTATATCACAACAATACACTACAGTTATCACTTCGATACAATTAACACTACAATAAATTCTCCAAAAAATACAATTAGCATTACGTTACCATCACTGTTGCAATACAATCACCACTACGAACTACAATTCACAAACCACCACAACTTCCTCTAACGTACATAAGTACAACACAAGAATAATCACCACACCACAATAGTCACTACACTTTAATCCTCACTACATTAAAATCATAACTACACTGCAATCCTTACTGCACCACAATCCTCACTACACCACAATAATAACAACACAATTATCACCACGCCACGCCACAGTAATCACAACACCACAATAATCACTAAGCTACAATGCTCACTACACTACAATCCTCACTACATCACAATCATCACACCACAATAATCACTACACTACATTCACTACACCATAATAACCATAAAGATTCCCATATGCTGCATAAGTGTCTCAATCTTCAACTTGTCGGTTTTTCAAACCATTCATCACAACCATAATAACCACTACACTACAATCTTCACTACACTACAATACTCACTACACCACAATAATCACTACATAGTATGCACTTGGTATCTGCAGGCATGGGATATCTGGAAAAACAGATGGGACGTGCAACTTTGACCACTCTAGAAAATGCCGTGCCCATATGACAACAGGAAAATGCTAACTTCCTTCCTGTAAGCTTTTTACCCTGAAATGTGTCCCTCTTCAGTACAGGAAAGACAGAGCTGTAACTAAAATTATCAGGCGCACAATCTAAAGGGGACAAAAAGATACAAAACATCCAGACCATGGGAAAACCTGGGTAGCCACAGCCACTCAAGAGGGAGAGGTTTTTTTAGTGCCAAGAAGGAAAAAAACTGGCAGGAAATGGCAGAAATCGTACAGCAAATCCAGTCATTTCTGGAGTGGAATCACAGTCGATGGCCTCCAAACCAACAGATACAGATATTAGTGCCGGAAAAATAGTACCCCCCCAGTACCACCAATACCACCATTCCGACGACATTCTTCCTTGCAAATATAGAGGGTCTAAAGCCAGCAACGAACAACAAAATACCTTTCATCCGTGGACTGCTTGCAGAGGCAAATGTAATGTTCGCGGCTTTCACAGACACCAACATAAAGGATCACTTGGACAACGAAATATGGATGCCAGGTTACAACCTATACAGATGCGACAGAGTGAAAAGACAAAAGGGGGACGGGGGGGATGGTGTTGGCCTGTATATCGCAGAGTCACTTATTTGCACAGAGCTGCTTAATGCTTCAGATTATGTAGTTGAAGTTTTAGCAATAAAGATCGAGAACCAAAATCTAGTCATTGTGGTAGTCTACAAGCCTCCGGATGCAACGTCCCGACAATTCCAATTGACCACAGTCTGGAAAATCTTCCAGCTCCTGCCCCCAACATCTTGCTCCTGGGGGATTTCAACTTAAGGCACCTAGAATGGAAGAATATAGCAAATAATGTTGTTGCAGTGATAACACCAGGAGGCAGCTCAGACGAGAACTCAAACACACACGAGTTTTTAGATCTCTGCACAAAATTCAACTTAAACCAGTAAATAATAGAGCCTACTAGATTGGATGATACACTGGACCTCATCTTCACTAACAATGATGATCTGATACGAAATGTCACCATATCTAAAACAATATGCTCGGATCACAACATAATCAAGGTTCAGACATGTATGCGCGGAGCCCCAGACCGACAAAATGGGATCAGTCACGAGGGAGCCTTCACCAAATTCAACTTCAATAAACAAGAGCATAAAGTGGGACCAAGTAAACCAAGTCCTAAACGATATAAGCTGGGAAGATAGACTAAGCAACACAGACCCCAACTTATGCCTAGAACAGATTAACTCTGTGGCACTCGATGTATGCTCAAGGCATATTCCTTTAAGAAAAAGGAGTAGTAGATGTAAAATAGAAAGAGACAGGCGCTCCCTTTACAGGTAAATAACCATGCCACATATAAACTAAATAATGTAGATCTTAATACCACTAATTGCGAAAAGGATTTAGGAGTTCTGGTTAGCAGTAATCTAAAACCAAGACAACAGTACATTAGTGTCGCAATAAAGCTAAGAAAATTCTTGGCTTCATATCTAGAAGTATAAATAATAGAAGTCCTCAGGGTGTTCTTCAACTCTGTATACCCTTGGTAAGGCCTCATTTAGACTACCCTGCTCAGTTCTGATCACCGTATTACAGAATGGATATAAATGCTCTCTAAAACGTACAGAGGAGGATGACACAGTTGATCCCATGTATCAGAAATCTTCCCTATGAGGATAGTCTGCGGGCCCTGAATCTGTGCTCTCTCGAAAGGCGTAGAATTAGGGGGTATTTGTTCGAGGTGTATAAATGGAAAACAGGAATAAATAAATGGGATGTAAATAGCGTGCTGAAAATTTCCAGCCAAGACAGGACTCGCAGCAACGGTTTCAAGTTGGAAAAATTCAGATTCAGGAAGGATATAGGAAAGCACTGGTTTGGTAACAGAGTTGTGGATGAATGGAACAAACTCCCGAGAACAGTTATTCAGGCTAAAACGTTGTGTAGTTTTAAAAATAGGTTAGATAAATACATGAGTGGGTGTGGGTGGGTGTGAATTGGACCTGGCTAGCTTGTGCTGATGGGTCTGGTCCCGTGCTCCTTCCTTGAGTGGAGGTGGCCAGACTGGGTGGGTCATTGGGCTAATTCGGGGGGGGGGTCATTGGGTTAATCCGGAGAGGGACAATGACCTGCTCCGCATGGGTCAGTAGACCTGTTGCAGTGTTCTTTCTTATGTTCTTATGTTGTTATATACCGTAGGCAGGAGAGGTATAGCAGTCGTAGGTGGTGTCACATTTGTCCATGTGGAAGTAGGTCGTGCCCAAGGGTTAGGCGAGCGAAGAATTCCCAAGTATTAATATCTCAAGAAGTTGCAGTGTCTGACAGGAATGTAGAAGATTGGTTCAGAGAACCAACAAGTTGATAAATTAGACACATGTGCAGCTCTTGGGTATCTTTATTAAGGAAACGATTCGCCACACAGTGGCTTCATCAGTCCATACAAAGGAGAATCGTGAAGAGCAGGAAGAGAATGAGGTAATAATAATAATAATAATAATAATAATAATAATAATAATAATAATAATAATAATAATAATAATAATAATAATAATAATAATCTTTATTTACTACAAGTACATGTACATGGTAATCAGTCCCTCAACCTTGAGTCGATGTAGTCAGTCCATCAAACTTGAATAGAATACAGCACATGAGCGTAGAAGTGGCTTATATACCGTAGGAAGGAGAGGTATAGCAGACGTAGGTGGTGTTACATTTGTCCATGTGGAAGTAGGTCGTGCCCAAGGGTTAGGCAAGCGAAGAATTCCCAAGTATTAATATCCCAAGAAGTTGCAGTGTCTGACAGGAATGTAGAAGATTGGTTCAGAGAACCAACATGTTGATAAATTAGACACATGTGCAACTCTAGGGTATCTTTATTGAGGAAACGTTTCGCTACACAGTGGCTTCATTGTGCAGCAGTCGTAGGTGGTGACACCACCTACGACTGCTACATCTCTCCTGCCTACGGTATATAAGCCACTTTTCCGATCATATGCTGTATTCCATTCAAGATTGATGGACTGACCACATCGACTCAAGGTTGAGGGGACTGATTACCTCATTCTCCTCCTGCTCTTCACGATTCTCCTTTGTATGGACTGATGAAGCCACTGTGTCGCGAAACGTTTCCTCAATAAAGCTACCCAAAAACAACTGGTGGGAGCTCCATTGTTGGTGCTAGGGAGGATAGAAGTAAGACAGGGAAACATGCACCAACAGGGAATACAGTCACAGAAACCCAAGACAAACGGAAACCAAGCCTGTGCACATACTATGCACTTGGTATCTGCTGGCATGGGAAATCTGGAGAAACAGATGGGACGTGCAACTATGACCACCCTAGAAAATGGCATGCCCATATGACAACAGGAAAATGCAAACTCCCTTCCTGTAAGCTTTTTCACCCTGAACTGTGTACCTCTTCAGTACAGGAAAGACTGTGCTATAACTTAAATTGTTAGGCATACCATCTAAAGGGGACAAAAAGATACAAAACATCCAGGCCATGGGAAAACCTGGGTAGCCACAGCCACTCAAGAGGGAGAGGTTTTTTAGTGCCAGGAAGGAAAAAAAAACTGGCAGGAAATGGCAGAAATCGTACACCAAATCCAGTCATTCCTGGAGTGGAACCACAGTCGATGGCCTCCACTCCAAACCAACAGATACAGATACTAATGCCGGAAAAAAAATCCCCCCCAGTACCAAAAAATACCACCAGTCCGATAACATTCTTCTTTGCAAAATATACAGGGTCTAAAGCCAGCAACAAACAACAAAATACCTTTCATCCGTGGACTGCTTGCAGAGGCAAAGGCAATGTTCGCGGCTTTCACTGAGACCCACATAAAGGATCACTTGGACAACGAAATATGGATCCCAGGTTAAACCTATACAGATGTGACAGAGTGAACAGGCAAAAGAGGGGGGGTTGGCCTGTACATTGCAGAGTCACTTGTTTGCACAGAACTGCTTAATGCCTCAAATGATGTAGTGGAAGTTTTAGCAGTAAAGGTCGAGAACCAAAACCTAGTCATTGTGGTAGTCTACAAGCCTCCGGATGCAACATCCCAGCAATTCCAGGAACAGCTGTTAAAAATTGACCACTGTCTGGAAAATCTTCCAGCTCCTGCACCCAACATCTTGCTCCTGGGGGATTTCAACTTAAGGCACCTAAAATGGAGGAATATAGCAAATAATATTGTTGCAGTAATAACACACAGGAGGCAGCTCTGATGAAAATTGACACTCACACGAGCTTTTAAATCTCTGCACAAAATTCAATTTAAACCAGCAAATAATAGAGCCTACAGACTGGAGAATACACTAGACCTCATCTTCACTAACAATGATGATCTGATAAGAAATGTCACCATATCAAAAAACAATATACTCAGATCACAACATAATTGAGGTTCAGACATGTATGCGTGGAGCCCAGACGACATAATGAGACTAGTCACGAGGGAGCATTCACCAAATTCAACTTCAATAACAAAAACATATAGTGGGGACCAAGTAAAACCAATTCCTAACCGATATAAGCTGGGAAGATATACTAAGCAACACAGACCCCAACTTATGCCTAGAACAGATTAACTCGGTGGCACTCGATGTTTGCACAAGGATTATTCCTCTAAGAAAAAGGAGGAGTAGATGTAAAATAGAAAGAGACAGGCGCTCCCTTTACAGGCGACGGAAAAGAATAACAGAGCGGCTAAAAGAGGTCAATATATCTGAAATGCGTAGGGAGACACTGGTCAGAGAAATAGCAAGCATCGAACTTAAGCTAAAAGAATCCTTTAGGAGTCAGGAATCGCGGGAAGAACTAAAAGCCATGAATGAAATCGAAAGAAACCCAAACTATTTTTTCTCCTATGCCAAATCAAAATCGAGAACAACGTCCAGTATTGGGCTCCTACTTAAACAAGATGGGTCCTACACAGATGACAGCAAGGAAATGAGTGAGCTACTCAAGTCCCAGTATGACTCAGTTTTTAGCAAGCCGCTAACCAGACTGAGAGGCGAAGATCAAAATGATTTTTTTATGAGAGAGCCACAAAATTTGATTAACACAAGCCTATCCGATTTTATCCTGACGCCAAATGACTTCGAACAGGCCATAAATGACATGCCCATGCACTCTGCCCCAGGGCCAGACTCATGGAACTCTGTGTTCATCAAGAACTGCAAGAAGCCCCTATCACGAGCCTTTTCCATCCTATGGAGAGGGAGCATGGAAACGGGGGTCTTCCCACAGTTACTAAAAACAACAGACATAGCCCCACTCCACAAAGGGGGCAGTAAGCAACAGCAAAGAACTACAGACCAATAGCACTAACATCCCATATCATAAAAATCTTTGAAAGGGTCCTAAGAAGCAAGATCACCACCCATCTAGAAACCCATCAGTTACACAACCCAGGGCAACATGGGTTTAGAACAGGTCGCTCCTGTCTGTCTCAACTATTGGATCACTACGACAAGGTCCTAAATGCACTAGAAGACAAAAAGAATGCAGATGTAATATATACAGACTTTGCAAAAGCCTTCGACAAGTGTGACCATGGCGTAATAGCGCACAAAATGCGTGCTAAAGGAATAACAGGAAAAGTCGGTCGATGGATCTATAATTTCCTCACTAACAGAACACAGAGAGTAGTCGTCAACAGAGTAAAGTCCGAGGCAGCTACGGTGAAAAGCTCTGTTCCACAAGGCATAGTACTCGCTCCCATCTTGTTCCTCATCCTCATATCCGACATAGACAAGGATGTCAGCCACAGCACCGTGTCTTCCTTTGCAGATGACACCCGAATCTGCAAGACAGTGTCTTCCATTGTAGACACTGCAAGGCTCCAGGCGGACATCAACCAAATCTTTCAGTGGGCTGCAGAAAACAATAAGAAGTTCAACGATGAGAAATTTCAATTACTCAGATATGGTAAACATGAGGAAATTAAATCTTCATCAGAGTACAAAACAAATTCTGGCCACAAAATAGAGCGAAACACCAACGTCAAAGACCTGGGAGTGATCATGTCGGAGGATCTCACCTTCAAGGACCATAACATTGTATCAATCGCATCTTCCAGAAAAATAACAGGATGGATAATGAGAACCTTCAAAACTAGGGAAGCCAAGCCCATGATGACACTCTTCAGGTCACTTGTTCTATCTAGGCTGGAATATTGCTGCACACTAACAGCACCTTTCAAGGCTGGTGAAATTGCCGACCTAGAAAATGTACAGAGAACTTTCACGGCGCGCATAACGGAGATAAAACACCTCAATTACTGGGAGCGCTTGAGGTTCCTAAACCTGTATTCCCTGGAACGCAGGAGGGAGAGATACATGATTATATACACCTGGAAAATCCTAGAGGGACTAGTACCGAACTTGCACACGAAAATCACTCACTACGAAAGCAAAAGACTTGGCAGACGATGCACCATCCCCCCAATGAAAAGCAGGGGTGTCACTAGCACGTTAAGAGACCATACAATAAGTGTCATGGGCCCGAGACTGTTCAACTGCCTCCCAGCACACATAAGGGGGATTACCAACAGACCCCTGGCAGTCTTCAAGCTGGCACTGGACAAGCACCTAAAGTCAGTTCCTGATCAGCCGGGCTGTGGCTCGTACGTTGGTTTGCGTGCAGCCAGCAGCAACAGCCTGGTTGATCAGGCTCTGATCCACCAGGAGGCCTGGTCACAGACCGGGCCGCGGGGGCGTTGACCCCCGGAACTCTCTCCAGGTAAACTCCAGGTAAACCCATGAGTTGCACATGTGTCTAATTTGTCAACATGTCGGTTCTCTGAACCATTCTTCTACATGGAATATTGCTGCACACTAACAGCATCTTTCAAGGCAAGTGAAATTGCTGACCTAGAAAATGTACAGAGAACCTTGAAGGCGCGCATAACGGAGATAAAACACCTCAATTACTCTGGGCGCTTGAAGTTCTTGAACCTGTACTCCCTGGAACGTAGGCGGAAGAGATACATGATTATATACACCTGGAAAATCCTAGAGGGACTAGTACCAAACTTGCACACGACAATCACTCTCAACGAAAGCAAAAGATTCGGCAGACGATGCAACATCCCCCAATGAAAAGCAGGGGTGTCACTGGCACGTTAAGAGACAGCACAGTAAGTGTCAGCGGCCCAAGACTGTTCAACTGCCTCTCAGCATACATAAGGAGGATTGCCAATAGACCCCTGGCTGTCTTCAAGCAGGCACTGGACAAGCACCTAAAGTCGGTACCTGACCTGCCGGGCTGTGGCTCGTACGTTGGATTGCGTGCAGCCAGCAGTAACAGCCTGGTTGATCACGCCCTGATCCACCATGAGGCCTGGTCACAGACCGGGCCTCGGGGGCGTTGACCCCGGAACTTTCTTCTGGTAAACTCCAGGTAAACACTACAATCATCACTACATCATAATTATCACTACACTACATTCATCACAACACCACAATAATCACTATATTACAAGCATCACTACACTGCAATCATCACTGCACTACAATAATCACACTACAATCATCACTACACCATAATAATCACTACACCACAATCCTCACTACACCAAAATAATCACCACACCACAATAATCACTACACCAGAATTTTTACTGCACTGCTGTAATCACTAGACTACAATAATCACTACACAACAATAATCATTAAACTACAGTAATCATTACACTATAAGCATCATTACACCACAATAATCACTACAATCATCACTACACCACAATCTTCACTACACCACAATAATCACTACGCTACAATCACTCCACCACAATAATCACTACACCACAATAATCACTACGTCCCTATAATCACTACAATAAATTCATCATTACACCACAATCATCATTTCACCACAGTCTTCATCACACCACAAGTATCACTACGCTACAATACACAATAATCACTAAAATACAATCATCCATACACCACAATAATCACTACAACACAATCATCACTGCACTACAATCACTACACCACTATAATCACTACACTATAATCACAACACCATAATAATCACTATATTACAATCATCACTAAACAACAATAATACTCTGCAATCACCACTACACCACAATCACTACACCACAATCATCACTACACCACAATCATCATTGTACTGCAATCATCACTGCACCACAATAATCACTACACCACAATCATCATTACACTGCAATCATCACTACACCTCAATAATCACTACACTGCAATCATCACTATACCACAATTATCACCAGACAACGATCATCACTACACAACAATCATCACCTCACCACAATAATCACCACACCATAGTTATCACTACACCACAATAATCACTACACTGCAATACTCACTACACCACAGTCATCACTATACTATAATTCTCACCACACCACAATCATCACCACACCACAGTAATCACTATACTGCAATCATTACACCATAATCACTATACTACAATCATCACTACACAATTATCACCACACTACGATCATCACTACTACACCACAATCACTACAAAACAACAATCACGTGTCCTATACTTGACAGTTCAGCGATCAATTCAGCAACTAAACAAGATCTCGGCAGAGAAAAGAATAATTTTCATTAGTCAAGACTCGTGTTTCTCGTTCCATATATATAAAAAGCTACGGTTAGTTGCTGAAGTCGTGGAGGATCTTATCCGTACCAAGGAGAGACTCCTTGGCGAGGGATCTTACGGCAACGTTTGTCTTGTGACTTACCGCGACGAACTAGCAGCTCTAAAGATATCAAAATGTCGACAAAAAATGGATAAACCTTTAGAAAAATGTTGTGTAGTTTCCTGAAGGAGGCCAAAATTCTTCAAGCCCTGAAAGGAGCCGGTGGTGCCCCTGTTCTTCACGGAGTTCAAAACAATCCCTCTGCTATGCTCATGTCCTACAAGGGCAGCCAGAACCTTCTGAACATCTTACAGGGTTCTACATACAACCTCCTTGATGTTGGAATCCAGACTGGCAAGAAGTTGTAGGAGATCCATGAAGCTGGATATATCCACAACGATTTAAAAGGTGATGATGATGTTAATCATCATCGGTGGATCAGCTGAGGAACCTCACGTCAGCATAATTGACTACGGATTGGCGAGTCCTAAAGGGCGTATTATCTTCATGGAAGGTGATCCTGAAGAATTTCCTTGGTGTGCTCCAGAGATCCTTTGCTGGAAGCCATCTGCTCCAGCTACTGATATTTATTCGTATGGATATGTGATGTCATTAATCCTGAAAACACTGAAAAGCTATCCTCAAGGGTTGGGTAACCTAGTCAGTCAAGCCTAACCCAAAACGTCGCCCATCACTGCGAGAATTATTGCGTCCTATTGATAAATGCCTACGACCCGCTGAGAAGGCAGCGCAAGTAGACGAACTAAGATCACTAAGCGTGGAGCACTCTAAAGAAACAACAGTAAAGAAAGCAGAAGGAATAAAAGTAGAAGATAGAGGGAAGGAAGAGGATGAACCGAAAGATGAACAAAAACGACGAAGAAAACGAAGAAAAGGAAAACGACGAAGAAAAGGACGATAATAACAAGAAAAATGATAAGGTTACCTCCTCCTCTTCCATAATGGCGTGGCGCAAATTATGATAAAATATTAATAAAATTACGCTGACAATCATAACAATAAAAGATAACAAAGGATAAATAAAAACAACAATTGACACCAAACAAAATATAAAAACCAAAATATAATAATATACAAAAAGAAATTCTATTCTATTCTATTCTATTTGATTTGCCGGTATGGATCCCGGCCCGGGTCTCTTCCAATTTGGTGACCCAGCATTAGCTCCCCGGGAAGGGAAGTAGGGAAGTGCGTTTATCTTTTCTTGTACATGCGTGGCAGTTCTTCAGCGAGAAGGAAGGAGGGTGTACCTCTCCGGCTCTATGGCCAAATGACGTACCAAAAGTTAGTGTGCACTAACAGTGGCTGGTGTGTGGTGCAATGGAGGCCCAAAGCAGGCCTTCACAGCAAGCCTAACCGGTGACGTGCAATAACTGGGAGTAAGGTTTCCAAGTCCCTGACAGCTAAGTACACAAGATGTGCTGCCTCATCCTCCCAGGCTTGCCCCACTGGGGTCATTGGGAAGTGTCTACGGCGAAGGGGCATCATAGCCGGGCACTCTAACAGGTAGTGCACCAAGGGTGCACTACCTGTTAGAGTGCAATGGGGGACAGAGCTCCTCTCGTGCCCGTTCAACAATCCGCGCAGTGGTGGGATACACTAAGCATAGGCGGTGGATATGCACCCTCAGTTCTCTGGATTGCATCCAGATACTTGGAGGGGGCGCCCAGTGGGTCGCCCTGACATACCAGCGGAGGCTCCGTGTATCCCCAGGGTCAGGGAGTGGGTGCCTGGCCGCACCGGCAGCCCACAGCACAATCTGGCTGAGGCTGATGGAAATTGCAGCACGTGGCTGTGCCTCGAGGGTTGCAGTCCTTGCAGCCTCATCTGCAGCATCATTGCCAGGGATATCCACATGGCTCGGGATCCAGTTGATGATGGCCCTGTGACCCTGGGCCATGAGCGTCTGCAGGTCACTCCAGATGGATGTTATTAAGTGTATGTCGTCCCCTGCCTCTCTGTGCATAATTGCTTGGATCGCTGCCTTAGAATCAACGTGGATGTTGGGGGAATGCTGATGGTCTGCAAGAGCATGCTGCAGAGCTTGTTGGATGGCAAAGAGTTTAGCCTGGAGGATGGTGCAATGGTCCAGGACACGCCAACCTGCTGTCAGATTGCTGTGACATATCCCAGCAGCTGTGCGGCCTGCCACTGGGTCTCTGGAGCCATCGGTGTAATACGGCACACACCTCTGGAGCCATCAGTGTAATATGGCATACACCCTGGGCATTCTGCACCCACAATGCTAGCCGAGGCAAGTTGTTGCAGAATGTGCTGGGGGCAATGCCTCTTGCTGTCTGGTAGGGTTGTCCAGCACACAGCTAACAGCTCTGGTGCCCAAGGGTGTGGCACCGTGTAGGTCGCTGCCAGTCTGTCGCAGCCTCCCGCCTGGAGCAATGTCATGGACAGGAGCTTCCATGTGGCATCTGCTACCGACCACATCCATCGGCGGCCGGGGTGCAGTAGAATGACCTGTCCCTGGCAGACCCGTAAATCCCTCATCAGTTTGTGAGCCCCTGGGAGTCGGAGATACTTTGCGATCCTCTTGGCAGCTACAAGTTGGATCCTGTTTTCAAGGGGCTGCAGCTGTGCCTCAAAGCTCAGAGCCACTGCATTGGCCCACCTAGGAGCCCCCAGCATGGCCCGTACAGCTGTGTTCTGGATCACACAGAGAGATTTGATGTTTGTGGGTCTGGCATGAACCAAAGCAAGCACTCCATAGTCAACGAGCGAGCGTATTGCCTGGATGTAGAACAACCTCATGACCTCGAGGCTGGCCCCAACCCCAGGGTTGGCCATGGCACTCAGTGCCCTGACCCCTGCAGAGCCCTTTGTTTGATGTAGTGCACATGTTTCTGGAGGGTGAGGCGCCTGTCAATGTAGATGCCAAGGTACCTATAACTGTGAACCCAGTCCAGATCGATGCCCAGGACCCGCAGCCTCTGTTTGGGTTCACTGGTGCGAAGGATCATGGCTTTGGATTTCGCCGCAGATATCTTGAGCCACAAGTGATGGCAAGTGGAAGCCAGCAGATCGAGGTCCTCCTGGGCACGCTGCAAAAGCTGGTGCTTCCTAGGTATGACAAGTGCCAGGTCATCGGCGTAGCTGAGGAGGAAGGTGCCTCTGGAAAAACACAGGCACACCAGCTGGTGTATCAGTACATTAAACAGGGCGGGACTACACACCCCACCCTGTGGAGTGCCGTTATCCAGGGTCTTGACAGAAGAGGCATGCCCATGGAAGCGTACCCGGGCCCGCCTGTCCTGCAGATAGAAATGAAGCCATGCAAGCAGCCTGCCTTTAACCCCCCTGTGGGCCAAGAGTGAGAGGATGGCAGGTGCACTGGCCAGCTCAAAAGCTTTCTCGAGGTCGAGGAAGACAACAATGTGGGCTTTGGCATCCGACCCAATGCTGGCCAGGAAGGTGGGAAGGCTTTCGAAAGTGCCCACTCCTCTGGTGAAGCCATAGAGGTGTTTATGAGGAGGGCCAAGCTTCCACCTCAGGCGCTCCAACACCATCCTTTCAGACACCTTCGAGATGCAACTGGTGAGGGAGATGGCTTTCACACTGTCAGGATCCCCAGGCTTAGTAATCGGTATGATGTCAGCCTCCTTCCATACGACAGGGATTTTGCCAGCTCGCCAAGTTCGGTTGACGACCCTCAGGACAGCTGCATGGCTAGAATGGCCAGACTGAGTGATCATGCCATAGGTGATACCATCATGCCCTGGTGCAGTGTCCCGATGAGATGTGAAGGCTGCCTGGAGCTCCTGGTCAGTGAAGTCTTCATCCATGACGTCCTTAGCCTGGCATGCCGCTTGGATCACCATCATCCTTCTAGGAAGGAGGGTGGCTTGGAGGTCCTGGAGATCCTGAGGCAGTTGAGCCATGGCCGCTCTGGAGGTAAAAAGGTCCACCAGACGTTCTGCCTCCATTGAGGGGTCTGGGTGCAATCGAGCCACACTGCGACACTGCCCAGTGGCCAATCGTAACTTGGTCAAAATCTCAGATAAGGTGGAGGAGTAGCTGAGGGAGGCGCATCGCTCGAACCATTTAGCCTGCTGGACCCTGTGCGAGACATGGCATGCATGCCGCACCACTTCCCTGAGCAGATGCACGGACTCAGCCATGGGATTATGCCTGTGCATCTTGCGTACGACGTTGATGCGGTGGCTCTGCTCCCTGATGTCCTCATTGTAAAACCACCAGTCACGTTTGTATGACCCTCCACCTGTAATCTTAGGTATGGCTGCCTCAGCTGCACATGTGAAGGCCGCCTGCAAGCTTTGAGCCGCCTCATCTGGGTCTTCCGGAAGAGGAGACACTGTCCACCAGTGCTCGATGACCTCCTGGAAGCACTACCAGTCGGCCTTCTTGAGATTCCATCTGGGGGAAGGTGTGGGGAGCGGGCACCGCTGGACCATCAGCATGGTGACCACTGCAAAGTGATCACTGGTGAGATGGGGATGGACCTCCCATCTTGCACTCAAGGGCAACTGCCTAGAGATGAGTGTGATGCCCAGGACGTCCAGGCGGCCACCGTAGAGATAGGTTGGCTCACAATTGTTGAGGAGGGCGATCTCAGGGACCTCCTCAGCACAGCTGCAAGGTGCCTCCCAGCTGCGTTGGTAGGATAGTCAGAAGAAAGTATTGGGTGGTGGGCACTGACATCCTCTGCCACAACAAGACCCTCCCGGGGGGCTAGTGCTGCCACCTCTGAAATATCAAGGGTGTACCGAGAGCTTCTGTAAATGTTGTAAAACCATGAGAGGTCCATCCGGCAGGTGCAGGGTGACAGCCTGAACTTCCACACCCTCTCCACAGTTGATGGGGTCAGTGGAGATTGAATGAGGGACAGTGGTCCTGACGTAGATCGCCGTGCCCCTGCCAGTTCCTTCCAGGCGCTGAAGGTAAGCCGGGGATACATGGCTGCATTTGATGTGACGAATTGGTGTCTCCTGGAACAGGAAGACATCATCCTCATCCTGAACTGCAGCTTCAATCACTAAGTGAATTTTCTACTGCAGCTCGCAAATGCTCTACTGGAGGATCTTCAAGAGCCGCAGAGGAGGCCCTCTGACTCCATCTCTGCCTGGGACTCGTCATCCGTTGTTGGTGACTCTGGGGCCTCTTCCATCATGGACTGGAAGGACTCCTGGATGATGGCTTGAAGTTCCATTGAGTCCTTCCTGTCCAGTAGGACCACAACCATCATCCACTACAGGAGCTGTCTGCAGGCGCCCCTGTCCTCTGCCGACGACAGTAGGAGCGCTGAGATGACCCCGATGGTTTTCTTCAGTCGAGTGGGAAATGAGTCTACTATTACCTCTGTATGTGTTGAGCTGGACGACACATCGAGTCAAGGCTGAGTCACTGGGAATGTCTGGGTGGCTGTCGACACAGCATAAGCCGGGTGCACCCTGGGTCCAGCCTGAGTGGCCATGGGCTTCCGGGTCCCCTGGCAGGGAACCTCTGCCTGACTCTGGCCGCTCACAGTAGGGGCCTGCCCTTGGGAAGAGGCCTGCTGGTGGGATGGCAAGGAATGATGGTGCCCAGCTAGGGCTTGCTTGGCAGTGTTCCTGGCCTGTGGCTGTTTATCCCATTGATTCTGTCTTCCTGGCCACTTTGCTGTCTGACCTCGCAGTTGACCTTGCTGCTGCAAGCCAGTGCCTGCCCCCTGATGCCACTGCTGGGAGCCCAGTGAAGGGAACTCGTTCTTATTGCCCTCCTGTGGTATCCAGGGTACCGCAGTTTGAGCCCATACTCACTGTTGCTGGGTGCTTTCAAGGCTGGGTGGCATTAGGGCTGCCATGTCGTTCTGGTGATGAACCTGCTGCCAGTGCTGCACCATCACAGGACAGCTCCAGTTCCAGGCATGGTGGCTCTTTGAGCAGCTGGCACACTTGGGCTCCAGCGAAAGGGTTTCACCAACCAGCTGTTTGAGGATTGCAATGCAGTCCTTCGAGTCGTGTGCCTTGCTGCACACACCACACTTCTTCTCTTGCTGGCAGGTGGCTGTAATATGATTGAACCCCTGACAGTTGAAGCATTTTATTGGGCCCGACATATATGGTTGGGTCTTGAATCTTCCCCAGACCTCAAGGCCCAGGTGCATGGGAAGTGGAACTTTGTGGTGCATCAGCACCTGGCGGGTGGGCACCTTGTTTACTGTGGCAGTGAGTCTCTCCGCCTTGATAATATTGGGCACTTCCAAAATGGGGTCCAGTGGGAGCGGCACAGGGACGTGTAAGAGCACCCCCTTGTACACCTCTGAAGCAACCAGTTCTGTTGAGAAATGGTTTACCAGCTAAGTTTATAGTTTAAATATAGTGAAAACTTAGCTTAGAAAGACAGCTCATCGCCTGCACAGCCACCCCTGCAGGCGAGGTTTTGAGAAGCTGCCGAAGATCACTTTTCAATGGGCTGAAATAAATTATATTATGTAAACAATAAATTACCCCTAGGGGGTGTTATATCAGCATATTTCATTCAGTGATGGCTGACTTATGTACTTGTGTAGACTCAAAAGTCTGCACCTCACTGCTGACTATATGTTGCTTACAAACTCCTTGCGACACAAGAACTGCGTAGTCCCCCGTACTACAAGAAATAAGTAACCCACATTGCTCTTGTAGCATGAGCTATGGTGTTCTTCACACCTTCGACAGATATCAGTGACTTTATTGAAGCTGAAATGTCCTTGGATGTCCACATCTTCCATAGTCTAGAAATACACACACTGGTACACTATGTTCCACAAGATTTGTCTTTATTGTTCACAATCTTATCACTAAAGAAGCTGATCACACTTCTCTGTAAGTGTTTATTGTGTTTTGTGAGACACTTTGTTCACACTAACACATGGATCAGTGTTCATTGTTGGTTATCCTAGCATCAGTGTGACTCTCAGTAGAGTCAAAAGTAATCTGAAGATGTCACGGCATCCTTCACCATCACTACCCCTAGCACATAAAGGAAAAGCTGACATAGTACTTTTGCTTCCTTGCCACTACTTCCTCCATGAAGCAAAGGAGAATGCTTGAATCTTGCTGTCTTAAGCATAGACAACAATGTACACTATCTTTACCATGGTAATAAAGTGGGAGCAGGATTTTCCTTAATTGTCCTGCTAAGGACTTTGCCAGGAGCATTGGTCGCTTGACCATGTTGACCAAGTCGCATACTCGTACTGCATCTGGGATCAATTACTCGCTGCAGCAGTAAACAAGATGCTTGCCCCTTCTGAGAGGGCTGGGCCCCTCAGGGCTGAAAGGGGCTGAAGGGGGCTGATACCCCCTCCTGGAGAAAATTTCTCCACACTGGAGGGCGGCGGAGGTTCGCTGCAGGTGTACTATTCATCACTTAACATTAATTTGATTTTCTCACTCGCCACCACTGCTGCTTGTCTTTTCTGAACAGCTTTAGTCTGTGTGGTTTCTGGAGAATCATTAATTTTGTTTTCAACACTGTGTAATTCTAACGGCACTAGTTTATTGTCCGCTTGTTCATTACACCTTTGCTTAAAACATCAACTGTCCTGATGATTCCATTTGCATCAGGGTATATGGTCACAATTTTTCCAAGTGGCCATTGGGACCTCGGACAATCATTGTCAATAATCACTATGTCACCAGTTCTTAAGGACTTATGAATTTATGGAACACCAGCTCCATAGAAGTGTTCTCTCAATTAGGTGAGATAGTCTTCTCGCCAAATTTTCTTTCATCGTCCAATCACTTTATTAAGGTGTTTGAATTTACGTCTGAGTTGCTCAGGTTCGAAATAAGTAGGATCCTCTATGATTTCTTTATCATTCATTGGGAGGAACAGGTTCGAGCCTTCTGCCATGGAGTAAATGAGATGGACTTAACACTTCTAAATTGTCCAGTCATCGGTAACATAAGTTAGAGGTCTGTTGTTGACTATTTTCTATTTCAGTCACAAACTGTACGGAATTCTTCTAAGTCTATTCTCTGACGATGTAGAGTCCTCCTTAAACAATGTTTTACAGTGCCGATCATTTTTTCATAAAATCCGCCATGCCATGGACATTTAGAAGGAATGTATCTCCCTCGACAACTGCCCTTGATTCAGCATCTGTTGTACTTCTGGTTGCATTGTCTGAAATCATCAGTCTGGGGCATGCCCTTCTGGCTGCAAACCTTTGAATAATTTGAAAAAAGGTTTCAGCAGACATGTCAGTGGCTACTTCTAGATGTACTGCTCTAGTGTAGAAAATGTGAACAAACAGATGTACACCTTGATGGGAACTTTGTCAACTGTTTTAGTTAAATTATTGGTCCAGTGTAATCTACACCTGTCGCCTCAAATGGAGTGATATGACAAAATCTTTCAGAGGGATATGGAGGTGGACCTGGATACTGACATACTTGCATATCGTAGTGACGACAAAATACAGTCCCTTATTTGTTTTTTCACACTTTGTCGACCTTGAGGTATCCAGTAACGATTGTCGTATATGACAAAGTGTGTCAGCTACCCCACCATGTAACACGTTAGGGGGCGTTTTTGAACAATCAGTTTTGTTACCCAAGATTTTTGGGGGATCATATTGGATGTGGGGTTTTTAGGTAATGAAAAATTTGTGAATTTTTCCCCTCGAATTTAAATCTTTTTGAGTCGAGATAAATCCTAAAGAATTTAAAATCATGACATTTTTCTTTGGGGTTTATCTTGTATTCTTATCGCCCCGACCCGGGTTTAATCAATAGTGAGTGATCAAGTACTTTGTTGGATAGAAGTAATTTTGTCCTTTATAGGTGCTGTCATTTCCCAATTGGGTATGTTCTGACCTTCAAGGTGTACCCGGGCCTTTGAAGAAATTTAGTGTATTTCCCTTCGCAGTACTCAGTAAGTACAGCGCCAAACTTGGTTTTGAGCATACAAAAACCCCATTAATTTTACTTGTTTCCTCTTACCTATTTTTTGGGGAATTTAATTTGATAAAGTTGTTTAAACTCCCTGGTTTTTCATCCCTGCTTGATCATTTCTAGGGGCAAGTTCTCATCCATCCAATTTTTTAGCTTTTTATGCATCTTGCATAAGCATTTTACCCTTTATGGTAATTGGTGGACGAGTCCTAAGGATCAAAAATTGTGATACCCCTGACAGTAAATACGTTTGTGGGTGTACTGCAGATTTATTTGTTATCTTTTGAGACTCAAAGCTTTTCCTGTGTGTTACAATTTAGTCCCCGCATTTGTTGCAATCAGGAATTTCAGTTTCGGGAAAAACTTCTTTGATAAGTTCCCTTAAATTTCTTTGAAAAGTATACATCATTAGAGGCATATTTTTTCTTTATCTCCTTGTTGTTCTCTGTATTAAAGATTTCAAAACCCCTTTTATTCACACACCTTGAAGATTTTCCACATAGAAATTTTCTTTTAAAATTTTTTGAAAGGGCTTTAGATTTCTTTAAATGTGCATTTAGAGTAGCTTCTAGTAAGAATGGAAGGATGTGCACCCAAAAAATATATTTGAAACGATAAGTTTTCACAGGATTTGGGGTCAGTCGATTTTCGGCCCAAGAATCGGTATAATCTCTTCTATTTCTTGGCCTACTCTTAAAAAAAACTTTGAAAATTTAGCCGTGTAGGCTAGGGTTTGTGCGAAATTTCATAAGAGTTCCCAAACTTCTCAGTTAGTGAGGGTCCGGTCCAGACAATCATTAAGACCGCTACTTTTTTTATTTGCACGTGCGCTGAAAATTTTATACAACACATGTGGGTGGATCAGAAAACTTTTTGTCGATGGTGCGGGAGATAATGAGCTTCTGTCTTTTAACTTATTTTCGATATTTCCTCAAGAATTTGTTGTCCACTGTTCTTGTTGATATTTCATAAAGTCAGTAGCTCTGGATTCTTCCCGAGCTCTGTATTTGTGCTTTCATTTTTCCGAAAGCCATGCGATAATTTCTAGGCAGATGTGGTGGATTTAATTTCCATGGTAAACCCAACCCAATACTGTCCCTCTTTATATTTGACAGTGTCCAATATTGGCTATAAGTCTGAGACTCCTGTGGGCTTGGTTTATTTACATCAATACCACGCGTCTAAATCCCCAAATTATCAACTGGTTCATTCATTTCTTCCAGAAATGATCACTTTTGCTGTGGTACATGATTAGCGGTTATTCTCGTAACTAGTACATTTTCCACTGAATCAAAATCAGTTTCTTTCCCCCTTTGAGGGAATGGGACCACATTCTTTGGCCTCCTGCTGTTTGCAGCAAGTGAACATCATGTTTACTTACTATTTTTGCAAAAAAGGGAGTGATAATAATCACTTCCAATGTTAAAATCAATTGTACTAATAGTGTCCGTTGTATGTCGGGAAGGCAAATTGACCTTGCTGCTTTCAGTGTTCAACTGTTTCTTTTAATCCCTGGATCTGCACAATTAGGCAAAATCTCCTACCCATTCTACTGTTTTTTCCTGTTTTAGAAAAACGTGATTCTGGTGGGTCTTTTTCTGTTTACCGGAGTACCTGGAGAATTTCCCGGGGGTAAACCCCCCCCGCGGTCCGGTCTGTGACTAGGCCTCCTGGTGGATCAGAGCCGATAAACCCGGCTTTTGCTGCGGGTGCACGAAAAACCAACGTACGAGCCACACCCGGTTTTGGGGGAATGACTTTAGGTGATTGTCCGTCCCTTTTGAAGACTGCCGGGGGTCTTTTGGTTCCCCCTTATGTGTGCGGGAGGCAGTTGAACAGTCTCGGGCCCCTGACATTTTTTGTAGGGTTTCTTACGTGCTAGTGACACCCCCTTTTCTTGGGGGGATGGTGCATGTGGCATGCAAAGGTACGAAACCTTTATTCGGGCGGGAAAACCACCCTCATTTAAAGCTATCTCCCCCCAACCGCGAACCAGGTTTGCAAGATTTTGATGATGGGGCCCCATCGTTCAATATTTCCGGGTTTCCCACCCAATAAGAAGGTGGGATTGGAAAGGCAAGGGGTTTTGGGGGATACCGCTCCCCGTTGCCCTTGTCATTCCCATTCTAGAGCGGGTTGAAGCGGGGTCTGCTATCTTGGGCTTCTATTTTCCCTTTGCTTCCCGTGACGTGCACTATACTTATTACTTACATAGTGTCATATTGGTTCTAAATTGGTGAAGGATAAAAAAGTCTAAATTTTTTTCTGCTTGTTTATTTGCTCCCATTACACCGGGGATAACGGGCCATTTGGAACCCCTAGGTTGAAATATGGGTACCTGTCCGAGGCTGGAGCGGACTTAAAAAAAAGGGGTTGAGCTTGGGTGAAGCTTGTAGCAGGAACATGTGTAGCTTGCGTCTCGCTTCGTTTTACAAATTTTGCGTGTCAGTTGCTTATGATACCTTGCTTTTGTGTGATTTTCAGCAGCTCGTACTAGCTTGTTCAGTGTCCGCTTGCCCGTAATCTTGGTGCAGTCGGTTTGTTGTATGCGTTTCTGTAACGTACTGTGCTAGAAAACGTGTTCGCAAAAAACGGTTACGTTGGGTATTCGTACTGTGCTAGCAAATAACTTAGCCACCTAGAGGGTCAGACCCTGGTGTCGGCATTACTTTGCATAACCTACCTAAATTGTCCCTACGCGTTGGGGGCAAATTGCTCGTTCCTTTGGCTTCCCTATAAACCATCTTACAGTGCGCAACTGCGTTCACTTATGCTACATATTATTGGAAGAGATGGCACTCAAAACTCCTCCCCTCTACGGAGCTAGGGAAAAAACTCTCATGTTCTCGCATGGGAAGATGATACCCCTACGGAGAAAGATGGTCAAAGTCAGCTGGGTTGTCTCGGGGTGAATCAGCGTCCTTGGCATTTGAGGGGAAAAAACCGCTGGAGCAAACTAGGAAAGGAGCATTCGAAAGGGAGAATTTGTAGGGAAAGGAAAGGAGGCAGTTTTCGCATTCGGAACGATTTCATTTTTACAAAAAGCAGTACAGCTTGTTCCCCGCTTCAATGAGGCCAAAACCAGAGCAATTTTTCGAAAGCTTCAAAAATCAGGCTCGAGCTTGGGGTGGCCGGAACAGCACTGGGCAGCGTTGGTTATACAGCATTTTTGGGTAAGGCACAGGAATTTACGCGGTATTACTGACCTGAATTCTTGATTATAAAAATAGTGAACCCCACGTGTTGGGGCATTAATGTATCCCACAAAATATCGAAAGACCTTCAAATTGACAGGCGGCAGCTTGGTCAACCCGGGTGGACTTTGTGAGACAGCAAACCAAAGCTTTTACCAGCGGTATAAAGCGGTGGTGTCTCTAATTTGGGGAGCGGTGCGCTTATTTGATTGAAAACTGCTGGATTTGTGGGCCCAGAGGTTCGTTCTTTCTGCAGGATGGATTTTAACCACTGTTGGAGGAAGCCAGGTGGGCTGATACCTTCGAAACGAACCGCTCCTTTCCGAGGGGTCCCGTCTCTCTTTTCAACATTTGGCGTGAGCAGAGATGACAACATTGGAGAATGAAGTGCCAGCCGGAGGGAGAGCGTCACGTCATCCAACCAAGTCACCTGGTGAGCCACCTTCTCAACAAGGCCCCCCCTGGGAGAGGAAAAAAATTATGGAATTCGACAAAAATTCCAAGAGGCACCACCCAGAACGACACCACTTGCAACGTCTCAGGAGAAAGGGCAAGCCTGTCGTCTGCTTCAGGTGCAATAAAGTGGGTCACATCAGTTCCCAACCCCCCAAAAAAACCTCCCCCCTGGGGGAAAATCTTAATTCCCAGTAACATCCCCCTAAGAAGTAAAAAAGGGTATGGCCCCTTATTATTGCGAAAGTTTTTTTTCCTTCGGGAAAACCCGAACCAATAAAGTAAATACCTTTAGAGAACTGGAGCATATTGCTCATTTAAGAGAGGAATATTACCCCTTTCGAAAATATTTCTTTGAACCCTCTGTTTTTTTGGAAGCAATGGAGGAGTATATATTCTGTTCCTTTGCAAAAAATTTTTATGTACAGTGCAAATATTACACGGGTCTTGACTGTAGGTGTCTAAAAAGGATTCCCCAAAAAAAAAGCTATGTTATTACGGGGGTAATAACATTACTACTTTTTATTCGGTCCTAACTATAATGAAAATTTCTTCTCCGGGTTGGCCATAACTGGGAAACACCCCAAGGGTTTTTGGGAGAGAAGTTGCCCTTCCTTGGACGACTCCGTCTGGGAATAGCCACTTTGTTTTCGGGGGAAAACTGGCCGAGCCTCGTGATAAAGTGAACAGCCCCCATAAAAGTTTCCTATTCCCGGGTTTGCAGGATTGCCAGATGTCTCTGTTTCCAGCCCGGGGGGACTGTCCTTTCCCGGGAGGAACAACGAAAGGCCCTTTTTTAAAAATTCGCTTTTGAGGCACCCAGGGGTAAATCCTCTTGGGGGTATCCTCAAGTATAAAGTTAAAAATGTTATTTGGTCTGCCGAGACTGGTAAGGGATAGAGGGCCGGCAATTATACGACGGTTTAAGTTTCAAACCAAGTATAGACCCAGTTTTAAAATATGTCATAATACGCATTAGGAGGCATTTGGGGAAATTAAAAAAACCCCTTGTTAAAAACAAAAAAAAAAATTTTATTGGCCAAAATTAAAGAAGTGAAGAATCATTTAGGGTTTTCCGAGAATTCAGCAAGTTGGAAAACCGGGACATTCCATTAAACCTGCCCCTCCCAACCCAAACCTCTGAGGGAGAACCTTTTGCAGTTTAATTATAATTGTAGTCCCTACCTAAGTCAAAGTCTGGAAACCAGTATTTATTTACAATTATGGATAAAGTAACCAGATATCCTGAAGAATCCCCATGCGTAGTATCAAAACTAAAGCTTTTCAAAAACTTTAAAAAAATTCATTTCTTGTTTTGGCATTCCCTAAAACTATACAAAGGATCAAGGTCAACTTCACTGCCAAACATTTAGGGGAAATATTAACTAGGTTGGATAATTCAAACTTTTCCCTCCTATCATCCCAGTCCCAAGGGGCCTTGGGAAAAAAATTTCCCCAACATTAAAAACAAGATGAAAGTTTTTGCATGCACTTTCCCACAGATTGGGTGAATCTTACCTTTGTTTCTGTTTTCAGTACGGGGACGGTTTCAAGAGTCTAAGGGGTTTTGTCCCTTTTTGGGTGATCTTTGGGCACAATGTCGAGGGCCTTTCGGGGCTCAAAAAAGGATGGATGGGGAAGACGTAAGCCCGCACTCTACACCCGTCTTAAGGTTTTCAGGTGGGACGTCGTTAGCCAACTAACCCAAAGAAGCTCAAAGTAAAATGAAACAAGGGGTATGAAGAAGTGCACAAATTTCCCCCCTTCCACCAGGAGACAAGGGTTTTTTGCAGGAACCTATACCTGGCCACACCTTGAAAAGCTAGATTTCGGGGGGCCTATCAGATAGTAAGTAGATTTTCTGATTTTAAAAAATGTGGTAGTCCCATTGATAAGACCTCAAAAAAAAAAAAAAATTACCAATTTAAACAAATCAAGGGCCCTTTTAACACCAGATAAAGTCCCCTAAAAGACCCGTCCTCTACCTCTGGGAGACTTGACTCTTTTCATCATCTCTGAAATTTTACTAACTTTCAATTTCTGTTCCCCCCAAAGGGTCCTAGCCCCTTTAAAAGGCTGGTTTTTTGAATCAAGCAACCAATTTAACTGAGCTTCTACAGTCATATCCAAAATTTTTTAAAAATTTCCGAAAAAAAATGTACGTATTTAACCCTGATTTTAAAGTGGGAAAATCAAAACCAAAAAAACTCTCCCTACAAAGCTAATCCGAAAAGCAAAGGCTACTTTAGCAGGGTTTTACTTCTTGTTAAACATTTTGGGAGGGTCCTAGCCATGGGTTACTGAAAAACCCAGAAAAAATGAGGGGGTTTTCAAATTTTTCCGGGGTTTTGAAATGAAAGAGGTCCAAATTAAAAATCTTCCCCCCCTCGTTCCGGGGAAAAAAAGACTTTGGGGGTAAACTTTTTGTTAAAAGTTTTAAAAGGTTACTTCATGCTTTTCGGAAAAGAAAAAACTTGTTCGTATTCCAGGAGGTATTATCGGGAAAACGTTACCCCCTTTGGAATTTAAAATTCCCCCCTTTTCCAAAACTCTTTTATCAGGCTATTTAAAGGACTTGAAAAGGCACGACATACCTGAGAATTTTTGGTTCTGTATTGGGATAACCCCTACTAGATTTAAAGTTTTTTGAACCCTTTAAAAACCCAATTAACTTAATTTTATCTAAATTTCTTCCTTTGGCCAGGCCCTGTCATTTTCTAGGCCCCGAGTAGGTAGTGTAATGTGCACCTAAAAATTTTTCTAAAGTCTTTCGATTAAAGAATATCCAGTTCCTCATGTAGGAAATCCTTCAACGTTTCCCAGGTGATCGGATTTTACAGAAGATTTTGTAAAATTTCTCGTTTGTAGCCCCCCTTTTCCCCTCTTTTCCAGTCATAAAGTTCCCCTTTATTTGGACTTAGATTGTAAAATGCTTTTAATAACAAAAAGATTTTGTCTCTGCACCCATTCCCTGTCTCCAGACTTCTCCCAAAACCTTTTTCTTACGGGTTGAGCTTGTGGTCTGGGTTTTGGGGGGGTACTATTACAAATCGGGGAACAAAGGGGTGAGCCAATCGCATCTTTTTAGCCCCCGTTTTCCGCACTCAGAGAGCTTACTTACCATTGAAAAAGAAACCCCGCGCTGGGACGGCTTTGGGGGCATTTCGATGTTTTTGTGGGCCGACACGCAGGTGGTCACAGTCTACAGTGTCCAACCGTTAGTCTATCTCCAACCCCTGAAGATCCAACACAAAGGGTTATGCGTTGGACGCTAGGCTGCGCCCTAAACATAAAAATTAAATATATTGCGGCAAAGAAAATGTTTGGGGACTCTTTGTAAGAGTCAGTTTAATTTTTATTTAGGTTAGGATGTATTTGTGGGAAACCCCCCTTTCAAGCTCTTTTTTTTTTTCCCCTGATGTGGGGGTTTTTTTTAGTGAGGGGTTTCGGGCTACCGTCCGCTTGTATCTTGGGCCCATGTTGGCCCTTTTGACTGCTGTCTCGTCTGGTTTAGGGTTTGGCTTTTTTTGGGCACTAGGAAAGCTGAGCTCTATCTAAGAGTTGGATGGTGGAGAGGGGTAGGGGTCCCATTATTTTGTGCCATGGCGGCCGGTTACCACTGGGGGTGGCAGCCTTAATCTGACCTTTTCGGGGGTGGGGGTGGGCGCAAAGAGTACGTAACCTTTATTCGGCGCATGGAACACCCCCATTTTTCAGGAAACCCCCCAACCAGCGAACCAGGTTGCTAAAAAGTTGATGGGTGGGGCCCCCTCGTTAATTTGACCCGGTTCCCGCCAAAAAGAAAGGGGGGATTGGCAATCGCAGAGGTTTTTGTGGAACCGCTCTCCTGCGCCCTTGTCATTCCCCTTTGACTGGTTGAGCCGGGCTGTATCTTGTGGTTTATTTCTGCCTTGCTTACCGTACGGCACTTACTTATTTTGTCATAGTTACAAAATTTCTGTTCTAAATTGGTGAAGGATAATTAAGTCAAACTTTTTCTGCTGTGTTTATTTGCCCCATTACACCTGGGATAACAGGCCATTTGGAATCCTAGGGTTTTAAAAGTGCATCGTCTGCCAAGTCTTTTTGCTTTTGGTAGGAGTGATTTTCGTGTGCAAATTCGGTCAGTCCCTCTAGGATTTTCAGGTGTTATAATATGTTTTTCTCTCCCCCTGCATTCCGGGAATACAGGTTTAGGAACCTCAGCGCTCCCAGTAATTGGGGGTTTTATCTCCCTTTACGCGCCCTGAAAGTTTCGTACATTTTCTAGGTGGCAATTTTACCCGCCTTGAAAGGTGCGTTGTGTGCAGAAAATTCCAGCCTAGATAGAACAAGTGACCTGAAAGTGCATATGGGCTTGGCCCCCCTAGTTTTTGAAGGTTTTCATTATCCCTCCGTCATTTTTCTACAGATGCGATTTATACAAGGGTTTTGGCCTTGAAGGTAGATCCCCCCGACATAATCACTCTCAGGTCTTTGACGTTGGTGTTTTGCTCTATTTTGTGGCCAGAATTTGTTTTGTACTTGATGAAGATTTAATTTCCCATGTTTTTCCTATCGAGCAAATTTAAAAATTTTTCCCTCGTTGAACTTATATTTTTTTCTCAGCCCTGAAAAATTTGGTTGATGTCCGCCTGGAGCCTTGCAGTGTCTGCAATGGAAAGACACGTCATGCAGTTTTGGGTGTCATCGGGAAAGGGAAGACACGGTGCTGGGGCTGAATCCTTGTCTATGTCGGATATGAGGATGGGAACAAGATGGGGTGGTACTGTCCCTTGGGGAACAGAGTTTTCCCCGTAGCTGCCCTGGGATTTACTCTTTGACGATACTCTCGGGTTTTTGTTAGTGAGGAAATTATAGATCATCGACCGACTTTTTCCGTTTTTCCCTTTAGCACGCATTTTGTGCGCATACGCCATGGCACACTTGTCAAAAGGGAAAAATCTGTATATATTACATCTGCATTTTTTTGCTTTAGTGCTTTTTAGACCTTGTCGTAGTGACCCAATAGTTGAGACAGAAGGAGGCCCCGTTCTAAACCCTGTTTTCCCCGGTTTTGTAAAGTGGGTTTCTAATGGGTGGTGATCTTGCTTTAGGACCCTTTCAAAATTTTTATGATATGGGATGTTAGTGTATTGGTCTTATTTTTGTGTTGCTTTATGCCCCCTTTTGTGGAGTGGGGCTATGTCTGTTTTTTTTTTGTAAAATGTGGGACGACCCCCGTTCCATGCCCCCCCTCCATAGGAGGGAAAAAAGGCAGTTCTTGTAACACAGATTTCCATGAGTCGGGCCCCCGGGGGCAGAGGCAGGGGCAGTCTTTTACGCCTGTTCGAACATTTGGCGTCGGGGATAACATGGATAGGCTTGTGTTAAATCAAATTTTGGGGCTCTCTCAAAAAAAAATTCTTTTTTATCTTCGACTCCAGTCGGGTTAGCGCTTGTAAAAACGAGTCATATTGGGATTTGGGTAGCTCACCATTTCCTTGCTGTCATCTGTGTAGGCCCCATTTTGTTTAAGTGGGGCCCCAAATACTAAATTTGGGGAAAAAAAAAACCAGCTATTTAACGTCTTTGGCTAGGGTTGTTTATTCAGTTTCTGCAACATGCTTTATATGAAGGACCTTTGGGCCCTTTGATCAAATATGATGACTTGGGTTTTTGTGTGAAATTAGATAACTCAACACGAGCTATGGGAGAGCAGTTGCTTTAAATTTATCATCACATTTAAAAAGAACAAAAGAACAAAAGAAAGGAGGAACACTGCGCGGCCTGTTTCCCCTACTAAGCGGTCCTTTACAATTCATCTCAAACAAAACATTTGCCCAGCCCAATTTTTCAATGCAATCCAAGAAATAAGCTCTGATAGCAAGTCCCACTAAAATCCAACCCCTTCATCAGTACTTCCAACCAAAAATTTGAAACTACCAAAGTCCTAGCCAAAATAACCCAATAGGTAGACGTTCCACTCATAACTCCCCCTATTTCCAAAACAATACTTTCCTAGTCCTTTCTAAACTAAAATTACTAATTTAAAATCCTTACAGGTTCTCTCTTGGAGAGAATCCCCAAGACCTTTTTAAAATCCCCTTTATTAAAACCTATTTCCACTTACACACTTCGATCAGGGCTCCCCTATTTTGTTAAAAGTGCTTGTTGTTGCTTGTTGACTTCCTGATTCTGTGGAAGTTCGCTGCGTTCAGCAAAAGTATTTTGGGGATAATGCGTATGGCAATTTCCCCCTTGTGTTCACCAAAACTTGATGCAAATTTTTTAGCTGATGAAAAAGTTTTTACGTGCCTCCGTTTGATTTAGTGCAAACTGTGTCCCTGAGTTCCATCACAAAAATACCATTTTGGGGGTCTTTTTGTGTGAAGGTTGTTTCTGCCTGTTGTATTCAAGCTTGTAAATGCCTTAAAAGGGGTTTTCCCATTTGTGGGTTTTGTGGAGAAGGTATCTCTTTTTATACTGAGTTTAAGGTTTGTTTTCCACGGGATCTGTGGATTTTTCATTTGTCTCGTTGCTTGCTGCATGAAACTATTGTTTGAAAAACCATTGCTAATTTCTTAAAGTGAAATAGCTTTTTTATGAACATAATATTTATTGTTCAATGTTGTGATGATAATTATCCTGTACAATACCATGATAACCAATCACACTGTTTTTGGTCATTTTTTGCCCCTAGGATCTGAGACTATTGCAAAAAGTTCTAATCCCTGAAAGTCTGAAAAACAGTTTTTGGGGTGGCTTTAGGGGGGGCCCGTGGTCTGGTGGCTAAAGCCCCCCTTTAAACACCGGGGGCCCGGGTTCGATTCCCGGGGGGGGAAAATTTCCGAACTTTTTCCTTAACCTATTGCCCGTTCACCTGCAGCAAATTTTGGACCGGTGTTAGTCGCTGGGTGGGTCGCTTGGGGGGGAAAAGTTTAAAGGAAACCCAATGGAATAAGTTAACAGTCCTCTTGAGCACTGACTTTCTTGGGTTATCCTGGTGGCAAACCCTCCGGGGTTTAAAAAAACCGAACGAAATTTATTTATCTTATCTTATCAAGCTTGTATTAAGACTGCATGTTTATTTGGGCCTTTCGCATCAAAGTAATTGTCGCAAACCACGAAGGATTTGATAATTGTCTTTAAACCAGAAATGATTAATATTTTCTGGGGTTCTCCCTTAAAGGCATTTAAGATAATTGATCTTGCAATGTCATCTTGTCAGTTGTGAAATTTTCTATGGGTTTAAAAACCCTAAAGGGAAATTTTTCATAAAAATGACCCTTTGGGAAAAAAGGTAAAGACAAGGTAGGTAAACTTGGTAATGGTAACTTTTTGTTGTTAAGGTGAAAAAGGTGTTTTACCCCTAGTTTCATGTCTCTGTGACAGAGTTTTTCGGCAGATAGCCTGTACCCCGCTACCTTAATTGTTTTTTTACTAAAAATATCCAAAACATTTTTAATTTCTTCCCCAGTGGATTGATTCGAGAAAATTTTTTTCATAATGTGTATAGGCTGAATTAATTATTTCCCGGCGTTGTGTAAGTAATTCAAATTTTACCTCAATATCAAAAACTATGTTTTTATCTTGATTAATCTTATCGACTGAAATCAGTTTTTTAATTTTGTTTTTAGTCTGTAAAGATGAAACTGGGTTTTAAACAAGCCATTTTAATGGTTACTGAAAATTCTAGCACCCACTTAGATGTTTAAAAAAAAACTGTACTGCTATAAACAGTGAATGTTTTTGTGCTTAATCAGCAATAATCGAGTAGACATACTGACTACTAAGTTAACCCCAGGGCAAGACCCTGAAGGGTACAGAGTAATTGGCCTTTTGTTTAGGCTTTAGTTTGCTGTGTCAGCCTGACAATGATTATCGAAATAAAGTTTTATACTCATTCACTATAACTTTTAAAGTATTGTAAACTGTGAATCACAATAAAATTTCTTAACATATAAAATGTCACTGTTTAAATATAGAAAATTAAATTTTTATATATTTTTTATATATATTTCCTTTAAAATAAAAATTATATCTTAAGAAACTTAAACACATCTTTTCTTTAATTTCTGTCTATAAACTTGTAAACACTTTTGTATATACACTCGACAAAATGAACATTAGTTGGGTTTCTCTGTAGTCAGCATTTCTCGAATTTGGGGGAGTGGAGCCGGGGCCATCCCCCCTTTTTTTTGTTTGGGGAGTCCCCCAGCTCCGTTTTCTTTGGGTGAAAGTGGGAGCGCCCGTTTTCTTTTGGCTGC
>NC_069411.1:67270126-67289143 GCF_026875155.1 Cherax quadricarinatus | reverse complement strand
TCATACCAAATTGTCGGTTTTGATTACCTTTTTATATTCACCACAACATTTGGAGGGCTTTCTTAATCAACTGCTGCATTGTCCCCATTTTCATGAAGACAGTTTTTGGGCTTTTTTAAGCATCAAACAGCCGCCATTTTCTTGTAAGGAAAAAACCAATATATTTTTCCTGGAAGGTACTTCCCTAGGTTCAGTCCTGTAGAAAGTCTTCTTGGCTGTCAGTAATGCCATCTCAACAAAATCCTCAGGATATTTCAGTTTAGTGACTATGTTGAATATTTTATTATTTTCATCATCCAAATATTCCGGTCTACATATACACAAAGGTCTCAAGAACAATGTAAGAAAAACACTCCTTTTAACCTATGATTCATGATTGGAATAACAGTGAATGTGTGACGACACAGTTGATTTGTTGTAAATTTAAAGTTTTTGACAACAGATGGATTAAAACATCTAAGAAGGCAATTTGTTATCTACTTCGTGCTCTGTTATAAACTTAATTGAGGGTACAAAATCACTGAGTCTAGGACGGAACTCGTCAATATCGAGATCTCTAGGCTACACATTATTGTTATTATTATTCACAGGGAAGCGCTAAACCCGTAGGATTATACAGCGCATGTGGGGGAGATGGAAGGTATTCAGGCTCAATTCAGGGAACCGGAGCACAGATCCATTCCCTAGATCAAGAGCCCCTCAAGGAACCTCCCTTGAGGGGTCTAGGCTACATAGAATATCGTCTATGTATCTGAACTACTTGACTTTACTTGAAAGTATCTTTAAGGATTCTAGTCACATACAATTCCATATCCAAGTTGATGATTAATAGACTAAGCAGATTTCTCCTGGCCATGACTTGTTTTTGATCATAGTATTTACCTTCAAGTACGAACTTGCAGTCCATCACACACAGCTTAAACTTTGTATTGGAATTTACCATATTGTCTCAGGATTGCTAAGATGGAAGGATAACTACTGGTGGAAGGATTACTAGTGGAAGGATAACTACCGGTGGAAGGATTACTAGAGGAAGGATAACTACTGGTGGAAGGATTACTAGTGGAAGGATAACTACCGGTGGAAGGATAACTACTGGTGGAAGGATTACTAATGGAAGGATAACTACTAGTTTTTTAATGGGGTAACAATGGAGGGAAAGGAATACTACGTGGAAGGATAACTACCGTGGAAGGAAACTAGAGAAGGATAACTACTGGTGGAAGGATTACTAGTGGAAGGATAACTACGGTGGAGGATTACTGGGGGAAGGATTAATATGGCGGAAAACTTTATAACTTTACCGGGGGAAGGATAACTACCCTTGTAAATTTAAGGATAACTACTGGTGGAAGGAATTACTAGTGGAAGGATAACCTTTTTCTGGGGGAAGGGGAAAAAACTACGGTGGAAGGATAACTCTTGGGAAAGGTAACTACTGGTGGAATGATTTCTATGGGTGGAAAGGGTAACTACTGGTGGAAGGATAACTACTGGTAGATGGATAACTACTGGAGGAATGATAGCTACTGGTGGAATTATAACTACTGGTAGAAGGATAACTACTGGTGGAAGGATAACTACTGGTGGAATGATAGCTACTGGTGGAATTATAACTACTGGTAGAAGGATAACTACTGGTGGAAGGATAACTACTGGTAGATGGATACCTACTGGTGGAATGATAGCTACTGGTGGAATGATAACTACTGGTGGAAGGATAACTACTGGTAGATGGATAACTACTGGAGGAATGATAGCTACTGGTGGAATGATAACTACTGGTAGAAGGATAACTACTGGTGGAATGATAACTACTGGTAGAAGGATAACTACTGGTGGAAGGATAACTACTGGTGGAATGATGCACTGGGAATGATAACTACTGGTGGATGGATACTACTTTTGAAGGATAACTACTGGTGCAAGGATAACTATTGGTGGAAGGATAACAACTCGTGGAAGGATTACTGGTGGAAGGATATCTACTGGTAGAAGGATAACTACTGGTGGAATGATAAATACTGGTGGAATGATTACTGGTGGAAGGATAACTACTGGTGGAATGATAACTACTGGAATGATAACTAATGGTGGAATGATGACTACTGGTGGAAGGATAACTACTGGTGGAAGGATAACTACTGGTGGAAGGATAACTTCTGGTGGAAGGATAACTATTGGTGGAATGATAACTACTGGCGGAATGATAACTACTGGTGGAAGGATAACTACTGGTAGGAATAACTGCATGGTGAGGATTCCGATGGAGATAACTGGTGAGGAAGGATAACTACTGGTGGAAGGATAACTAGTGGAAGGATAACACTGTAATACTAGTGGAAGGATAACTATGGTGAAGGAATAGATTGGAAGGATACTGTGGAAGGATAACTACTGGTGAAATGATAACTACAGGTGGAAGGATAACTACTGGGAAGGATAACTACTGGTGAAATGATAACTACAGGTGGAAGGATAACTACTGGTGGAAGGATAACTACTGGTGAATGATAACTACAGTGGAAGGAAACTCGGGAATATGATAACTACAGTGGAAGGATACTACTGGTGAAAGATAACTACGGTGGAAGATAACTACGGGTGGAAGGATACTACTGTGAAATGATAACACAGTGGAAGGATAACTACTGGTGAAATGATAACTACAGGTGGAAGGATAACTACTGGTGAAATGATAACTACAGGTGGAAGGATAACTACTGGTGGAAGGATTACTACTGGAAGGATAACTACTGGTGGAATTATAACTAATGGTGGAAGGATAACTACTGGTGGAAAGAATACTAGAGGAAGGTTAACTACTGGTGAAGGATAACTTCTGGTGGAAGGATAACTACTGGTGGAAGGATAACTACTGGTGGAAGGATAACTACTTACTCGCTTTTAGTGGAATTTCACATTTTGATCTCCGGGGAGCGTCACCCCCTCCCCCCATCTAATTTAGGACATACAAAGGTATGTAAGGCCAATAATTACTGTTGCTTTGTGTTCACTCATATTTCCCTGGGAATTAACCAGCGGTTAAGAACCGCTGATATAGATTTAACATTATTTCTTCACATTATATCTGCCACTTTGCTGACCAGGTATTGAGTTTGTCTAAATCCTCCTGAAGTTCCCTGATATCTACGTTTGAATCAATTATCCTACCTATCTTTGTGTCATCGGCGAATTTGCTCATTTCACTAGTAATTCCCTCATCAAGATCATTGATATATATTATAAACAACAACGGGCCCAAGACTGATCCCTGTGGAGCGCCAATTGTTACAGATCCCCATGCGGATTTAACCCCTGCTTCCTCTCTGTGAGCCATGACTCGATCCACGAGAGCACTTTTCCCCAATGCCATGAGATGACACTTTCTTTAACAGTCTATGGTGCGGAACTCTATCAAAAGCCTTACTAAAATCTAAGTAAATAATATCAAATTCTTTATCGTGATCAACAGCCTCAAAAGCTTTACTGAAGAAAGTTAATAAATTAGTTAGACAAGACCGGCCTCTTGTGAATCCATGCTGAGTATCATTAATCAAGCTATGCTTATCGAGATGGCTTCTTATAATCTCAACTATAATTGACTCTAGTAATTTGCCTACAATTGAGGTTAGGATTATTGGGCAGTAATTTGACGGTAATGACTTGTCCCTTGTTTTAAAAATAGGAATTACATTAGCCATCTTCCACATATCAGACACTACACCTGTTTGAAGAGATAAATTAAAAATATTAGTTAATGGTTCACAGAGTTCCATTTTGCATTCCTTAAGAACCCTTGAAAAAAGCTCATCAGGACCCGGTGACTTATTTTTCTTCAGTCGGTCTATTTGTTTCATAACCATTTCACTAGTGACTGTGATGTTACATAATTTATCTTCTTCTGGCCCACTATAAATATTAATTACTGGAATACTGTTAGTGTCTTCCTGTGTAAAAACCGAGAAAAAATAATTATTTAAAATCGATCACATTTCATTCTCTTTGTCAGTAAGATGCCCATAGTTATTTTTAAATGGACCTATCTTAACTCTAACTTTTGTTCTATAGACCTGGAAAAAACTTTTTGGGTTAGTTTTAGAATCCCTAGCAACTTTAATTTCATAGTCCCTTTTAGCTTTTCTTATCCCCTTATCAACGATCCTCTTAATGTCAATATACTGATTCATAAGATGACCCTCACCTCTTTTGATACGCCTATAAATTCCTTTCTTATGTCCTAGTAGATATTTCAGCCTATTATTCATCCATTTTGGGTAATTTCTATTTGATCTAATTTCTTTATATGGGATGAACGTTCTTTGAGCAGCATGTATGGTGTTCAGAAAACTGTCATATTGATAGCTCTCTTCGTTGCCCCAGTCAACAGATGATAAGTGTTCTCTAAGCCCATTGTAATCTGCTAAGCGAAAATCTGGAACTGTTACTGAGTTGTCCCTACTATCATACTTCCATTCTATGCTAGAGGTAATTGCTTTGTGATCGCTTGTGCCGAGTTCCTCATTAATTTCTAAATTATTTACAAGGGTTTCCTTGTTCGCCAGAATCAAATCAAGGTTATTTCCCCTTGTAGGTTCTGTCACAAACTGTCTCAAAAAACATTCCTGAACTACTTCTAAGAAGGCATTTGATTCTAAATTCCCAGTCAAGAAATTCCAATCAATGTGACTAAAGTTAAAGTCCCCTAGAATTACTACATTATCGTGCCTTGTGGCCTTAACAATTTCCTCCCACAATAATTTCCCTTGGTCCCTATCTAAGTTTGGGGGACGGTATATCACTCCTAGAATAAATTTTTTAAGCCCCTCTGAAAATTCTATCCAGACAGACTCTGTATGTGTTACCTCAGACTTAATACCCGTTTTTATGCAACAGTCCAAGTGATCTCGGACATACAGTGCCACCCCACCTCCCTTACCGATATTTCTATCTACTTAGAATAATTTAAAACCCAGAATGTGATGTTCCGAAGGCATGTCCCGACTTTTGGAATTAAACCATGTCTCAGTGATTGCAAATGCATCAATGTTACCTGCACTAGCAACTAATCTCAACTCATTCATCTTATTCCTAGCACTACGGCTATTAGCATAATATAATTTTAAAGACCCACCTTTCTCTTTACCCTTCCTGCTCATATCTGTTTTTTCACTAAACCTATTACTGTCCTTGTCGCATAGTGCCATTGGCTTTCCAATATCCAACTCATTCTGTCTATTACTAGTTCCCCTAGAACTCATAGTATTACTACACTGGGATTTCACTGTATTCTCGTCAAAACCCATACCACTATCTATTCCTAGTTTAAAGCCCTAACAGCTCCCTCCACTGCCGTTGCCAGTGCCCCCACCCCAGACCTAGATAAGTGAAACCCCATCCCTGGCACACATGTCATTTCTGTTGTATATAAATGGGACAACAGCCAACTAGTCTGGAGAAAGAAAGCTAACAGGCTCTTCGAACGAGTGTGTCAGTAAAGCCTGCTCGTTAACAACAATGTATGTATTAAGTACATAAGAAAGAAGGAACACTGCAACAGGCCTACTGACCCATGCGGAGCAGGTCCATCTCCTTTCCCCCGGATTAGCCCAAAGACCCACCCAGTCTGGTCACGTCCACTCAAGGAAAGAGCACGGCACCAGGCCGAGCAGCACAAGCTAGTCAGATCTAACTTACACCCACCCACACCCACTCGTATATTTATCCAATCTATTTTTAAAACTACACAACGTTTTAGCCTGAATAACTGTACTCGGGAGTTTGTTCCACTCACCCACAACTCTATTACCAAACCAGTCCTTTCCTATATCCTTCCTGAATCTGAATTTTTCCAACTTGAAACCATTGCTGCGAGTCCTGTCTTGGCTGGAAATTTTCAGCACGCTACTTACATCCCCTTTATTTATTCCTGTTTTCCATTTATACACCTCGATCATATCCCCTCTAATTCTACGCCTTTCGAGAGAGTGCAGATTCAGGACACTCGGTCTATCCTCATAGGGAAGATTTCTGTTACGTGGGATCAACTTTGTCATCCTCCTCTGTACGTATTCCAAAGCATTTATATCCATTCTGTAATAAGGTGACCAGAACTGAGCAGCATAGTCTAAATGAGGCCTTACCAAGGATATATAGAGTTGAAGAACAACATGAGGACTTTTATTATTTATACTTCCAGATGTGAAGCCAAGAATTCTGTTAGCTTTATTGCGAACACTAATGCACTGTTGTCTTGGTTTTAGATTACTGCTAACAAGAACTTCCAAATCCTTTTTGCAATCAGTAGTATTAAGGTCCACATTATTTAATTTATATGTGGCATGGTTATTTTCCTGTTCAACATTTAGAACTTTGTATTTGTCTATATTAAACTGCATCTGCCACTTCTCCGACCATTGCATCAGTATTAATAAATATATACATAATAACGCGGTTTAAGTGGTAATGATATTTAAGGTTTTACGATACTACATTCTACTATACTATACTACATACTACCATAATATCTACGATTCCTGGAGCTTACCTGGAGGGTGATCTGGGGGTCAACGCCCTCGTGGCCCAGTTCTTGACCAGGCCTCTCGGTTGATCAGAGCTTGATCAACCAGGCTGTTACTGCTGGGATCACGTAATCCAGCTTACACTACCAATAGTGTACCTTCTGCCAGTAGTGACATTATCAGAAGTGACACTACTAGTAGTTACAATACCAGTAGTGACACTACCAGCAGTGTATCTTCTACCAGGAGTGACACTACCAGCAGTTTACCTTCTACCAGGAGTGACACTACCAGCAATGTACCTTCTACCAGGAGTGACATTACCAGCAGTGTACCTTCTACCAGGAGTGACATTACCAGCAGTGTACCTTCTACCAGGAGTGACACTACCAGTAGTGTATCTTCTACCAATAGTGATATCAGAAGTGACACTACCAGTAGTTACACTAACAGTAGTGACACTACCAGTAGTGTACCTTCTACCAGTAGTGACACTACAAGTAGTGTACTCTCGACCAGTAGTGACACTACCAGTAGCGTACCCTTTACTAGTATTGTACTTTCCACCAGTAGCGTACCCTTTACTAGTATTGTACTTTCCACCAGTAGTTCACCTTCTACCAGTAGTGACACTGCCAGTAGTGTACATTCTACCAGCAATGACACAACCAGTAGTGTACGTTCTACCAGTAGTGACACTGCCAACAGTCTATCTTCTTCCAGCAGTCTGCCTTCTAACAGTAGTTACACTAACAGTAGTCTACCTTCTACCAGTAGTGAGACTACTAGTAGTAACACTACCAGTAGTAACACTACAAGTAGTGACAATACCAGTAGTCTAGTATCTACCTGTAGTGACACTGCCAGTAGTAACACTACCAGTCGTAACACTACCAGTAGTAACACTACCAGTAGTGTACCTTCTACCAGTACTGATACTAACAGTAATGACACTACCAGTAGTTACACTACCAGTAGTGTACCGTCTACCAGCAGTGACACTACCAGTAGTGTACCTTCTAACAGTAGTGACACTACCAGTAGTCTACCTTCTACCAGTAGTTACACTACCAGTAGGAACCCTACATGTAGTAACATTACCAGTAGTAACACGACCAGTAGCAACACTACCAGTAGTAACACTACCAGTAGTGACACTACCAGTGGTAAAACTGCCAGTAGTGACACTTCCAGTAGTGACACTACCAGCAGAAATGCTGCCAGTAGTAACACTGCCAGTAGTATCACTACCAGTAGTAACACTACCAGTAGTAACACTACCGGAAGTGTACCTTCTGCAAGTAGTGACACTACTAGTAGTTTACTTTTTATCAATAGTGACACTACCAGTAGTCTACCTTCTACCAGTAGTTACACTGCCAGTAGTAACCCTACCAGTAGTAACACTACCAGTAGTAACACCACCAGTAACAACACTGCCAGTAGTAACACTTTCAGTAGTAACACTACCAGTAGTGATACTATTAGTAGTAACACTCCCAGTAGCGACAATACCAGTAGCCTACTGTCTACCTGTAGTAACACTGCCAGTAGTAACACTCCCAGTAGCGACAATACCAGTAGCCTACTGTCTACCTGTAGTGACACTGCCAGTAGTAACACTGCCAGTAGTAACACTACCTGTAGTAAAACCACCAGTATTAACACTACCAGTAGTAACACTACCAGTAGTGTACCTTCTACCAGTAGTGACACTACCAGTAGTCAACCTTCTACCAGTGGTGTACCTTCTACCAGTAGTGACACTGCCAGTAGTCTACCTTCTACCAGTAGTTACACTACCAGTAGTAACCCTACAAGTAGTAACACTACCAGTAGTAACACCACCAGTAACAACACTGCCAGTAGTAACACTTTCAGTAGTAACACTACCAGTAGTAACACTACCAGTAGTGTACCTTCTACAAGTAGTGACACTACCAGTAGTCTACCTTTTATTAGTAGTGACACTACCAGTAGCAGTGCTACCAGTAATAACACAACCAGTAGTAACACTACCGGTAGCCGGCCTTCTACCAGTGGTGTACCTTCTACCAGTAGTGACACTACCAGTAGTCAACCTTCTACCAGTGGTGTACCTTCTACCAGTAGTGACACTACCAGTAGTCTACCTTCTACCAGTAGTTACACTGCCAGTAGTAACCCTACCAGTAGTAACACTACCAGTAGTAACACCACCAGTAACAACACTACCAGTAGTAACACTACCAGTAGTGACACTTCCAGTAGTGACACTACCAGCAGAAATGCTGCCAGTAGTAACAATAGAACAGGTCAGCAAACAAAGGGGGACAGCAGAGGGCAGCAAGGGACTAGCTCCCTTAAGGTTTACTATACTAATAGCAGGAGTGTTAGAAATAAGATAGATGAGCTAAGATTAATTGCAAGTGCAGGAAACATAGATATTATTGCTATAACAGAGACCTGGCTCAATCTGAAAAATAGAGAGATGCCCTCTGAATGTCACATACAAGGCTATAAATTATTCCACACTGACAGGGTCAACAGGAAAGGTGGTGGAGTAGCGATGTATGTCAGAGACAATTTAAATTGTTGTGTTAGACAAGATATTAAATTAGAAGCGTCAGCCACTGAATCTGTTTGGTTACAGCTTCTCGAGGGCCGAGAAAAACTAATTTTGGGTGTGATTTACAGGGCCCCAAATCTTGATAGGGAGTGCAGTAAACTTCTATGGGACGAAATTCGTAAGGCATCTACATACGAAAATGTTGTGCTAATGGGAGATTTCAACTATAGACAGATTGACTGGAGCAATTTGACAGGAAATTTAGAGTCGGGTGACTTTCTTGATACGATCCAGGATTGTTTTTTAAAACAGTTTGTGACAGAGCCAACTAGGGGAAATAACCTCCTTGACTTGGTTCTTGCCAGTAGGGAAACACTAATTAATAATCTTGAGGTTAATGATGAGCTTGGGGAGAGTGATCACAAATCACTCAGTTTTAACATAGCATGGAATTCCCCTAATAATGGCAATCAAGTCTCCGTCCCTGACTTTCGCTTGGCTGATTTCATAGGACTGAAAAATTACTTAGGGGGCTGAACTGGAATGACCTGACTAGGGGTCAGGTAGGTGGTGATGGTTGCCGATATGATGCTTTCCAGGCATAGTTCTAGCTGCTCAGTCAAATTATGTTCCAAATAGGGAAATCAGATCAAACAAAAATGATCCTAAATGGATGAACAATAGATTAAAATATCTGATTGGTCAAAAGAGAGGCATATATAGGCAAATCAAAAGAGGAGAGGGGCAATTAAGAAATCGATATATTCAGTTAAAGAGAGAAATAAAAAAGGGAATTAGAAAAGCAAATAGAGATTATGAGGTTAAAGTTGCAAGAGAATCGAAGACTAACCCAAAAGGATTCTTTCAGGTATACAGAAGTAAGATCAGGGACAAGATAGGCCCACTCAAAAGTTCCTCGGGTCAGCTCACTGACAGTGATAAGGAAATGTGTAGAATTTTTAACACATACTTCTCTCAGTTTTTACACAGGAGGATACCAGCGATATTCCAGTAATGATAAATTATGTAGAACAGGACGATAATAAACTGTGCACTATTAGGGTCACAAGTGACATTGGTCCTTAGGCAAATAGATAAATTAAAACCTAACAAATCCCAGGCCCTGATGAAACTGTATGCAAGGGTTCTAAAGGAATGTAAAGAGGAGTTAGCACACCTTTGGCTAATCTTTTCAACATATCACTACAAACTGGCATGGTGCCAGATAAGTGGAAATGGCAAATGTGATACCTATTTTCAAAACAGGTGACAGGTCCTTAGCTTTCGAACTATAGACAATAAGGCCTAACCTCCATAGTGGGAAAATTTATGGAAATCAATAATTGCCGAGGCAGTTCGTAGCCACCTTGAAAAGCATAAATTAATCAACGAATCTCAGCATGGTTTTACAAAGGGGCGTTCCTGCCTTACGAATTTATTAACTTTTTTCACTAAGGTATTTGAGGAGGTAGATCATGGTAATGAATATGATATTGTGTATATGGACTTCAGTAAGGCTTTTGACAGGGTCCCACATCAGAGACTATTGAGGAAATTAAAGCACATGGAATAGGAGGAAAAATTTTTTTCCCTGGATAGAGGCATGGTTGACAAATAGGCAGCAGAGAGTTTGCATAAATGGGGAGAAATCAAAAGTGGGGAAGCGTCACGAGCGGTGTTCCACAGGGTCAGTGTTGGGCCCCTGCTGTTCACAATCTACATAAACGACATAGATGAGGGCATTAAAGAGCGACATCGGCAAGTTTGCCGATGACACCAAAATAGGCCGTCGAATTCATTCTGACGAGGACATTCGAGCACTCCAGGAGGATTTGAATAGACTGATGCAGTGGTCGGAGAAGTGGCAGATGCAGTTTAATATAGACAAATGCAAAGTTCTAAATGTTGGACAGGACAATAACCATGCCACATATAAACTAAATAATGTAGATCTTAATATTACGGATTGCGAAAAAGATTTAGGAGTTCTGGTTAGCAGTAATCTGAAACCAAGACAACAGTGCATAAGTGTTCGCAATAAAGTAATAGAATCCTTGGCTTCATATCAAGAAGCATAAATAATAGGAGTCCTCAGGTTGTTCTTCAACTCTATACATCCTTGGTTAGGCCTCATTTAGATTATGCTGCACAGTTTTGGTCACCGTATTACAGAATGGATATAAATTCTCTGGAAAATGTACAAAGGAGGATGACAAAGATGATCCCATGTATCAGAAACCTTCCCTATGAGGATAGACTAAGGGCCCTGAAACTGCACTCTCTAGAAAGACGTAGAATTAGGGGGGATATGATTGAGGTTTATAAGTGGAAGACAGGAATAAATAAAGGGGATGTAAATAGTGTGCTGAAAATGTCTAGCCTAGACAGGACTCGCAGCAATGGTTTTAAGTTGGAAAAATTCAGATTCAGGAGGGAATAGGAAAGTACTGGTTTGGTAATAGAGTTGTGGATGAGTGGAACAAACTCCCAAGTACGTTATAGAGGCCAGAACGTTGTGTAGCTTTAAAAATAGGTTGGATAAATACATGAGTAGATGTGGGTGGGTGTGAGTTGGACCTGATAGCTTGTGCTAACAGGTCGGTTGCCGTGTTCCTCCCTTAAGTCAATGTGACCTGACCTGACTAGGTTGGGTGCATTGGCTTAAGCCGGTAGGGACTTGGACCTGCCTCGCATGGGCCAGTAGGCCTTCTGCAGTGTTCCTTCGTTCTTATGTTCTTATGTTCTAGTAACACTGCCAGTAGTAACACTACCAGTAGTAACAATACCATTAGTAACACTACCAGTAGTGTACCTTCTACAAGTAGTGACACTACCAGTAGTCTAACTTTTATTAGTAGTGACACTACCAGTAGCAATGCTACCAGTAATAACACTGCCAGTAATAACGCTACCAGCAGTAACACTACCGGTAGTGTATCTTCTGCAAGTAGTGACACTACTAGTAGTCTACCTTTTATCAATAGTGACACTACCAGTAGTCTACCTTCTACCAGTAGTGACACTACCAGCAGAAATGCTCCCAGTAGTAACACTGCCAGTAGTAACACTACCAGTAGTAACAATACCAGTAGTAACACTACCAGTAGTGTACCTTCTACAAGTAGTCACACTACCAGTAGTCTACCTTTTATTAGTAGTGACACTACCAGTAGCAATGCTATCAGTAATAACACTGCCAGTAATAACACTACCCGTAGTAACACTACCGGTAGTGTATCTTCTGCAAGTAGTGACACTACTAGTAGTCTACCTTTTATCAATAGTGACACTACCAGGAGTCTACCTTCTACCAGTAGTGACACTACCAGTATTCTACCTTCTGCCAATAGTGACACTACCAGGAGTCTACCTTCTCCAAGGAGCAGCATCACACAGTTGTTTTTCCAGTACTCTACAAACGCTACATTACCAGTATTCGTCTTACGAGTTAGCTGTCTTCCAGCACTTGTCATTCCATCTATAGTTCGTCCCACGGTAGTTACCCAGTATTGGTAGTTAGTGGCTTTGTTGGTGTTTTTCATCGGTACTTGCCCTTCCATGGGTAGTTATCTTTGCAATTACTGTTACCCAATAATCAGTAGTTATCCTTACAGTAGTTATTCTTGAATGAGAACTAATCCTTTCAGAAGAATTATCCTTCCTCTAGGAATGATATTTCCCCAGTAGTCATTCGTCTATCAGTCATTGCTCCATTAGTAGTTACCAGGGCATATTGAGCTTGAAACATATACAGACACTAATGAATGTATTAATAATTTTATAAAAAGAACCCACTGCCTCTATAACAAACATTGCCCTAAAAAAACTAAACAGCTCACAACAAAGAGACTAAATATTCCCTGGCTAACACCCACCATCTTCAGATCCACTAACACAAAGCACCAATATGAAAAACAGTACAGAATGGATCAAATAACTACAGACCAGTGTAAACGTTACTCGTCAGCCCTTACCAGCCTAATAGGAAGGTCTAAAAAATTGTATTATGAAAACAGATTACAAAGCATCAAAGGTGATATAAAAAAAGCCCTGGAAAACCTTATCTGAAATTCTAGGAGCTCAAAGGATATCCAAAAATAAAACAGTCAAATCAACAAATCAGATGAACCCTTACTCCCACCAACTGAAACAGCAAACACACTCAATGTTTTCTTATCCACCATAGGAAAGAACCTAGCGAACAAAATCCCAAGCTCTAATACCCGTCCATCAGACTACCTCACGGGTACCTACCCGCATACACTATTCCTAGGTCCAATCAACCCAACGGAGGTCTCGCTCATCATCAACACCCTTAAAAACAGGGCAGGAGACATAAACAACTTGCCAACTTTTATGTACTAAAAAGCTTCACAGGTACTGTCACCAATTATTGCAACACTCTTTAACAAATTCATTGAATCCTCCACCTTCTTAGCAGTTCTCAAAATAGTGAGGGTCACCCTGATCCACAAAGGTGATCAAGCCGACTTGAATAACTATAGACCAATTTCTAACTTACCACTGCTCTCTAAAATCTTTGGAAAATTAACTCATAGACGGATCTATTCCTACCTCATCTCAAACAACATACTAAACTCCTGTCAGTTTGGATTCAGGAATAAAAAAGCACAAATGACGCTACTATACACATGCTAGAACTGATATATACCGCTCTTGAGAAGAAAGAAGTCCCGCTGGGAATTTTCATTGACTTACGTAAAGCTTTTGATACAGTCCACCATGAACTGCTGTACACTAAATTAACACACTGTGGTATAAGTGGCCACTCCCTCAACTACCTAAAGTCATACCTTAGTAACAGAATCCAATACGTGTGCACAAATGGTGCAAACTCTTCCACACAACCAATCACAGTAGGAGTCCCACAGGGAAGTGTCCTTGGACCACTCCTCTTTCTCATCTACATCAATGACCTACCGAATACATCACAGCTACTCAAACCCATATTATTTGCAGATGACACTACATACGTCTTCTCACACCCAAACCCAGCCGTACTTGCTGAATGCGAATGTACTCACCTATTTGTACTCACCTATTTGTGGTTGCAGGGGTCGAGTCCTAGCTCCTGGCCCCGCCTCTTCACCGGTTGCTACTAGGCCCTCTCTCTCCCCGCTCCATGAGCTTTATCAAACCTCGTCTTAAAACTGTGTATGGTTCCTGCCTCCACTACGTCATTTTCTAAGGCAACTTTTGTGTGTGTGTGTGTGTGTGTGTGTGTGTGTGTGTGTGTGTGTGTGTGTGTGTGTGTGTGTGTGTGTGTGTGTGTGTGTGTGTGTGTGTGTGTGTAGTTAGACTATGTATTGGTGGATAAAGGGTTAATGGGTAGGCTCCAGGATGTACATGTTTATAGAAGGGCAACGGATATATCGGATCATTATTTAGTTGTAGCTACAGTTAGAGTAAGAGGTAGATGGGACAAAAGGAAAATGGAAACAGCAAGTAAGAGAGAGGCTAAAGTTTATAAACTAAGGGAGGAGGAAGTTAGGGTGAGATATAAGCAACTACTGGCAGGAAGGTGGGCTAGTGCAAGTATGAATAGTGAGGGGGTTGAAGAGGGTTGGGATAGTATTAGAATGTAGGGCAGAAGTTTGTGGCTATAGGATGGTGGGTGGAGGAGGAAAGAGGAGTAATTGGTGGAATGATAAAGTAAAGGGTGTGATAAAAGAGAAAAAGGTAGCTTACAATAGGTTTTTACAAAGCAGAAGTGTTATAAGAAGAACAGAGTATATGGAGAGTAAAAGAAAGGTGAAGAGAGTGGTGAGAGAGTGCAAAAAGAGAGTAGATGATAGAGTGGGAGAGACATTGACACGAAATTTTGCTGAAAATAAAAAAAAAGAGTAATGTTATGAGGATAACGAAAAGATTAGGTGACGAAAGATTGGATATCAGAATGGAGGGAGAGAGTATGGCGGAGGTGAATGTATTCAGATATTTAGGAGTTGACGTGTCAGTTGATGGGTCTATGAAGGATGAGGTGAATCATAGAATTGATGAGGGAAAAAGGGTAAGTGGTGCACTTAGGAGTCTGTGGAGATAAAGAACTTTGTCCGTGGAAGCAAAGAGAGGAATGTATGAGAGTATAGTTATACCAACACTTCTGTATGGGTGTGAAGCATGGGTGATGAATGTTGCAACGAAGAGAAGGCTGGAGGCAGTGGAGATGTAGTCTCTGAGGGCAATGTGTGGTGTGAATATAATGCAGAGAATTTGTAGTTTGGAAATTAGAAGGTGTGGGTTTACCAAAACTGTTATCCAGAGGGTTGAGGAAGGGATGTTGAGGTGGTTCGGACATGTGGAGAGAATGGAACAAAAGAGAATGCCTTTGAGAGTGTATAAATCTGTAGTGGAGGGAAGGCGGGATAGGGGTCGGCCTAGGAAGGGTTGGAGGGATGGGGTAATGGAGGTTTTGTGGGCGAGGTTGGCCTGTACATTGCAGAGTCACTTGTTTGCACAGAACTGCTTAATGCCTCAAATGACGTAGTGGAAGTTTTAGCAGTAAAGGTCGAGAACCAAAACCTAGTCATTGTGGTAGTCTACAAGCCTCCGGATGCAACATCCCAGCAATTCCAGGAACAGCTGTTAAAAATTGACCACTGTCTGGAAAATCTTCCAGCTCCTGCACCCAACATCTTGCTCCTGGGGGATTTCAACTTAAGGCACCTAAAATGGAGGAATATAGCAAATAATATTGTTGCAGTAATAACACCAGGAGGCAGCTCTGATGAAAACTCACACTCACACGAGCTTTTAAATCTCTGCACAAAATTCAATTTAAACCAGCAAATAATAGAGCCTACTAGACTGGAGAATACACTAGACCTCATATTCACTAACAATGATGATCTGATAAGAAATGTCACCATATCAAAAACAATATATCAGATCACAACATAATTGAGGTTCAGACATGTATGCGAGGAGCCCCAGACCGACAAAATGAGACTAGTCACGAGGGGAGCATTCACCAAATTCAACTTCAATAACAAAAACATAAAGTGGGACCAAGTAAACCAAGTCCTAACCGATATAAGTGGGAAGATATACTAAGCAACACAGACCCAACTTATGCTAGAACAGATTAACTCGGTGGCACTCGATGTATGCACAAGGCTTATTCCTCTAAGAAAAAGGAGGAGTAGATGTAAAATAGAAAGAGACAGGCGCTCCCTTTACAGGCGACGGAAGAAGAATAGAGCGGCTAAAAGAGGTCAATATATCTGAAATGCGCAGGGAGACACTGGTCAGAGAAATAGCAAGCATCGAACTTAAGCTAAAAGAATCCTTTAGGAGTCAGGAATCGCGGGAAGAACTAAAAGCTATAAATGAAATCGAAAGAAACCCAAAGTATTTCTTCTCCTATGCCAAATCAAAATCGAGAACAACGCCCAGTATTGGGCCCTACTTAAACAAGATGGGTCCTACACAGATGACAGCAAGGAATGAGTGAGCTACTCAAGCCCCAATATGATCAGTTTTTGCAAGCGCCTAACCAGACTGAGAGTCGAAGATAAAAATGAATTTTTTATGAGAGAGCCAAAAATTTTGATTAACAAGCCTATCCGATGTTACCCTGACGCCAAATGACTTCGAACAGGCGATAAAGGGACATCCCCATGCACTCTGCCCCAGGGCAGATCTGGAATTCTGTGTTCATCAAGAACTGCAAGAAGCCCTATCACGACCCTTTTCCATCCTATGGAGAGGGAGCATGGACACGGGGGTCGTCCCTCAGTTACTAAAAACAAGACATAGCCCCACTCCACAAAGGGGCAGTAAAGCAACAGCAAAGAACTGCAGACCAATAGCACTAACATCCCATATCATAAAAATCTTTGAAAGGGTCCTAAGAAGCAAGATTCACCACCCATCTAAAAACCCCATCAGTTACACAACCCAGGGCAAAAGGGGGTTTAGAACAGGTGTCCTGTCTGTTCAACTACTGGATCACTACGACAAGGTCCTAAATGCACTAGAAGCAAAAAGAATGCAGATGTAATATATACAGACTTTGCAAAAGCCTTCGACAAGTGTGACCATGGGGGTAATAGCGCACAAATGCGCGCTAAAGGAATAAAAAGGAAAAGTCGGTCGATGGATCTATAATTTCCTCACTAACAAAACACAGAGAGTAGTCGTCAACAGAGTAAAGTCCGAGGCAGCTACGGTGAAAAGCTCTGTTCCACAAGGCACAGTACTAGCTCCCCTCTTGTTCCTCATCCTCATATCCGACATTAGACAAGGATGTCAGCCACAGCACCGTGTCTTCCTTTGCAGATGACACCCGAATTTGCATGCAGTGTCTTCCATTGCAGACACTGCAAGGCTCCAGGCGGACATCAACCAAATCTTTCAGTGGGCTGCAGAAAACAATATGAAGTTCAACGATGAGAAATTTCAAATACTCAGATATGGTAAACATGAGGAAATTAAATCTTCATCAGAGTACAAAAAAAATTCTGGCCACAAAATAGAGCGAAACACCAACGTCAAAGACCTGGGAGTGATTATGTCGGAGGATCTCACCTTCAAGGACCATAAACATTGTATCAATCGCATCTGCTAGAAAAATGACAGGATGGATAATGAGAACCTTCAAAAATAGGGAGGCCAAGCCCCTGATGACACTCTTCAGGTCATTTGTTCTATCTAGGCTGGAATATTGCTGCACTCTAACAGCACCTTTCAAGGCAGGTGAAATTGCCGACCTAGAAAATGTACAGAGAACTTTCACGGCGCGCATAACGGAGATAAAACACCTCAATTACTGGGAGCGCTTGAGGTTTCTAAACCTGTATTCCTGGAACGCAGGAGGGAGAGATACATGATTATATACACCTGGAAAATCCTAGAGAGACTAGTACCGAACTTGCACACGAAAATCACTCACTACGAAAGCAAAAGACTTGGCAGACGATGCACCATCCCCCAATGAAAAGCAGGGGTGTCACTAGCACGTTAAGAGACCATACAATAAGTGTCAGGGGCCCGAGACTGTTCAACTGCCTCCCAGCACACATAAGGGGGATTACCAACAGACCCCTGGCAGTCTTCAAGCTGGCACTGGACAAGCACCTAAAGTCAGTTCCTGATCAGCCGGGCTGTGGCTCGTACGTTGGTTTGCGTGCAGCCAGCAGCAACAGCCTGGTTGATCAGGCGCTGATCCACCAGGAGGCCTGGTCACAGACCGGGCCGCGGGGGCGTTGACCCCCGAAACTCTCTCCAGGTAAACTCCAGGAGGGGCTTGGACTTCCAGCAAGCGTGCGTGAGCGTATTTGATAGGAGTGAATGGAAACAAATGGTTTTTAATACTTGACGTGCTGTTGTAGCGTGAGCAAGGTAACATTTATGAAGGGATTCAGGGGAACCGGCAGGCCAGACTTAAGTCGTGGAGATGGGAAGTACAGTGTCTGAACTCTGAAGGAGAGGTGTTAATGTTGCAGTTTTATAACTGTAGTGTAAGCGCGCCTCTGGCAAGACAGTGATGGAGTGAATGATGATGAAAGTTTTTCTTTTTCGGGCCACCCTGCCTTGGTGGGAATCGGCCAATGTGTTAATAAAAAAAATTGTGAGTGAGATAAACAACTTACGAAAGCCTTGGGAACGACTGGATTTGTCAGTTAAAAACAAAGTAAGAGAGTTAGTTGAAGGAGAACTAGAGGTAATGGGTACCTGGAGTTTACCTGGAGAGAGTTCCGGGGGTCAACGCCCCCGCGGCCCGGTCTGTGACCAGGCCTCCTGGTGGATGAGAGCCTGATCAACCAGGCTGTTATTGCTGGCTGCACGCAATCCAACGTACGAGCCACAGCCCGGCTGATCAGGTAGATGGCGGGAATGTTTTGAGGAACTTTTAAATGAGGATGAGGAAAGGAAGGCGGTAAATTCAAGCACTGGCCAGGGAGGTATTACGTAGAATGAAAGGGG
>NC_069411.1:67257626-67265126 GCF_026875155.1 Cherax quadricarinatus | reverse complement strand
ATTTTTTCGTTAATACCCACAAACAATCCACAATTTCTTTACAACACAAGTCTAGACATTTTTCTCGTTTAACTATTTATCCCAGGGCATCCCCACGAAGTAACCTTCTCTCTCTCCCCCTCCCCACCCTCCCGAACCCTCACCCCTCAACCCCGCACCTCACAATTTTCACTCATAACCCAATTTTTCTCGTTTTAACTATTTCATCAGAAAGTCACCACAACACTTATAACCACTTTTTGAAAATTCACTAGTCACAATTTTACTATTACGAAGTTAATACGCACACACACCTCACTTTACTTTGAATCCTTCAAAACACTTCATAAATCATTTGAATTCAAAAAAAAACCTTTGACATTTCCAAACAACACTAAAAACATTCCAAAATATCTTTTTTTGAAACCCCAAAAAAGTTTGACATCTTAATTATCGCATTTACACATTTCATTAAATTACAAATCATCCCCCCAAATCCTCCTCAGTTAGACTTCCAATTTTTCCAAAAACAAACTCAAAAACACTTTACTTTGAACATCCCCAAAAAACACATCAATTCCTTTAAATACCCCAAAAAATCATTCAAACACCCCAAATCCCCTTAAATACCCCCAGAACCCCTTCATAAGTACTCTTTTTTTATTTTTTTTTTATTTAAAAATTTGAGCAACTACAAGGTAAAAAAAAATACAGATAAGAGCGGGCATGCCAAAGCCACTTTATATGCATAGCATTACGGGCGGGGCTTAAAATTAACTTTAAGATGAACTAAGCAATGATGCATCAGTGAAAAAATTTTAAATGAAACGTTATAAAAAGCAAAAGTGAGTATTACAAAGACAGGTCTTGGTTGTAGCATTGTTGTAATTCAGTAGAATGGAGTATTCTGTTAGGTAGTGTATTTAAAAAAATAATAAAAGTTAGATTGGGTTTTGGGTTTTAAAAATTTATGTGATATAATTTGAAAAAACTTTAAGTTAAATTTATAAGGTTCTTTAATCAGTATTTTTTTGGTTTTGGGGGAGTAAGTGTCTTTGAGAAGAGACTTGAATTTATAAACAGGTTGTTTCTTTTTATTTAGGGGTTAATGATTTCCCGATTTTAGGGCCTTTTATGTGCATTGAGTTTTTGCAGTGTGGGGATGGACACGGGGCATAAAAGAGGATCTGTGCCTTGTGTTAGGGCATGTGTTTTGTTGAGGTTGGCAAGGAGATGTTTGGGGGGGGAGGGTTAAAAATCAGAGTTAAGTGTTCTATGTTGAAATAGGTGCAGAAATTTTAAAGTATGAATGTTTTGTATTGAGTAGGTTTATGTATTGAATATTGGGGAGTGTGCTGCTATAGTGAAAATTTGTTTATTCTAACTGCAGCCTTTTTTTGGGGTAATTGTGGTCTGAGTTTTTTTATTGTTTTTTGGCCCATGCACAAATTTCCCATAGGTGAGATAGGGGAAATAAGAGAGTGTTTTTAGGGCCAGGGGGGCGCTGGGGAGCATAGTACCGTATCTTCGATGTTTTTGCCTACAGTCTTGGAAAATTTTCTTAGAAATTTGTTGATATGTGTATGAAATTTGAGTTATTATCAAGGGGATTCCTAAAGATTTTCCCCTCTGTTAGCTTTGTGATAGGTGCCCTTTATCATTATGTTAAAGGGACATTGTACTCTGTTACCAAACTGAATGAAGTAGGTTTTGTAAAATGTTTAGTGTAAGTTTGTTAGCCCTTTATCCAGGTGATATTTTCGAAATTCGGTATTTACAGTATTGGCTAGCGGACTGGGCTCGGGTGGGAGAAGACGTATGTAGTGTATCTGCAAATAGTGTGGGTTTGAGTAATTGCGAAGCATTTGGGGGGTCTTTTATGTATGGAAAAAGAGAAGGGGGGGGGGCCAAAGGGGCATTTCCCTGTGGGACACCAACTGAAATTGGTTGTGCAGAAGAGTTTGCCCCATTTGCATACACATATTTGGTTTTTGTTTCTGAGGTATGACTTGAGGTAGTTTTAGGGTGCCCCCTTTTACCATTGTGTGACAATTTTACGGGAGCAAATCATGGTTAACTGTATCAAAAACTTTGTAAGTCATGAAGACCCCCGGGGACTTTTTTTTTCCTATTGCAGGTTATATGTTTTAGCATGTGTTTAATGCATCTTGTATTTTTATTTTGGCCGAATCCAATTTGGGAGGGGTTGAGTATGTTTTTGGGGGATAAGGTGGAGTAGATTGTTTTTGAAATAATTTTTTTGAAGATTTTTAGAGAGGGTTTAAATTGGATATTGACCCATAGTTATTCAACTTGTTTGGTCTCCTCCTTTTTGGTAGGGGGGACCTTGCATTTTGGTACTGTGGGAAGTGGAGTTCAATGGATTTGTTAAAAAGTGTTGCAATGATTGGTGTAGCACTTGTGCCCCTTTTTTTTTTTAAAAAGGGGGGTAAGGTTTTAAATCTCCTGCCTTGTTTTTTAGCGGTTGATAATAAAGGGGGACTTCGTATGGGTTAGTCGGAGGAGAACAGTGTGTTCGGGTAGTTGCCAGGAGGGAGTCATTTGGGGGGTATCGAGCTTGGGATATTTTGGGAAGGTTTTGTCTTTGTGGAGAAGAAGTCATTGAGTCTGTTTGTGTTTTTTGTTGGTGGGGGGTTGGGGTTCATCGATTTTGTAATTTTATTTCCTTTCGTGATTCTTTTTTGTTTGAATTTTGATAGGTTTTCCCGGTCTTTTTTTATCACTCGTAAAATTTGGGAAAACTGTTTCATAATACAATTTTTTGCCCTTCTTATCAGGGGTTGGTTGACGAGTAAAGTTTTGTTTTGGGCCCGGTTATGTGACCCCTTCTGTATGTTTTTCATATTGGTGTTTTGTTTTATGGTTTGAGAAGCTGGGGTTAACAGGGACTGTTCGTCTCTTAGCTGTATTGTTTAGTTTTTTTGGGCAGTGCTTTTTAAGAGGTTTTGGGGCTTTTTTAGAAAATTATTAATACTTGTCAATATCTGTTAATTTCTAGCTCATGTGCCCGTCAATGTTTGCTACGCTGTTGTGAAGTTTTAATGGGTGCCTCATTGTGAAGCTGAAGGTGACTTTTGTAGTGTCTTGGGGTAATTTACCCGAGTTGTTTTGAGAAAAGTAGGGTAGTGGGCTGTGGTATTTTCTGTAAAATGCCCGATTTTTTAAAGGGGTATGGTGTTTGGGCCAGTTGGTCAAGTGGGAAACACTAGCTCTGTAATCTTTGTAGGTTTTGTTATGTTGGTGCAACATACGTTATCATTGTGTTTGTGAATTCAGTAACGTGTGGGTCCCGGTCTTGCAGGGATTTATATTGAAGTCACCTGGAGTGTAAGTATCTTTGTTCATCGTGCATCATTTCTACTTCCCAGGTTTTGCTAAATTGGCTAAGGGTTTTACTGTGGAACTCTGTAAATGTTTATCAATGTAGGGTTTTTGTAGGTATTTTTGGGTTTTAATTTGGTATTATAATTCCCTGTTATCCCTTGTGAAGTATTGTGATACATTTAGTTGGTCTGAGTGTATTGGCTGTGCCCCCCCCTTGTTGGGGCCCCAAAGTTGTGTATGGCTGTGTAACCGGAATGGCATAGACATCTGTACTACAGGCTTTACCCAGGTTTCATTAGTGTAATGATGGAATATTGGATGTGGGGAATTTAGTAATGCTTGGGGTTTCCGTTTAAGCTTGTTTAAAAGATTGATATTGTAGTTAAAGATTTTATGTTTTTGTTGGGACTGGAAGTCCCCTTGATTGTTTGCAGGTGTAATTACAGTAACTGTTTGATATTTAAGTATTAAATAAGGGTTGGGATAGGTCAATGCTTTATCATAAGATTTTTAGTGAATCTATGTTAGAATTATATAAAACAAAGTAAATAGTCTTAAGCTAAAAAAAAGCCCCGAATTATTTAACAAATGTAAAAAAAGCACATCATTTTAACACCTTCAAAAAAAAAACCCTTTTAATAAACCCCAAACACATTTGAGTACCCCCAAATTAAAACCCCTGAATATACTAAAACACCCCTGAATACACTCAAAACACCACCCCAAAAACCCTAAAAAGATAACACCCACATCCCACAACACCCATCACAAAAAACCCACATCACCCCCAACCCCCCAATTTTTTTTGTTTTAACTAATTTCATCAGAAAATCACAAAAAACAACACACTTATAATCACTTTTTAACACCTAGTTCGACAAAAAAACCCACAACCCACAAAAACCCAACCCCCAACACCCACCCCACAATTTTTTCTCGTTTTTTTAAATAATTCATCAGAAAAAGTCCACAACAAAAACCCCTTTTAACATCTTTTCGGTACCTTTGTTTGCAACAACACCCCCAAAAACCAAATCCCAAAAACCCGGCCATGGTCATGGACCGGTCATGGACCGGGCCCCGGGGGCGTTGATCCCCGGATAACCTCCAGGTAACTCCAGGTAACCCCCATCACCCACCCCCACAAACACCAACCACTCCCCACCCCACAACACACAACCCAATACCCCCAACCCCCCAATTTTTTTTTTCGTTTTAACTAATTTCTCAGAAAGTACAACAAAAAACACCACAACACCCCCTCCCACATCACCCCCAAAACCCCCAAAAACCCACATCCCCCAATTTTTTTTCTTTTAACTAATTTTATAGAAAAAGTCACAAAAACAACCACTTATAACATTTTTTTTCGGTATCTTAGTTCGAAAAACACCCACAACACCCCCATCCGCAACACCCCCAAACCACATCACCCACACCCCACAACACCCACAACCCACATCACCCACACCCCACAACAACACAACCCACATCACCCACAAGTGAGTGTGGAAACGGGTGATCAAGAATTACCAGCGTTTGGTTAACAAGTGAAATGTGGGGCACCGTAATGTGAGAGTGAAAAAGTTAATAGGCAAAAGGAGAAAGAAAAAATAAAATATACAACAAGGGAAGGTGGCAGTAGGCCTACTGAAGCAGTGACGTCACAACAGTTGTATGCCATTATACATATAAAGTGTAACACCGAATGTGAAGTGTATTCTGTAATAGTGAAAAGTGAAATCACTTGAGGAACGCGGGATGCATGAGCATATATTGATTATAAACATCACGGGTGAAGGAGGTACAAAATAGTGAGAGAAGGCCTATGTACGACCACTACGTCATCAGCTTCTGGCAACTTGTCATCACACCGCTGTCAGTGCAAGTATTCCACCTGTTGAGGTTCCATATTGCAAGATTGAGTCTGGTCCTGCATCACTGTTAGATACAGGTCACTCACTCCTGCAAGCCATTACCAGAATTAGAGTAGAAATAGCATAGAGGACAGTGCAAGGTGTAAAGCGGTAGTGAGGGATATGTCAGACACTTAAGCTGAGACAAGCTAAATTTTACAACTAGCTACTTTCTGAATTTTAGAAGTTTGAATCGATAAGTGTTACAAGTATTGGTAAGCTTAGAATTACTGGTATCTACCGGTATTTATTAGCAGTATGAATACTTAGAAGTGGGGGCACACACCACCACACACACAACACACACACACACACACACACACACACAACACACACACACACACACACACACACACACACACACACACGCACACACACACGCACACACACATACACATACACACACACACACACATACACACACAAATAGGTGAGTACACACAACACCACACACACACACACACACAACACACACACACATGCACACAACACACACACACACGCACACACACACACACACACACAACACACACACACCCCAACACACCACACACACACACACACACACACACACACACACACACACACACATGACACACACACACAACACACACACACACACACACACACATGAACAACACACACAAACAACACACACACACACAACCCCACACAACACACACACACACCACACAACAACACACACACACACACACACACCACACACACACAACACACACACACACACACACACAGTAGCGATCAGTGAAGAGGCGGGGCCAGGAGCTCGGACTCGACCCCCAAAACCTCAACTAGGTGAGTACAACTAGGTGAGTACACACATACACACACACACCCACACACACACACACACACAACACACACACACACACACCACCACCAAGTGCAAAGTCATGAAGATTGGGGAAGGGCAAAGAAGGCCGCAGACGGAGTACAGTCTAGGGGGTCAGAGACTACAAACCTCACTCAAGGAAAAAGATCTTGGGGTGAGTATAACACCAGGCACATCTCCTGAAGCGCACATCAACCAAATAACTGCTGCAGCATATGGGCGCCTAGCAAACCTCAGAACAGCATTCCGACATTCTTAATAAGAAATCATTCAGGACCCTGTACACCGTGTATGTTAGGCCCATATTGGAGTATGCGGCACCAGTTTGGAACCCACACCTAGCCAAGCACGTGAAGGAAACTAGAGAAAGTGCAAGGTTTGCAACAAGACTAGTCCCAGAGCTAAGAGGTATGTCCTACGAGGAGAGGTTAAGGGAAATCAACCTGACGACACTGGAGGACAGGAGAGATAGGGGGGACATGATAACGACATACAAAATACTGAGAGGAATTGACAAGGTGGACAAAGACAGGATGTTCCAGAGATTGGACACAGTAACAAGGGGACACAGTTGGAAGCTGAAGACACAGATGAATCACAGGGATGTTAGGAAGTATTTCTTCAGCCACAGAGTAGTCAGTAAGTGGAAAAAGTTTGGGAAGCGATGTAGTGGAGGCAGGATCCATACATAGCTTTAAGCAGAGGTATGATAAAGCTCACGGCTCAGGGAGAGTGACTAGTAGCGATCAGTGAAGAGGCGGGGCCAGGAGCTCGGACTCGACCCCCGCAACCCCAACTAGGTGAGTACAACTAGGTGAGTACACCCACAATTTTTTTTCTCGTTTTAACTAATTTCATCAGAAAGTCACAACAACCCACAACTTATAATCACACCTTTGAATAACCTCAAAACACCATTTGAGTACTCCCAAATACACCACTGAATATACTAAAACACCACTGAATACACTCAAAAAAACCACCAAAAACACCATAAAACTAAGATCAACACCCACATCCCACAACACCCACACCCACAACAACCCCCATCCACATCACCCACAACCCACATCACCAACAACCCACAATTTTTTCTCGTTTTAACTAATTTCATCACAAAGTCACCGAACCTAACCTAACCTAACCTATCCTAACCTATCCTAACTTAACCTAAAAATAACCTAACCTAACCTAACCTGACCTAACCTAACCTAACCTAACCTAACCTAACCCAACCTAACCGAACTGAACTGAACCGAACCGAACCTAACCTAACCTAACCTAACCTAACCTATCCTAACTTATCCTAGCTAACCTAACCTAACCTAATTTATCCTAACCTAACCTAACCTAACCTAACCGAACCTAAAACCCAAACCTAACCCAACCCAACCCAACCCAACCCAA
>NC_069411.1:67212775-67257126 GCF_026875155.1 Cherax quadricarinatus | reverse complement strand
AGACCCTTCGAGATGAAACTGGTGGGGAGAGGGCTTTCACACTGTCGGATCCCCAGGCTTGAAATCGGTATGATGTCAGCCCCCTTTCCTACACGGGGATTTGCCACTCGCCAAGTTCGGTTGACGACCCTCAGGACAGCTGCATGGCTAGAATGGCCAGACTGAGTGATCATGCCATAGGTGATACCATCATGCCCTGGTGCAGTGTCCCGATGAGATGTGAAGGCTGCCTGGAGCTCCGGGTCATGAAGTCTTCATCCATGAGTCCTTAGCCTGGCATGCCGCTTGGATCACCATCATCCTTCTAGGAAGGAGGGTGGCTTGGAGGTCCTGGAGATCCTGAGGCAGTTGACCATGGCCCGCTCTGGAGGTAAAAAGGCCACCAGACGTTCTGCCCCCATTGAGGGGTCTGGGTGCAATCGAGCCACACTGCGAAAACTCCCCAGTGGCCAATCGTAACTGGTCAAAATCTCAGATAAGGTGGAGGAGTAGCTGGGGGAGGCGCATCGCTCGAACCATTTAGCCTGCTGGACCTGTGCGAGACATGGCATGCATGCCGCACCATTTCCCTGAGCAGATGCACGACTCAGCCTTTGGGATTATGCCTGTGCATCTTGCGTACGACGTTGATGCGGTGGCTCTGCTCCCTGATGTCCTCATTGTAAAACCACCAGCCCACGTTGTATCCCCTCCACCTTTAATCTTAGGTATGGCTCCCCTCGCTGCACATGTGAAGGCCGCCTGCAAGCTTTGAGCCGCCTCATCTGGGTCTTCCGGAAGAGGAGACACTGTCCACCAGTGCTCGATGCCCTCCTGGAAGCACTACCAGTCGGCCTTCTTGAGTTTTCCATCGGGGGGAAGGTGTGGGGAGCGGGCACCGCTGGACCATCAGCATGGTGACCACTGCAAAGTGATCACTGGTGAGAGGGGGATGCCCTCCCATCTTGCACTCAAGGGCAACTGCCTAGAGATGAGTGTGATGCCCAGGACGTCCAGGCGGCCACCGTAGAGATAGGTTGGCTCACAATTGTTGAGGAGGGCGATCTCAGGGACCTCCCCAGCACAGCTGCAAGTGCCTCCCAGCTGCGTTGGTAGGAAGTCAGAAGAAAGTATTGGGTGGTGGGGACTGACATCCTCTGCCACAACAAGACCCTCCCCGGGGGGGTAGTGCGCCACCTCTGAAATATCAAGGGTGTACCGAGAGCTTCTGTAAATGTTGTAAAAAACCCTGAGAGGTCCTCCGGCAGGTGCAGGGTGACAGCCTGAACTTCCACAAACCCCCTCCACAGTTGATGGGGTCAGTGGAGATTGAATGAGGGGCAGTGGTCCTGACGTAGATCCCCCGTGCCCCTGCCAGTTCCTTCCAGGCGCTGAAGGTAAGCCGGGATACATGGCTGCATTTGATGTGACGAATTGGTGTCTCCTGGAACAGGAAGACATCATCCTCATCCTGAACTGCAGCTTCAATCACTAAGTGAATTTTCTACTGCAGCTCGCAAATGCTCTACTGGAGGATCTTCAAGAGCCGCAGAGGAGGCCCTCTGACTCCACCCTCTGCCGGGGACCGTCTTTCCGTTGTTGGTGACTCTGGGGCCTCTTCCATCATGGACTGGAAGGACTCCTGGATGATGGCTTGAAGTTCCATTGATCCTTCCTGTCCAGTAAGACCACAACCATCATCCACTAACAGGAGCTGCGGGCAGGCGCCCTGTCCTCTGCCGACGACAGTAGGAGCGCTGAGATGACCCCGAGGGTTTTTTCTTCAGTCGAGTGGGAAATGAGTCTACTATTACCTCTGTTTTGTTGAGCTGGACGACACATCGAGTCAAGGCTGAGTCACGGGGAATGTCTGGGTGGCTGTCGAAAACAGCATAAGCCGGTGCACCCTGGGTCCAGCCTGAGTGGCCATGGGCTTCCGGGGGTCCCCTGGCAGGGAACCTCTGCCTGACTCTGGCCGCTCACAGTAGGGGCCTGCCCTTGGGGAAGAGGCCTGCTGGTGGGATGGCAAGGAATGATGGTGCCCAGCTAGGGCTTGGCTTGGCAGTGTTCCTGGCCTGTGGGTGTTTTATCCCATTGATTCCCGTCTTCCTGGCCACTTTGCTGCCTGACCCCCAGTTGACCTTGCTGCTGCAAGCCTGTGCCTGCCCCCTGAAAGCCACTGCTGGGAGCCCAGTGAAAGGGAAAATCGTTCTTATTGCCCTCCTGTGGTATCCAGGGTACCGCAGTTTGAGCCCATACTCACTGTTGCTGGGTGCTTTCAAGGCTGGTGGCATTAGGGCTGCCATGTCGTTCTGGTGATGAACCTGCTGCCAGTGCTGCACCATCCCCGGACAGCTCCAGTTCCAGGCAGGGGTGGCTCTTTGAGCAGCTGGCACACTTGGGCTCCAGCGAAAGGTTTCGCCAACCACTGTTTGAGGATTGCAAGGGCAGTCCTTCGAGTCGTGTGCCTTGCTGCACACACCACACTTCTTCTCTTGCTGGCAGGGGGCTGTAATATGATTGAACCCCTGACAGTTGAAGCATTTTATTGGGCCCGACATATATGGTTGGGTCTTGAATCTTCCCCAGACCTCAAGGCCCAGGTGCATGGGAAGTGGAACTTTGTGGTGCATCAGCACCTGGCGGGTGGGCACCTTGTTTACTGGGGCAGTGAGTCTCTCCGCCTTGATAAATTGGGCACTTCCAAAATGGGGTCCAGTGGGAGCGGCACAGGGACTGTTAAGAGCACCCCCTTGTACACCTCTGAAGCAACCAGTTCTGTTGAGAAAGGGTTTTTACCAGCTAAGTTTATAGTTTAAATATAGTGAAAACTTAGCTTAGAAAGACAGCTCATCGCCTGCACAGCCACCCCTGCAGGCGAGGTTTTGAGAAGCTGCCGAAGATCACTTTTCAATGGGCTGAAAAAAATTTTATATTATGTAAACAATAAATTACCCCTAGGGGGTTTTTATATAAGCATATTTCATTCAGTGATGGCTGACTTATGTACTTGTGTAACTCAAAAGTCTGCACCTCACTGCTGACTATATGTTGCTTACAAACTCCTTGCGACACAAGAACTGCGTAGTCCCCCGTACTACAAGAAATAAGTAACCCACATTGCTCTTGTAGCATGAGCTATGGTGTTCTTCACACCTTCGACAGATATCGGTGACTTTATTGAAGCTGAAATGTCCCCTTTGGATGTCCACATCTTCCATAGTCTAGAAATACACACACTGGTACACTATGTTCCACAAGATTTGTCTTTATTGTTCACAATCTTATCACTAAAGAAGCTGATCACACTTCTCTGTAAGTGTTTATTGTGTTTTGTGAGACACTTTGTTCACACTAACACATGGATCAGTGTTCATTGTTGGTTATCCTAGCATCAGTGTGACTCTCAGTAGAGTCAAAAGTAATCTGAAGATGTCACGGCATCCTTCACCTCACTACCCCTAGCACATAAAGGAAAAGCTGACATAGTATTTTTTGCTTCCTTGCCACTACTTCCTCCATGAAGCAAAGGAGAATGCTTGAATCTTGCTGTCTTAAGCAAAAGACAACAATGTACACACTTTACCATGGTAATAAAGTGGAGCAGGATTTTCCTTAATTGCCCCTGCTAAGGACTTTCCCAGGAGCATTGGTCGCTTGCCCCATGTTGACCAAGTCGCATACTCGTACTGCATCTGGGACAATTACTCGCTGCAGCAGTAAACAAGATGCTTGCCCCTTCGGGAGAGGGCTGGGCCCCTCAGGGCTGAAAGGGGCTGAAGGGGGCTGATACCCCCTCCTGGAGAAAATTTCTCCACACTGGAGGGCGGCGGAGGTTGCTGCAGGTGTACTATTCATCACTTAACATTAATTTGATTTTCTCACTCGCCACCACTGCTGCTTGTCTTTTCTGAACAGCTTTAGTCTGTGTGGTTTCTGGAGAATCATTAATTTTTGTTTTAAAACACTTTTGTAATTCTAACGGCACTAGTTTATTGTCCGCTTGTTCATTACACCTTTGCTTAAAACATCAACTGTCCTGATGATTCCATTTGCATCAGGGTATATGGTCACAATTTTCAAGGGCCCTTGGGACCTCGGCAATCATGCATAATCACTAGTCACCAGTTTTTAGGACTTATGAATTTATGGAACACCAGCTCCATAGAAGTGTTCTCTCAATTAGGTGAGATAGTCTTCTCGCCAAATTTTCTTTCATCGTCCAATCACTTTATTAAGGTGTTTGAATTTACGTCTGAGTTGCTCAGGTTCGAAATAAGTAGGATCCTCTATGATTTCTTTATCATTCATGGGAGGAACAGGTTCGAGCCTTCTGCCATGGAGTAAATGAGATGGACTTAACACTTCTAAATTGTCCAGATCATCGGTAACATAAGTTAGAGGTCTGTTGTTGACTATTTTCTATTTCAGTCACAACTGTACGGAATTCTTCTAAGTCTATTCTCTGACGATGTAGAGTCTTCCTTAAACAATGTTTTACAGTGCCGATCATTCTTTCATAAAATCCGCCATGCCATGGACATTTAGAAGGAATGTATCTCCAACGACAACTGCGTTGATTCAGCATCTGTTGTACTTCTGGTTGCATTGTCTGAAATCATCAGTCTGGGACATGCCCTTCTGGCTGCAAACCTTCTGAATAATTTGATAAAGGTTTCAGCAGACATGTCAGTGGCTACTTCTAGATGTACTGCTCTAGTCGTAGCACATGTGAACAAACAGATGTACACCTTGATGGGAACTTTGTCAACTGTTTTAGTTAAAATTATTGGTCCAGTGTAATCTACACCTGTCGCCTCAAATGGAGTGATATGACAAACTCTTTCAGAGGGATATGGAGGTGGACCTGGATACTGACATACTTGCATATCGTAGTGACGACAAGTAATACAGTCCCTTATTTGTTTTTTCACACTTTGTCGACCTTGAGGTATCCAGTACGATTGTCGTATATGACAAAGTGTGTCAGCTACCCCACCATGTAACACGTTACTGTGGGCGTTTTGAACAATCAGTTTTGTTAGCCAATGATTCTTGGGGATCAATATTGGATGTATGGCTTCTTTAGGTAATGAAGAATTGTGAATTCTTCCTCGACATCTTATAATCTTTTCTGAGTCGAGATAAAGTCCTAAAGAATTAATCATGACAGGTTTCTTTGGGGATTTATCTTGTATATCATTATCGCTCCAGATCACGGTTTTATCAATAGTGAGATGATCAAGTACTTTGTTGAGATAGACAGCTAATTTTGTACCTACATAGAGTGCTGTCAGTTCCAATTGTGGTACTGTTCTGACCTTCAAGGGTGCTACCCTGGCCTTTGAAGTAATTAGTGTACTTCCTTCAGCAGTACTCATGTAAGCTACAGCGCCATAACCTCTGGTTGACGCATCACAGAACACATGTAATGTGTACTTGTTTCCCTCTTGACCTATTTGTCTGGGAAATTTAATTTGATAAAGTTGTTTAAACTCCCTGGATATTTCATCCCATGCTTGACTCATTTCTAGAGGCAAGTTCTCATCCCATCCAATTTTGAGCTTCCATGCATCTTGCATAAGCATTTTACCCTTTATGGTAATTGGTGAGACGAGTCCTAGAGGATCAAAACATTGTGATACCTCTGACAGTAAACTACGTTTAGTGAGTGTACTGCATGATTTATTGTTTATCCTTTTGAGACTCAAAGCATCTTCCTGTGTGTTACAATTAAGTCCCAGCATATTGTTGCAATCAGGAATTTCAGTTTCAGGGAAATCTTCTTTGATAAGTTCCCTTAATTGCTTTGAATTAGTATACATCATTAGAGGCATATTTGCTTCTTTCATCTCCTTGTTAGCTTCTCTGTATAATGATTTCAAATCCCCCTCTTTATTCACACTACCTTGAAGATTGTCCACATAGAAACTTTTCTTTAAGATTTCTTTGAAGGGACTTTCAGATTTCTTCAAATGTGCATTTAGAGTAGCTTCTAGTAAGAATGGAGAGGATGCTGCACCAAATAATACTGATTTGAAACGATAAGTTTTCACAGGACTTTGAGGGTCATGTCGATTTTCAGGCCACAAGAATCGAGTATAATCTCTATCTATTTCTTGTAGTCCTACTCTTAAGAAAACTTTGGAAATATCAGCCGTGTAGGCATATGGGTTTGTGCGAAATTTCATAAGCACGTCTCCAAGCTTCTCAGTTAGTGAGGGTCCGGTCATCAGACAATCATTAAGACTCGCTACATCTTTATTTGCACGTGCGCTGCAATTATATACAACACATAGTGGAGTGGCATCAGAATCTTTTCTGACTCGATGGTGCGGGAGATAATGAGCTTCTGTCTTCAACTTATCTTCGACTATTTCCTCAATGAATTTGTTGTCCAACTGTTCTTGTATGATATTATCATAGACAGTCAGTAGCTCTGGATTCTTCCTGAGCTCATGTATTTGTGCTTTCATTTGTCCGAAAGCCATGCGATAATTGCTAGGCAGATGTGGTGGATTTAATTTCCATGGTAACCTAACCCAATACTGTCCATCTTTATATTTGACAGTGTCCAAATATTGGCTATAAGTCTGAGACTCCTGTGGGCTTGGTTTATTTACATCAATACCAATCGCGTCTAAATCCCACAACTTATCAACTGGTTCATTCATTTCTTCCAGAAATGATCCTTTTTGCTGGGGTACATGTTTAAAGCGGTTATTCTCGTAACTAGTACATTTTCCACTGAATCAAAATCAGTTTCTTTCCCACTTTGAGAGAGAATGGGACCACATATCATGTGGCCTCCTGCTGTTTGCAGCAAGTGAACATCATGTTTACTTACTATATTTTGCACAAAAGAGTGATAATAATCACTTCCAATGATTAAATCAATTGTACTAATAGTGTCCGTCTGTATGTCAGGACAGGCTAACTTGACCTTAGCTGCTTTCAGTGTTGCAACTGTTTCTTTTAATCCCTGGATCTGCACAGACTTAGGCAAATCATCTACTACCACAGCTTCTACTGTCTTTTTCCTGTTTCCTAGAACAACGGTGATTCTGGCTAGGTCATATGTCTGTTTACCTGGAGTACCTGGAGAGAGTTCCGGGGGTCAACGCCCCCGCGGTCCGGTCTGTGACTAGGCCTCCTGGTGGATCAGAGCCTGATCAACCAGGCTGTTGCTGCTGGCTGCACGCAAACCAACGTACGAGCCACAGCCCGGCTTATCGGGAACTGACTTTAGGTGATTGTCCAGTGCCAGCTTGAAGACTGCCAGGGGTCTGTTGGTAATCCCCCTTATGTGTGCTGGGAGGCAGTTGAACAGTCTCGGGCCCCTGACACTTATTGTATGGTCTCTTAACGTGCTAGTGACACCCCTGCTTTTCATTGGGGGGATGGTGCATGTGGCATGCAAAGAGTACGTACCTTTAGTCGCGAGCATGGACACACCCTCATACAGGATCTTCCCCCAACCAGCGGCACCCAGTTGCTAAGAGTTGATGATGGGCCCCATCGTTCAACTAGTGTCAGGTTCCAGCCAATCCGAAGGTAGGGATGGCAACTGCAGATGTTAGTGGATCCCGCTCACCTGTTGCCCTTGTCAGTCCCCATTTAGGCTGGTTGAAGCACGGTCTGCTATCTTGTGGCTTCTATTTTGCTTGCTACTGACGTGACTATACTTATTACTGTACCTAGTGTACATATTGCTTTTCTAAATTGGTGAAGGATAATCTAAGTCTAACTTTTGCTGCTGTGTTTATTTGCTTCCCTTACACTGGGATCACGGCATTTGGCAACCTAGGTTGTACTATGGGTAGCCTGTCCGAGGGCTGCGCTGGACTTAGAGAAACGGTTGAGTTAGGGTGAAGCTTGTAGCAGGGAAACCATGGTGAGCTGCTGTCTCGCTTCGCTTTACAAATTTTGCGTGTCAGTGCTTTGATCAGCTTGCTATTGTGTGATCGTTCGCAGCTCGCTACTAGTGTTCAGTGTGCTCGCTTCGCTACGGCTCAATTTGTGTGCAGTCGGCTTTGCTAGTATGGTATTTGTAATCGTACTTGCATGCTTAGCGTGTTCTGCCAAAATTAACGTGGTTCGTTGGGGTATTGTACTGTGGCATAGCGCATCACTTCTGCCTCCTAGGACGCGTCCGACCGCCTGGTGTCGGCATATACTTTGCATAACCTAACTAAATTGTCCCTACAGCGTTGTTGGCAAATTGCTCGTTCCATTGGCATTCCTAATAACGGCACTCTTACAGCTGCGCAACTGCGTTCACTTATTGCTGACATACTTAATTGAAGAAGAGATGGACATCAAACTCCTCCCTCACGGGAGGCTAGGGAAAAAACTCTCATGTTCTCGCATGTGGATGATGATACAACCTACGGGGCAAGATGGTAGTATAGTGCAGCTGGGTTGTTCGAGGTTGAATCAGCGTCCTGGCCACTTGAGCTGGCAAAAAATCACGCTGGACAAACTAGGGAAGAGAGAGCATTCGCAAGGGAAGAATTTGATAGGAAGCAACGGAGGCAGTTTTGCATTCTGTGAACGATTTTCAGTTTACAAAAAGCAGTACGCGTGTTCCCGCTTCAATGAGGCGAAACCAGAGCAATTTTTTCGAAAAGCTTCGAAAAATCAGGCTCGAGCCTTGAAGGTGGCCGGAACAGCACTGGGCAGGTTGGTTCATACAGCATATTGGGTAAGGCCACAGGAATTTTACGGTCGGTATTACTGCCGCTGAATTCTCTGATTATCAAAATAGTGAGCCCACAGTGTTGGGCGCATATACATGTTATCCCAGCTAAATATCGTAAGGACCTTCAAATTGAACAGGCGGGCAGCTTAGGTCAATCCCTGGTGGACTTGTGAGACAGCACACCAAAGGCTTTTTCCAGCTGGTATAAAGCGAGTGGTGTCTCTAAACTTGAGGAGCTGGTGCGCTTATTCTGCTTGATAACCTGCTGGAGTCTGTGGGACAGAGGTTCGTGTCTTTTGCCTGGATCGTGACTTAACCACTGCATTGGAGGAAGCCAGGTGGGCTGATACCTTCGAAACGACCCTCCTTGTCCGAGCGGTCCCGTCTCTCTTTTCACAGTCTGGCGTGAGCAGAGTATCGACAACAGTTGGGATGAAGTGCCAGCGGAGGAGAGCGTTAACGTCATCCAACCAAGTAACTGGTGAGCACGCTTCTCAACATATGGTCCCCTGTGGCGAGGCCAAACTACTTATGGAGCATCTCGACAACATAGTCCAGAGAGGCACCAGCCAGAAACGAGCACCACTTGCAACGTATCAGGGAGTAACGGGCAAGCCTGTCGTCTGCTTCAGGCGGGGGGGTGTGGTGCCACTACAGTAGGTCAACTCAGTTCCAACTTGCCCCAAAACCTCAACCATCGGGCAAATTCTAATTATTCCCTAGGAACATGTCCCTAGAGAAGTAGAACACAAGGTATGGCCCCTTATTATGCGAAAGTCTTTATTTCCTTCAGGAAACACTCAGAACAACTACAGTAAATAACCTTTAGAGATACTGGAGCCTAGTGCCTCTCTTGTACGAGTGGGATATTACCCTTTCAGAGAATACTTTTTGAATTCTCTGTTTTATTGAAGCATATGGAGGAGCTATATATTCTGTTCCCTTTGCATAAAATTTATGTACATGCAAATCTTACCTGGGTACTTGGGACTGTAGGTGTCTCAACACGGATTCCCCCTGAAATGCTATGTTCTTACTGGGTAATAACTACTATTGTTAGTTCGTGTCCTGACCTATATGATTACTTCTTCTCCGGTGTTGGCCATAACTCGGCAACATCCCAAGGGTTGTTGGAGAGACTGTTGACCTATCCTTGGACGCCTCGCTCTCGGAATAGCCACATTGTTTTTACGAGGAAAAATGGCCAGCGCCTCGTAGATCCAAGTGAACAGGACCCCGCATCCAAGCCTCCTATTCCCCAGGTTGACAGGAATTGCCGATGTCTCTGGTTTCCATGCCGGGGACTGTCCTTCCGGGAGCCAACGCAAGGACCCTTCTTTAAAATTCGACTTTTGAGGCAGTTGGGTAAAATCCTCTTTGGGTCATCCAGTCAAAGTATGGAAGTTACAACTTGCTTATTTGGTCTGCACTGCGACTGTAAGGAGATAGAGGGGGCGGCAATTATACGACGGTTGTGAGTTGCCAACCAAGTATAGACCTCAGATCTTACATATAGCTCATACTACTTCTTAGGAAGGTCAACTGGGCATTACAAAACCTTGTATTAGAATCACAAAAGAATTTTTATTGGCCAAAATTAAAGAAGTGAAGAATCATATTAGGTGTTGCCGAGAATGTCAGCAAGTTGGCAACCTGGACTCATTAAACCTGCACCTCTCAACCCATACCTGACTGATGGAGCACCTTTTGCAGATTTAATTATAGTTGTGTACGTTCCATACTAAGTCCAAGTCTGGAAACCAGTATTTAGTTCAATTATGGAATAACGTACAGTAATCCTGAAGCAATCCCTATGCGTAGTAGCAATATAAGCTTTTCTAAAGCTTTAAACAAAATTATTTCTTGTTTTGGCATTCCTAAACCTATACACGTGATCCAGGTACTAACTTCACTGCCAAAGCTTTCGGGAAGTATTAACTAGGTTCGGGGAGTAATTCACAACTTCTCCACTGCCTATCATCCTCAGTCCCAAGGCGCCTTGGAAAGATTCCCCCAGATTAAAAAACAATGATGAGAAGTTTTTGCATGCACTTTCGACAGATCGGGATGAATCTCTACCTTTGTTGCGGTTTCCGTACGGGCGACGGTGCAGAGTCTACAGGGTATAGTCCGTTTGAGCTGATCTTTGGGCACAATGTACGAGGTCTCTTCCCGGGTGCTCCAAGAAGGATGGATGGTCGGAAGCGTAGCTCAGCACTCTACAAAACCCGTCTTTCAAGGTTGGCAGGTGGCACGTCCGTTAGCCAGGCTAAACCTAAAGACAGGTCAACGTAAGATGAAACAGAGGTATGACAGAAGTGCACAATTCCGCTCCTTATCAGGAGCACAAGGTGTTGGTGCAGGACCCTATACTGGCCCCCACCTTGACAGTGCTTTACGGGCCCTATGCAGATAGTAAGTAGATTATCTGATTAAATATGTGGTCGCTCCTGCATGTGAGTAAGAGAGCGCTCGCCCAACAAGTGTAAAAATGTGTGTACCACTCCACTCGGCTCTCGCACTCGAGAGACTGGTTTCGATACACGGATAGTGTTGTCCCAGTGTACTGACTCGCGATCTCTACCTCTGCGGACGCACTCTGTCCTCTTTGTCCCTCCACGCACGCTCGCAGCAGCGAAATACTATGTGGACTAGAGAGACAGTTCTGAGATACTCCGCATCTCGCGTATCCTAGATCGTTAATAGGCTGGCTTTTGTCTAGAAAGGAAATACACAGACGTCGCTACTCCGAAATGATTGTAGAGCTGGGTGCTTACTCGTCACTCGCGCGCTGAGAGATCTCTCTCGCTCGCGCGGGCGACGGATGTGCCTGAAGACGAAAAAAGATGTACGTCGCTCCGGTTACCTGATGTAGAATCGCGGCGGGAACTCTCGCACTAATCTCACCAATTACACTTTCCTCGCTCTAGCAGAGCTAATACTAGTGCGAAAATCGCACTCTCTCCGGATGCTTCGCCGCAGGAAGTAGTACTTGTGTGGTTAGGGAATCGATGGTGGTTTATCGGTTGGCGAGGGCGTCATCTAGTCCATGGGCTTCACCGTGATCCTAGTAAAAAGGCTGATGGAGGGTTTCGTATGTGCACAGACCACCGTAAAGTGAACGTGGTCACAAAGTACAGAGGCTTACCTCTTCCTCGTCTGGATGACGTAAATTGCCTTTGTGGGTAAGGCTACTTTTTGTGTCCAATAGATCTCCTCTTAGGTTACTATAGGTACCTTTGATCGGAAGATAAGGCGAAGGAAATCTCTGCCTTCGTAATACCAGGAGGTTCATTATCAGTTACAGTTACCCCCTTCGGAATGAAAAAATTCCCCCTTTCATTCAGAAACTCAATCATCAGTATTAAAGGACGTGAGGACGGCGCAGACCTAGGCTGTTATTGGTTGTGGTGTCTATACTGGGATCAACACCTACTTCGACTTAAGTCTGTTTGAGACTTTACGATTCCAATTAACGTTAATTTATCTAAATCTACCTTTGGCCAGGCCCCTGTCCCTTTTCTAGTCCATGAAGTCGGTAGTGGTAATGTTGCCCCTACCTTGCTAAAGTTCTTTCGATTAAAGAATATCCAGTTCCCTCATGATAGGAAATCTCTTCACCGTTTCCTAGCATGAATCGGATTTTCAGAAGATTCTGTAAGAATTTCTCAGATATTGTAGCCCCTCTTACCTCTCTTACCCAGTCATAAATTCCTTTATTTTTTGGGGGGGACCTTTCGATTGTAACACTGTTTTAATAAGCAAAAAGATTATTGTGCTCTTGCACCCATTCTCCTGTCTCCAGACTTCTCCACACCTATTCCTTTACCAGGTTGATGCTTGTGAGTCTGGGGTTGGGCGGTCCTCTTACACTCGGGACCAAGGAGCTCAGCCCAATCGGCATACTTTTCAGTCAAGTCCAGTCACATCGAGAGCTTACTCCCATGAAAAAGAAGCCCTCGCGACTGGTACTGGCTTGGGAGCATGCGATGTTTATGAGGGCCAGACATCCGCAGGTGGTCACAGGTCTACAGTGATCACAAACCGTTAGTTATCCTCCAAGCCATGAAGAATCACAACACAAGGCTTTGCGTTGGGCCGCTCAGGCTGCAGCCCTACAACATAAAAATTTAATCATTGCGGCTAAAGAAATGAGTTGGCGACTTTGCAAGAGTCTGTATAATATTTTATTTTGGTTAGGATGGATTGTGGTAACCCCCTTTCAAGCTCTTTTTTTTATCCCCTGATGTGGGGGTTTTTTTTAGTGAGGGGATGGGCTACCGTCCGCTTGTATCTTGGACTTGTTGGCCGAAATTTTCTGACTGCTGTTCTCGCTTGAGTTTAGGGTTTGCTTTGGTCACTAGGAAAGGTGAGCTCTATTCTACGAGTTGGATGGTGGAGAGGATAGGCGGTCCCATTATTTTGTGCCATGGCGGCACGGTTACCACTGGAGGTGGGCAGCCTAATCCTGAGCCTTCTACGGGGGTGGGGGTGTGGCCTGCAAAGGTACGTAACCTTATTCGGCGCATGGACACACCCTCATTTACAGGCTATCTCCCCCCAACCAACGAAACCAGGTTGTAAGCGATGATGATGGGGGCCCCATCGTTCAACTAGTGACCAGGTTCCAAGGCAATAAGAAGGTGGGCTGGGCAATCGCAGAGGTTAGTGGATACCGCTCTCCTGTCTGCCCTTGTCATCCCCATTCTAAGGCTGGTTGACCGCACGGTCTGCTATCTTGTGCTTCTATTTTGCCTTGCTTCGTGACGTGCACTATACTTATTACTGTACCTTCGTGTAATATTGCTGTTATAAATTGGTGCAGGATAATCTATGTCTAAACTTTTCTGCTGGGTTTATTTGCTCCATTACACTGGATCACCAGGCCATTAGGAATCTCGGTGGTATTAGTGCATCGTCTGCAAGTTCTTTTGTTTTCGTAGTGAGTGATTTTCGGGTGCAAGTTCGGTACTAGTCCCTCTAGGGATTTTCCAGGTGGTATTCATCATGTATCTCTCCCTCCTGCATTCAGGGATAACAGGTTTAGGAAACCTCAAGCGCTCCCAGTAATTGAGGTGTTTGATCTCCGTTATACGCGCCGTGACCGTTCTCTGTACATTTTCTAGGTCGGCCATTTCACCTGCCTTGAAAGGTGTGTTAGTGTGCCGCAATATTCCAGCCTAGATAGAAACAAGTGACCTGAAGAGTGTCATCTGGGCTTGGCCTCCCTAGTTTTGACAGGTTCTCAAATCCATCTGTCTTTTTCTAGCAGATGCGATTGCTACACTGTTTGGTCCTTGCGGTGGAGCTCCTCGAAATAATCACTCTCAGGTCTTTGACGTGGGGTGGTGTTTCGCTCTATTTGGTGGCCAGACTTTGTTTTGTACTTGATGAAGATTTAATTTCCTCTGTTTTACATATCTGAGCCAAATTGAAATTTCTCATCGTTGAACTTCATATTGTTTTCTGCGGCCCACTGAAAGATTTGGTTGATGTCCGCCTGGAGCCATGCCAGTGTCTGCAATGGAAGACACTGTCATGCCGATTCGGGTGTCCATCTGCGAGGAAGACACGGTGCTGTGGCTGACACATCTTGTCTAGGGCGTATGGAGGTGGGAAACCAAGTGGGAGTGGTATTTGCCTTGTGGAAACAGAGTTTTCACCGTAGCTGCTCGGACTTTACTCTGTTGACGACTACTCTCTGTGATTTGTTAGTTGAGGGAAATTATAGATCCATCGACGACTTTCCTGTTCTTCTTTGACGCATTTTGATGCGCTATTACGCATGGTCCACTAGTCGACGGCTTTTGCAAAGTCTGTCTTATATTACATCTGCATTCTTTTTGTCTTCTAGTGCATTTCGGACCTTGTCGTAGGTGATCCAAAGTTGAGACAGACCGGCGCGACTTGTTCTAAACCCATGTTGCCCTGGGTTGTGTAACTGAGGGTTTCTAGATGGGTGGTGATCTTGCTTCTTAGGACCTTTCAAAGCTTTTATGCTATGGGATGTTAGTGTATGGACTGTAGTTCTTTGCTGTGCTTTACTGCCCCCTTTGTGGAGTGGGCTATGTTGTTGTTTATTTAGTAAATGTGGGGGACGACCCCCGTGTCCCTGCTCCCCCTCTCCATAGGATGGAAGGCAGTTCTTGATGAACCCAGCGTTCCATGAGTTGGCCCTGGGGCAGAGTGCATGGGCATGTCATTTATCGGCCTGTGCGAAGTCATTTGGGCGTCTAGGATACATCGGATAGGCTTGTGTTAATCAATTTTGTGGGATCTCTCATAAAAAAATTCCTTTTTATCTTCGACTCTCAGTCTGGTTAGCGGGCTTGCTAAAACTGCGTCAATATCGGGACTTGAGTAGCTCCTCCTTTCCTTGCTGTTCATCGTGTAGGACCATCTTGTTTAGTAGGGGCCCAACTGAAATTGTGGAAAAAACCAGCTATGTCTAATCTGTCACTTAGGCATAGGGTTGTTTATTCAGTTTCTGGCAACACTGCTCTTCCTATGAAGGACCTTGTGAGCCTTGACAATAGTGATAGGCACCTTGGTTTTGGTGTGATATATTAGATACACTTAACACGAGCTATATGGAGACGCAGTTGCTTTTAACTTATCTATCACATTTAATTAGAACATAAGAACATAAGGAAGGCGGACCACTGCAGCAGGCTGTTGGCCATACTAGCGGTCCTTTACAATTCATCTCACTAACAACACATTTGCCCAGCCCAATTTCAATGCCATCCAGAACATAAGCTCTGATATGCAGTCCCATCAATCAACCCTCTCACTCATGTACTTATCCAACCTACATTTGAAACTCACCCAAAGTCTAGCCTCAATAACCCACTAGGTATTTTTTTTTTTTTTTTTTTTTTTTTTGACTGCCATCATCACCTACCCTATTTCCAAAACCAATACTTTCCTATGGTCCTTCTAAATCTAAACTTATCTAATTTAAATCCATTAAGGTTCTCTCTTGGAGAGATATTACTCAAGACTGATTAATATCCCTTTATTAAAACTATCTTCCACGTACACACTTCGATCAGGTTCCCTCTTTCTTCGTCTACAAGTGCTTGTTGTGCTTGTGACTTCCTGATTCTGTGGAAGTCTGCTGCTGTAGTTCAGCAAAAGTATATGGGCATAATGCTGTATGAGCCATTTCTCCCATTGTGGTCACCTTAAAAACACTTGATGCATCTTATAAGCTGAGGAACACGTTGTTACGTGCCTCCAGTGATGTGTAATTGAGTGCCCCACTGTGTCCAAATGAGTTCCCCATCACAAAGTACACCATTATGGCGTACGTTTAAGTGTGACAGGTTGTTACCCCGCCTGTTGTACTCCCCGCTTGATAAATGCCTATATGGGAATTCATTTGTGTTTAGTGGGAGAGAGTATATCTTTTTATACCTCTGAGCACTTTGAAGGTTTGTTGTCCACGATCTGTGGATTTTTCATTTTGTCTCGTTGCTTGCCTGCCTGAAACTATTGTTTGTAAACCAATTGCTACGTCTTCACAACGTGAATAGGCGTTTATTGAACATAATATTTAATTTGTTCAATAGTTTGTGATGTAACTTATCCGTACATACCCCTGATCAACCAATCCCACTGTCTTAGGTCATATTTAGCACCTAGAGATCTGAGACTATTGTCTATATGATCTAACTGCCTGTAGTCTGAAAAACAGTGTTTGGGTGCTTTAGGGTGGCCCGGTGGTTGGTGGCTCACGCTCCCGCTTCACACACGGGAGGGCCCGGGTTCGATTCCGGTCGGGTGGAAATTTCCGACACGTTTCCCTTACATATTGTTCCTGTTCACTAGCAGCAAATCGGTCCTGGGTGTTAGTCGACTGGTGGGGTCGCATCCTGGGGACAAGATTAAGGCCCCCAATGGAAATAAGTTAGACAGTCCTCGATGACGCACTGACTTTCTTGGGTTATCCTGGGTGGCTAACCCTCCGGGGTTAAAAATCCGAACGAAATCTTACTTATCTTCTTTATCCACTTGATATTACGAAGCATGTTAACTTGGCCTTGTCCGCATCAAAGTTAATTGTTGCTAACACACGTAAGGCTTTTGATAATTGTCTTTAACCACAGAATGACTTAATCAGTTCATCGGGTTCTCCCTTCACAGGCATTTAAGAGATTGATCTTAGCAATGTATCTATGTCAGTTCGTGAATTTACTATGGATTGAAAACCACTAAGGAATTCTTCATAATTATGACTTGGGAAAATAGGTAACTGAAAGGTAGGTACACTTGGGTAATGTACACTTGTTGTTGTTACAGGTGTAACAGGTGTTTGACACTCGTTACGTAGGCTCTCTGTGACAGAGTTTTTGCGGCAGCTAGCCTTTACTCTGTCTACCTTACTTGTTGCTTACTAAAAGTATCCCAAAACCATTTTTTATTTCTTCTCAGTGGGATTTGATTCGAGGAATTTATTTTCATCTGGTATAGACTGAAATTACTTATTTCCATACGTTGTGTAAGTAATTCAAATTTTTACTCAATATCAACAATTCTGTTTTGTATCTTGAGTTAAATCCTATACAGACTGAAATCAGATTTTCTAATTATGTAATCTAGTCTGTAAAGCCTGGAAACTGGTTTTTCAAACAAGCCATTTTAATGGTCTACTGAAATTTAGCACCAACATTAGAGTGTTTAAAAACCACTGTATGCTCAAACAGCTGATGTATGTTGTGCTTAAGTCAGCCATAATCGCGTCAGACACTAATGACTTAAGCTTAACCTCAGGGTCCTGACCATGAAGGGTACAGAGTACTATTGGCTGGTGGTTTATGGCTTGAGTTTGCTGGGTAGCTGACAATGATTACTCGTAATAACGTTATATACTTCATTCACTATACACTATAAATGTCATTGTATAACTGTGAATCACCCATGATATATTTCTTACACATATTATACTGTCACTGTTAATATATATGAAAGCTTAATTTTCTATATATATTCTTAATATTATTTCCTTTAATATAAACAGGTTATATCTATAAGAAACTTAAACACAGTCTTGTCTTCTTCATTCTGTCTATAAACATTGTAAACCAACTATGTGTATATACACTCAGACAAACTGAACATTAGTTGGGTTGTGCTGTCTTCAGCTTTCTTCGAACTTGGGAGCAGTGGATGCCGGGTGCCATCCCCCGTTTTCTCTCTGTGGGTGAGTCACCCAGCTCCCGTTTTCTTTGGGTGAATGCTGGTGGACGCGCCGTGTTCTTTTGGCTGCCATTCTCTGTGACTTGAGCCTGGGGGATTCATTTTACTGATTTATATTGTAAGACACTAGATTTTTACAGCTTTTTTCAAAGGTCTTGGCTCGTTAGGTCTTTGTACACTGTATTACATATTTGGACCACAGTGAAAGGTCTTTATCCGTTTGAGCACGCTCACAATGTTGCGAATGGTTTAACAGCTAAGTTTCTAGTTAAATATAGTGAACAATTAGCTTAGAATAGCCGTTAGCCTGCTCAGCCGCCCCCTGCAGACGAGGTCTTGAGAGCTGTTGAAGATCCCTTCTCAATGGGCTGAAATGAATTCTATTATGTAAACAATAAATTCCCCCTATGGGGTGTTTTGTCCGCAATATTTCATGCACTGTGGCAGACTACGTACTTGTGTGGACTAACAGTTCCGCACCTTACTTGCCGACTATAGGATTGGTTACAAACTCCTTGCGACACAAGAACTGTGCTGGTCCTCATACTACAATGAAATCTCTTACCCCCTTGCTCTTGTCGCATGAGCTTATGGTGTTCTTCACACCTTCGCAGGTATCGGTGACTTGATAGAAGCTGAAGTGTCCTTGGATGACCAGTCTTCATAAGCCTAGGAATACGCACACTGGTACACTATGTCCACAAATTTGTCTTTATTGTTCAATTCTACACCCTAAGCAGCTGATCCACACTTCTCTGTCGTTTTTATTGTATTTTGTGAGACATTTTGGTTCACACTAACCCATGGATCAGTGTTTCTTTGTTGGTTTCCTGGCATCAGTGTTGTCTCTTCAGTAGAGTAAAAGTTAAATCTGAAGACGTCACAGCATCCGTAACTCGTCCACTACCCCTAGCATATAAAGGACAGCTGACCTAGTTACTTTTGTTCCTTGCCCTTCCTCCAGAAGCACAGCAGAATGCTTGAATCTTGCTGTCTTAGGCATAGACAACAATGTACATATCTATACCATGGTAATAATGTGGGAGCAGGATTTTCCTTAAATGTCCTGCTAAAGTCAGTGATGGACGGGTCTCTTTATTATATCTTATCCTTTGACACTGGACTTTGCAAGGAGCGTCGGTTCTTTCTCTTCTTCCTTGGCCACGTTGACCCAAGTCGCATATCATACTGCATCTGGGCTGAAAGGGGCTAGAAGGGGCTGGAGAAAATTTCTCCACAAGTTCCACCATGCTGAGCTTTGTCACAACACAAGCCCCTTTAACTCCTCGTCAGCATGCTCCACGTGCATCCGCGGCATTTTCATGACCAGACTCGCTCCTGCGAGTGCAACTCGCAGCGGGCTACTGAGCGGGTGTAGACCTTCAGCTACCTTAAAAGACCCGTCATCGGGAACCTTGAACTTGTTGACGGCCCTGGTGCATGTGCCGTAGCAGAAGTGGGAATTCATTTCTTTTCCTCAGATGGGATGTCAGCCAGTCCCCATCCGCTGTGGAGGCCGCACGCACCCTGGGGTAGGGGTCTGGGAGGGCTCTATCTTGCCAGTTGAGGGTGCTACAGCCTCTGGTTTGCCTTCACGCCGTTATGGTATCTGGGGGGTGCAAGTCTCCTTGGGTAAGCAGCTACCCACGGACTAGTGGCAGCTCAGCGCCGATTACAGTCGTCTCCACTGCATCCTTGGCCTTCTTGGTGGGGGGTCCCACCTGCCCACGTCGTCCTCCGACTTCGTCCCAGCATTGCAATGAACTTTTAGGCCCTCCTGGGTCTGTCATGGTGCCTGTTAGGTGTTGGGACAGAGCCAGCGCAGAAGCTGCTACCTGTGACCTCACAGCCGCATTCACTGGGTGCAGAGCGGTGAGGTTCAGTGCCCCAGTCGGAGTCTGTAACCTCCTACGTGGCTCACTGCTTGAAAGCAGTGAACCAGTCAAAAGGTCCCTAGAAACGATGCTAATCTGTGGTTAAATAACACAGACGATTGTATATTCCAAGTGGTACACAACACACTCTCTGTCCTCTGATCACCTTTCATATGGTCGACAATTCTGCTATACTAGACTTCCCGATCAACGTATTACAAAACGAAATAATGAGCACTGAAGCAATGAAGAAAATATGAAAAAAGGAAATTGAAAGACAAACTATACACACAAAAAAGAAATCAGAGTTATGATTTAAGCACATAATCAGCATAAATAACAAAACATTCCGTGTGCTTAATCCATTATTTTATATTTTTGTTTTATCTTTAGATACATATGGGACGGTCGTTAATTTTTTTTTATTGCCTGTAGTTAATAAAACTTATTATAACTTTCCATAAAAGTTTATTTAGCACTATTTTTCTGTTATTCCTTGTATTTTTAACAAACTGTTTCCAAAGGGAATTCAACAACTTCCTGATTAATGGCAGCCATGCTCAGGATGTAACGATTACACTATGTAACACAATTTTTGTTCCTGCAACATAAGTGTTAGTTTCCAACTCCCCTTTATTGCAAACTCATTACAAAATGCTCATTATTCCTTTTAACTTTTGCTTTTGTGGCTTAAAGGATGAACTTATGACAAAAGTCTACAATTTCCCTATTTTTTGATGGTTTTGGTATTGTAAAACAAAAACAATATAATAAAATATAAATAAAAATTACATAAATAAAATAAAATTTACAACCATTCTGAAACATATTTACAAAGTAAAAAATAAGCCATTAGGATGGTCACTCTCATCAACGAGATTGGATACGGAACACCGGTGTGGAAAGGAGATCATAGGACCTACACCTACAGTCACCATGACAGACCCAGGAGAGTGGCCTAAACGTTCACTGGAAAGCGGGGACGAGTTGGAGGATGATGTGGGGCAGGTGGGAGCCCCCACCAAGAAGGTCAAGGATTCAGTGGAGATTACTGTATCTGCCAATCTGCCACTAGATCCGTCGGCAGCCGCTACCCAAGGAGACTTGCACCCCAAGATGGCCATAAGGGATTGTGGAAGGAAGCCAGGAAACTGTAGCTCCTCAACTGGCAAGGATAGGGCCATTTCAGGTCCCTACCCCAGTTGCGCCGGCCTCCACAGTGGACGGGGTCTGGCTGACTCCACGTGGAATGAGGACTTCCCGCTCAGCTCGGGCACAAGCAACCAGGGCCTTCAACAAATTCAAGGCTCCCAATTACAGGTTTGTAAGGTATCTGGAAGGTCTACCCCACTCAAATTCAACTGCAAGTTCATTCTCATGAATGAGGTTCTGGTCATTCCTCGGTACGAAGATTTTTACGAGGAGTTGAAGGGGCTGGTTGTGATGCATCCCAGCATGGTGGAACTGGTTGCGCCGGAGAAGGTGTACAAGGGGGTGCTCTTACACGTCCCTGTGCCCCTCCCACTGGACCCCATTTTGGAAGTGCCCAATATTGTCAAGGCAGAGCAACTCACTGCTACGGTGAACAAGGCGCCCACCAGCCAGGTGCTGATCCACCACAAAGGTCCGCTTCCCACGCACCTGGACCTTGTGGTCAGGGGAAGATCAAGACCCAACCATACCTGTTGGGCCCAGTACAATGCTTCAAACTGTCAGGTGTTAAATCATATTGCAGCCACCTGCCAGCGAGAGAAGAAGTGTGGTGTGTGCAGAAAGGCACACAACTCGAAGGACTGCATTGCAATCCTCCAACAGCCAACCGGCAAAGCCCTTCGGCCGGAGCCCAAGTGTGCCAACTGCTCAAAGAGACACCATGCCTGGAACCGGAGCTGTCCTGTGATGGTGCAGCACTGGCAGCAGGTTCGTCATTGGAACGACCCGACAGCCTCGATGCTACCAGCCTTGGAACCACCCAGCAACAGTTGGTATTGGCTCCAACCACGGTTCCCCGGACACCACAGGAGGGCAATACCAGCGAGTTCCTGGCACTGGGCTCCAAGCATAGGCATCAGGGGACAGGCACTGGCTTGCAGCAATGCGGTCAATATGGGGTCAAATGGCAAGGTGGCCAGAAGACAGAATCAATGGGAAAAACAGCCACAGGCCAGGCACACTGCCCAGCAGATCCCAGCTGGGCACCAACATTCCTTGCCATCCCGCCAGCAGGCCTCTTCCCAAGGGCAGGCCCCTACTGTGAGCATCCAGAGTCAGGCAGAGGTTCCCCACTGGGGGGCCCAGAAGCCCATGGCCACTCAGGCTGGGCCCAGGGTGCACCCAGCTTATGCTGCTGCAGTGTCAACAGCCACCCAGACATACCCAGTGACCCAACCCCGACTCGACAGGTCGTCCAGCTCAATGCCTGCAGAGGTAATGGTCGAATCATTTCCCGATCGACTGAAGAAAACCATCGGGGTCATCTCAGCGCTCTTCTGTCGCCTGCTGCCGTCGGCGGAGGACAGGGGCACCTGCAGAACAGCTCATGTCATGGATGCTGGGCGTGGTCCTACTGGACAGAAAGGACTCAATGGAACTTCAAGCCATCATCCACGAGTCCTTCCAGTCCATGATGGAGGAGGCCCCAGAGTCGCCAACAACGGACGACGAGTCCCAGGTAGAGGTGGAATCAGAGGGTCCCCTCTGCGGCCCTTAAAGTTCCTCCAGTGGAACATTTGCGGGCTGCAGCGGAAAATTCACTTAGTGATTGAAGCTGCAGTTCAGGATGAGGTTGATGCCTTCCTGTTCCAGGAGACACTTACCAATTCGTCACATCAAATGCAGCCACATATCCCGCGATTCTTGGCCTACCTTCAGCACCTGGAAGGAACTGGCAGGGGCATGGCTATCTATGTCAGGACCACTATCCCTTATTTAATCTCCACTGACCCATCAACTGTGGGGAGGGCGTGGAGGTTCAGGCTGTCACCCAGCACCTGCCGGATGGACCTCTCGTGGTTTACAATATTTACAGAAGCTCTCGGTACACCCTTGACATTTCAGAGGTGGCAGCACTCGCCCCCCGGGAGGGTCTTGTTGTGGCTGGGGATATCAATGCCCACCACCCAATACTTTCTTCTGACTATCCTACCAATGCAGCTGGGAGGCACCTTGCGGCTGTGCTGGAGGAGGTCCCTGAGATCGCCCTCCTCAATAATGGTGTGCCAACCCATCACTAAGTGGCTGCTTGGACGTCACACTCATCTCCAGCTGTTGATCTCGACTGCGAGATGGGAGGTCCACCCCCATCTCACCAGTGATCACTTTGAAGTGGTCACCACATTGATGGTCCAGAGGTGCCTGCTCCCCACACCTACCCCCAGATGGAATCTAAAAAAGGGCCGACTGGCAGTGCTTCCAGGAGGTCATCGAGAGCTGGTGGGCAAAGTCTCCTCTTCCGGAAGACCCATATGAGGCAGCTTAAAGCTTGCAGGGGCCTTCATATGTGGAGCTGATGCAGCCATACCTAAGGGTCATATAAACATGACTGGTGGTTTTACAATGAGGACATCAGGGAGCAGAACCACCGCATCAACGTCGTACGCAAGATGCACAGGCATAATCCCACGGGTGAGTCCATGCGTTCTGCTCAGGGAAGTGGTGCGGCATGCAAGCCATGTCTCACACAGAGTCTGGCAGGCTAAATGGTTCGAGTGGTGTGCCTCGCTCAGCTACTCCTCCACCTGATCTGAGATTTGGACCAAGTTACAGTTGGCCACTGGGCAGTCTCACAGTGTGGTTTCGTTGCACCCAGACCCCGCAACTGAGGTAGAATGTCTGGTGGACCTTTTCATCTCCAGAGCGGCCATGGCTCAACTGCCTCAGGATCTCCAGGACCTCCAAGCCACCCTCCTTCCTAGAAGGATGATGGTGATCCAAGCGGCATGCCAGGCTAAGGACGTCACGGATGAAGACTTCACTGACCAGGAGCTCCAGGCAGCCTTCACATCTCATTGGGACACTGCACCGGGCATGATGGTATCACCTATGGCATGATAACTCGGTCTGGCCATTCTGGACATTCAGCTGTCCTGGGGTCATCAACCGGACTTGGCAAGCTGGAAAACTCCCTGTCGTATGGAAGGAGGCTGACATCATACCGATTCCTAAGCCTGGGGATCCTGGCAGTGTGAAACCCATCTCCCTCACCAGTTGCATCTCGAAGGTGTCTGAAAGGATGGTGTTGGAGCACCTGAGGTGGAAGCTTGGCCCTCCTCATAAACACCTCTATGGCTTCACCAGAAGAGTGGGCACCTTCGAAAGCCTTACCACTCTACTGGCCGGCATTGGGTCGGATGCCCAAGCCCACATTGTTGTCTTCCTCGACCTCGATAAAGCTTTTGAGCTGGCCAATGCACCTGCCATCCTCTCACTCTTGGCCCACAGGGGGGTTAAAGGCAGGCTGCTTTCATGGCTTCATTCCTATCTCCAGGACAGATGGGCCCAGGTACACTTCCAGGAGCATGCCTCTTTTCTCAAGACCCTGGATAACGGCACTCCACAGGGTGGGGTGCTTAGTCCACCCTGTTCAATGTACTGATGCACCAGCTGGTGCACCTGCCTTTCTCCAGAGGCACCTTCTTCCTCAGCTATGCCGATGACCTGGCATTTGTCGTACCTAGGAAGCGCCGGCTTTTGCAGCGTGCCCAGGAGAACCTCGATCTGCTGGCTTCCACTTGCCATTACTTGTGGCTCAAGATATCTGCGGCAAAATCCAAAGCCATGATCCTTCGCACCAGGGTACCCAGTCAGGGGCTGTGGGTCCTGGGCATCGACCTGGACTGGGTTCACAGTTATAGGTACCTTGGCATCTACACTGACAGGCGCCTCACCTTCCAGAAACATGTGCACCACATTAAAGAGAGGGCTCTGCAGAGGGTCAGGGCATTGAGTGCCATGGCCAACTTTAGGGTTGGGGCCAGCCTCGAGGCCATGAGGTTGTTCTACATCCAGGCAATACGCTCCCTCGTTGACTATGGGGCACTTGCTCTGGTTCACTCCAGACCCACAAACATCAAATCCCTCTGTGTGATCCAGAACACAGCTGTATGGGCCATGCTGGGGGCTCCTAAGTGGGCCAGTGCAGTGGCTCTGAACCTTGAGGTGCAGCTGCAGCCCCTTGAAAAAGGATCCAACTGGTAGCTTCCAAGAGGATTGCAAAGTATCTCCGACTCCCAGGAGCTGACAAACTGATGAGGGATTTACGAGTCTGCCAGAGGACAGGTCATTCCACTGCATCCCAGCCGCTGATGGATGTGGTCGGTAGCAGATGCCACACGGAAGCTCCTGCCCATGACATTGCTCCAGGTGGGAGGCTGCGACAGACTGGCAGTGAACTACACGGTGCTGCCCCCTTGGGCACCAGAGCTGTTGGTGTTGCACTGGACAACCCTACAAGACAATGAAAGGCATTGCACCCAGGACATTCTGCAACGACTTGCCTCACCTAGCATTGTGGGTGTGGAAGGCCCAGGGTGTGTGCCATATTACACCGATGCCTCCAGAGACCCAGTGGCAGGCCGCACAGCTGCTGGGATATTCCACAGCAATCTGACAGCAGGTTGGTGCTCCCAGGCCATTGCACCATCCTCCAGGCTGAACTCTTTGCCATCCAACGAGCTCTGCAGCATGCTCTTGCAACCATCAGCATCCCCCCGTCATCCACGTCATCCACGTTGATTCCAAGGCAGCGATCCAAGCAATTATGCACAGAGAGCCAAAGAACAACATACACTTAATCACATCCATCCGGGGTGACCTGCAGACTCTCATGGCCCAGGGTCGCAGGGCCACCATCAACTGGATCCCGAGCCATGTGGGTATCCCTGGCAATGATGCTGCAGATGAGGCTGCTAGGACTGCAACCCTCGAGGCACAGCCATGTGCTGCAATCTCCATCAGCCTCAGCCAGATTGTGCTGTGGGCTGCCGGTGCAGCCAGGCGCCCATTCCCCTGACCCTGGGGATTCACGGAGCCTCCGCTAGTATGTCAGGGCGACCCACAGGGTGTACCCTCCAAGTTTTCGGACACAGTCCAGAGAACTTAGGGTGCATATTCCACCGCCTACGCTTAGGGTATCCCACCACTGCACGGAATGTTGAACGGGCACGAGAGGAACTCTGTGCCCATTGTGACCAAATGGTTCTAAAGCCCTTGGTGCACTACCTGTTAGACTGCCGAGCTATGATGCCCCTTCGCCGTAGACACTTCCCAATGACCCCAGTGGGGCAGGCTCGAGAGCATGAGGCAGCACATCTTGTGTACTTAGCTGTCAGGGACTTGGAAACCTTACTTCCAGTCATTGCACGTCATCCGCCCCCAGCTGAAGTTGCTGTGAGGGCCTGCTTTGGGCCTCCATTGCACTGCACATCAGCTGCCGTTAGTGCACACTAACGTTTGGTGCGTCATCTGGCCATAGAGCCGGTGAGGTACCCCCCTTCCCGCTGAAGAACTACCCGGGGAGCCAATGCCGGGTCACCAAAATGGAAGAGACCCGGGCCGGGATACCATACCGGCGAATCAAATAGAATAGAATAGAATAGCAGTTTTTCTATATATGCAAGCATGCAACAAATCACTTTCCCGTTTAAGCCCCAAATGTATTCTGCCATCATGTTTTCATTATAATATCCCTGATACCTGTGTTCAGAGTCCATAACATCTTGGTGGAAGCGCTCCCCTTGCTGCTTTGAGTATGCTCTATATTCTCCTTGAAATTGTCAATATGAGCATCAAGGATATAGACCTTAAGGGACATCCTGCAGCCCATCTGACCATAGCTTTTTACCAAAAACCCTGTGCTACAGCAACAAAATTCTCCCAGGCTTCCTTTTCCTTCTCTGTGAGTTCTTTGAAAATTGAGCACTCCATGATTTTCCTGACTTGTGGTCCAGTGAAGGCTGGCGCCTTCCCCTTTCCCTTTGGGAGTTGGGGAAAAAAAGTCTTAAAGAAAAGGGGTTGAAACCTTGGGAAGAAAATTAAAAAACTTTTTCCAAAAACCCCTTTGGGGAAAAGGGGGGAAACCAAAAATTTTAGGTTTCCTTTTATTTTGTATTTTTTTAAAATTGAGAACCCCTTTTTCCTTTTGGGCCAGTTTTGGAAAGGCGGGGCCGCCTCCCCTTTCCCAATTGGGAAAGAATCGGGGGGAAACTTTGAAAACCTTTTGGGATTTAACAAAAATTTGCCCCCATTTTAAAGTTTAATAAACCCCCAGAAACCTTTTTGGGGTTAAAAAAGGGTTTTTTTTGAAGGTTTTCACGGGAAATTAGTCCCCTTAAGACCCATGTTCCCGGAATGGTTTGTTTCACCCAAGGGCAAAAGAAAACGGGGTTTTTAAAATTCTTGGAGTCCCTTCAAAAAGCCCCCATTTTAACTAAAAAACCTTCCCCTTCAATTTAAAAGCTTAAATAAAGGCCTGATTATCTTTTACTGTAGAAAAAGGGGGTCTTTTTTTGGTAAAGAAGTTTTAAAATTTTTTCTTTGGTTTGCCCAATTGGGCCCCCTTTCAACCTTCCAATTTCACCCCGGGGGCCTTTGAAAAAAAAATAAATTTACTTTGCAAACCCAAGGTCTTTATTGGTAAAAGTTGTTGTTTTTTTGGGGTTGTAAAAATTTCCCCTCTAAACCCTTGGCCTTTTGGAAAAAAAATCACTTTGTTTTAAAACCGGCTCTTTATTTTTGATTGTGATTTTTTTGGAGGTGGATTTTTTTTAAACGGGGGGTTCCAGGAAAGTCACATTTGTTACGGGTCCCAATTTTTTAAAAATTTGGTTCTTTTAAAAAATTTGGTTCTTTTCGGGGTTGGTTTGGAAAGGGACCCAACCAGGGGTACGGTTTGAATTAGGAAGTTAAGGTTCACCCAAAAATTTTTTTTTATTGGGTTGGGGCCCCGGGAAAATTTTTTACATTTTTTTGGGCCTTTCTGGAAAAGCAAATTTTCTTGGTCTTTTTTCTCCCTATACTATCCTGAAAAAGAAAAAAAAAGAATTAGTTTGGTTACAAAATTTTTCTTTTTAAAAAAATGTTCCTTTTAAAGGTTTTTTCCCCTTTTTTAAAAATAATGACTTTCTTAGCTTCCAGTGTTTTTTACAATGTTCACAAGCAACTGAGGCGCCAGGTCTTTTTTTTGGTCGGCAACTGGCGGGAAAAATTTTCTTTGGAACCCTTAAAACATATTTTTAGATGATGTTACAGGAAACTTCTTTGTCTTGTATTTTTTTATTGCCACATATGTAGCAGAAGGGAAATCCGGAAAAGGATTGCAGCCTCTTGATGCCATTCCACTTCTTCTGTTGTTTTTCCCCTCAGGTGTCAGAGCTAAAACTGAATAGGGTTTGTGACCCCCTTTTTTTATTTTTGGGGCCATGAAAAAACCCTAGAACTTTAATATTTTTTAAACAGTTTTTTTCTTCAAAGTTTTTCCAAAAGGGCCCTTTGGGAATTTTGGGGAAAAAAAAAATTTAAATTTTTTTAAATTTTTTTTTGTTATGAAGAAATTGGGGGAAAAGTTTACTTTTTTCCCAGAAACACAAAAAATTTAAATTTTCTGTTATATACTAAAATTGGACGCATGGGTTCCCGGTTTAGAGTCTTAAAAAAGCCATAAAAAAATTCGGGAGATTTCCCCAAACCTCTCTGTCAGTTGTTTAATTGTTCATTATTTCCCTTCAAAAAGGGTTTTTAAAGGCGTTTTTGAAATGGTGTTAAACCTGGTCAGTACAAATCCAAAACAAGCGGTTTTTTAATTTTTTATTATCACTCAAAAAAGGGTTAAATTTTACCTAAGTTTTAAAAATTTATCTGAAATAACAAGATTTCAAAATTTTAAATTCAAATTCAAAGTTTTTTTTCTATAAGGATTAAAAATGCTGAGTTTACAGGGAAAATTTGGGGTTTTTGGGTTTTGGGTTTTCAGGTTGTAAAATTTTGATTACAGAGGGGTACCATAGAACGCTTTGAAAGGTAGGGATTTGGGGGTACTTAGTTTTATTTTAATTGTAAAATATTACAAATTATGAGGTTTTAAATTGGTATTTTGGCTAAAATGACTTAAAAAACTAGTTTGTGAGGGTTTTGGGAATGGAATTTCTTTTTTTTGGGACCCTACATAGTTTCCGTATTTGGGGTATAAAAGGATTATAATTTTAAAACTGAGATTAATTTTCTGTTTTTGGTCAAAAATTTAGTGAGTGAGTTAATTGTGAACCACCAGGTGGGATTTGTGTTGTTTGGGTTTACGGGGGGTATTTAGGGGGGATAAGATGTTTTTTTTGGTAGGGTTTTTAAGGTGATGAAAGTTTTCTGCATTTTTAGAGTTTCAGGTAGGGATTCCCGTTTTAGGGCCTTTGACCCTTAATTTTAATTTTTGTAAAGGTTTTGTCGGACCCCGGGGAATGTCGTTGGATGTTTGTGTTGGGTTATGCCGTGGGTTCTGTTTTAAAACTATTTAAAAAAGCGTTTTTTGGTAAAAATTGTTTTAGAGTTTAAGGCTCTGTGATGTTGATTGCACCCGTGTAAGTGTGGATTTACTGAATGGGGAGTAAATTTTGTTTTTGGGAAAAGGGGGGGGTGGTTGGGCCGGATGGGATTGTGTTTATTCTTATTTAAACTTTTTGTTGGGTTATTAATTTGGGTTTAGGTGTGTTGCTTGCAGTTTTATCCCAAGCAAAAAAAGCATAGGTGAGGTTTTGGATAAAAAGTGATTTTGGGATAGTGTTTAGAAGGGAAATTTTTCGGCACATAGTTTTTGTTTTTTTGGAGAGGATTTCCCAAAAAATTTTGGATACTTTTTTGGCTATATGCGGATATGGGTGCTGAAATTCAGGTTTTTGTCAAGGTATAAGGGCCCAGGAATTTTCCCCCTTTAAATTTTTGGTTTAAATTTGAGTGTTGTCAATTTTTAATGTTAATTTTTTGCATTCCTGCTTGCTACCAAAAATAATATAAAGGGGTTTTTTTTTCAGGTTAGCGTTTTTAAGTTTATTGGCTTTTCATCCAAAATCGATTTTTAAAACAGTCTCATTCACAAAAGGTGTTGAGGGTGGCAAGATTAGGGGAGAGATGCCCTAAAGGGGTGTCCTCGCCCAAGGAATGGGTTTTAAGTGTTGGGGGTACGTTTTTAAAAGGTTTATTGATTTTAAAATGAGGAAAGAGCAGGGGACCAAGGACACTTCCCTGCGGAAACTCCAGTTCAAGTGGCGTGTTGTGATGCCCTTGTGTCTTTTTTGGTGACTACTGTTACCTTTTAGTAAGGTTTAAAATTTGAAATAAGAAAACGCATGCATTGGTCTTTTACCCCTTGTGATCAAGTTTGTGGAGTTGGGTGTGTGGTTTATGTGTCAAAGCTTTTTTTTAGGTCAATAAAAATTCCTAGTGGGGGAAATTTCCCTTTTTTTCCCAAGCTGTGTAAGCGATCTAGCATTTTTTATGATTGCACATTAGTGCTTTTATTTTTCCTGAATCCAACTGGAAAGGGGGTTTATTAAGTTTTGGCCCTTTAAATGAAATTTTAAATTCCCGTGAACGGTTTTCAAAGATTTTGGGGGGTAGCAAAGGTAATTAGTATTGGCCTATTGTTGTTTAAGTCTGTTGGGTCACCACCTTTTTTGTTTTTGGTGAACCCTTGCCCTCTTTAGTAGTTTCGGGAAGGGGTAGTCTCTTTTGGGTTGGGTTTAAAAAAAATTAAGAAAAAAGCATGCGAAAGGAAATTTGGGCCCCCTCGCTTGTAAAATTTAAAGGTGGGACTTTAGACAGATTCCCCCCGGAATTTTTTTTGTGACTTTAGGATCTAATGACTTCCCTTTGGGGTCAGTTGGTTTCAAGATAAAAAAGGAAAATTTGGGAAAAATTTTCCAAAATAGGTAGTCCCCAGCATGGGGGATTGGTATGTGGGGGTTTTACTGGGGGATTAATCCTATGTTTTAGAAGAAATCATTTTTTTTTGTTTTGCTGTGTCGTGGGGTGTAGTGGTTTTTTCATTAGGTTTAGTTAGGGGGCTTTTTCTTGGGGTTTTTTTTTAGTTTTGGGTCCCTAGAATCTGGGAGTGTTTTTCCCGGTTTTTTTTATATTTTTCCCCTTGTTTTCTGTGAATCTACTGGAGTAGTTTTAGTTTTTTTGGCCTTTTTTTTTTCACTTTGGTTTAGAGCTGTGAATTTTGTGTTTAAGGTTTCTTTGTGATTTAAACCTGTCTATATTGCTTTTTATATTGGTTGTTTTTGTCAATGGATTTCAGAATGGTGTGGTTAGCCATGGGCAAAAAGCCCTTTGTTTGTTTATCTGTTTTGTTTTTTTAGGACAATTTGGGTTTTATGTCTAATAATTTTTAAAAAAATGTCTGCCAGTCATCAATACCCTTGGCCTTGGAGATTCTGTGGCCAATTTAACAGTCTCTTGGTCCCCCTGTGAACTTCCCCTTTTGAGGCCTTTTCATTTGGGGGCCCAAAAGGGACTTTGTTGTATTCAAGTGGTGCTTTACTAAAGTTTTTTAAAAAGGGGATGGGTTGTGGTCTGTGGGGTATCTGTGATTAACCCCGATTTAAGGGGGGCTGTATATTTGGGCCATATGTGGTCTATTATGGTTGCCCCTTGTCTCAGTGGGGCCCGGGTTTGGGTTTTGTTATTGTTGGGATGGGGAAGTGTTTTTGTTATATTTTTTTGAAAGAAATTTGTTTCGGTGGTTTATCTTGTTTAAACCAAGGTTGGGGTTTTGAAATGTCCAGCTAAGAGAAAGGGGGTGCTTATTTTATTTGTCTGTTTGTTTTAGTGAATTTAATTTTACCCCTGAAATTTGGGGGTGTTTGTATGAGGTATCCGGGGAAATGGCACCGATTGTTATAGGGTTTTTAAAGGTTTTTTTTTCAGTTTAAAAAAAGCCCAAAAAAGTTTTCCCCATATTCATCACTAAAGCAAGTGGGGCTAAGACCCAAGATAATTGGTTTTTCTTTTTTTTCGGGGGGGGTTTTTTTGGGGGTTTGTTGGGGGTTTTTTTTTTTTGGGGGAATTCTTTTTTTCCCCGGTTTTTTTTTTCCCCGGAGTAATTTGGGGGGTTTTAGTTTTTTTTTTTTTAATTTTGGGGGGGGGTTTGGTTTTTGGGTTTTAAAAAAGGGGGGTTTTTTTAATTTTGGGTTTCAAAAAAAGGGGTTAAATCAAAACTTTTTTTTTAAATTTTTTTTTTAAAAAATTTGGGTTTTTTTTTAAATTTCCCCTTTTTTTTTTTGAATTTTTCCCCAAAACCCCTTTTTGGAAAAAAATAAAAGGTTTTTGGGCCCCGGGGTTTTTAAAATAAATCAAATAAGTTTTATGTTTTTTTTAATTTGGGATTAAATTGGTTTTTTAATTTCTTTTAAACCCCCAAAAGGCTGGTTTTAATTTTGGGGGGGGGGTTTTTAAAAGGGGTTTTTTTTTCCCGGGTTTGGTTTTTTTTGGGGTTTTTAAGGGTTTAAAAAAAGGGGTTTTATTTTTTTTGGGGTTTTTAGCCCCAAAAAATTTTTAAAAAGGGTTTAAATTTTTTTTAAAGGCCTTTTTTAAAAAAAAGGGGGAAAAAAAAATTTCCCAAAATTTTCCAATTTTCCAAAGGGGTTTTAAATTTTAAAGGGTTTTTTCTTAAACCCCAATTTTTTTAAAAGAAACCCTTTTTCCCGGGGGTTTAATTTTTTTTTTCCCCAACAGGAAAAATAAAAAAGGGGTTTTTTTTTTCCCCAAAAATTTGGGTTTCCCAGTTTTTTTTGGGGAAAAAAAATTTTTTCCCTTTAATTTTTTTCCCCAAAAAAAACCCCTTCTTTATAGTTAATTTTTTTTGGGGTTTAAAAAACCCCTTTCAAAATTTTTTTTTTTTTTTTTTTTAACCGTTTAACCCCCAAAACAAAACTGAAAAAAAATTTTTTTCCCAAAAAATTTTTGGGGTTTTCCTTCCCAAATTTTTGGTTTCATTTTTTGTTTTAAAAAAAAAAATTAAAATTTTTTCCCCCAACTTTTTTTTTAACCCCTAATTTTAAATTTTTTTACCCAATTTTGGGTTAAAAAAAAATTTTTTAATTTTTTTAAAAATTAAAAAATACCCCCCAAAAATTCCCCCAAAAAAAATTTTTGGTTTTCCCAAAAAATTTTTTTGTCCCTTTTTTTTTAAAAAAATTTATCCAAATTTGAATTCCTTTAGGTTTAAAGGGTTTCAAAAAAAGGTTAAACTTTTTTTTTTTTTAAAAAAGAAAAAAAATTAACTTAAAAATTTTTAAAAAAAAACATAAAATTAAAAATTTTTTTAAATTTCATTAAAAAAATTTTTTTAAAAAAAAAAAATTTGGTCAATAAAAAAAAATTTTTTTATTTAAAATTAAAACATTGTTTTAAAAACCCCCTTTAAATTTTGAAGGGTTTTAAAAAATTTTTTAAAAAAAAGGTGAAAAAATTTTTTTAAAAGGGAATTTTAAAAAAAAATTTTAAAAAATTTTTTTTTAAAAATTTTTTCCCGGGGGCCCTTTTTTAAAAAAAATTTTCCCTTTTTTTTAAAAACCCCCCCTTTTTTTTTAAAAATTTTTCCCCCCCTTTTTTTTTCCCCCCCCCCCTTTTTTTTTAAAAAACCCCCGGGGGGTTTTTTTTTTTTTTTTTTTTTTTTTTTTTTGGGGGAAAACCCCAATTCCCATTTTCCTTTTTTAAAAAAAATTTTTTTTTTTTTTTTTTCCCAATTTTTTTTTTTTTTTTAAAACCCCCCCCTTTTTTTTCCCAAAAAAAATTTTTTAATAAACCCCCTTTTTTTTTCCCCCCCGGGCCCCCGGGGGGGCCCCCTTACTTTTTTTTTTTAAAAAAAAAAATTTTTTTTCCCCCCAAGGGGTTTGGGTTTTTTCTTTTTTTTTTTTTTTTTTCCCCTTTTTTTTTAAATTTTTTTTGGGTGTTTTTTCTTTTGGTTTTTTTTTAAGGGGGTGTTTTTTCCTTTTTTTTTAAAAGGGTTTTTTTTTCCCCCCCAAAATTTTTTTTTTTTTTTTTCCCAAATTTTTTTTTTTTTTCCCAAAAAGGGTTTTTTTTTTTTTTTTTAAAAATTTTTTAAAAAAACCCCTTTTTCCCTTTTTGGGTTTTCCTTTTTTAAAGGGGGTTTTTTTTTCCCCCCCTTTTTGGGCCCTTTTTTGGGGTTTAACCCCCCCCTTTTTTTTTTCTTTTTTTTTTTTAAAAAATTTCCCCCTTTTTTTTGGGGGGTTTTTTGGGGGTTTAATTTTTCCATTTCCCCCCCTTTTTTTTTCCCCCAAAATTTTTTTTTTAAATTTTTTTTTTTTTTAAATTTTTTTTTTTTTCCCCCCCTTTAATTTTGGGGAAATTTTTTTTTTCCCCCGGGAAACCCCCCCCAAAAAAAAATTTTTTTTGGGGGGGGCCCTTTTTTTTTTAAAAATCGGGTTTTTTTTTTTTTTCCCCATTCCCCCTTTTAAAAAACCGGAAAAAATTTTTTTTTTTTTTTGGGGTTAAAAACTTTTTTTTTTTTTTTGGGGGTTTGGGGGTTTTTTTTTTTGGGGGGGGTTTTTTTGGTTAAAAATTAAACCTAAAAAATTTTTAAAAAAATTTTAAAAAAAAAACCCAAAAAAAAAAATTTAAAAAAAAAAAATTTTTTAAAAAAAAAAAAAAAATTTTTTTTTTTTAAAAAAAAATTTTAAAATTTTTTTAAAATTTTTAAATTTTTTTTCCCAAAAAAAGGCCTTTTTTTTTTTTCCCAAAAAAAAATTTTTTTTTTTAAAAAAAATTTTTTCCCCCCCCTTTTTAAAAATTTTTTTTTTTAAAAAAAAAAAAAATTTTTTTTTTAAAAAAACCCCTTTTTTTTTTAAATTTTTTTCCCTTTTTAAAATTTTTTTCAAAAAAAAAAATTTTTAAACTTTTTCAAAAAAAAAAGGGGTTTTTTCTAATTTTTGGGGAATTTAAAAAAACCCAAATTTCTTTTTTGGGGGTTTTTAAAAAATTTTTTTTTAAAAGGGGGGTTTTCTTTTTTTTTTTTTTTTAAACCCCTTTTTTTTTTTTAAAAATTTTCCCCAAAAAAAAAAAAATTTTGTTTTTTAAAAACCCTTTTTTCCTTTTAAAAGGGAAAAATTTTTTAAAGTTTTTTTTTTTTTTCCAAAATTTTTTTTAAAAATTTAAAATTTCCCAAACCCCCCCCTTTTTTTTGGAAAAAATTTTTTTTTTGGGCCCCCTTTCGCCCCCCCCCCCCCCCCCCCCCCCCCCCCCCCCCCCCCCCCCCCCCCCCCCCCCCCCCCCCCCCCCCCCCCCCCCCCCCCCCCCCCCCCCAAAAAAAAATTTTTTTTTTAAATTTTTAATGGGTGGGCCCTTTAAATTTCCATTTTTTAAAAAAATTTTCCCTTTTTTTTTTTTTTCCCGGGGGCCCCAAAAATTTTTTTTTTTTTTAAAAAATTTTTAAAACCCCCCAAAAAAATTGTTTTAAAATTTTTTGGGGCCCCCAAAATTTTTTGGGAATTTTTTTCCCCTTTTAAAAGGAAATTTTTTTTTAAACCAAAAAAAAAAAAAATTTTTTTAAAAAAAAAAAATTTTGGGGGGCCCCCCGGGGGAAACCCAAAAAGGGGGGAAAAATTTTTAAAGGGGCCCAAATTCAAAAAAATTTGGTTTTCCTTTTCCCTTTTTTAAAATTTTTTTTTTTTTAAAGGGTTTAAAAATTTTTTTTTTTAAAAAAAAATTTTGTTTTTAAAAGGGGGGGCCCCCTTTTAAAAAAAAGGTTAACGGGTTTTAAAAGAAAAAGGGGTTTAATTTTTTTTTAAAATTTTTTTTTTAAAAAAATTTTTTTTTTCCCCTTTTTTAAAAAATTTTAAAATTCTTGAAATTTTAAATTTTTTTTTGGGTTTTGGAACCCCCCCTTTTTCCAAACCCAAAGGGGAAAAGGGTTTTAAAAAATTTAAATTCCAAAAAATTTTTTTAAAAAAAATTTTAAAAAAAAATTTTTTAAAAAAAAATTTTTTCCAAAAAAACCCCCCCCCCCCGGGTTTTTTAAAAGTTTTTTTTTTTTTTAAAAAATTTTTTTCCCCCCCAAAAAAAAAAAAGGGATTTTTGGGGGGTTTTTTTTTTTTAAACCTTGGAAATTTTTTTGGGGGCCCGGGGGTTTTTCCCTTTGGTAGAAAATTTTTTTAAAAAATTTTTCCTGAGCTTTCAGAGTATACCCCATGATCTTTTCACAGTTTCTGAATTTGCAAGTTTCCCTTAAAAAAAAAATTTTTAAACAAAAAATTTTTTAAAAAAACCTTCCTGTTTTAAAAAATTTTTTTTTTTCCCTTTTTTTTAAAAAAAGGGAAAAATTTTTTTTGGGGGCCAGGAAAAAAATTTTTTTTTAAAAAAAAGGGAAAATTTAAACCCCCAAAAAAGGGGTGAGAAAAAGGGGGGGGTTTTTTTTTTTTTTCCCTTTTAATTTTTAAAAACCAAAAAAAATTTTTTGGGGTTTTTTTTTTTTTTCCCCCCCCTTTTCTTTTTTTTTTTTTTTTAATTTTTTTTTTTTTTTTCCCCAACTCGCATAAGAACGTCCAAATCACTTTCACGAGATGCCATAATGAGGATGTTCCCCTGTCGTAATTTATGCAAAAACAAAATTTTTTATTTTCAAATTTTTATTAATTTTTTTAAATTTTTAAATTTAATTTTTTTTTTTTGTCATTTTGGGGGGTTTTGGTCCTTGTTGGCCCCCTTTTCCCCTGGCTGGGGCATTTTAAAAATTAAAACGTTTTCCAGGAAAGGGGTAAAATTTCAGCTTTTTTCCATAGATTTTGGTTAGTGATTTGGGGTACGAATATTTAACTAATTTTATCCTCTTTGTATCCAATTAAAAAAGAAATCTACTGAGTCCCAAAAAAACAATGCACAATGGTATTTATATTACCCTTTTCATAAAAATACTAATCATTTGTTTTGCTTTATTAAAGGCCTACCCCCATAGATAAGGACATGAGAATTTTTAAAAAATGCGGGACAATTTCAGTTTCACCCCAACCCAAAGGTTTTTTTTTATGTGGCTTTTGTGTTTTTGGGGGAAAAAATTGGGAGTAAATTAACTGATGTTCTACATCATTCCGTCGCAACTTTAAAAATAAGCATTTGCGCGGAAAGTGATGTAGAACATCAATCCCAAATTTTGGTCTGTTTTTGAAAATGACCCAAAAACTTTAAAAACGGGACAAAGTGGTTTTAAAAACCTTTCAAAAGGGGAAATCAGTTTTTCATTTTTAGGTTTTTCTTTTCAGTAAATTTTTTCCAAAAAAGCCCTTTTACTGGTCCTTTCGTCTTTTCTGGTCAAGTAACCCCTTTAGGTACCCCCTTAAATTTAGAGGGGGGAAAACAAACATTTATCCTACCTTTAATGTCTATCAACAACACTTCAGTTTAAATTTTTTTACCGTTTCAAGTCTAGATAACGTGTATTTTCTACAGAAAATTGGAGGGGAATCTCCCATTTCTACCCCTTAAAAAGGGGAAAAAAACAGTTTTTCTGATTGTAAAAAAAGGCGGGTTTATTTTTGCCCTTTGGTTAAGTTTATTTATTTTATTTTATTTTATTTCATTTTTTTTTTGTTTTGATTAATTTTAAAATTAATTTTTTCCTCCCAAAAACTTGAACTTTTTAGGGGGAGGGCCCCTTTGCACTTTGCACCAAAGTGTGCGTCTTGGATGAGCCCCTGAAAACCCCTTTGGGCCCGGGGCCCCCAAAAGGTGGGGCCCCAGGCAAATGTAGGGTTTGCCTATGCGGTAATTTTTGGGCCGTCCCCTTTACATTTTATTAAATGTTTGGGCATCGGGTTCCCCTTTTTTTTCTTGCTGCAGAAAAGATTTTGCTAAAATTTTTTTAATTAGATCTTTTGGGTTTTTGGGGCAAAACTTAAAACCAAAACCCCAGTTAAAAACCTTGGGTTTTTACTTTAAATTTTTTTCCAAAAAGTTCCCTTTTCAAACTCCCGCCCCTCAATGTTTATGAGGATTGTGAGGGAAAAGTTCCCACGCCCGTTCACCCAGCTGTTGGTTTTTGGGGTTTGGGCGCGAGGGGAGCCCGGGTGTTGCCCTTGGGTCTGTTTTAAAAGTTTTATTTTCTCAAAAAGATGGAGCCCCAGGAGGAAAAGTCAACACTGCTTGTTTTGGGGTTTTTTGAAAGGCACAATTTTACCCGGGGCAACCCCCTGAAAGGCATTCTGCCTCTTGTAAAAGGGTACGTATTTGGGGTCCCCGTGGGGGATTTTTATGGGATTTCCCTTTAACGGCAAAGCAAGAATTTTTGTAAAATTTGTGTCGTTGCTGCTTATGTGAGAGCTGTGGCACTTTTTAAGAAAAAGGGATTGTCTTTTAAAAATTTGGGCTTGAGGTGTGCCGGGGATGTCTCGGGTTTTTTTACGTGGGTTTTGTCTTTGTAATTTTACCCTTCGAGGCAGAGAGGTAGACATTGTCAGACATTTTTTTGCTATGGCCCAAAAAAGCTTTTTCAACGTAGGGGTTGGTTCCCCCGGGGTTTTATTCTGGCTGCTCGAGGGTTTTTCTTCAATGAAAAAAAACATGAGATATGCAATTCCCCCATTTGTAAAGTTGGATTTTTGGACGAAAAGGGCTACATAAAATACCCAGGGCAGGTTCGGAAAGTTTCCAAAATGTTTGGGGGCAACGGGGCATATGGGGAGCGACTTGTGAGCAACAATGAGGGGAAAAAAACGGGCGGGGCCCCGACAGACACACGGGGGCCCCAAAAAAAACAAATTTGGGGGAGGGAAAGAGTTTGGGCCCATTGGAGGCCCCCCGATGGTGGATGATTTTCTTAGGTTTTTTGGCTTTTCGTGAGTGGGGTGATGCAGTGGATGGGTGCCCGGGGGTTTGTTTAAAAGTACCACCGGGGGTTGGGGATCGAGGGGGATTGGGTGTGTCGACAGTGTGTCGCCTCCAGTGGGAGAGGAGGCGCCCCGCTCCATTGGTGTTGCCCAGTTTTGAGGGGCATAAAAGAGGATTTCCCCGGGCAGCCCAGGACATTTAATTTTACCCCCCTACTTTTGGCCCGGGAAACGCTTGTAGTCGGGCCTTTGGTTTTAGGGGAAGTGTGGGGGGATGAGGAAAGACGTACAACTTGTAAGACAGTCGGGGGTGAAAGGATGTCGAGGTTTATGGGCGGATGGTTTAAAAGGGGTTTAATTTTGAATTTTTCACCCAAAGGGCCCCTTTACCCTGGGCGGAGTCTTTTTCAAAGGGGCCAAAAGGGCTTTTGGGCCCCGGTTTTTAGCTGACCGTTAACAAAAGGGGGTTAAGGAAAATTTCCCCCCCCAAAAAAGAATCGAATTTGGGAATGTGGGGAAAACTTTTCAAATTCAAAGGCAGTTGGGCCCAAGGGGCCCGGGGGGGTTAAAGTTTTACGGGAAAAGGAAAAAGGAAAACCAAAGTAAAAGGGAATGAAAAAGGAAAGAAATGTTAAATGGGGGGATGGGGAGGGTTTTTTAAGAGGGGTTAAGTTAAAAGGATCCCAGTACGGGTTTTTTTTTTTCCCGGGGGGGGGTTTTTAAAATTTTTTTACCCCAAGGGAAAAATTTTTTGGGAAGTGAATTAGTTTTGGGGAAATTTTTTTGCAGGGGGTTGGGATTAATCAAGGGTTAAAATGAAGGGAAAAAGGGAAACCTTCCCTTTTATGTATAAAAAATGGAATGGGGCAGGGGGGGGGGTGAGTTGCCAATTTGGATGGGTTTTTTTTTTGGGGGAAAAAATTTTTTAGTTGGGGGGTTTCATTTTGGGGGTATAATTTTGCAGGGGGGAATTTAAAATCCAAGGGAAAAGGGGAAATTTTTTTAAATGGTTTGGGGGTTTAAATTTTCTCAGGGTTTTCCCCTTAATTTCTGGGTTTCTGGTGATTATGTGGGAAACCGAAAAAAAAAGTTTTCAAGTTTTTTTTGGGGGTTTAATTTTTAGGGGTTTTTCCCAGGGGTTCTTGCGGGATTTTGGGTTTGGAAAAGGGGAAAAAGTTTTGGGTGCGTGGGGGGGGAATTTGGGGGGGACCACATTGGTTTGTTGGGGGTTATGGTGGTGGCCCTTTTTTAAGGGGTTTTCGGGGGGCATTTTGGTTAAAATCTGTAAATGGGGAGGGTTTGATTGTGTTGTTTTGGGTTTTAAAGACCACTTGGTTTTTCTGGTAACTCTCGGTTTTGGGGGGGATTATAGTGTTGGGTTTTTAGTTAAATTTGGGAAAATTAAAAGTTAAAATAAAATAAAAATTTAAAATAATTTTTTCGTTCGGATTTTAAACGGGGGAGGGTTAGCCACCAGGGGGAAAACCCAAGAAAGTCAGTGCCTTTATCAAGGGCTTGTCTAAACTTTTTCCAAATTTGGGGGCCTTTAAATTTGTCCCCCAGGATCGGGCCCACCCAGTTTGACTAACCCCCCAGGGGACCTATTTGCTGTAGGTGAAAGGACAAAAAGGTGTAAGGAAAACGGGGTCGGAATTTTTCCAAACCCCCCGGGAATCGAAACCCGGGGGCCCCCGTGTGTGGGAAACGGGAAACTTTAGCCCCAAGACCACCAGGGTTTTGAGAGTAGAATGGCCCTTTTGGGAAACTTTCAGGTTATGGTGGGGTTTTTGATTCTGGGAAAGAAAGAAAAAGGGGTTTGAGGATGTTGTTTGAGTGGTGGTATTAAAAAACGGGAAAAAAGCCCAAAACAGGGTTTTTTAGGAAAGGGTTTGGGAAAGGGGGGAGGGCGTTATAGATATGGGAAGCAAAAATATTTTGAGGGCAGCTGCGAGATTGTTTTGGTTTCAGGTGGAAGGTATGGCCTTTCGGAAAAAAGAGTGCCCTTTGTAGTCAATTACAGGAAATTTCAGAAAAGATAATTTTCCGGCTTTGAGGGGTTGGGAAGCTGGGATTGATGGGGGTGCCCTTTGGGGGGAAAACCTTCTGTAGGGGTTCTGCGTAGTTTCAGAATGAGACGTATGGCGACGACAGTATTGTCAGTGGTGGTCGGCGATGACTTGGGTGGTTATCGTAAAGGACAAAGGCTAGTTACTACTGAGAGCATAGGGACCTGTGCAGACCAGTGGTTTAAGAAAAAATGGAAGGGTAGGGAGGGGAGTCGAGAGGCGAGGGAATTTTTACTGGGTGGCATAATGGCGAATTTGAGAGACGTAGATCGAGAGGATATAGAGGGTTGTATATCAGAGGAGGAGGTTTACAAGGCTGTTCAGGGACAGGCACTGAGGAAATCGCCTGGTTGGGGTGGGATACCAGGTGATTTTTATGTAGTTCATTGGGAACTGTTAAAACACATGTTGGTTCTTTACAACTCAATGAAAATTAGTGGTAGAATGGGCAGTGAGGTGGGGTTGGGTGTTGTATTGTTGGTACCAAAGGCCGAGGTCCGTGAATCTTTGGAGGCATATAGGCCCATCATGTTGATGGGGGGCGGATTATAAGATTTTTGCGCGTATTTTGGCAAACCAGATGAAACAGGTTTTGGACAAGGCAATATGGGAAGGACAATACGGGATTCCTGGACGATCTATGAGAGATGGTCATCAAAGCCTCAAAAGCTTCGTGAAGGATTATAGTGGAGGAGGAGTCGTAGGGTTAGATTGGGAAAAGGCTTTTGACAATGTGGATAGGGAAACATTATTAGCAACATTATTGAAGCAGGGTTTTGAGGAAGAAATAGTATCATGGGTGTGTATGTTATATACGGAGGCACAGGTATGGGTCCAGGTCAATGAGAGGTTGGGGTCCGCGACAGGCATGGGGTGGGGGCTGCGGCAGTGGTGTCCCCTCTTGCAGCTTTTGTTTGCCTGCTTGCAGGACCCCTTTATAGATTGGTAATTGGTGGGGTAGGGGGGAAGGATTGTGTGCAGGGCGAAGCAGTAGGGATTTTAGGTTATGTGGACGATACCACCATCTTGGTGCAAAGTAGGAATGGTTTGGCATTCGCAAATAAGGTTATAAGGTTTTTTAGTTATGCGTCTTCCATGAGCATTAACAGAGAAAATCCAATCTTTTGGAGGTGGGGTCCTGGGTGGGGGGGGGACATTAGGTTACAGAGTATAGGTGGAGAACCGTTGAGTGGATAAGATCTGTGGTGTGTATTTTTGCAATGACGAACAGGCGGCACGTGCATTTAATTCGTCGATTGTAGTAGCAGCCGCAATTCGTAGGATGGTGGGATGATGACCGGGTGATGTAACATTACACCATTATACTGGTGTATAGTAAATTATGGTTTGTTTCAGCAGTCTATCATTGATTGATGGACGTGTGTTGCAGTTACAGAGGAAGGCTTTGGATTTCATTATGGGGTTACCATAGTCATTGGTTAGGGAAGGACATCATTTTGACGCACGTAGCTAAGGGAGGTTTGGGGCTAATACCACTACACAGTCGTCTAATGAGCATATTACATACGACAGGAATTCTTGACAAGGGGTGGGGTCAGGGAAGCGGAGTTGATGTGGTGATGAGGGAGGTTCGACGTTGGTGGGCGGGGAGACCTCACAAGTGTGAAGCATATGTTACGGCACTTATTGGTGGTGCAAAACCCTATGAGAGTTAGGGCAGGTAAATTAGACATATAGGCATAACATCGGATGAGGTCATTGTTGATGAGGTTTTCCTAGGATATCATTGGAAGACTATTATGGCAGGGTTCAAGAAATTGCGCTTACAACCACGGGTTAGGGAAACTGGTTACGCTTCCTCCACAGGATTTTGGCATCCAAGGCACAATTGTATGTTATGGGAATGGACCAGGATCAGACCTGTGTGTGGTGTGGGTGACTGGAAACGGTGTTTCATGTCATATACTTTTGTGGCCTGGTGGCTAAAGCTCCCGCTTCACACACGGAGGGCCCGGGTTCGATTCCCGGCGGGTGGAAACATTTCGACACGTTTCCTTACACCTGTTGTCCTGTTCACCTAGCAGCAATAGGTACCTGGGTGTTAGTCGACTGGTGTGGGTCGCATCCTGGGGGACAAGATTAAGAACCCCAATGGAAATAAGTTAAACAGTCCTCGATGACGCACTGACTTTCTTGGGTTATCCTGGGTGGCTAACCCTCCGGGGTTAAAAATCCGAACGAAATCTTATCTTATCTTCCAAGCTCGTACTTTTCTCCAACTACAGAGCTACCAATTGCTCCTATGAGACCTAGTTACAAGCAAAACTGCACTACCCAACGTAGCACCCAGAATGACCAAAGATTACCAACAGTGAAACCTACAAATCGAAAATAATAGAGATCAAAGGAAGACTGCACACAAACCGAAACAAAACCCCTCTGCCAGCCGAACAATGTAACCCTAAGCTTTGTATACTACAACTTCTTCTTAACTACAACATTCCTGTAGTATTATGAGGCGCAATCTAAGAGGAAACAGCACCAAGGCCAGCAAGGAAAACACCGAAAAATCAACTATTCTACAAGTGTAGTCAGGAGGACGCCGGCCCAGCAACCACCCCACTCACCACCACTCAAGGCGACACCACAACAATAACAACAAACATGGCTACCACCAGCCCATCCTCCCCTCTCTTCCCGGATTCAACCTACCAAGTAGTCTCTCAGGTTTGACAACGATCCCATATACCCTAAAGTCATGCATCTCCAACTTGGTTATTGAAAATATGAATCTTCGAGAGACGCTAACAAAACTAGACACCAGGATGACACAACTCGAGAACAAAATCCTCAGTCTTGAACAAAAGTTAACAACACCAGGAATGACTAACTGTGACAAGACCATCCAAACAGTCATAGATAGCCATACCCAACAAATAATATCTCTTATACAAAGGTTGAAGAAGCAGTAAAGAATGGAAGAAACAACTTAGATAACCAGTTCAGTGACTTACTTTGCTCTCCAAGAAGATAAAACTGAACAAGATAAACTATTCGGACCAGCAGTAATAGTTAACAGTCCACTTTTTCCCAGTGATATGAACCAACAAACAGTAAAGAAATTACTCTGCAGATCATAAAGGACCAAACAAGTGTTATTGTACCAGAGTCTGAAATAAAAGAAGCCAGGTTACTAGGATCCCATGGTAGAAAAAGTGTTATGCTTAGATTCCACTCACATGACAGGAAAAAAGACTTAATTATTGCATCTATTAAAGTAAAGAAAGAGGTATACATAAACGAGTGTCTTACCAAAAAACGTCAGAACCTCCTGTATAGAGTCAGAAAACTTAAGCGGGGAGAATAATGACACAATACACCAATGCTTCACACGTGTGAAAATTGTGTGTGGGACTGCCTCCAAGTGAGTCGCTACCCTGGCAAAACTCTGTTGACACCGAGCTCTGAGGTGGGTACCTCAGCCTCACAAGTGGCTTATGAACAGACTTTCACAAATGATTGGTATTGCAAGAAACCTCGCCTGCATGCACGTATAAAGGACTAACTTACTTGGTGTTGCAGCATATATCCTGATCTTCAAACTTCCTAAGCCTAGCTTTAGCCCCCTTGGACTTCCCCTTGGGAACCACGTGCAACCGGGAGCATTAATTCCTGCATATTCAATCGTTTTAGTGTTGCCTGCCCTAGAAATTCCTATTCCAAAAGGGGGAGTTCCCCTAGTTTT
>NC_069411.1:67168759-67212275 GCF_026875155.1 Cherax quadricarinatus | reverse complement strand
GAACCATGGTTGCAGTTTCAGGGACGGGCAGTAATGGGTTCAACTCCCATGGAAACCGGCCACCCAACGCTGCCCAACTAATTTCACGAGGGCACGTGTCAGTATGAATTCATTGTGAACAACCTGACAGCAAGACGGGTCTTGGTGGGGAAATATGATGATATTATTAAGGAACAGCGATGGCCACTTGGGTTCATCGAGAAAGTGCCCATGCGCCCTGGGGAAAACAACTCATTATCTTCACACATGGCAGTCACCAAGAGTCGGTAACCACTTCCATCAGAGTAGTCTTCATCTGCAGCTTCGCAGCTTGTCCCGCAGCCAAATCGTTGAACGACTGTCTGCTCACAGGCCCTCCCTTACGCAGAAGTGATTTAGCAGATTGTTGTTTGTGATTTCAGGACGGAACAGTTGCCTATGCGGCATAACATAGCAAAGCCTCTACGTATTGGGTAGCAGCCACAGGATAGGTGACTACACAAGGTTCTTGTGTTGTGCAACAGGGAGTGCCCAAGCAAGGAGTATGAGACCTAATAAAACCCCCCACGTCAGTGTAGTTAGTGCCACTATTCACCATTCCTATACAGCTACCATAGACTTACCACCCATGTTGAAATTCTGATAATCAGCCCCGCTATAACGAATTACTGTAAGACCCTATTTTATGGTAGACAACAATGCAGGTACCACCTCAGATGAAAGGCTTGTTTGATGGAATTTACCGAGAGTCTAATCAGGATATGCTCTCGACTAACAATGCCATTAAGCGAGAATGGTGACAAACAAATCCAACGTTGCGGGCCATGTGGAACGAGACAATACGGCTACTCAGTGCCTGAGGTAACATCGGTGTAGGACTGGAGTGGAAATCAAGGAATAACACTTAGGCTAAAAGAGAAGCCTGATGGGGAAGGGAGCTGACCAGGAGGTCTTATTGCTGAGGCCAAAGTGCAGACAGCCTACGATCCATTGGGTTTGTAGACACCACCCATCACCATTCGAGGATGGATGCTGGTGCAACAGACCTGGGAGCTGAACCTATGTTGGGACTAACCCACTGCCATAAACAGTCAGGCCAGAGTGGGATCTGGTTAACAAAGACCTAGCGTAATTGCACAGATTCACATTCCCCATGTCCTAACGGGTGCACCGGGCGGGATTATGACTTGCACGTCTTTTTGTGATGCCATCCTCCAGGGCCTATGGGGTAGTAAGCGTATTTGTGGCGGTACAAAGACAATCTGGTCACCATTCGAGCGGCTGGTGAACACACCTGAAGAATTGCTCGATCCCAAAGCTAGAGCTCACTGGTCGATGTGCTGGGAGCTAGACTGGGTAAGTACGTAGAGGAGAGTTAAGTAATCTGCGGGTGACCACCCCTATGTATGGACAGCTCGGAGAGGCCTTACAGTGGTCCAGAATGACAGTCTAAGCTCCCCTTTGTCCGGAATCGGGGTAAAGGAGATACGGGAATGTACAGTCAACGACAACAATTCTGTATGTGCCTACAGATCAAAAGCCCCAGCCCGAACCTGATAAGCCGAGGGTGACACACAGAAAGTGAGTATAAGCGAGCTTTGGTTCAAAGGCCCAGACTGGTTACCCGGCAAGATTGCTGGCCCGGCAGCAGAAATTCGAGAGCAATCAGCAGCATAGTACATTTTGCGGGGAACACGACACTGAATTATTTGAACACCCAGGCGCTACTCCTGTGAGAAAACATATAGGAGTCACGGAAAATGGTATTTCGATTGTGATGAAGCAGCTGACCAGGAAAGGCAAGGTCGAGACAGTTGGTCTCTAGTGGGTCCCACAGAGATAATGATAAGGCAGGACCAAGGGGAGTGCCAGTGCTGGAAGTACTTGTGCCCGCAGCCAGGTTATGGTGTCAGGACGGTGTCCAACGATGAGACGACTCAGGGAACAGCAAATTGGTTCACCATTGGATTGTTCCTAGATCAAGCGGGCTAATAAGATGCAGGAAAGAATACGAAAATCAGAGCCTACAGCTATGGGGCAAACATCCCGTGCTACTAGGAACGGAGGGATGTGGCGACAGAGCTATTGATACAAGATGCCCAATCAGAGGACTCTTACATGGGGGGTTTGGAGCTACCCTCACCTGCCTCGTCAAATTACTGGGTACTGCTGAAGGGTCCGAGCTGCCGTCAAAAGGGTGCTAAAGAGTTGCAACGGTCTGCGGCGGTACGATGGGAGGACCCCGACCCTACCCATGTCCACCACGCTGCCTCATGAGCGGGTACATAGTGACAGGCCCATTTGAGACTGTAGGAATAGACTATACTGGGTCAATCACATTGAAGAACCCAGGAGACGTTAAGGAGGGCCCTCAGAAAGTATATGTCTGCCTGTTTACCTGTGCCACTACTCGAGCGGTGCATTTGGAGTTGGCAGAAGATATGACGACAGAGACTTTCGTGAAGTTGTTCAGGAGGTTTACTGCCAGATTCTCGTGCCCGCGATTGATTATCTCGGACAATGCACAAGCTTTAGGGCGGCCGATAAAGTTTTCAGGAATCTTAGGGACAACGGAGAAGTACGAGAACACCTGAAGAGAATAGAGTGCGAGTGGAGGTTCATAGCTCCCAGGGCACCCTGGCAAGGGGGATTCTATGAACGCATGGTGGGCACAGTCAAAAGGTGCATTCGGAAGGTCTTGCACGGCAGGAGGGTGAGCTGTGATGAACTGAGGACAGTGTTAGTTGAGATAGAGGCAAGAGTTAATAACAGACCTCTGACCTACGTACAAAATGGGATTGACGAGCAAGAAGCTCTCACCCCCAATCACATGCTGTTTGGAAGAAGGATTGAGCCCTTCCCCACAATTTTGAGTCAGTCTTCCAAGGAGCTGGATTATTATGGGCCAGATGGTCCCCCCATCAATGAAGAACTGCACAGGAGTCACAACAGACTGGTGAACATCCTGGACAAATGGAACCAGGTGTGGCGCTCCAACTCCACTCCACTCCAAACCAACAGATACAGATACTAATGCCGGAAAAAAAATCCCCCCCCAGTACCAACAATACCACCAGTCCGATAACATTCTTCTTTGCAAATATACAGGGTCTAAAGCCAGCAACAAACAACAAAATACCTTTCATCCGTGGACTGCTTGCAGAGGCAAAGGCAATGTTCGCGGCTTTCACTGAGACCCACATAAAGGATCACTTGGACAACGAAATATGGATCCCAGGTTACAACCTATACAGATGTGACAGAGTGAACAGGCAAAAGGGGGGGGTTGGCCTTTGTACATTGCAGAGTCACTTGTTTGCACAGAACTGCTTAATGCCTCAAATGACGTAGTGGAAGTTTTAGCAGTAAAGGTCGAGAACCAAAACCTAGTCATTGTGGTAGTCTACAAGCTCCGGATGCAACATCCCAGCAATTCCAGGAACAGCTGTTAAAAATTGACCACTGTCTGGAAAATCTTCCAGCTCCTGCACCCAACATCTTGCTCCTGGGGGATTTCAACTTAAGGCACCTAAAATGGAGGAATATAGCAAATAATATTGTTGCAGTAATAACACCAGGAGGCAGCTCTGATGAAAACTCACACTCACACGAGCTTTAAAATCTCTGCACAAAATTAAATTTTAAAACCCAGCAAATAATAGAGCCTACTAGACTGGAGAATACACTAGAACCTCATCTTCACTAACAATGATGATCTGATAAGAAATGTCACCATATCAAAAACAATATACTCAGATCACAACATAATTGAGGTTCAGACATGTATGCGTGGAGCCCCAGACCGACAAAATGAGATAGTCACGAGGGAGCATTCACCAAATTCAACTTCAATAACAAAAACATAAAAGTGGGACCAAGTAAACCAAGTCCTAACCGATATAAGCTGGGAAGATATACTAAGCAACACAGACCCAAACTTATGCCTAGAACAGATTAACTCGGTGGCACTCGATGTATGCACAAGCTTATTCCTCTAAGAAAAAGGAGGAGTAGATGTAAAATAGAAAGAGACAGGCGCTCCCTTTACAGGCGACGGAAAAGAATAACAGAGCGGCTAAAAGAGGTCAATATATCTGAAATGCGCAGGGAGACACTGGTCAGAGAATACAAAGGGGAATTCGCCGGATAGGAATCGGGAAAAACTAAAAGCCATAAATGAAATCGAAAGAAACCCAAAGTATTTCTTCTCCTATGCCAAATCAAAATCGAGAACAACGTCCAGTATTGGGCCCTACTTAAAAAGATGGGTCCTACACAGATGACAAGCAAGGAAATGAGTGAGCTACTCAAGTCCCAATATGACTCAGTTTTTAGCAAGCCGCTAACCAGACTGAGAGTCAAAGATCAAAATGAATTTTTTATGAGAGAGCCACAAAATTTGATTAACACAAGCCTATCCGATGTTATCCTGACGCCAAATGACTTCGAACAGGCGATAAATGACATGCCCATGCACTCTGCCCCAGGGCCAGACTCATGGAACTCTGTGTTCATCAAGAACTGCAAGAAGCCCCTATCACGAGCCTTTTCCATCCTATGGAGAGGGAGCATGGACACGGGGGTCGTCCCTCAGTTACTAAAAACAACAGACATAGCCCCACTCCACAAAGGGGGCAGTAAAGCAACAGCAAAGAACTACAGACCAATAGCACTAACATCCCATATCATAAAAATCTTTGAAAGGGTCCTAAGAAGCAAGATTACCACCCATCTAGAAACCCATCAGTTACACAACCCAGGGCAACATGGGTTTAGAACAGTCGCTCCTGTTCTGTCTCAACTACTGGATCACTACGACAAGGTCCTAAATGCACTAGAAGACAAAAAGAATGCAGATGTAATATATACAGACTTTGCAAAAGCCTTCGACAAGTGTGACCATGGCGTAAAGCGCACAAAATGCGCGCTAAAGGAATAACAGGAAAAGTCGGTCGATGGAATCTATAATTCCTCACTAACAGAAACACAGAGAGTAGTCCGTCAACAGAGTAAAGTCCGAGGCAGCTACGGTGAAAAGCTCTGTTCCACAAGGCACAGTACTAGCTCCCATCTTGTTCCTCATCCTCATATCCGACATAGACAAGGATGTCAGCCACAGCACCGTTGTCTTCCTTTGCCGATATGACACCCGAATCTGCATGACAGTGTCTTCCATTGGCAGCACTGCAAGGCTCCAGGCGGACATCAACCAAAACTTTCAGTGGGCTGCAGAAAACAATATGAAGTTCAACGATGAGAAATTTCAATTACTCAGATATGGTAAACATGAGGAAAATTAAATCTTCATCAGATTACAAAACAAATTCTGGCCACAAAATAGAGCGAAACACCACGTAAAGACCTGGGAGTGATATATGTCGGAGGATCTCACCTTCAGAACCATAACATTGTATCAATCGCATTCTAGAAAAAATGACAGGATGGATAATGAGAACCTTCAAAAAACTAGGGAGGCCAGCCCATGATGACACTCTTCAGGTCACTTGTTCTATCTAGGCTGGAATATTGCTGCACTCTAACAGCACCTTTCAAGGCAGGTGAAATTGCCGACCTAGAAAATGTACAGAGAACTTTCACGGCGCGCATAACGGAGATAAAACACCTCAATTACTGGGGCGCTTGAGGGTTTTCTAAACCGGGAAATTCCCTGGAACGCAGGAGGGAGAGAATACATGTTTATATACACCTGGAAAATCCTAGAGGGACTAGTACCAAACCCTTGCACACGAAAACACTCGCTACGAAAGCAAAAGACTTGGCAGACGATGCACCATCCCCCCAATGAAAAGCAGGGGTGTCACAGCACGTTAAGAGACCCATACAATAAGTGTCAGGGGCCCGAGACTGTTCAACTGCCTCCCAGCACACATAAGGGGGATTACCACAGACCCCTGGCAGTCTTCAAGCTGGCCTGGACAAGCACTTTAAAATCAGTTCCTGATCAGCCGGGCTGTGGCTCGTACGTTGGTTTGCGTGCAGCCCGCAGCAACAGCCTGGTTGATCAGGCTCTGATCCACCAGGAGGCGGTCACAGAACCGGGCCGCGGGGGCGTTGACCCCCGAAACTCTCTCCAGGTAAACAACCTTGCGGGAACATTTCTATGGTGCCGACCCCGAGGGAATAAGATGATGCTAAGTGAAGGGGGCCTGGTGCTGGTAGAATCCGAGGCCCCGAGGGCATACTGGCCTCTTGGCCTGGTAGTGTCAACCCCCCCCAGACAAGGCGGGGCGGTTGAGAATGGTGAAAGTGAGAAGAACGGTTTGTCGAGACTATAAGACCCATAAACGGGTTTTTTGCCTCTCGAGGTCCACACGGTGGGACCGGGACATGAGAAATCAGACCAGAGGTTGAGCGAGCTGAGCGGCCGGACGACCCGTCGAACGGCGCTCGAGTCCAGGGCCCACTGGGGGGGCCTGCGGGAGGCAGACTTGATCTAGACTTAGCGCCTACCTTCGCCGGCGGGAGGATGTGGAAATTTATTTGGTCCAAATAGTTCCACAGCGCAGATCCAGCATGAGCGTCTGGTCGTCTGAGCCGAGCGGCCCTTAAACCCTCCCAAACACGGCATTCTCTGGTTGGCGGTTGGTAAGCTTATTTAATTTATAGATTTACTCTTCAGGGAAGGAGTAGGTAGGTTTACTGGTAGTACACTCATATTAGGTTTACTAAGGCATCTGTAGATAATGATAGAGTAGACCTAAGACCTTAACATAGGTAGTAATAGGCCGATAATGTAGGCAAACATTAGGATAAGTTAGCTAGGGAGAACTGGCAGCCCTAGCTTGAATGGCGGGGCGCAGGTCACAAAGACAGAATAGCGTCCTTCTTACGATAGACTTCGACTGGGACAAGACATGCCGTGAACAATCAGGCGGCGCCCCCAGTGTCTTCACATCTGAGACCTGGGGAAAATCTGGTAGAGACACCTCGATGTACCGTAGATGATCTCCTCCATCAGCCCATACAGTAAGACGAGATATTCACCTTTTCCCGTAGGATCTGGCCAGTGACTTAGGAGATTGTGGATTGAGTTAACTGAGGGCTCGGCGTGCTACAGAGAGAGTATGCCCAGTAGTACCAGCGTCTCAGAGTCGTCTGAAGCTAGCGTCTGAGTCTGCATAGTTATACTAGGGGATACATACCCTCTTGGATATAGGAATTTCTGAGGTGCAGGCAGGACACTAATAACGATTGAATATTGCAGGAATTAATGCTCCCGGTTGCACGTGGTTCCCAAGGGGAAGTCCAAGGGGGCTAAAGCTAGGCTTAGGAAGTTGAAGATCAGGATATATGCTGCAACACCAAGTAAGTTAGTCCTTTATACGTGCATGCAGGCGAGGTTTCTTGCAATACCAATCATTTGTGAAAGTCTGTTCTATAAGCCACTTGTGAGGCTGAGGTACCCACCTCAGAGCTCGGTGTCAACAGAGTTTGCCAGGGTAGGCGACTCACTTGGAGGCAGTCCACACAAATTTTCACACGTGTGAAGCATTGGTGTATTGTGTCATTATTCTCCCGCTTAAGTTTTCTGACTCTATACAGGAGGTTCTGACGTTTTTTGGTAAGACACTCGTTTATGTATACCTCTTTCTTTACTTTAATAGATGCAATAATTAAGTCTTTTTTCCTGTCATGTGAGTGGAATCTAAGCATAACACTTTTTCTACCATGGGATCCTAGTAACCTGGCTTCTTTTATTTCAGACTCTGGTACAATAACACTTGTTTGGTCCTTTATGATCTGCAGAGTAATTTCTTTACTGTTTGTTTGGTTCATATCACTGGGAAAAAGTGGACTGTTAACTATTACTGCGTCCGATAGTTTATCTTGTTCAGTTTTATCTTCTTGGAGAGCAAAGTAGTCACTGAACTGGTTATCTAAGTTGTTCTTCCATTCTTTTACTGCTTCTTCACACCCTTTGTATTAAGAGATATATTTGTTGGGTATGGCTATCTATGACTGTTTGGATGGTCTTGTCACAGTTAGTCATTCCTGGTGTTGTTAACTTTTGTTCAAGACTGAGGATTTTGTTCTCGAGTTGTGTCATCCTGGTGTCTAGTTTTGTTAGCGTCTCTGTCTCTCGAAGATTCATATTTTCAATAACCAAGTTGGAGATGCATGACTTTAGGGTATATGGATCGTTGGTCAAACCTGAGAGACTACTTGGTAGGTTGAATCCGGGGAAGAGAGGGGAGGATGGGCTGGTGGTAGCCATGTTTGTTGTTATTGTTGTGGTGTCGCCTTGAGTGGTGGTGAGTGGGGTGGTTGCTGGGCCGGCGTCCTCCTGACTACACTTGTAGAATAGTTGATTTTTCGGTGTTTTCTTGCTGGCCTTGGTGCTGTTTCCTCTTAGATTGCGCCTCATAATACTACAGGAATTGTTGTAGTTAAGAAGAAGTTGTAGTATACAAAGCTTAGGGTTACATTGTTCGGCTGGCAGAGGGGTGTTGTTTTCGGTTTGTGTGCAGTCTTCCTTTGATCTCTATTATTTTCGATTTGTAGGTTTCACTGTTGGTAATCTTTGGTCATTCTGGGTGCTACGTTGGGTAGTGCAGTTTTGCTTGTAACTAGGTCATCATAGGAGCATTGGTAGCTCTGGTAGTTGGAGAAAAGTACGGAGCTTGGAAGATAAGATAAGATTTCGTTCGGATTTTTAACCCCGGAGGGTTAGCCACCCAGGATAACCCAAGAAAGTCAGTGCGTCATCGAGGACTGTTTAACTTATTTCCATTGGGGTTCTTAATCTTGTCCCCCAGGATGCGACCCACACCAGTCGACTAACACCCAGGTACCTATTTGCTGCTAGGTGAACAGGACAACAGGTGTAAGGAAACGTGTCGAAATGTTTCCACCCGCCGGGAATCGAACCCGGGCCCTCCGTGTGTGAAGCGGGAGCTTTAGCCACCAGGCCACAAAAGTATATGACATGAAACACCGTTTCCAGTCACCCACACCACACACAGGTCTGATCCTGGGTCATTCCCATAACATACAATTGTGCCTTGGATGCCAAAATCCTGTGGAGGAAGCGGTAACCAGTTTCCCTAACCCGTGGTTGTAAGCGCAATTTCTTGAACCCTGCCATATAGTCTTCCAATGATATCCTAGGAAAACCTCATCAACAATGACCTCATCCGATGTTATGCCTATATTGTCTAATTTACCTGCCCTAACTCTCATAGGGTTTTGCACCACCAATAAGTGCCGTAACATTGCTTCACACCTTGTGAGGTCTCCCCGCCCACCAACGTCGAACCTCCCTCATCACCACATCAACTCTCGCTTCCCTGACCCCACCCCTTGTCAAGAATTCCTGTCGTATGTATATGCTCATTAGACGACTGTGTAGTGGTATTAGCCCCAAACCTCCCTTAGCTACGTGCGTCAAAATGATGTCCTTCCCTAACCAATGACTATGGTAACCCCATATGAAATCCAAAGCCTTCCTCTGTAACTGCAACACGTCCATCATCAATGGATAGACTGCTGAAACAAACCATAATTTACTATACACCAGTATAATGGTGTAATGTTACATCACCCGGTCATCATCCCACCATCCTACGAATTGCGGCTGCTACTACAATCGACGAATTAAATGCACGTGCCGCCTGTTCGTCATTGCAAAAATACACACCACAGATCTTTATCCACTCAACGGTTCTCCACCTATACTCTGTACCTAATGTCCCCCCCCCACCCAGGACCCCACCTCCAAAAGATTGGATTTTTCTCTGTTAATGCTCATGGAAGACGCATAACTAAAAAACCTTATAACCTTATTTGCGAATGCCAAACCATTCCTACTTTGCACCAAGATGGTGGTATCGTCCACATAACCTAAAATCCCTACTGCTTCGCCCTGCACACAATCCTTCCCCCCTACCCCACCAATTACCAATCTATAAAAGGGGTCCTGCAAGCAGGCAAACAAAAGCTGCAAGAGGGGACACCACTGCCGCAGCCCCCACCCCATGCCTGTCGCGGACCCCAACCTCTCATTGACCTGGACCCATACCTGTGCCTCCGTATATAACATACACACCCATGATACTATTTCTTCCTCAAAACCCTGCTTCAATAATGTTGCTAATAATGTTTCCCTATCCACATTGTCAAAAGCCTTTTCCCAATCTAACCCTACGACTCCTCCTCCACTATAATCCTTCACGAAGCTTTTGAGGCTTTGATGACCATCTCTCATAGATCGTCCAGGAATCCCGTATTGCCCTTCCCATATTGCCTTGTCCAAAACCTGTTTCATCTGGTTTGCCAAAATACGCGCAAAAATCTTATAATCCGCCCCCCATCAACATGATGGGCCTATATGCCTCCAAAGATTCACGGACCTCGGCCTTGTACCAACAATACCACCACCCCACCCACCTCAACTGCCCATTCTACCACTAATTTTCATTGAATGTAAAGAACCAACAAAGTGTTTTTAACAGTTCCCAATGAACTACATAAAAATCACCTGGTATCCCAACCCCACCCAGGCGATTTTCCTCAGTTGCCTGTCCCTGAACAGCCTTGTAAACCTCCTCCTCTGATATACACCCTCTATATCCTCTCGATCTACGTCTCTCAATTCGCCATTATGCCACCCATGTAAAAATTCCCTCGCCTCTCGACTGCCCCCCTCCCTTACCCTTTCCATTTTATCTTAAACACCTGGTCTGCACAGTCTATGCTCTCAGGTAGTAACTAGCCTTTTCCTTTACGATAACCACCCAAGTCCATCGCCGACCACCACTGACAATACTGGTCGTCGCCATACGTCCCATTCTGAAACTACGCATGAACCCCTAAAAGAAGTTTATCCCCCAAAGCAACCTCATCAATCGCCAGCTTGCCCACCCTCAAAGTCGCCCTTGAAAATATATCATTCCTGATTCCTTAATTGACTACGAAGGCACTCTATTTCCCGCAAGCCATACCTTCCACCTGCACCATAACAATTGCAGCTGACTCTCTAAATACATTTTGCTTCCATATCTATAACGCACCTCCTCCTTCCCTAACCTTCATAAATACCCAGTATTGCAATTTTCGCCTTTAAATACCACCACTCTACAAACATCCCCTCTATCCCATTTCTTACATGCCAAATCCTAACCCCCCATAACCTGAAAGCTCTCCAAAGCATATACTCCTCAAAACCTTGTGGTCTGTGTGGCTAAAGCTCCCGCTTCACACACGGAGGGCCGGGTTCGATTCCCGGCGGGTGGAAATTCCGACACGTTTCCTGACACACCGATTGTCCCTGTTCACCTAGCAGCAAATAGGACCTGGGTGTTAGGCGGACTGGTGTGGTTCGCATCCTGGGGGACAAATAAGACCCCAATGGAAATAAGTGAGACAGTCCTTGATGACGCATCTTGGACTTTCTTGGTTATCCTTGGTGGCTCACCCTCCGGGGTGAAAACTCCGAACGAAACATATTAACTAATCTTATCTTCACTTCAATATCATTTCCAATTCTAGAAACCACCCCGAATAATGGCCCTCCCCCACGAGAGTTACCAGAACACCACAGTTGGTCAGAGAAAACCCAAACAACCAATCACCCTGCCACAAACAGATTAAGCTAGTGGACGTAAACCCTTGTCCAGCCACTCAGCATAACCCCTCCTACAAAAAGTTAGGTCCTACATTCCACCGCATCGCTTACCCCACCACATCTGTCCCCCTTCCAACCAATCGCCTGCAAGAACCTCCTTAAAAACCCCTAACATTACACCCCCCACTGCACGATATCGCGACATCTTTTCTTTCCCCCGATCAACACATCCAATCACGCCAGCTACGACAGAACAAAGGTAAGACCTCTGATAAATAAATCCAAAACAACATGTAACAAACTCCCTCTTTTACTTGTCGATTTGATGTCCCTGCAATAATATACTCCCATAAACCCACCTGAATGTTCCCGCCCCCCATGAACCCACCACATGCAGCGACCCAGCCCCCTCTGCCCACTCCCACTATGAGCATAAAAGTACTGGTCTCCCTTATGCCTATCACTACCTTGATATTATCCAAATTCCCTGCAAAACACTTATACCCTTGCACACGTAATTCCACATACACCACACTGAAAATTGTGTTCTTGAATCAAAACATACATCGACATCCAAACGTCCTGAGCGATACCTCTAACTAACGCCCTGCCACAGCTCTGGAGGCCATTAACATTCATCGTTTTACACTTGAACTCTCCAGTTAGGTTTTCTCATTCGTTTTCCCTGTCACTTTAACCCTGACAATGGAACTCGCCACTGCAGCACCTTACAGTCTTTTCCCACACTCCCACTCGACTTCTCTAAGGGAAGTTTCCTTAATAACGCCCTTGGTAACAGTCCCAGCTCACACCATTTCACAAGAACCTTTGCCCCGGTTTAAGACATCTCGTCCCTGTGTACTGGGCCCTTACGTGACACTCCCTCATATTCATACGCCCCTTCAACCATCCGCCCTACCTTTTGTAACTTTGTGAGTTCATTACCATGTGTAATTCTAACCTTGAACTTGTGATTTCATTACCTTGTCTCCTAGTTCAGCCATCAAAACTTTGGAGCCCGGTCCCTGGACCCATTGTGTACTCTCTAATCTTTAATACCTTTGTAACTTTCAGATTGTGACGAGACCTACCCCTGGAGTTCATTACCTTTGTAAATTGTTGCGAGTTCATTAACCTTGTAAATTGTGACTCATTACCTCTGTAACTTGCTCAGCTATCAAACTTAAGGGGTCCCAGTCCCTGGACCCATTATTACCTCTAAACTTTTGACTACCGCCCACTGGATGTGTATGGGGGCATAATAAACAAATTAAACTAACTTAAAACTAACAACCGCCCATGGCACCTCGGACATCCATCACACACCACAGGTCCCTTACAAGTTGTACGTCATTTTCCCTCAACGCCCCAAACGTCCCGCTAGACCTGTCGACTACAGGCGATTGCCGCCAATGTAGGCGGTAAATAAATGTCCTGGCTGTCGAGGCTCCCTGTATGTCCTCCAAACTGGGCAACCCAATGGAGCGTCGCCTTCCCTCCCCCCCCCTCTCCCCTCTCCCACTGAGGCTACACAACTGTCGACAACACCCAATCGCCTCGATCTCCAACGCCGCGGTGGTAGCGTTGAGACGATCCCCTCTGCAGCATCCACTGCATCACTCCACTTCACGTAAGCCAATAAAACCTGCAGTATATCATACACCATCTTGGGCCTCCAATGGGCCAACTCATCCTCCACCATTGCTTTTTGGGGCGTAGTGTCTGTCAGGCCCGAACCGTTTTTCCTCCCCTCATTGTTGCTCACAAAGTCGCAGCCCATATGACCCGTTGCACCACACAGTTGGCACATCCGAACCTGCCCTGGGTAGGTTATGTAGACCTGCGTCCGAAAATCCAACATGACAAATGAGGGAATTGCATATCTCAGTGTTATTTTCATTGAGAAAGAACCCTCGAGCATGCCAGCATAAAAGCCTGGGACCAACGCCCTACGTTGACAACTAGCTTTTAATGGTGCCAATAGCAAACAAATTTCCTGACGAATGTCTACCTCGTCTGCCTCGAAGGGTATATTACTTAGACGAAAACCCCCGTAATAACACGCGAGACATCGCAGCGCACACCTCAAGACCAGTGTTGATGAACCAATCCGTTTTTCCATGAAAAGTGGTCCCACAGCTCTCACATAGGCAGCAGACGACACAAAATTACCAAAATTCTTGCGTTGCCGTTCATAGGAAATCCTCATATAAATCTACTTGGATCCCATACTTACCTCTTATTACAAATGTCAAGATTGACGTCATGGTGTCCTTTATATTGTGCCTTTCAATCAATATCCACACAAGCAGTGGTTACTCTTCTCCATGCGCTCGTCATCAACTTGAGAAAATCAAACTTCTTAAAACAGACAACCAGAGTGCATCAGCTTGCTACGCTTCTGCGCCATCCTCACCAACACAGCAGGAAAACTGTCTGTCGAACTTTCCCCTCACATTAATCCTCATAACATAGAGTGGCTTGGAGTTTGTAAAGAATCTTGTCTAGGAGAAAAATTAAGTAGTGAACAGATGCATACTAGGGTTTGTAATAGCTTTGCGCCAACAACTAAAGATGCACTTAAATAAATTAATCAAAAACATCTGCATGCTAAGAAAAACATGGGGACTCCGATGCCCATACATTAATAAATGTTGAAGGACAGGAGGCCAGATTACCGCATGGCAAACAAGCATTTGCCTAGGGCCCCACGCATTTGGGGGCCCCATGGTCCAAGGGGTTCAGTGGCTCATCCAAGACTGCCCAACATGTGCAAGTGCAAAGGGGTCCCTAACCTAAAAAGTTCAAGTGGTTTGGAGAGTAAAATTATTTTTTAAAAATTACTCAAGAACAAAATCAAATAATGAAATAAAATAAAATTAAAAATAAAAAACTTAACCATAAGATGTCAACACACAACACGCCTTTTGCTTACACAGAACAGCTGTGTTTCCCGTTAATATGGTGAGTATGGGAGATTCCACTCCAAATTTTCGTAAGTAATAACAACGTATAACTAGACTATCTGTGACAAATTAACTGAAGAGTTGTTGATAGACATTGATGTGTATGGGATAAATGTTTTTTTCGCCTCTAAATGTTTAGGATGTAACCTGATGGGGTTACTTGACCAGTAAAGACCATGGACCATTAAAGACTCATTTGGGTACAAATACTGTAAAGAAAAACCTAAAAATGCAAACTGAACTTCCTTAGTAGGTTTTAAAAGCCATTGTCCTGTCTTTAAGTCTTTGTCATTTCAATAACAGAACTCAATTGATTGCTGTTCTACATCACTACTTCCCGTCGCAAATGCTATTTTTATCAGTTTGCGACGGAAGTTGATTGTAGAACATCGTTAATTTACTACATATTTTCCCAGAAACACATAAGCCACAACATAAAATCGTTGGTTGTGAAAACTGAGAATTGTCCCGCATTCTTTAATTTCTATTGTCCTTATCTATGGTGGTAGCCCAAAGATCATGCAAAACATAATGATTAGTTTAGTTATGAAATGATAATATAAATACCATTGTGCATTGTTCTTGGACTCAGTATTATTACTGTTTAAATTGATAACAAAGAGGGAATAATTAGTTATAAATATTCGAAGCCCCAATCACAAACCAAATCTATGGTAAAAGTTCTGTAATACTGAACTCTTTCTGTAACGTTTTTTGAATTTTTTTAGATGCCGCAGCCCAGAGGAAAGGGGGCTACAGGACCATCTCCCCCCCAAATGACAGAAAAAAAAAATCAAAAATATTAAAAAATTAAAAATAATTGATAATGAAAAATTTTGTATTTGCATGAATACAGACAGTGATACATCCACCATTATTGCATCTCGGGAAAGTGTACTTACGTTGGGACGTTCTTATGCGAGTGGGTCACAGAAAAGAAAGAAGAAAATTCAAGAAGAAGAACAGAAAAAGAAAGATGTAGGAAGCAGCATCAGAAAAATTACAGACCTGCTCACGAAAACAGTATCTGCTGTATTTACGCAGTACAGTTGAATCTGCCAAGAATACGTAGATCATACAGAGGCCCTCCCTCCATTATTTCTCAGCCAGCCATCTACTTCTTTTGTGTCTCCCTCTCCAATGTCTCAATACATTTCATCCACAGATTTGTCTTAAAGATCACTCCTGCTCATGGCCAATGTTAATTCCCTCAGATTCTCTACTAATGCTTTCATTGCAGAAAAACTTCAGATAACACTTAACATTGACTTTAGGAAATCCAGGAAGGCTTTATGATGATGGAAGTCGGTTCGTGTTTAAAGTCTCTATGTTTATAGAATCATGCAAATTCAGAAACTGTGAAAAGATCATGGATGGTATAATCTTACAAGCTCAGGAAAAGTGTACTGTTCAGCATGCAGCTATTTTCCTAACCTAAGAAAATACCTTCACACAGGGGTTCAATGACTGGAAATTCCAAGCCGTTTCTAGGAACATGAAACAGAACCACTCACATAAGCTGCAAAAATTTTAGCCAGTGTATTGTTGAGCACAGAAAGAAAGGCTTATTGGATTCTCATTTGGAAAATCAAACTGGAACAGAGTGCACTTATTGGAGAAAAGTTCTAGAAAGAGTTGTTGCTGTTGTAAAATTCTTAGCTCTAAGAGGAACTTGCTTTCCCTGTGGAGAAAATTAGGTATTGGATCGGTAAACAATGGCAATTCTCCTAGGGATCATAAAACTGTTAGCACAATTCGATCCATTCTTAGCAAATCATTTGTTCAAACGCCCCTTGGAAATGCAGGAAGAGGCACTGTATACATACATGTCATCAACTATATGCAAAATGAATATATAGAACCTGATGAACTAATAAGGTCCTCACTAACATCATAGCAGCTGTGAAAACTGCAAAAATACTTTGCAATAAGTGTAATTCAACACCGAGATATTTTCATATACAGATCAATTGGACATTCAATTGTTTGCATTGTAGACTCCAGTGGTAAGCCTGTAATCGCTTTATAAAGTTCATTCCTCTTTCAGGCCATGAGGAGAAACAATGAAAATGAGTCGGATACTCTGCTTGAACAAGACTCTCTATTATGGATGCCGTAACCAGAGCTACGACAATGCAAGTAACAAGTCTTAAATATAATGGATTGTAAGCCGTATCAAGCCAAATCAACCCACTTGCGAATATGTGCCGCTGCTCCACACATTCTCTTAATCTGTTGGGATCATGTGCTGCCAGAGTTGTTGAGATTCGACTGCAGTTTTCATTTTTCTTGTGCGAAGTAATCCCTTAGTTCTATTGAACCACATGCAATAAGTGCAACTTCTAGAAATTCGTATTTAATTTACAGGCTTGATACTCATTGACTCTACTCGATCTGCTTCAACGCATCGCAGCTAGACACGCGGCCCGCATCATTGATTGCCAGGAGCCACCGCAAGCTCAACCATTCATGTGATATGTCATCAAATCGTTTACAAACACAAGGTGGTCCACGCAGCATGATGCAACACATAGCTTTGAAAGACAGCTTTGCTGAAAATAACGTTCTGACTTAGAGTGTCCAAATAAGGCAAAGATAATGAAGACCAGAGAGCAACAACAAGAAATAAGGCGAAGTCAAGCCAGCATAAGCATCAAAAATGTGAAGATTTTAGAATTTGTGAGCCCTTAACTTTGTTTTGTAGCTTTTGGACTGTATACTGCAACACGAGATTAAATGCGCAACGAGAGTACAAGACACTTGTTCGATTAAAATTGATAATTTGCGAGTAAAAATGAGGCTTTAACTTGTATGAGCCTTTACAACCATCTTATTGAATAGAGCAAGTGACTTAGTGGAATGTTTTGCGTTCTAAACACACTGACATTTCGCATTATTATGCGAGTGTGTGACTTCTTTAGTAAGTTAGCGTTATGTGTGAAAGTAAACAGTGCTAAACCTGTCGTGAGTGATCAATCAGGACACGAGTTAACCAGAGGGAACGTACAGATCAAAGCAGCGGTCAGAGGTAAGACAGAGAAAACACAGCATTAAGATTTTTGGAAGGAAAGATGTCCAGCACCTCCATAAAAAAGAAAAGATAAAAAATGCACTAAATCTAGAAATTGACTCTGTTCCTATTGCGTCACCCAATTAGCGACGGCTACGAACAATGAGAAAAGACTAGGCTAGCATATGCTTCGCGTCATTCTGTATTCACTGCATTACGAAATAGAGTTTAGAAAAAAAAGACCAATCTCAAAACCAGTTAAACCTAATCAAAGGACAAGTTTTGGATTTCTTGGTCAAAACTCTATGCACATACTACACTGCAGGTCGCGTATCTGGTCAGCTAATTGCAGTCGAAGAAGAGATCCAGGCATAATTGACACAGATTAGCACAACAACTACCGTTTTTACACAGGACATGTCAGATGGAACACATATTGTTTGAAGAACTCTGTTCTCTAAAATTTTGTCATGGAGGTTTGATAAATGCAATCAAGTATTAGAAGAAAGCTCTACCCACCTAGAAAAATGTGGTGCGGTCGCCCTCGGAAGTAGTGAGCTGTGCTTTGAAACATTAAAGAAATGAGCAAGTTGAGTCACTTAAAAACCATTCCCTGTTATGCTTGACAAATAGTTCATGTCGCCCTTATAACCCCTACCACTTCCCCAGCTACAAACAACTGTGAAGTGAGAACGTCTCATTTTTTCTGTTTTGAAAAAGGAAGTCTGAACAAACCAGACGCATCTCCAGTCATATCACAAAACTAAATGTACACGACCATCTATACCAAATGAGCTACAATACTTGAACGTAAAAATCATCTAACTCCAATGTTGACCGATAGGTGAGTATCTATCTAACTTATAGAATAAGAGATAAGATCTAAATGCTCAGGTACAATAGTAAATAATGTTTTATTGAGCTCAATATAGAAAATCCAGAAAAGAAAACCTTTAGTTTTAAATAGCACACAGTTCCTGGTTAAAATAAAACTAATTCTCCTTTGAAAAATATACTATTTCTTTTCTTGAGTGTTTCAATTAGAGACATTTGATAGTCTTATGCATGATGCAATAATGATAACAATAAAGGTCAGTTAATTGATTTTATAAGGTAATAATAGTAGCTGCCGCTATACTATAAGAGATCGGTTCACTGAAATATAAATAGGTACCATAAGTCCACTACTAATAATAGCCTAATCTAGTAATACTAATGCTGATACATTTGGTTTTATTTCTTTAAAATGCAATGCTTAGTAACAAGATAGTATATAATGGCGACTGATATGGTACAAATACGCAGCGGTTCTATCTGTTTGACTTGATGTACTTTTCCCTATTAAATTTGTAGATCCTTAAACATTGCCAGATAGAGTAAATATAATTAACCTTAAACAGGCTCAACAGAACCGGACCCCCCTTACCAACCTTTCCCTAAGATGCAATCCCTTCCCACCCCCACAAAAAGGAGAGCCTCGAGGAAGGGGTCGCTCGCTTCACTGTCAAAACCTACAAAGAGGGTCCCGAGGAGGCACTTCTTCTAATCCCGGCCCAGTCGAAGGACACTATGTATGTGGGAGAGACATTATTTATTCCAGTGGGGTTCTGAAACAGGCACGATTAACTAGATTCACTGAAAGCCATTCTAAAATCAAAGGAATCATATGACGATCTACGTCACAACTATGCATCACTCTCAGAACACGCATGCAGTCAGCGGCAAACAGGAAACATTGACCTCAATATATTTAACTCAACTACCTTGAGGTGTTCCGCAGTCAGCCCAGTAGAAGAATCTATGAATCAGACTCCCGCATGAACACTAAACATGTGTGGATACCCATAATATATAAATCACCTACGCAGAAACTCACCCAAAATGTTTCACAAAATTAAACCACCTAATAGGGACCGCGCGTACTTCTAAGCAACTCCTACCCCGCTGGCCACTGAAGTGATACGCCACAACATTCACCCCAACACTACCCATCGCCTACTATTCACCCGGAGATCCAACAGCCAATGACAAGGGTCAGAACAATTTAAAAGAAGATCCAGTTAAACCAGCAGAAGGACGCGCCAACATCAAAGTGATGAGCAAATCAACAGAGAAAACTTGTGTACATGCCATCCAGGACATCAAACCCATCACATACGACCTCACCCGACACACCAACCACACACGACAGATCAACTGACAAACATGGCCGCCACTACAGTCCAAGAATTAACTCCTTCCCAAGAATTTGATGACAATCAGATCACCTCCGACCCAGAAATAGCTAAACTGCCTTATGAATTCAGAACCAAACGATCACCAAAACTAACTCAAGAACTGCAGGCACTAAAGGCACGCAATGCAGATTACCTCAACAAGATCACTGCTCTAGAACAAAAACTAACACGACTAGACAACAAAGCAACACCCCCACACAACCCGGTTCCCCTAGACACTATAAACACTCTAAAAGAGCCAAGACCACCCTACAACTACCAACATTACAGAGAAGATCAAGAGTGACCAACAACTTGCCAATGACATATTCCGCAAACTTCCAAGACCATAATGACCAACAGCAGCTATCTGACGCTGTTGTAAGTTAACAGCAAACTTCTCCACAGCCACCATTCACCCAAGATACCTGCATGGAGACCACCCTACAGCTTATCAAGGACCACCCTTCGCCTTAACATACGTAGTGATGACATAAAGGAATGCAAACTGATGAGTCTATCATGCAGTAAAAAGAACAGTGCAGTTAAAATTCCAAACTAGACTTACAAAGAAACAACCTACTAAAAAAAACATCTTGTTTTCAATGAAACTGATGTTTAACGTCCAATAAGTGCCTTACCAAAACGAGACAAAACCTACTTTATCGGCTAAGAAAATTGCGCTATGCCCAAACAATCACCCAGTGCTTTTGTTAGGGATGAAAACAATAGCAGTTTAGGAAACAAGCCCCAACTGGGAAGAGATACTCATCTCCACAGAAAAAACCTTAAAACATCTAAGTGAGGCTTGACTAATAAACAGAATCAGAGTAAAGTGCAGATAATACCCATAGTCCACACCGTAGTGTTATATTTGTCATAAATTTGTTGCCCGCCCTAAAATTCTAATTACTCCAACTACTTATTAATTTCCCCTTGTTGTATTCACCGACCCCTTCCTACCTCATATTCTTAATGTATATAATAACTACAAAATCTATCTCCTCTTTACAACATTACCACCCACTGTTCCATCCTTATGTTTTTATAAACTAACCATAACTTGTCATCAATAATTCAACCTCACTTAAAAAAATACTCAATTGCCCAATTTTATTCTAAATCCCTATAATTTGCTCCAAATTTACTTTAAACTATATTCATCAAACTTATTGTAAACTTCTTTATTTGACCATTTTAATTCCATACTTTTTTAAAACCTATATTTTCAACTGCAAACTTTATAACAGTCCTGTCTACCATCTTACTAGCATATTATAACCAAAGTCAATGCCATTTTTTATGTTAATCATTTTTTATTATTATTAATTTGCTACACTTAATTTTGTGTATTTTATCCTGTCAATTTAAATCTAATTTATATTACTCTAATTCTTGTAAAAACTTATAAAAGACCTTAGTGCAATTACAATTGAGAGTCTTTGTTCCTTTAATATATAAATGAAGATTAATCACAGTTTTAGCTCTAGCTCATTCTAGCTCAAAACATCTTCAATACCAAATTCCAACTATACAAACCATATTGCAATTACAAGTGAGAGACCAGGAGCTAATTTGTAATATTGTACATATATATTATAGATTAACCTCATGTACTTAAGTCACACTAGCCTCAAAACATAGACTCCACAAAAGCATTATTAGCCCTTATTGCACTTACAAGTGAGAGTCTTGTTTCTATTTTTAATATGAATTTTTTATAATACTAATTTACCTAGTTGTACTTAGTTCATTCCGCACAACACCTAGACAACATCAACTTCATAAGTGTAGTAGTGACTATACCCAACTGACCAAAATACTCTAGCTATGTACTTGTCCAAACTACCTACCACTAACAGATATCAGTAGTAAACACACACACACAAACTCTATACTTGACTTCAGTAGTAAAATTATTAGTATTTATATATTGTATAACTTCTTTTTCATGATTTTTGGTTTTATGGGATATATCGTAATCTTAAGCAATTCGCTCAAGACTTTTGATGATCTACATGCAAAATCGTGCAAGTTAGATTTATGAGAATTATCTACAATGGTTATTTATTCCTTTACCTATCTATAAACATTTACTGAGGCAGTTCTATGTTTCCTGTTTTGTGTTCTTTATTTTTTCTACTCAATGTCTAGCTTTATTATTTAGCGTATATTATGATGTTAGAAGTATATAGTGGCTTCTTTTTTTTGTTTTTAGTATTTCTACAGTCTTAAGGATTAGTGGCTATAACGTAGTTCATCGAAATTTGCTTCTTTGTAGTATAGGTTTTTATCTGGGTATGAATGGAGGTGTAGTTTAGTCTGACTGTGTATCTGTGATGTGCGTAGAGGGTGCTGTTAAAGAGGAGGTGTAAGAGGGGGCGGATGGTTATTTAGGTTTGATTGGGAGATATGGTGGTTGTTAATAATTGGGATTGGGATATAAGTTAGGGGTGGTGATATGTGTGGGTGTTTAAAGAGAAGAGGATTGAGGTTAGTTAAGGATGTTGGGGAGGAGGTGAAAGAATTGGTATTGAGGTTAATAAAGAAGTGGATATGTTGGGTTTAGTATGTTAGGTAAAATGGGGGTTTGGGTGGGAAGGGTGGGTGAGTTATTGTATTTGTAGTGAGGTATATTAGGAGGTTGTTGTGTTGTATGGGGGAGTTGGGGTATTTTTAAGTTTAAATGTTATTGAGAATGGGGTAATGTAAGATGTATTTAGAAATTTGTGTATGTTTTGTTTGATTATTTGTTATTATTATTAGTTTTTATAAATATTATAGTGAGTATAGTAAATATGATAAGTATTACTTTATATAAGGTTATTTTGATGATTATTTTGTAATTCATATGAAATAAAATAGAACTAAAAAAAAAATATATTTAATTAATCAATATAACCACATATTGGACCAATATCTACAAACCCCCATTAATTCAGGAAAATTTCGCAGATACACTACAGAGACCACTATACCCACCTTCCTCCCTGACAAACATTAGTAAAGCACCACTTGAATACATCAAAGTCTCCATTTAGACTCCATGAAAGGCCTCAGTAAGGATGTTTCACTAGCTGGACCTAGAACAGTTGAATTGGCCTACATTAATTCTCCAATGGCCAATGGTATGGATGACTGGACAGACCATTTTTCTTAACAAATTAATTAGACTATACAACAAACATTGTCCAGATTAAAACAAAACAGATCACAAACAAACGGCTTGGTTGCCCATGGCTAACCAGCACCATTCTGAAAAACCAATGACAAGAATCACCAATATGAAAATGCAATATAGGAGCATTGCTTAATACAACCAAATGATAATCTAAAAACACTAATCATCCAGCTCTCTCCACAGTGATAAAAAAACCCAACAACTAAAACACTCCAGTAGATTCACAGACACTATAGGATAATATAAAAAGACCTGAAAACACACCCCTAGATTCTAGGGACCCACAAACTGAGAAAACCAAGAAGTATTGTCCTAACTAAACGCTAATGATAACACCACTACATCCCACTGACACAGCTAACAAGAAAAGACTTCTTCTCAAACATAGATCTATCTCGCCAGTAAAAATACCCACATACCAATGCCCATTCTGGGGACTACCTAATTGAAATTTCCTCCCCAATTCCTTTTATCTAAGGCACCAACTGAAGCCCACAGAAGTCATTGAGATCATAAAGTTCCACTTAAAAAATAACTCTGGGAATCTTCTCATGTCCCACCATTACTGTACAAGCGAGCGGCCCATGTCCCATTCGCATGCAATTTTCATTACTTTTTAACAAGTCAATAGAGACTAGCAACTTCCCGAAACTACTCAAGATGGCAAGGTTTACACCAAAACATAAAGGTGGTGTGACCGGGGCGTACGGACTTAAACCCCTATAGTGCCCATATCTAACTTACCATTGCTAGCCAAAATCATTGGAACTCGTGCACAAACTGTTATATCAATAATAACGGCTCAAAACAAAAACAAACGCCCTGCCAGTTTGGATTTCAGGAAAAATAAAAGCACTAATGAGCAATTCATAAAACATGCTAGTAATCTAGCTTTAACACAGCATTGGAAAATAAGCAATATCCACAATAATTTTTTATTGACCTAAGAAACAGCTTTTGACCAGTAGACCACGCATCCTACTCCACAACCATGATCACTACGGTATAAGAGGCCTGCCGCTAGCTTATTTCAAATCTACATTACTAATAGGTATCAGTACGTCACCATTAAAGACACAGCATCAGCAACACGCCACTTGATACTAGGCGATCCGCAGGGAATGTCCTTGGTTCCCCTGCCTCTTCCACATATACAACATGAATCCTTCCAAACGTAATCCAACACTTGAACGCCCCCCATACTCTTTGCTGATGACACGACTTATGTTCATACTCTCACCCTAATCTTGCCCCCTTCAACACCATAGTGAATGAGGAGCTGATTAAAATATCGACTTGGATGAAACAGCCCATAAATTAAGCCTTAACACATGACAAAACCTACTATATTATTGTTTGGTAGCAGAGCAGAGATGCACAAATTCACATTAAGATGACCAACACTCTAATTACCAGAAATAATGGGGGGAAAAATCCTAGGCTTATGTACCATGACAACAACCTGAATTTCAGGATGATCTCTGAGCGGCCAATGGAGTCCACATATAGCCACAAAAAGTAACACAAAACTGGTGAGTAAACCCTCTCCAAGAAACGATACAATGTGCCGCATAATGCCTCTCACACTATCCAATCACTTATGTTATCCATACCTACCTATGCTATTTGTGCTTGGGGATCAACAGCAGCAACACACCTAAAGCCAATAATAACCAACAAAAAGCTGCAATAAGAATAATCACTAAATCCCATCCCCTGGCAACTCATCCCCCCCCACTCTTCATAGATCTAAACTTACTCCCATGTCAGTACATCCACACTTACTACTGTGCAATCAACATCCACAAGCCTTAAACTCAAATAATCAATCCTTACCTAAAACGCTTTCTTGATAGTTTGTACAGAACCCACAGGCATAACACCAGACCACAAACAACTCTACTACATTCCCCGTGTCCGACTAACCTATACAAAAAATTCAATGTATGTCAAAGGCCCTAAAATCTGAATACCCTACCTGAAACTCTAGAACTGCAGACACATACAACACCTTCAAACCTACCTTTAGAAAACCAACTTATCTCCAGATACATCCCCGACAACTAACTACACGATACCACCTGGGGGTTCACACTTACACTCACTCACCATTTGACCAAAAACAGAAAATATTATCTCAGTCTTAAAATAATGAATCCTGTTGATTACTCCATACGAAACTATGTACGGTGCCAAAACAAAAGCATTCCACATTGCTAAACTCACAAACTAGTATTTAGTCACTTAGCCATATACCAACTTACCATCATAATTTGTAATATTTTACAATTAAGAAAAAAACTAAGAATGCCCGAAATGCCTAGCCAGCTAAGCGTTTCTAGTGGTACACTCTGTATTCACAATTTTTACTACATGTAAACCAAACAAAACCAAATTTCACAGTACACTCAGCATTAGTAATCCTTATGAAATCAACTTTGAAATTGAATTTGAATTTGAATCTTGTTATTTCAGATAAAGAATTGAAAAACTTAGTAAAAAACCATTTATTGAGTGATAATAAAACATATACACCGCTTGTTAGGAGTCCGTACGACCCAGGTCAACAGCCATTTCAATAACCGTCTTTAAAACGTTTGTTGAAGGGAAATAATGAACCTAATACAACAACAGACAGAGGTTGGGAAACTCTCCCGTCTCTATATGCTCTGTTCAAGACTCATAACCGGGAACCCATTGCGTCCATTATAGTATATAACAGAATTTAGCTTTGTCGTGTTTCTGGGAATAAGTCTCATTTCCCAATCTTCATAACTAAACAAAATTTAAAAAAACTACTTTTTGATTCCAGAACATCAAGGACCTCTGGAACACTTTAGAAGAATACGATGGTAAAAACTATTACGTACTAGGGTTTTTGCATGCAAAAAAAAAAACAGGGGGCTCACAAACAGTTATTCAGTACAGCTCTGAACACCTGAGAAGACACATCAGAAGAAATTTAATGGCATCAAGAGGCTGCACTCAATCTCCTGATGCATATTCAGCTACATATGTGGACAATTAATAAAATACAAAGACAAAGAAGTTATCTGAAAAAGGGTTGGTTTGGGGACATTACTTGTCAGTCTGACTGCCATAAGATCACTGAGCATACAGGAGATCATGACGTTTAACAGACCTTGCATCCTCTCAGCCTGCGGCAGCGGCAGGGAGCAACGGAAACCCCTTTGCCCTCTTTTTTATTCTCGAGGTTCCCACCCACCCAGTGATGCCCTATTCAAGACCCGCATAACACTAACATGTGTGGATACCAGATGAATAAAGCAACTCAGAAATCACCCAAAAGTTCACAAATTTACCAACTATAGGACCGTCTAGCAACTCCTACCCCGCTCCCACTGAAGTGATCTCCACAACATTCACAACACCCATCGCCTACAAAATTTCACCCGAAGCCACAAGCAATGGACAAGGGTCAGAAAAATAAAAAAAGATCCAGTAACCAGCTAAGGACTCCCAACATCAAAGGTGAGAGCAGTAAAACCGAGGAAAACTTGTGGTACTGCCAGCCAGGACAAACCCTCATCCCCACCGACATCACCACAACACACGACAGACAACAAAAAACATGGCCGCAATTACAGTCCAAGATAACTCCTTCCCGTATGATGTCAAGAGATCCACCGACCCAGAAAAATGCAAAACCTCCTATGATTCAGAACCAAACGATCACCAAACTAACTCAGAATGCAGGAACTAAGGTGCAATGCAGTTACCTCAACAAGATCACTGCTCTAGACATAAAACTAGGACAATCTAAACAACAAAGCAACACCCACACCCGGTCCCTAGCACTATAAACACTCTAAAAGACCAAGTCACCTATTACTACCAACATTCAGAGGAAAGTTCAAGAGTGGACAAAACTTCCCATGTCATAACCAACTTCCAAGCCCATAATGACCAACGCAGCTTCTGACGTGTTGTAGTTAAAAAGCAAACATCTCCCAGCCACGTCACCAAGAGACCTGCATGGAGACCACCCTACAGTTATCAGGACACCTCGCCCTTAAAACGTAGTGTGACTTAAGGATTGCAAAACTGATGGGCTATCATGCAGATAAAAAAACAGTGCTGTTAAAATTCCAAACTAGCTTACAAGAAACAAACTACTAAAAACTCTGTTTCTATGAAAACTGATGTTACGTCAATGGTGCCTTACCAAAATGAGAAAAAACCCTTCTTTATCGGCTAAGAAATTGCGCTATGCCCAAATAATCACCAGTCTTGTGAGGGTGGAAAATAGCAGTTAGGAAACGGGCCCACTGGAAGAGTACTTTTTAAAAATTCTCCAACAGAACATGACCTTAAAAACATTCCTAAGTGAGGTGGATAACGAATCAGGTAAAGTGCAGTTTAATACCCATAGTCCACGTTAGTGTTATATTGTCTAATTTTGCCCCCCTAAATTCTATACTCCAACTACTTTAATTTGTCATTGTTGTATTAACGACCCTTCTACCTATAGTCTTAATGTATTTATATCTACAGATCTATCTCCTTTTTACAACTTCCACATCACTGTTCCATCTTATTTTTTTATAAAACTAACCTAATTGTCTTCAATAATTCTACCTCACTTTAAAAATACTCAATTGCCCAATTTTTTTCTAAATCCCTATTATTGCCCATTTTACTTTAAAATATATTAATCAACTTTTTGGTAAACTTCTTTTATTGACCATTTTTTTTCCATACTTTTTTAACCTAGTATTTTCAACTGCAACTTTTATATCATCCTGTCTACCATCTTACTAGCATATTATAACCAAGTCATTGCCATTTTTATGTTTATAAATTTTTTTATTATTATTTTGCTACCTTAATTTGTGTATTTTATCCTGTCAATTTAAATCTAATTATACTCTAATTCTTGTAAACAAACTTATATAAGACCTTAGTGCAATTACAATTGAGAGTCTTGTTCCTTATTATATTATTAGATTAATCACAGTTTTACTTAGCTCATTCTAGCTCAATACATAGTCAATACCAAATTCACTATACTAGACCATAGTGCAATTACTAGTTTAGAGGGCTGGTGCTATTTGTAATTTGTATTTTTATACTATTAGACTAAACCTAGTTGTACTATAGCTCTTTTTTAGCTCAATACTAGTCAATACCAAATTCACTTATTAGACCATAGTGCAATTTCTAGTGAGAGACTAGTGCTATTTTTAATTTGTACTTTTATATTATTAGATTAAACCTATTGTACTTTAGCTCCTCTAGCTCAAAACATAGACTCCACAAAAGTCATTATTTGACCTTAGTGCAATTACAAGTGAGAGTCTTGTTCTATTTTTAATTTGTATTTTATATACTAGTTTATACCCAGTTGTACTTTAGTTTTCCCGCACAACACATAGACAACATCAACTTCATTATGTGTAGTAGTGACTATACCCTACTGACCAAAATACTCTAGCTATGTACTGGGCCAAAATTCCTACCCCTACAGATATCAGTAGTAGGAAATCAACACACAATCAGGATTTAAATAACCCTAATTTAAACCTAGAAGATGATTGATCACGTTGACCCTGATCTAAACCTCCATAATCTGACACCAATCAAAACCTATTGGAAAGTAACTGCTTTATTACACAGCATCACAAGCCACCCACTATCCTAAACAATGCTAAAAGTCTATCAGTACTTAACTACAATATCAGGTCCTTAAGCAAAAAACTATGATGACCTCCTAGCACTCCCTTGAATCACTAAAGACACCCTTCTCCTGCATTATTCTTCTGAGACCTGGCTAAGCGGCACAATAGATTTTCTACCTTACCAGGATACACAGCAATTCACAACTGCAGAACAAACCAAGTTGGGGGTGGTATTGCAGTCTATTACTCTAACCAATTATCTTGTCTTAGCACCACTTGCTTTAGTGATGAATATGGGGAATACATTTTTGCTAATTTTACTGTAAAAAACCTTAAAACGCCTATAACAATCGGTGCCATTTACCGGATACCTCATACAAACATCCCAAATTTCAGTGAGAAATTAAAGTCACTAATAACAAACAGACAAATGAATAAGCACCACCTTCTCTTAGCTGGACACTTCAACATCAACCTTGGCTTACTAGATGATCAGCCTGTAACTAATTTCATCAACAATATGAACAACACACTTCTCATACCAACAATAACTAAACCAACCAGGCTCACTGAGACAAGTGCAACCATAATAGACCACATATGGACCAATATACTAGCCCCCTTAAATCAGGGATAATCACAGATAGCACTACAGACCACTACCCTACCTTCCTCCTGACAAACATTAGTAAAGCACCACTTGAATACAACAAAGTCTCATTTAGACTCCATGACAAGGCCTCAGTAAGGAAGTTCACAGCTGACCTAGAGACTGTTGATTGGCCTACAGAATTCTCCAAGGCCAATGGTATTGATGACTGGACAGACATTTTTCTTAACAAATTACTTAGACTTAAAACAAACATTGTCCTATAAAAACAAAACAGATCACAAACAAACGGCTTGGTTGCCCATGGCTAACCAGCACCATTCTGAAATCCATTGACAAGAAACACCCAATATGAAAAGCAATATAGACAGGGCTTAATACACAAAGATACTCTTAAACACTATTCATCAGCTTCACCAAAGTGATAAAAAAAGCCAAACAACTATACTACTCCAGTAGATTCACAGACACTAGAGGAGATATAAAAAAGACCTGGAAAACACTCTCTCAGATTCTAGGGACCCACAAACTGAGAAAAAACCAAGAATATTGTCCTAACTAAACTAATGAAACACCAACTACATCCCACTGACACAGCTAACAAGATAAATGACTTCTTCTCAAACATAGGATCTAATCTCGCCAGTAAAAATCCCAATACCAATGCCCATGCTGGGGACTACCTAGATGGAAATTTCCCTAATTCCTTTTATCTTGCAAAAACTGAGCCACGGAAGTCATTGAGATCATAAAGTCACTTAAAAATAACTCGGGGAATCTGTCTCATGTCCCACCATTACTGTACAAGCGAGCGGCCCATGTCCTTTCGCATGCTATTTCATTATTTTTTAACAAGTCAATAGAGACTAGCACCTTCCCGAAACTACTCAAGATGGCAAGGGTTACACCAATACATAAAGATGGTGACCCTACAGATTTAAAAACAACTATAGGCCAATATCTAACTTACCATTGCTATCCAAAATCTTTGAGAAACTCGTGCACAGGAGACTGTATTCATTTATAACGGCTCAAAACATAATCAACCCCTGCCAGTTTGGATTCAGGAAAAATAAAAGCACTAATGATGCAATCATAAAATGCTAGATCTGCTTTACACTGCTTTGGGGAAAATAAGGAATATCCACTAGGAATTTTTATTGACCTAAGAAAAGCTTTTGACACAGTAGACCACGACATCCTACTCCACAAAACTTGATCACTACGGTATAAGAGGCAATGCGCTTGCTTATTTCAAATCTTACATTACTAATAGGTATCAGTATGTCACCATTAAAGACACAGCATCAGCAACACGGCCACTTGATACTGGAGTTCCGCAGGGAAGTGTCCTTGGTCCCCTGCTCTTCCTCATATACATCAATGACCTTCCAAACGTATCCCAAACACTTGAAACCCATTCTCTTTGCTGATGACACGACTTATGTCATCTCTCACCCTAATCTTGCCACCCTCAACACCATTGTGAATGAGGAGCTGATTAAAATATCGACTTGGATGACAGCCAATAAACTTACGCTTAACACTGACAAAACCTACTATATTATGTTTGGTAGCAGAGCAGGAGATGCACAAATTAACATTAAGATTGACAACACTCTAATTACCAGAAATAATGGGGGAAAAATTCCCAGGCTTATACCTTGACAACAACCTGAATTTCAGCACCCATATCCAGCATATAGCCAAAAAAGTATCCAAAACGGTTGGGATCCTCTCCAAGATACGATACTATGTGCCGCAAAATGCCCTTCTCACACTATACCAATCACTTATTTATCCATACCTCACCTATGCTATTTGTGCTTGGGGATCAACTGCAGCAACACACTAAAGCCAATAATAACCAACAAAAAGCTGCAATAAGAATAATCACTAAATCCCATCCCTGGCAACACACCCCCCCACTCTTCATAGATCTAAACTTACTCCCAGTTCAGTACATCCACACTTACTACTGTGCAATCTACATCTACAGAGCCTTAAACTCTAATATCAATCTTTACCTAAAACGCTTTCTTGATAGTTGTGACAGAACCCACAGGCATAACACCAGACACAAACATCTCTACGACATTCCCGTGTCCCACTAAACCTTTACAAAAATTCAATGTATGTCAAAGGCCCTAAAATCTGGAATACCCCACTGAGAACTCTAGAAAATGCAGACACATTCATCACCTTCAAAACTACCCTTAGAAAAACATCTTATCTCCCTGATACACCCCGTCAACTAACTACACGAATACCACCTGGTGGTTCACACTTACACTCACTCACTCATTTGACCATAAACAGAAATATTAATCTCAGTCTTAAAATTATGAATCCTGTGATACTCCAATACTGAAACTATGTACGGTGCCAAAACAAAAGCATTCACATTGCTAAACTCACAAACTAGTATTTAGTCACTTAGCCATAATACCAACTTACCTCATAATTTGTAATATTTTACAATTAAGAATAAAACTAAGTATGCCCGAAATGCCTAGCCATGCTAAGCGTTCTAGTGGTACACTCTGTAATCACAATTTTACTACATGTAAACCAAACAATAACCAAATTTCTGTAAACTCAGCATTGTAATCCTTATAGAGAATAAACTTTGAATTTGAATTTGAATTTGAATCTTGTTATTTCAGATAAAGTTGAATACTTAGGTAAATTAACCATTTATTGAGTGATAATAAAACTTATACACCGCTTGTTAGGAGTCGTACTGACCAGGTCAACAGCCATTTCAATAAACGTCTTAAAACGTTGTTGAAGGGAAATAATGAACTAATTAAACAACTGACAGAGAGGTTGGGAACTCTCCCGTATCTTTATGGCTTGTTCAAGACTCATAAACCGGGGAACCCAGTGCGTCCTATTATAGTATATAACAGAATTTAGCTTTTGTCGTGTTTCTGGGAAATAAGTATCATTTCCCAATTCTTCATAACTAAACAAAATTTAAAAAATTAATTTTGATTCCAGAACTTCAAGGACTTCTGGAACACTTTGAAGAAATACTGATGTAAAACTATTACGTTCTAGGGTTTTGCATGGCAAATATAAAAACAGGGGCTCACAAACCAGTATTCAGTTCAGCTCTGACACCTGAGAAGACACATCAGAAGAAGTGGAATGGCATCAAGAGGCTGCAATCATTCTCCGGATGCATTCTGCTACATATGTGGTCAATTAATTAATACAAGAGCAAAGAAGTTCTCTGTAACATCATCTAAAAATATGTGTGAAGCTTACAAAGAATATTTTGTCATGCCAGTTGCCGACCAAAACAAGACCTGGGCGCCTCATGTTGCTTGTGAACATTGTAAGAAAACACTGGAAGCTAAGAAAGTCATTAGTTATATGAAGGGAAAAATCTTGAAAAGGAACATTTTTTAAATGAAAAGTATGTAACAGAAACTAATTCTTTTGTTCTTTTACAGGATAGTATAGAGGAGAAAAAAGAGCCATGAAGTTTGCTGTTCCTAGAATATGGCGTGAACTCACTGATCACTCAATCAACCGCTACTTCTGCCTGGTGGATCCTTCCAAACGCCGAACTGGGAAAAATGAACCTATTTCTTATCAAGACCTTAATTCTTCTATTGCACCAGTACCACACAGTGCTGATCTTCCTGTACCTACACCTCGAGAAAGAAGTCAACCGTCAGAAGAAGAATGCAGCAAATCAAAAAATGAAGAGCACAGTGAACAAGACTGTGATCTCACAAATGGAGCAGTTGAGAGGAATCCTTACTACCCAAACCAAACTCAACTCAATGACCATATCAGAGACCTTGGTTTGACAAAGTCAAATGCTGAGTTTTTTATTTCAAGGCTCAAGGAGTGAGACTTGGTGGTTGAAAGTGTGCAAGTGACAAGCCAAAGAAAACATTTATCAAGCTTCTTCACTAATAAAGACAGGTTGTGCTACTGTAATGATGTATCAGGCCTGTTTGATGCAATTGGAATTGCATGCAATTCAGATGAGTGGAGGCTCTTCATTGACAGCTCCTCCAGAAGCCTAAAAACTGTACATCTGCACAATGGGAACAAGTATCCATCCCTTGGCTTATTCAGTGCATCTTAAGGAGGACTACTACAGTGTCAAACTTCTACTGGAAGCTTTGAACTATAATAAGTATTGCTGGGAGGTTACTGGAGACTTCAAAATGGGGGCATTTTTGATGGGACTCCAAGGAGGTTTTACAAAGTTTCCCTGTTATCTCTGTCATTGGGATAGTAGAGACAGAGCAGCACATTACCAGAGGAAGCACTGGCCTCAGAGGACTGAGTTCTCAGTAGAAACACATAATATCAAACATAAACCATTGTTGGATCCTCAAAAGGTTCTGTTCCCTCCATTACACATCAAACTAGGTCTAATGAAACAGTTTGTTACAGCTCTTCACAATGAGTCTGCAGCCTTCAAGTATCTTCAAGACTTCTTTCCCAAGCTATCAGAGGCAAAGGTGAAGGCGCCAGCCTTCACTGGACCACAAGTCAGGAAAATCATGGAGTGCTCAATTTTCAAAGATACTCACAGAGAAGGAAAAGGAAGCCTGGGAGAATTTTGTTGCTGTAGCACAGGGTTTTTGGTAAAAAGCTATGGTCAGATGGGCTGCAGGATGTCCCTTAAGGTTCATATCCTTGATGCTCATCTTGACAATTTCAAGGAGAATATGAGAGCATACTCAAAGCAGCAAGGGGAGCGCTTCCACCAAGATGTTATGGACTCTGAACACAGGTATCAGGGATATTATAATGAAAACATGATGGCAGAATACATTTGGGGCTTAAACGGGAAAGTGATTTGTTGCATGCTTGCATATATAGAAAAACTGCTATTCTATTCTATTCTATTTGATTCGCCGGTATGGTATCCCGGCCCGGGTCTCTTCCATTTTGGTGACCCGGCATTGGCTCCCCGGGTAGTTCTTCAGCGGGAAGGGGGGTACCTCACCGGCTCTATGGCCAGATGACGCACCAAACGTTAGTGTGCACTAACGGCAGCTGATGTGCAGTGCAATGGAGGCCCAAAGCAGGCCCTCACAGCAACTTCAGCTGGGGGCGGATGACGTGCAATGACTGGAAGTAAGGTTTCCAAGTCCCTGACAGCTAAGTACACAAGATGTGCTGCCTCATGCTCTCGAGCCTGCCCCACTGGGGTCATTGGGAAGTGTCTACGGCGAAGGGGCATCATAGCTCGGCAGTCTAACAGGTAGTGCACCAAGGGCTTTAGAACCATTTGGTCACAATGGGCACAGAGTTCCTCTCGTGCCCGTTCAACATTCCGTGCAGTGGTGGGATACCCTAAGCGTAGGCGGTGGATATGCACCCTAAGTTCTCTGGACTGTGTCCGAAAACTTGGAGGGTACACCCTGTGGGTCGCCCTGACATACTAGCGGAGGCTCCGTGAATCCCCAGGGTCAGGGAATGGGCGCCTGGCTGCACCGGCAGCCCACAGCACAATCTGGCTGAGGCTGATGGAGATTGCAGCACATGGCTGTGCCTCGAGGGTTGCAGTCCTAGCAGCCTCATCTGCAGCATCATTGCCAGGGATACCCACATGGCTCGGGATCCAGTTGATGGTGGCCCTGCGACCCTGGGCCATGAGAGTCTGCAGGTCACCCCGGATGGATGTGATTAAGTGTATGTTGTTCTTTGGCTCTCTGTGCATAATTGCTTGGATCGCTGCCTTGGAATCAACGTGGATGACGTGGATGACGGGGGGATGCTGATGGTTGCAAGAGCATGCTGCAGAGCTCGTTGGATGGCAAAGAGTTCAGCCTGGAGGATGGTGCAATGGCCTGGGAGGCACCAACCTGCTGTCAGATTGCTGTGGAATATCCCAGCAGCTGTGCAGCCTGCCACTGGGTCTCTGGAGGCATCGGTGTAATATGGCACACACCCTGGGCCTTCCACACCCACAATGCTAGGTGAGGCAAGTCGTTGCAGAATGTCCTGGGTGCAATGCCTTTCATTGTCTTGTAGGGTTGTCCAGTGCAACACCAACAGCTCTGGTGCCCAAGGGGGCAGCACCGTGTAGTTCACTGCCAGTCTGTCGCAGCCTCCCACCTGGAGCAATGTCATGGGCAGGAGCTTCCGTGTGGCATCTGCTACCGACCACATCCATCAGCGGCTGGGATGCAGTGGAATGACCTGTCCCTGGCAGACTCGTAAATCCCTCATCAGTTTGTCAGCTCCTGGGAGTCGGAGATACTTTGCAATCCTCTTGGAAGCTACCAGTTGGATCCTGTTTTCAAGGGGCTGCAGCTGCACCTCAAGGTTCAGAGCCACTGCACTGGCCCACTTAGGAGCCCCCAGCATGGCCCATACAGCTGTGTTCTGGATCACACAGAGGGATTTGATGTTTGTGGGTCTGGAGTGAACCAGAGCAAGTGCCCCATAGTCAACGAGGGAGCGTATTGCCTGGATGTAGAACAACCTCATGGCCTCGAGGCTGGCCCCAACCCTAAAGTTGGCCATGGCACTCAATGCCCTGACCCTCTGCAGAGCCCTCTCTTTAATGTGGTGCACATGTTTCTGGAAGGTGAGGCGCCTGTCAGTGTAGATGCCAAGGTACCTATAACTGTGAACCCAGTCCAGGTCGATGCCCAGGACCCACAGCCCCTGACTGGGTACCCTGGTGCGAAGGATCATGGCTTTGGATTTTGCCGCAGATATCTTGAGCCACAAGTAATGGCAAGTGGAAGCCAGCAGATCGAGGTTCTCCTGGGCACGCTGCAAAAGCCGGCGCTTCCTAGGTACGACAAATGCCAGGTCATCGGCATAGCTGAGGAAGAAGGTGCCTCTGGAGAAAGGCAGGTGCACCAGCTGGTGCATCAGTACATTGAACAGGGTGGGACTAAGCACCCCACCCTGTGGAGTGCCGTTATCCAGGGTCTTGAGAAAAGAGGCATGCTCCTGGAAGTGTACCTGGGCCCATCTGTCCTGGAGATAGGAATGAAGCCATGAAAGCAGCCTGCCTTTAACCCCCCTGTGGGCCAAGAGTGAGAGGATGGCAGGTGCATTGGCCAGCTCAAAAGCTTTATCGAGGTCGAGGAAGACAACAATGTGGGCTTGGGCATCCGACCCAATGCCGGCCAGTAGAGTGGTAAGGCTTTCGAAGGTGCCCACTCTTCTGGTGAAGCCATAGAGGTGTTTATGAGGAGGGCCAAGCTTCCACCTCAGGTGCTCCAACACCATCCTTTCAGACACCTTCGAGATGCAACTGGTGAGGGAGATGGGTTTCACACTGCCAGGATCCCCAGGCTTAGGAATCGGTATGATGTCAGCCTCCTTCCATACGACAGGGAGTTTTCCAGCTTGCCAAGTCCGGTTGATGACCCCCAGGACAGCTGAATGTCCAGAATGGCCAGACGGAGTTATCATGCCATAGGTGATACCATCATGCCCCGGTGCAGTGTCCCAATGAGATGTGAAGGCTGCCTGGAGCTCCTGGTCAGTGAAGTCTTCATCCGTGACGTCCTTAGCCTGGCATGCCGCTTGGATCACCATCATCCTTCTAGGAAGGAGGGTGGCTTGGAGGTCCTGGAGATCCTGAGGCAGTTGAGCCATGGCCGCTCTGGAGATGAAAAGGTCCACCAGACATTCTACCTCAGTTGCGGGGTCTGGGTGCAACGAAACCACACTGTGAGACTGCCCAGTGGCCAACTGTAACTTGGTCCAAATCTCAGATCAGGTGGAGGAGTAGCTGAGCGAGGCACACCACTCGAACCATTTAGCCTGCCAGACTCTGTGTGAGACATGGCTTGCATGCCGCACCACTTCCCTGAGCAGACGCATGGACTCACCCGTGGGATTATGCCTGTGCATCTTGCGTACGACGTTGATGCGGTGGTTCTGCTCCCTGATGTCCTCATTGTAAAACCACCAGTCATGTTTATATGACCCTTAGGTATGGCTGCATCAGCTCCACATATGAAGGCCACCTGCAAGCTTTAAGCTGCCTCATATGGGTCTTCCGGAAGAGGAGACTTTGCCCACCAGCGCTCGATGACCTCCTGGAAGCACTGCCAGTCGGCCTTTTTTAGATTCCATCTGGGGGTAGGTGTGGGGAGCAGGCACCTCTGGACCATCAATGTGGTGACCACTTCAAAGTGATCACTGGTGAGATGGGGGTGGACCTCCCATCTCGCAGTCGAGATCAACAGCTGGAGATGAGTGTGACGTCCAAGCAGCCACCGTAGTGATGGGTTGGCACACCATTATTGAGGAGGGCGATCTCAGGGACCTCCTCCAGCACAGCCGCAAGGTGCCTCCCAGCTGCATTGGTAGGATAGTCAGAAGAAAGTATTGGGTGGTGGGCATTGATATCCCCAGCCACAACAAGACCCTCCCGGGGGGCGAGTGCTGCCACCTCTGAAATGTCAAGGGTGTACCGAGAGCTTCTGTAAATATTGTAAACCACGAGAGGTCCATCCGGCAGGTGCTGGGTGACAGCCTGAACCTCCACGCCCTCCCCACAGTTGATGGGGTCAGTGGAGATTAAATAAGGGATAGTGGTCCTGACATAGATAGCCATGCCCCTGCCAGTTCCTTCCAGGTGCTGAAGGTAGGCCAAGAATCGCGGGATATGTGGCTGCATTTGATGTGACGAATTGGTAAGTGTCTCCTGGAACAGGAAGGCATCAACCTCATCCTGAACTGCAGCTTCAATCACTAAGTGAATTTTCCGCTGCAGCCCGCAAATGTTCCACTGGAGGAACTTTAAGGGCCGCAGAGGGGACCCTCTGATTCCACCTCTACCTGGGACTCGTCGTCCGTTGTTGGCGACTCTGGGGCCTCCTCCATCATGGACTGGAAGGACTCGTGGATGATGGCTTGAAGTTCCATTGAGTCCTTTCTGTCCAGTAGGACCACGCCCACCATCCATGACATGAGCTGTCTGCAGGTGCCCCTGTCCTCCGCCGACGGCAGCAGGCGACAGAAGAGCGCTGAGATGACCCCGATGGTTTTCTTCAGTCGATCGGGAAATGATTCGACCATTACCTCTGCAGGCATTGAGCTGGACGACCTGTCGAGTCGGGGTTGGGTCACTGGGTATGTCTGGGTGGCTGTTGACACTGCAGCAGCATAAGCTGGGTGCACCCTGGGCCCAGCCTGAGTGGCCATGGGCTTCTGGGCCCCCCAGTGGGGAACCTCTGCCTGACTCTGGATGCTCACAGTAGGGGCCTGCCCTTGGGAAGAGGCCTGCTGGCGGGATGGCAAGGAATGTTGGTGCCCAGCTGGGATCTGCTGGGCAGTGTGCCTGGCCTGTGGCTGTTTTTCCCATTGATTCTGTCTTCTTGGCCACCTTGCCATTTGACCCCATAGTTGACCGCATTGCTGCAAGCCAGTGCCTGTCCCCTGATGCCTATGCTTGGAGCCCAGTGCCAGGAACTCGCTGGTATTGCCCTCCTGTGGTGTCCGGGGAACCGTGGTTGGAGCCAATACCAACTGTTGCTGGGTGGTTCCAAGGCTGGGTAGCATCGAGGCTGTCGGGTCGTTCCAATGACGAACCTGCTGCCAGTGCTGCACCATCACAGGACAGCTCCGGTTCCAGGCATGGTGTCTCTTTGAGCAGTTGGCACACTTGGGCTCCGGCCGAAGGGCTTTGCCGGTTGGCTGTTGGAGGATTGCAATGCAGTCCTTCGAGTTGTGTGCCTTTCTGCACACACCACACTTCTTCTCTCGCTGGCAGGTGGCTGCAATATGATTTAACACCTGACAGTTGAAGCATTGTACTGGGCCCAACAGGTATGGTTGGGTCTTGAATCTTCCCCTGACCACAAGGTCCAGGTGCGTGGGAAGCGGACCTTTGTGGTGGATCAGCACCTGGCTGGTGGGCGCCTTGTTCACCGTAGCAGTGAGTTGCTCTGCCTTGACAATATTGGGCACTTCCAAAATGGGGTCCAGTGGGAGGGGCACAGGGACGTGTAAGAGCACCCCCTTGTACACCTTCTCCGGCGCAACCAGTTCCACCATGCTGGGATGCATCACAACCAGCCCCTTCAACTCCTCGTAAAAATCTTCGTACCGAGGAATGACCAGAACCTCATTCATGAGAATGAACTTGCAGTTGAATTTGAGGTGGGGTAGACCTTCCAGATACCTTACAAACCTGTAATTGGGAGCCTTGAATTTGTTGAAGGCCCTGGTTGCTTGTGCCCGAGCTGAGCGGGAAGTCCTCATTCCACGTGGAGTCAGCCAGACCCCGTCCACTGTGGAGGCCGGCGCAACTGGGGTAGGGACCTGAAATGGCCCTATCCTTGCCAGTTGAGGAGCTACAGTTTCCTGGCTTCCTTCCACAATCCCTATGGCCATCTTGGGGTGCAAGTCTCCTTGGGTAGCGGCTGCCGACGGATCTAGTGGCAGATTGGCAGATACAGTAATCTCCACTGAATCCTTGACCTTCTTGGTGGGGGCTCCCACCTGCCCCACATCATCCTCCAACTCGTCCCCGCTTTCCAGTGAACGTTTAGGCCACTCTCCTGGGTCTGTCATGGTGACTGTAGGTGTAGGTCCTATGATCTCCTTTCCACACCGGTGTTCCGTATCCAATCTCGTTGATGAGAGTGACCATCCTAATGGCTTATTTTTTACTTTGTAAATATGTTTCAGAATGGTTGTAAATTTTATTTTATTTATGTAATTTTTATTTATTTTATTATATGTTTTTGTTTTACATCCAAAACCATCAAAAAATATTGAAATTTAGACTTTTTGTCATAAGTTCATCCTGTAAGCCACAAAAGCAAAGTTTAAAAGGAATAATGAGCATTTTGTATTATTTTGCAATAAAAGGAGTTGGAAAATAACACTTATTTGCCAGGAACAAAAATTGTGTTACATAGTGTAATCGTTACATCCTGGCATGGCCGCCATTAATCAGGGAGAGTTGTTGAGTTTCCCTTTGGAAACAGTTTTTTAAAAAATAAAGTAATAACAGAAAATAGTGCTAAATAAATTTTATGGAAAATTATAATAAGTTTATTAACTAAAGGCAATAAAAAAAAATTAACACCTTCCCTATATTAACTAAAGATAAACAAAAATATAAAATATATGGATTAAGCACACTGAATGTTTTTTTATTTATTCTTATTTATTTTCTTAATCATAACTCTGATTTCTTTTGTGTGTATAGTTTGTCTTTCAATTTCCTTTTTTCATATTTTTCTTCATTGCTTCATTGCTCATTATTTCTTTTTGTATACGTGATCGAGGAAGTCTAGTATAGCAGATTGTCGACCATATGGAAAGGTGATCAGAGGACAGAGAGTGTGTTGTGTTCACTTGGGAATATACATCTGTGTTAGTTTACTCACAGATTAGCATCGTTTCTAGTGATCCTTGGACTGTGTTCACTGCTTCAGAGCAGTGAGCCACGTGAGGATGGTTACAGACTCCGACTGGGGCACTGAACCTCACAGCTCTGCACCCAGTGAGTGCGGCTGTGAGGTCACAGGTAGCAGCTCTGCTGCTGGCTCTGTCCCAACACCTACAGTCACCATGACAGACCCAGGAGTGGCCTAAAAGTTCATTGCAATGCTGGGACGAGTCGGAGGACGACGTGGGGCAGGTGGGACCCCCACCAAGAAGGCCAAGGATGCAGTGGAGACTACTGTATCTGCTGATCTGCCACTAGATCCGTTGGTAGCTGCTACCCAAGGAGACTTGCACCCCCCAGATGACCATAGCGGTCGTGGAAGGAAACCAGGAGGCTGTAGCTCCTCAACTGGCAAGGATAGAGCCATCCCAGACCCCTACCCCAGTTGCGTCGGCCTCCACAGCGGATGGGGACTGGCTGACTCCATGAGGAAGAATGAATTCCCACTCTGCTCGGGCACATGCAACCAGGGCCTTCAACAAGTTCAAGGTTCCCGATTACGGGTTTTTAAGGTATCTGGAAGGTCTACCCCGCCTCAAGTTCCGCTGCGAGTTCACTCTCAGGATCGAGGTTCTGGTCATTCCTCGGGATGCAGATTCTTACGAGGAGTTAAAGGGGCTTGTTGTGACACATCTCAGCATGGTGGAACTTGTGGAGAAATTTTCTCCAGCCCCTTCAGCCCCTTTCAGCCCAGATGCAGTATGAGTATGCGACTTGGTCAACGTGGTCAAGCGACCGACGCTCCTTGCAAAGTCCAGTGTTGCAAAGTGTATTTTATTAAGAGACAGTCCATCTCTTACTTTAGCAGGACATTTAAGGAAAATCCTGCTCCCACTTTATTACCATGGTAAAGATAGTGTACATTGTTGTCTATGCCTAAGACAGCAAGATTCAAGCATTCTGCTTTGCTTCATGGAGGAAGTGGCAAGGAAGCAAAAGTACTAGGTCAGCTTTTCCTTTATATGCTAGGGGTAGTGACGGTGTAGGATGCTGTGACGTCTTCAGATTACTTTTGACTCTACTGAGAGTCACACTGATGCCAGGATAACCAACAAAGAACACTGATCCATGTGTTAGTGTGAACAAAATGTCTCACAAAATACAATAAAAACGTACAGAGAAGTGTGATCAGCTTCTTTAGTGATAAGATTGTGAACAATAAAGACAAATCTTGTGGAACATAGTGTACCAGTGTGCGTATTCCTAGGCTATGGAAGACGTGGACATCCAAGGACACTTCAGCTTCTATCAAGTCACCGATACCTGTCGAAGGTGTGAAGAACACCATAGCTCATGCTACAAGAGCAAGGTGGGTTATAGATTTCTTGTAGTATGGAGGACAGCACAGTTCTTGTGTCGCAAGGAGTTTGTAACCAACCTATAGTCGGCAGTGAGGTGCGGACTTTTGAGTCCACACAAGTACGTAAGTCAGCCATCAGTGAATGAAATATGCTGACATAACACCCCATAGGGGTAATTTATTGTTTACATAATATAATTCATTTCAGCCCATTGAGAAGTGATCTTCAACAGCTTCTCAAGACCTCGTCTGCAGGGGCGGCTGTGCAGGCGATGAGCTGTCTTTCTAAGCTAAGTTTTCACTATATTTAAACTATAAACTTAGCTGTTAAACCATTTCTCAACATTTTGATCGTGCTCAAACCGGATAAAGACCACACTGTGGTCCAAATATGTACTACAGTGTACAAATAACCTACGAGCCAAGATCCTTTGAAAAAAGCTGTAAAACTAGTGTTTTACAATATAAATCAGTATAAATGAGTCCCTCCAGGCTCAATCACAGAGAATGGGCAGCCAAAAGAAAACGGGCGCTCACCAGCATTCACCCAAAGAAAACGGGAGCTGGGTGACTCACCCAACAAGAAAACGGGGGATGGCACCCGGCATCCACTGCTCCCAAGTTCGAGAAATGCTGACTACAGCAGCAACCCAACTAATGTTCAGTTTGTCTGAGTGTATATACACATAGTGTTTACAATGTTTATAGACAGAAATTAAGAGACAAGATTGTGTTTAAGTTTCTTATAGATATAACTGTTATATTAAAGGAAATATATATAAGAAATATATATAAAATTTAAGCTTTCATATATATTAACAGTGACATTTATATATGTGTAAGAAATATTCATGTGTGATTCACAGTTATACAATGACATTTATAGTGTATAGTGAATGAAGTATATAACGTTATTTACGAGTAATCATTGTCAGGCTGACACAGCAAACTCAAGCCATAAACACCAGCCATATGTACTCTGTACCCTTCATGGTCATTGACCCTGAGGTTAAGCTTAGTAGGTCAGTAGTGTCTGACTCGATTATTGCTGACTTAAGCACAACAAACATTCAGCTGTTTATAGCAGTACAGTGTTTTTAAACACTCTAAGTGTGGTGCTAGAATTTTCAGTATACCATTAAAATGGCTTGTTTGAAAACTCAGTTTCAGTCTTTACAGACTAAGATTACATAATTAGAAAATCTGATTTCAGTCTGTATAGGATTAACTCAAGATACAAACATAGATTTTGATATTGAGGTAAAATTTGAATTACTTACACAACGTCTGGAAATAATTAATTCAGTCTATACACATTATGAAAATAAATTTCTCGAATCAGATCCATCTGAGGAAGAAATTAAAAATGTTTTGGATACTTTTAGTAATCAACAATTAAGGTAGACAGGAGTACAGGCTATCTGCCGCAAAACTCTGTCACAGAGACCTACTGTAACTAGTGGTCAAACACCTGTTACACCTGTAACAACAACAAGTGTACCATTACCAAGTTTACCTACCTTGTCATTACCTATTTTCCAAGGTCATAATTATGAAGAATTCCTTAGTGTTTTCATCCATAGTAAATTCACGAACTGACATAGATGACCAAATCAAA
>NC_069411.1:67114984-67168259 GCF_026875155.1 Cherax quadricarinatus | reverse complement strand
ACATCAATACCTATGGGTCAAATCCTACAACTTAAAAACTGGTTCATTCATTTTTTTCCCAAAAAATGACACTTTTGCGGGGACATGAAAGCGGTTATTCTCGAACATACATTTTCCACTGAATTAATATCAGTTTTTTCCACTTTGAGAGGGAAGGGGCCCACATATCTGGGGCCTCCTGCGTTTGCAGCAATGAACATCATTTTTATTTACTAATTTTGCACAAAACCGTAAATAAAATCACTCAAATGATAAATCATTGGACTAATAGTGCCCGCCCTGTATTCAGGACACCTAACTTGACCTTTAGCTGCTTTCAGTCTGCAACTGTTTTTTTTAATCCCTGATCGCACAGATTTAGGCAAATCATCTACTACCACAGCTTCTGCTTCTTTTTCCTTTTTTCCTGACCAACATGATTCTGGCTGGGGTAAATTGTCTTTTTACCAAATTGGGGAAAAAAAAAAAAAACCGCTATATCAAACTGTATTTTGGGCATGGGTTGTTTATTCATTTCTGTAACACTGTTCTTCTTATGAAGACCTTTGTGACCCTTGACAAATAAGTTAGCACATTGGTTTGTGTAATTTATTAGATAACTCAACTCGACTATGGGGAGAATTGTTTTAAACTTACTCTCCATTTAATGCTTTTGCTTTTTGACTTCCTGATTCTGGGGAAGTCTTCTGCTTTCAGCAGAATTTTTTGGGGCATAATGCGTATGATGCTACCCTTGCATTAAAAAAACATTCTTCAGGGACATTTACCCCCCTTTGTGTCACCTATACACTTGATGCACCTTTTTCACTGAAAACACTTGTTTACGTGCCCCAAAGATGTGAAATGACTACAATACGTCCCAATTTTTCCATCAAAAGTACAATTTTGGATACGTTTATGTGTGAGTTTGTTTACTGTCTTTGTATTCACAGTTTGATAAATGTCTAATGGTTTTCCCCATTCGGTTTTATGGGGAGTATTTAAAACTCTTTTTATACGAGTTGAAGGTTTTTTTGTCCACGGTTTTTGTGGGTTTTTTTCATCTTGTCCGTTGCTTGCAGCATGAAACTTTTGTTTGAAACCTTGCTAATTTCTTCACAATAAATAGCTTTATTAAACAAAATATTTAATCGTTCAATAGTTTGGGTGACAACTTATCTTTTTACAATACCACTGTAAACCAACACACTTTCTTGGGTCATATTTAGCACCTAGAATCTGAGCATTGTCAATGTATTCTAAATGCCTTAAGTCAAAAAAAAATGTTGGGTGGTTTTCAAGCTTGATTTTAAACTGATGTCTAACCCCCTTAGCCTTGTCACATCAAATAATTGTCTGCTAAGACACTAAGGCTATTTGAAAATTAACCTTTAACCACCAAAAAATGACTTAATCAGTTCAAAGGGGTTCCCCCCTTCCAAGACATTTAAGGGAAATTGAACTTCAATCTCATCTATGTACGTGAAATTTTCTATGGTTGAAAAAACCCTAAAAATTCTTCATAATTATGACCTTTTGGAAAAAAGGTAATACAAGGTAGTAAAAATTGGAATGGGACACTTTTTTGTTACAGGGTAACATGTTTTTAAACCACTAGTTACGTGGGTCTCTGTGACAGATTTTTGGGGCAGATGGGCCTGTACTCCTGTCTCCCTTTAAAAATTTTTTGATTACTAAAATTATCCAAAAAAATTTAATTTCTTTCCTCAGTTCGATCTGATTGAAGAAAATTCTTTTAAATAATGTTTATAGTCTGAATTAATTTTTTTCAAAACGTTTTTTAAGAAATTTCCCCAAATTTGACCTCAAAAAAAATAAAAATTTTATTTTTGTATCTTGAAAATTTCCTTTTTCAGACAAAAATTTGATTTTCAAATTTGTGTAATCTTAGCCCTGTAAAGACTGAAACGAATTTTCAAACAAGCCTTTTTAAAAGGGAAATACGTAAATTCTAGAAACCACAATAGAGTGTTTAAAAACACTGAAAACTGCTATAAACGCGGGTTTTTGAATGCTTAAGTCAGCAATAATCGATCTACACACGGGACCAACAAAGCTTAACCTCGGGCCCAAGCCCCTTTAAAGGGGTTACAGGTACATATGGCGGGTTTGTTCATGGCTTGAGTTTGCTGTGTCACCCTAAACCACGATATTAATCGTAAAAACGTTTTTCACTTCATTCACTATACACAAAATGCACTTATAACTGTAAATAAACACATAATATTATTTTACACATATATAAATGTCACTGTTAATGTATATTTGAAAGCTTACACTTAAATTATATAAAGTTCCTTTTAAATAAACGGGTATTTTTTCTTAGAACAAACTTTAACAAAAACTTGTCTTTTAAATTTTTAATGTCTATAAAAAATTAAAAACCCTATTTTATAAAAACCCTCAGCCCAACCCAAACATCAGTTGGGTTTTTTGTTTCTTATAAAGGCGCTTCTTCGAGCTTGGGGGCAGTGGATGGGGGGGTGCCACCCCCCCCGTTTTCTTTTTGGGGTGAGTCACTCTCTTCCCTTTTTTCTTTTGGGGGAACCGGGGGGAATTTGCCCTTTTTTTTTTTTGGGGGCTCCCATTCTCTGTAAAATTGAGCCGCAGGGCCCATATATACTGATTCCTATTTAAAACACTAGTTTTACACCCTTTTTTAAAAAGGACCTTGGCTGGTGGGTTATTTGACACTGAGAAACAACAAATTTGGATCACAGTGGGAGTTAAATCGGGTTTTCAAACCCAACAAACCAAAAATTTTGGGAAAGGGTATTACCAACAAAGCTTAAATTTTTGTAATGGGGAAAACTTAACTTAAAAGAAAAGCTCATCCCCCTTTGCATAGCCGCCCCTGCAGACGGTTCTTGAAAAAGCTGTCAAGCCCATTCCTCAAGGGGGCTGAAAGAGTTATAATTTTAAAAAAAAAAAAATTTAAACCTCTGGGGGGGTTTAAGTCAGCATATTTCATTCACTGATTGCGGGCCCAAACTTACTTATTTGGACTCAAAATTTCCACACCTTTCCTCCCAACCAATGGGTTTTGATTAAAAACTCCTTGCAAACTCAAAACTGCGCGGGGCCCCCCGACACAAAAAAATTGGGTAACCAATTTTTTTTTCCCTTTTTTTGGGTAGCATGACTATGGTTTTCTTCACCCTTTCGAAGATATGGGTGACTTGTTTAAACTGAAGTGCCCCTTGGAGTCCACGTCTTCCAAAAGTCTAGGAATACCACCGGTAAAACAATTTTTCCCACAAATTTGTCTTTATTATTCACAATCTTTTTCACTAAAAAAAGGCGATCACACTCCCTTAAGTTTTTAATTGTGTTTTATGAGACACTTTTTTTCACAAAATGCACAGATCTTTCTTTGTTGGTTATCCTGGCATCATGTCCTCCTCAGTGGGAAAAAAAATTAATCTGAAGATGCCCCCAGCACCCCACCGTACTGCCCCCGCAAAAAGGGAAAAGCTGACCAAATTTACTTTTGTTTCCCTTTTGGCCAATTCCTCCATGAGGCAAAGCAAAAGCTTGATTTTTGCTGTTTTAAGGGCATAGAAAAACAATATACACTATTTTTACCATGAAAAATAAAGTTGGAGCAGGTTTTTCCCCTTTTTGGTTCCGCAAAGGGTTTAAAGATGGACTTTTCCCCTTATTAGACTAACTTTGCAAAAAAAGGATCTGCCAGGAGGTCGGTCGAACGACCACCCCAAAACTCGTATTTGCATCTGCTATCAAAAATTTCCTGTCCAAAAAACAAGATATTTTGCCCCTTCGAAAAGAGCGGGGCCCCCTCAGGGTGAAAGGGGCGAAGGGGCTAAAGGGGGGCGGGAATCCCCCCCTTTCCGGGAAAAAATTTTTTCCTCCACAGTTGGAAAGCCCAGAAAAAGGGTTTTGTGGTTCCGGGAAAAGGGGGGTGCGGGAAAAAGAAGAGGGTTTTGGTGGAAGATGATGTAAGGGATAGAAAAGGGAAAAAAATTTTTACAAAATGAGGGGTTTTTTTAAAAAAGTAGAAGTGATGCAAGGAAAGGGAGGATAAAATGGGATAAAAAGAGCAATGTAATAAAGAGAAAAAACGAAAAAGTGGGTGAAAGATATTAACAAATTTCGTTAAAATAAGAAAAAATTTTTTTTAGGAGAGTAAAAAAGTTGAAAAGCCTTTGGGAACGAAATTTATTTGATTAAAGACAACATCAACAACACAGCCACTTGATACTGGAGTTCTGCAGGGGAGTGTCCTTGGTCCCCTGCTCTTCCTCATATACATCAATGATCTCCCAAACGTATCTCAACACCTGAACCCCTTTCTCTTTGCTGACGACGCGACTTATGTAATTTCTCACCCTAATCTTGCCACCCTCAACACCATTGTTAATGAGGAGCTGATCAAAATATCGACTTGGATGACAGCCAATAAACTTATGGTTAACACTGACAAAACCTACTACATTATGTTTGGTAGCAGAGCAGAAGATGTGCAAATTAACATTAAGATCGACAACACTCTAATTGCCAGGCATAATGAGGGCAAATTCCTAGGCCTATACCTCGACAACAACCTGAACTTCAGCCACCATATCCAACACATAACCAAAAAAGTATCCAAAACGGTTGGGATCCTCTCCAAGATACGATACTACATGCTGCAAACTGCCCTTCTCACACTATACCATTCACTTATATATCCATACCTCACCTATGCTATCTGTGCTTGGGGTTCAACTGCAGCAACACACCTAAAGCCAATAATAACCCAACAAAAAGCTGCAGTAAGAATAATCACTAAATCACATCCCTGGCAACACCCCCCCCCCCCACTCTTCATAGATCTAAACTTACTCCCTGTTCAGTACATCCACACTTACTACTGTGCAATCTACATCTACAGTACCTTAAATTCCAATATTAACCTTGACCTAAAACGCTTTCTTGATAGTTTGTGACAGAATCCACAGGCACAACACCAGACACAAACATCTCTATGACATTCCCCGTGTCCCGACTAAACTTTTACAAAAATTCAATGTATGTCAAAGGCCCTAAAATCTGGAACACCCCACCTGAAAATTCTAAAACTGCAGACACATTCATCACCTTCAAAACTACCATTAAAAACATCTTATCTCCCTGATACACCCTGTCAACTAATAATACGAATACCACCCTGGTGGTTCACACTTACACTCACTCACCCATTTGACCATAAACAGAAATATCAATCTCAATCTCAAATAATGAATCTTAACTAGTCATAAGTTGCCTGTGATACTCCAATACTGAAACTATATATAGTGCCAAAACAAAAGCATTCACATTGCTAAACTCACAAACTAGTATTTAGTCACTTAGCCATAATACCAACTTACCTCATAATTTTGTAATATTTTAAACTTAAGATTTAATTTAAGTCTGCCCGAAATGCCTAGCCATGCTAGGTGTTCTAGTGGTACACTCTGTAATTATTATTTTACTACATGTAAACCACACAATAACCAAATTCTGTAAACTCAGCATTGTAATCCTTATAGAGAATAAACTTTGAATTTGAATTTGAATTTGAATAGTTAAAAATAGGAGAGGAGAGTTGTTAATGTCTGTGGTGGTTGTTACAACCTGGCCAGTATAACACTGTCTTAATGTCTGTGGTGGTTGTTACAACCTGGCCAGTATAACACTGTCTTAATGTCTATGGTGGTTGGTACAATCTGGGCAGTATAACACTGTCTTAATGTCTGTGGTGGTTGTTACAACCTGGCCAGTATAACACTGTCTTAATGTCTGTGGTGGTTGGTACAACCTGGCCAGTATAACACTGTCTTAATGTCTGTGGTGGTTGGTACAATCTGGACAGTATAACACTGTCTTAATGTCTGTGGTGGTTGGTACAACCTGGCCAGTATAACACTGTCTTAATGTCTGTGGTGGTTGGTACAATCTGGCCAGTATAACACTGTCTTAATGTCTGTGGTGGTTGGTAAAATCTGGCCAGTATAATATTGTCTTAATGTCTGTGGTGGTTGGTACAATCTGGCCAGTATAATATTGTCTTAATGTCTGTGGTGGTTGATACAACCTGGTCAGTATAACACTGTCTTAATGTCTGTGGTGGTTGTTACAACCTGGTCAGTATAACACTGTCTTAATGTCTGTGGTGGTTGTTACAACCTGGTCAGTATAACACTGTCTTAATGTCTGTGGTGGTTGTTACAACCTGGTCAGTATAACACTGTCTTAATGTCTGTGGTGGTTGATACAACCTGGCCAGTATAACACTGTCTTAATGTCTGTGGTGGTTGTTACAATCTGGCCAGTATAACACTGTCTTAATGTCTGTGGTGGTTGTTACAATCTGGCCAGTATAACACTGTCTTAATGTCTGTGGTGGTTGATACAACCTGGCCAGTATAACACTGTCTTAATGTCTGTGGTGGTTGGTAAAATCTGGCCAGTATAATATTGTCTTAATGTCTGTGGTGGTTGGTACAATCTGGCCAGTATAATATTGTCTTAATGTCTGTGGTGGTTGATACAACCTGGCCAGTATAACACTGTCTTAATGTCTGTGGTGGTTGATACAACCTGGCCAGTATAACACTGTCTTAATGTCTGTGGTGGTTGATACAACCTGGCCAGTATAACACTGTCTTAATGTCTGTGGTGGTTGTTACAATCTGGCCAGTATAACACTGTCTTAATGTCTGTGGTGGTTGGTACAACCTGGCCAGTATAACACTGTCTTAATGTCTGTGGTGGTTGTTACAATCTGGCCAGTATAACACTGTCTTAATGTCTGTGGTGGTTGTTACAATCTGGCCAGTATAACACTGTCTTAATGTCTGTGGTGGTTGTTACAATCTGGCCAGTATAATATTGTCTTAAGGGACCAATCAGGTACCCCTGGGTACAGTACCCAAAATGGCCGACACCTCCAGCCAACAAAATATTCCATACCCACGCTAATATCAGTTATAAGGCTTATTTACCAATCACAATTGATATATTATGACAATGCAATATAATAATAGCATAAAAACATAAAAAGTACACCTTTTTGGCCGATATGTTTGAAACTTCAGCACAGGATACTCGATATAAGCTTCTAATAGCACACCAAAAATGAACGTAATCGGTTGAAAAATAAAGGAGTTGATATGTTACACCAGGGAAGAGACGAAAAAATCGAAAAAAAAATCGAAAAATGAGTTAAGCTTACCGAAAAATAGCTCATTAATCTGGCAACATTTTGGTGTATGTCTCGTCTCTGTACGATAATTAGGTAAAGAGTTATCGTAATTATAGTAATTGGGGTAATTACGTCATTATCGTGACTCACGTCATACCTGTAGTCCGTTTATTGTCATTTTTAGCTTTTTTCCGTATTTTTTTTTTATGTTTTTGTGCCAAATTCTTGAAATTACTAGTTGGTAACTCTCATGGTGGCTGTAGCAGGGAGGTTCACTCCACACCAACCTCAGTGCCGACCAAGGGTCAGGTAGAGGAGGAGTTATGCTGCTTTGATTGACTGCGCCGCTCCCTTGGGTCGCGTATTTTCGCCGTCAATTCTTTACATTTCTGCAGCACAATGCCTCGTAAGAAGACTATTCACTCGTTGAACATGAACAAGAGGCTGAGAAAGAGGATGCAGAAGTTGCTAATAGGAAACCAAATAAAGAAAGCAGCGGCGGCGGCGGCAGCAGCGGCAGAGGCGGCGGCAGCAGCGGCAGAGGCGGCGGCGGCGGCAGCAGTGGCAGGTGACGCCACGACGCCATTACTACCCTCAAACTCCTCAGAAAATGAAGATTTCTTGTCAGCTGGTGAACTTCTAAATGCTTCTCCAGTGAAGGCATGTGCTAAGGAAGTCAAGGGAAAAAGGAAGACTGTGGCCACACCAGATGTGGCCAGCACGTCCCAGGCCACACCAGATGTGACCAGCCCGTCCAGGGCCACACCAGATGTGGCCAGCACGTCCCAGGCCACACCAGATGTGGCCAGCCCGTCCAGGGCCACACCAGATGTGGCCACTTCAAGTCACAGACCTACAGCATCGAGAAAGCGGAAACGAAGTGACATATCTGTGGCCACCAGCACCACTGTGGCCACTACCACCACTGTGGCCACCACCACCACCACCACTGTGGCCACATTGATCAAGACTACACCTATATATACATCTGTCATCACCACACCTACAGTTACGTATGTGAGGACCTCCCCACGTATGACTGGATCTCCTCTGACGACTCCAGGTGTGGCCACCCCACATGTGGCCACTGCAGATGTGGCCACCCATGTGGCCACTGCAGATGTGGCCGCCCCACATGTGGCCACTGCAGATGTGGCCGCCCCACATGTGGCCACCCCACATGTGGCCACTGCAGATGTGGCCATCCCACATGTGGCCACTCCACATGTAGCCACCCCAGTTGTGCCTAGCTCAGCTGTCGCCAGCACGTCGACAGCTGCTGACGCGAGTGCCAGTGATCGTGTGTCAACAAGAGTTCATTTGTCAAGTGCCACACGACGAGTGTCGATGTATGAAAAGATAAATCCTGTTGTCGTTGATAAGAAAATGATATGTATGGAAAACAAGAGATTTGATGAAATTCTATCACTTGTGCATTGTTCCCTTTGTTTTTCTAAAAAGATCAAAGTTACATATTATAATCATCACCTAGAAACAGTTCTTAGTATATCGTGTACTGAGTGTAAGAATAGTTTGTTGGAAAAGCCATATGGTATACGTAAGAAGCTGAATACTTTGACGGGTAGGATGGTTTATGCTGAAATGGTGACTGGTGGTGGCTACTCATCATTTGCTCGTAAAAATGCGTTGTGTAACCTACCTCGTCTAGGTTTTGAAACATTCAACAGATATACAAGCGTGATAACAAGGATATCCATTCAGTCTTGCAACAAAATTCTTGATGAAACAAGGCTGATCGTTGGTAAGGAATATGCCAAATGTGACATTTTACCAGACGCACGTGGTGTTCTTGACATTGACGTGACGTATGACGGCACGTGGCACACTAGGGGCCATAATTCTAATTTTGGCATTGGTGTGGCTATTGATGCCTTGACAAAGCTAGTAGTTGATTATCAAGTTTTGTGCAAATACTGTTTTATTTGCAGCAGTCTCAAAAATCGTTTGAAGAAGAAAAGACTTGCTATGGAAAAATATGAACAGTTGAAACAAAGCCATGAAAGCAAATGTACCAAAAACTTTTCAGGCTCCTCAGGCAAAATGGAAGTAGAAGCTGCACTAATCATCTGGCAGAGATCACAGAAAATGAAGTTGAGGTACAAAACCATAGTGTCTGATGGTGACAGTGCAACTTACAAAGGAATTGTTGAACTGAATGATGGTGCTGGTCCTTATGAAGGTATACATGTTGCAAAAGAAGAGTGTATCAACCATTATGCAAAGCGGCTAAGGAAAAGATTGACAAGCTTGGTAAAATTGCACTACACAGAGAAACAACTGAGAACAGGAAAAAAGAGAAAGCAGTATCACCAGAAGAAAGGGATGTTGACAGACTTCGTGATTGACAAGCTTGCACAGTATTTTCAGAAAAACCTACGGGAAAATCGTGGAAGTGATGTTGTAACGATGAGGAATGGCATACTTGCAAGTTTCTTTCACTGTTCCTCCACTGACGACAACCCACAACATCAGCTTTGTCCACCTGGTTCTGCTTCATGGTGTTTTTACAAGAAGGCGCTGGCAGACAACTTACCACCACCACCCCACACAACCATGAAAGTGCAGTTCCAGCTAGAACCTGCCTACTTCAAGAAGGTGCATGATATCTACAAGGACCTCACCAGAGATGAAATGATGGAAAGATGCATTCAGGGACGAACACAAAACTGTAATGAAAGCCTTCACAAACGAATATGGTCCTACTGTAACAAAGCTCTGTTTAAAAATAAGTGGCAAGTAGATTTCGCCACCAGCAACGCCATAGCAGAGTACAATGCAGGATATGAAAGAAGTTGCTTGGACATACAACTTGGCTATGGCCGTTCATCATTGAACCAACGTCACCTGAGGAATATGGACAAGAAGATGCAGGCAGTCATAACCAACGTACACAAGAAGAGGAAGAGGGTGGTGGACACCTCCTATGAGGCTGGAGGCCATTAGATGATCCATGTTCATGCCTACTCTTCGTCAAAGGTAAATAATTCATGTGAATTTGTTGTTTATTTGTATGTATATGTTTATAAATATTGTGTGTATATATATATATATATATATATATATATATAAATATATATATATATATATATATATATATATATATATATATATATATATATATTTACACATATATTTTGTACTTAATCATTGGTAATATGATGTTTAGTGTGTATTTCCTTCTTTCCAGTTTGATTTGCATGGACCGTCATGATTGGCCAATCTGCAAGGGACTTCAGGATGGAGGGATCTGCATGGAACTTCAGAGATATGTTATATATGCTCATTTCTACTCCTAATAAACATAAGAAGGCACAAGGAGTATTTTTACCCTCCGTAAACTAAGCCTCAATGTATTATTCCATTTTTCTGGAAAGTCTATTTTTTTGCAATTTTAGGGGGACTCCTCTCTTATTATTGAACCGATCTTTATCATTTATACAGGACTTATTCAGGGAACATTGTTCTATAACTAAAAGTGTTCCTTTTGGTAAAAATCCTTACCATTTTTGCATACCATGGGTGTAAAATGCAAAAATTGTCCTAACACATGTCAAGGCATCTTCACTATTTTTTTTTGGGTACTATAAAAGATTATATTGCATGATTGGTACACTTTACATAGTCTGTTTGGCATTAATTAATAATTTCATGTTACCAAAAATAACTTCGATATTGCCATATTGATGTAGCCCTCTATTATGTGCTACCATATACAATTTTTCACATTTTATTTTTTATGACGTTATTTATTGAACAATCTTGATGAAAAAAATACACAATATATTCTGACATTCCTAGATTCTGTGGTAAAAATTTCAGTGAAATCGTACAAAGGGAAGTGATCATGAATATTTACATTTGATAGGACAGAACTAATTAAACAGAAAAATGGAAAACAGAGAGAAATATAGTAAAGATGAAAGGAGAAGTGGTAGTGAGAGAAGTCACGAGTGTTATGATGTTTGGAACATTTGACAATGTAAGGAGAAAGGAAAGCATCTACAGAGACAAAGCCAAGATTAAGATTCACACAAGGAAAGTTGTTTATAAGGGATGGTTCAACAAGACGACGGTTGTGAAGGCTAGAAGTAGGATAGACAGTGTTGGCAGAGGACCAGCCAGTAGCATTATAGGAGTCGGCGATTCCAATACTTTTTTGTGCTCTTTAAGTTTATCAGCGGCCAGTGTCTCCATTTTTCTGCCTAGTGTTTTGTGTCCAGCTTTCTCCACCATCCCCATGACCTAAGAAAAGCTTTTGACACAGTAAACCACGAAATCCTACTCCACAAACTTGACCACTACGGTATAAGAGGCCATGCGCTTGCTTATTTCAAATCTTACATTACTAATAGGTATCAGTACGTCACCATTAAAGACACAGCATCAGCAACACGGCCACTTGATACTGGAGTCCCGCAGGGAAGTGTCCTTGGTCCCCTGCTCTTCCTCATATACATCAATGACCTTCCAAATGTATCCCAACACCTGAAACCCTTCTCTTTGCTGATGACACGACTTATGTCATCTCTCACCCTAATCTTGCCCACCTCAACACCATTGTGAATGAGGAGCTGATTAAAAAAATCGACTTGGATGAAAAAGCCAAAACTTACGCTTAACACTGACAAAACTTACTATATTATTTTGGTAGCAGAGCAGGAGATGCACAAATTAACATTAAGATTGACAACACTCTAATTACCAGAAATAATGGGGGAAAATTCCTAGGCTTATACCTTGACAACAACCTGAATTTCAGCACCCATATCCAGCATATAGCCAAAAAAGTATCCAAAACGGTTGGGATCCTCTCCGAGATACGATACTACGTGCCGCAAAATGCCCTTCTCACACTATACCACTCACTTATTTATCCATACCTCACCTATGCTATTTGTGCTTGGGGATCAACTGCAGCAACACACCTAAAGCCAATAATAACCCAACAAAAGCTGCAGTAAGAATAATCACTAAATCCCATCCCTGGCAGCACACCCCCCCACTCTTCAAAGATCTAAACTTACTCCCAGTTCAGTGCATCCACACTTACTACTGTGCAATCTATATCTACAGGGCCTTAAACTCTAATATCAACCTTGACCTAAAACGCTTTCTTGATAGTTGTGACAGAACCCACAGGCATAATACCAGAAACAAACATCTCTACGACATTCCCTGTGTCCGACTAAACCTTTACAAAAATTCAATGTATGTCAAAGGCCCTAAAATCTGGAATACCCTACCTGAGAACTCTAGAACTGCAGACACATTCATCACCTTCAAAACTGCCATTAGAAAACATCTTATCTCCCTGATACACCCCGTCAACTAACTACACGAATACCACCTGGTGGTTCACACTTACACTCGCTCACTCATTTGACCATAAACAGTAATATTAATCTCAGTCTTAAAATAATGAATCCTGTGATACTCCAATACTGAAACTATATTACTGTGCCAAAACAAAAGCATTCACATTGCTAAACTCACAAACTAGTATTTAGTCACTTAGCCATAATACCAACCTACCTCATAATTTGTAATATTTTACAATTAAGAATAAAACTAAGTATGCCCGAAATGCCTAGCCATGCTAAGCGTTCTAGTGGTACACTCTGTAATCACAATTTTACTACATGTAAACCAAACAATAACCAAATTTCTGTAAACTCAGCATTGTAATCCTTATAGAGAATAAACTTTGAATTGAATTGAATTGAATCCCCTGTGATTTTGGTCCTGCTTCTTGTGGGTCCTTAGCACTCCTGCGGTGCTCAGTTTTTTTTGTCATTAGACTGATCCTACTTCTTATACTACTACTACTACTATTACTACCACTCCTTTACTACTATTTCGGCTTCTACTTTCTACGTTTTCTACAACAATTATTACTACTGTTGGCCCCAACACAGACTCCAATTAGTTCAAAACTTATTACAGTAATAAAGACGTAACCCCCAAACACTCATCAACTAGCAGGTATATCTAATAACTTCGTGCGAAAGAACTAAGTGAAACCCAACTAAAAGCACCGGGACAGATACATCTCAGCCGAATTCCTAAAAGATGGCGCCTCTGAACTGTCAGTCCCCACAATAAATTTGTCCATCACCAATAGTAACGTTCCAGAGGGGATCAAGGAGGCCAGAGTTACTCTTATCTTAAGAAAAACACTTGATGTCAGCATCTATAGGCTTGTTTGTATACTCAGTGTGATGTCAAAAATTCTAGAAAAGGCGGTGTACAATCAGGTTTCAGGAAATCTTACTCGACCAACATCTCCCTAATTAATCTGATGGACTATCTGAGAACCCAAATGTCATTAGGGAATCTCATAGGTGTGGTGACCCTCGACTTACAAAAGGCCTTTGGTACGGTCAACCATAATATATTATGTAAGAAACTACAGGTTATCGGTTTAGGTACTGTAAACTGGTTTAAGTCCTGCCTGAGCAACAGGAAACATATTGTCATGATCGACAACATAGACAGCATTTGGAGTTCCCTTACTGTTTCTATATTACGTAAACAACATGACCATCAGCGTTAAGTGTAAGCTTCTGTTTTATGTAGGCGGCAGTGCTCTGTTAGTCTCAGGTAAACGCCCACTAGAGCTAGAGTCCAACAGCAAACGGTTAATAGAAAACAAACTATCACTACACCTCGAGAAAACGGAAGCCACACGAAAAGTAAACTGAAAAGGGAAAATACTTTTAATGTCCAGTGTAGTGGGGAAGCATCACTTCAGTATCTTCAGTGAAATATCTGAGAATTCCCTGTGACTCAAGCATGTCAGGAGAATTGATGGGGGACAATGTAGTAAAAATAGCGACTGTCAGGCTAAAGTTCCTTTATAGACAGGCACAGTGTTTACCCACTGAGGCTGGCAGGACCCTATATCTAGCTCTTATACAATGTCATATAGATTATTCTTTCTCTTCATGGTACTTTGCCTTAACAAGAAAATGAAAGGCAGACTACAAATCATCCATAACAAAATGGTGAGATTCATCCTGAGCCTGAGTCCAAGACAGTATATAAGCCAGGACGATTACAACAACTTGATATGTTGAACGTTGAACTTAATCATGTTTATAAAATTGTTGACAAGCAGTGTCCAGAATATCTTACTAAGACTCTCAAGGCTGGGAACCAGAGCAAGTATTTTTACTATGAAGCAAAACAAGAATGGTACTGGGAACCAGAACAAGTATGGTACTAGGAACCAGAACAGGTATGGTACTAGGGGAAAGGAACACAATTTTGTAGTATCCTCAGTAGGTGGTCAGGCTTCAAACACCTTTTTTATTCGGCATTAAAGGAGTGGAACGGCTTACCTGAACATGTCCTAGCATGAACTGCTCAGGAAGAGAACTAAAATGTTGGTAATTAGTGAAGCTACAGAGAGGGAGGAGAGTGATTGCTTGTATAGGTAACATTCATGTATCTGTTCCCCTCAGGGAAGGTTCCTTGATGTTGGTGAGGGGCTCTTGATTTAGGGAATTGGATCTGTGCTCCAGTTCCCCGAATTAAGCCTGAATGCCTTCCACATCCCCCCCCCCAGGCGCTGTATAATCCTACGGGTTTAGCGCTTCCCCCTTGATTATAATAATAATAATCATGTATCTGTTATTGTAAGTTGATCTTTTTTTAATGTAAATAATTCAGTTTACCTTATTCCTTGTATGTCTGCTTTTATTGTAACTGATTTTCACACAGTTGACTTACTTAGCTGTTTTAACACAGAGAAAGGAATAATAGTACTAGTGTTGATGATCTGGAGTGTTAGCAACAGTGGTAATAGTTGTAGTAGTAGTGGAAAGGGAGTAGTAGTAGTAGTAGTAGTAGTAGTGTAGCAGTGGTAGTGGAAAACGATAATGACAGAAAAAAAGTGTTAGTGACGATATAATAGTAATACTAATAGTGGTTTAGTACATAAGAGCAATATAACAGAAGAGCACCGCAGATCAACTCACCCACGGGGGAGAGGTACTCACCACGGGGGAGAGCAACTCACCCACGGGGAGAGGTACTCACCCACGGGGGAGAGTTACTCACCCACGGGGGAAAGCAACTCACCCACGGGGAGAGCTACTCACCCACAGGGGAGAGCTACTCACACACGGGGGAGAGCTACTCACCCACGGGGGAGAGTTACTCATGGGGGAGAGCTACTCACCCACGGGGGAGAGCAACTCACCCACGGGGGAGAGGTACTCACCCACGGGGGAGAGATACTCACCCACGGGGGAAAGCAACTCACCCACGTGGGGAGAGCAACTCACCCACGGAGAAGCCCACTCACCCACGGGGAGAGGTACCCACTGGGGGATGCTACTCACCCCACGGGGGGGAGCTACTTACCCACGGGGGAGAGCTACTCACCCACGGGAGAGAGCTACTCACCCACGGGGGAGAGCTACTCACCCACGGGGGAGAGCTACTCACCCACGGGGAGAGCTACTCACCCACGGGGAGAGCTACTCACCCACGGGGGAGAGCTACTTACCCACGGGAGAGAGCTACTCACCCACGGGGAGAGCTACTCACCCACGGGGGAGAGCTACTCACTCAAAGGGGGGGAGCTACTCAACCCACGGGGAGAGCTACTCACCCACGGGGGAGACACTCACCCACGGGGGAGAGCTACTCACCCACGGGGGAGAGCTACTCACCCACGGGGGAGAGCTACTCACCCACGGGGGAGAGCTACTCACCCACGGGGGAGAGCTACTTACCCACGGGGGAGAGCTACTCACCCACGGGGGAGAGCTACTCACCCACGGGGAGGCTACTCACTCACGGGGGGGAGCTACTCACCCACGGGGGAGAGCTACTCACCCACGGGGGAGAGCTACTCACCCACGGGGGAGAGCTACTCATCAACGGGGGAGAGCTACTCATTCACGGGGAAGCTACTCACCCACGGGGGAGAGCTACTCACCCACGGGGGAGAGCTACTCACCCACGGGGGGGTGAACAAAAACGTTGCGGGGTAAAAAAAAAAAAAAGGTAGGACAGAATCCACCGAGGCAAAAAGATAAAACGCAATGAAAAAAATACTTTAAAGGTAAAGACAAAGTGTTCAAAGGTATTCAGAGCATTTATCAAAGGCAAGGTCACTTGACAAGTGTTCAATGGTGTTTAAAACACTGAACAAAGGCTCGGTCACTTGACAAGTGTTCAAAGGTATTTAGAGCACTTAACAAAGGAATGAAGAAAGAAGAAATGTATAGAGACAAAACCAAGACTAAGATTCATGTTAGGAATGTTGTGTATAAGTAATGTTTCAATAAGATTGTGTCTGTGAAGAATGGAAGAAAGGCTCTTGGCAGAGCACCAGTTGATAGTGTGACTGTGCTCTCTAACACCACTTAAAACACCATTGTTAGTGTGACTGTGCTCTCTAACACCACTTAAAACACCATTGTTAGTGTGACTGTGCTCTCTAACACCACTTAAAACACCATTGTTAGTGTCTGCAAGAAAAACATTGTGTTTTGTGTTCTGTAAGACTTTATGGAAGAGAGAGATCAGTTTCTCCAAACATTGAAGGAGAAGGATATTACTACCACCACGACCACTACTGCTGCTATTCTAATATTACTACCACCACGACCACTACTGCTGCTACTATTCTAATATTACTACCACCACGACCACTACTGCTGCTACTATTCTAATACTACTTTCCCCTCCGTGGTTCGTTTCTGTCTTCCTTCTGTTTCCTTTTCTTTTTTCTGTGTTGCTGCTACTACCTCATCACAACTTCTACTGATGATATTATTATTATTACTATCACTACTACCACTGCTGCTACCATTACTAATACTTTTACTGGCGCTATCGTGTGCCTTCCACCACCACTACTATAACTACTGCTACCACCACCACCACCACCACCACCACCACTACCATCACCACCACTACTACTACTTCTACTTTCCCAACCACTGCCATTTTTTTTCTTCCCCCCGCTACTTCTCATACTTATTCTAGTCTTCTTCCCTTTTCACTTCAATGTTTGGCCAATGTTCCAAGTTGGACAGGAACGACTTCATAAGTTTCCCTGTCCTTGAAGTGTATGCTGGCATGTAACCTTTCACAGTACCAGTTTACAGTCATCACAAACCTTGAAGTGCATGTTGGTATGTTACCTTTCACAGTACCACTTTACAGTCATCGCATACCTTGAAGTGTATGTTGATATGTTTCCTTTCACAGTAACAATTTACAGTCATCACAAACCTTGAAGTGTATGTTGGTATGATACCTTTCACAGTACTAGTTTACAGTCATTACAAATAACAATAAAAGCATCAGGTTTCCCCATATTAGATGCTGTCCATGCGCTTATCTGGGGGTAACTTACACACCCAGAACTCTCTTTTACACACAGACAGCTTAATGCACCTCTGGAACCAACAACACAACCAGCTTTCTGCACCTCTGGAACCAACAACACAACCAACTTTCTGCACCTCTGAAACCAACAACACAACCAACCTTCTGCATCTCTGGAACCAACAACACAACCAACTTTCTGCATCTCTGGAACCAACAACACAACAAATTTTCTGCACCTCTGGAACCAACAACACAACCAACTTTCTGCATCTCTGAAACCAACAACACAACCAGCTTTCTGCACCTCTGGAACCAACAACACAACCAGTTTTTTGCACCTCTTGAACCAACAACACAACAAATTTTCTGCACCTCTGGAACCAACAACACACCCAGCTTTGTACACCTCTGGAACCAACAACACAACCAGCTTTCTACACGTCTTTAACCAAGAACACAACCAGCTTTCTGCACCTCTGGAACCAACAGCACTGTGAAGGCTTACTCAGCCCTGTAACAACTTTAGACAGTATTACCGAGGCTGGCTCCTCCTCAGGAAAATTAATGAATAGAAAAAGAAATAATAATTCACAAAGATAAACACTTTATTATTTAGTAATGCAAAGATAAAACAGTGAAACATGAAAGAAAAATGAAATGAAAAATGACATAAGAATTCAACGCTAATATGTACAAGTAAACTGGGGTGTCTGGTTGATGTTGACACCGTCTTGTAGAAAGTGTAGCCGTTACTGATGATGTAGAAGGGGGGTCACAGGTGTTGCTGACAACCCAACGGCTAGTTCTTCAGAGTCTATAGCCTTGAATAGTCAGTCCAGATGACAGGAAAGCAGATTCTTTACCACTGTCAAGATGAGGGGTTATGGTCTGCTGTAGCCTACAGTTAATCAGGTAGGTAGATCCAACATGTGACGTCTCCGGACTTTTGCAAAAGTCCTTTTCCTTCAACACTTCTCGTTGGTTGGCAGGTGACCCGATCTGTCATTCCAAGCTGGAAAGAGAGACAGGTTACCCAATGCTTAAGAAATCACTCTCCATGATAAGTATAATACCTAAAAGACTTGGTGATTATCAAAACATCTAACATGGAGATCAAGGCTGAAAGGACTAAGTTTATTATTGATCAAACGTAAAGCTTTCAACCAATAAGTCCACTAGAATAGGAGCAGGCTTGTACCTACAGTTGTGCTGGGAGCTGTGAGTCGAGTGATTACTGTTTGGCCGGAGCCCCACACGTCACCGTTCGGGGTGGGGGAAAAAGGGGGGGATATCAGGAGCTAGACTTACCCTACCTTAACAAGCAGCCGGCAATCAAACTATTGTTACCATATACTCGCTCGCTGCTCCTATCTGTTGAACTTTTCCCTCACAAGCACAACAAACTTTCTCAACATCTGGAACCAACAACACAACCAGCTTTCTGCACATCGGGAACCCAACAACAAACCCATTTCGTACCCGGGAACCCAACAAACAACCGTTTCTCACATCTGGAACCAACAACACAACCACTTTCTGCACGTCGGGAACCAACAACAAAACAACCTTCACACCTTTGGGACCAACAACACAAAAAGGTTTCTGCACCCCAAACCCAAAAAACCCCCAGCTTTCTGCACACGGGAACCAACAACACAACCAGCTTCGTACCCGGAACCCAAACAACACAACCCAGCTTTCTCAACCTCGGAACCAACAACAACCAGCTTTTGCCCCTTTGAAACCACTAAAACCCACTTTCTGCACCTTTGAACCAACAAGACAACAGTTTTCTGCCCCTTTTGTAACCAACAACGAAAACTAGCTTTCTTCAACTCTGGAACCAAAACACAAGCAGCTTTCTGCACCTCGGGAACAACACCCAAAACCGCTTTCTGCACCTCGGGAACCAACAACAAACCAGTTTTCTGCGCCTCGGGAAACCCAAACAACACAACTACTTTCTGCACCTCTGGAACCAAAACACGATCAGCTTTCGGCAACTCGGGAACTAAAAACAAACCAGCTTTCTGCGCCTTTGTAAACAACAACACAACCAGCTCTCAACAACCTTGTACCACAGCAAAAACCCACTTTGTGCACCTCTGGAACCAACAACACACCCAGCTTGTGCACCTCTGGAAGCAAACAAAACCAGCTTGTGCACCTCTGGACCAACAACAAACCACTTGTGCACCTCTTGGAAAACAACAAAACTCATTTGGTGCACATTCAAACCAACAACACAACCAAGCAACAAGAAGCCAGCTTTCGACACTCTGGAACCAGCAACACACCAGCTTTCTTTACCTTGAACCAACAACACAACCATTTTCTTACCTGGAACCAACAACACAACAGCTTTCTGAAACCTCGGGAAAACAACAAACCAACCAGTTTTTCTGCACCTGTGAACCACAACAAACCAGCTTTTCTGCGGCTCTGGAACCAACAACACAACTAACTTTCTGCACCTGGAACCAACAACACTATCAGCTTTCTGCATCTCTGGAACTAAAAACACAACCAGCTTTCTGCGCCTTTGTAAACAACAACACAACCAGCTCTCTATACCTTTGTAACCAACAACACAACCAGCTTTGTGCACCTCTGGAACCAACAACACACCCAGCTTTGTGCACCTCTGGAACCAACAACACAACCACCTTTGTACGCATCTGGAACCAACACAACCAGCTTCGTACACCTCTGGAACTAAAAACACAACCAGCTTCGTACACCTCTGGAACCAACAACACAACCAGCTTTCTGCACCTCTGGAAAAAACAACACAACCAGCTTTGTACACCTCTGGAACTAAAAACACAACCAGCTTTCTGCACCTCTGGAACCAACAACACAACCAGCTTTCTGCACCTCTGGAACCAACAACACAACCAGCTTTCTGCAATTTTGTAACACACACAACCACTTTCTGACCTCTGGAACAAAAACACAACCACTTTCTGCCCCTCTGGAACCAACAACACAACCAGCTTTCTGCACCTCTGGAACAAAAACACAACCAGCTTTCTGCAATTTTGTTAACAACAACACAACCAGCTTTCTGCACCTCTGGAACAAAAACACAACCAGCTTTCTGCAATTTTGTTAACAACAACACAACCACTTTTCTGCACCTCTGGAATCAAAAATACAACCAGCTTTCTACATCTTTGTAACCAAGACAAGCAGCTTTCTGCACCTCTGGACCCAACAACACAACCAGCTTTCTGCACCTCTGGAACCAACAACACAACCAGCTTTCTGCACCTCTGGAACCAACAACACAACTAACTTTCTACACCTCTGGAACCAACAACACAACCCGCTTTCTGCACCTCTGGAACCAGCAACACAACCAGTTTTCTGCACCTCTGGAACCAACAACACAACCCGCTTCTGCACCTCGGGAAACCACAACACAACCAGTTTTCTGCACCCTGGAACCAACAAAACAACCCGCTTTCTGCACCTCTGGAACCAGCAACACATCCAACATTCTGCACCTCTGGAACGAACAACACAACTAGCTTTCTTCACCACTTGAACCAACAACACACCCAGCTTTGTGCACCTCTGGAACCAACAACACAACCAAGCAACAAGACAGCCAGCTTTCGACACCTCTGGAACCAACAACACAACCAGCTTTCTGCACCTCTGGAACCAACAACACAACCAGCTTTCTGCACCTCTGGAACCAACAACACAACCAGCTTTCTGCGCCTCTGGAACAACAAACACAACTAGCTTTCTGCACCTCTGGAACCAACAACACGATCAGCTTTCTGCAACTCTGGAACTAAAAACACAACCAGCTTTCTGCGCCTTTGTAAACAACAACACAACCAGCTCTCTACTCCTTTGTAACCAACAACACAACCAGCTTTGTGCACCTCTGGAACCAACAACACACCCAGCTTTGTGCACCTCTGGAACCAACAACACAACCAGCTTTGTATGCATCTGGAACCAACAACACAACCAGCTTCGTACACCTCTGGAACCAACAACACAACCAGCTTTGTGCACCTCTGGAACCAACAACACAACCAGCTTTGTATGCATCTGGAACCAACAACACAACCATTTCGTACACCTCTGGAACCAACAACACACCCAGCTTTGTGCACCTCTGGAACCAACAACACAACCAGCTTTGTATGCATCTGGAACCAACAACAAAACCAGCTTCGTACACCTCTGGAACCAAAAACACAACCAGCTTTCTGCACCTCTGGAAAAAACAACACAACCAGCTTTGTACACCTCTGGAACCAAAAACACAACCAGCTTTCTGCACCTCTGGAAAAAACAACACAACCAGCTTTGTACACCTCTGGAACTAAAAACACAACCAGTTTTCTACACCTCTGGAACCAACAGGACAACAAACTTTCTGCACCTCTGGAACCAACAGGACAACCAGCTTTCTGCACCTCTGGAACAAAAACACAACCAGCTTTCTGCAATTTTGTTAACAACAACACAACCACTTTTCTGCACCTCTGGAACCAAAAATACAACCAGCTTTCTACATCTTTGTAACCAAGACAAGCAGCTTTCTACACCTCTGGACCCAACAACACAACCAGCTTTCTGCACCTCTGGAACCAACAACACAAGCAGCTTCCTGCACCTCTGGAACCAACAACACAACTAACTTTCTCCCACCTCTGGAACCAACAACACAACTAGCTTTTTGCACCTTTGGAACCAACAGCACAACCAGCTTTCTGCACCTCTGGAACCAACAACACAAGCAGCTTTCTGCACCTCTGGAACCAACAACACAACTAACTTTCTACACCTCTGAAACCAACAACACAACCAGCTTTTTGCACCTTTGGAACCAACAGCACAACCAGCTTTCTGCACCTCTGGAACCAACAAAACATCCAGCTTTCTGCACCTCTGGAACCAACAACACAACCAGCATTCTTCACCGCTGGAACCAACTTCACAACCAGCTTTCTGCACATCTGGAACCAAAAACACAACAGCTTTTTGCATCTCTGTAACCAAAAACACAACCAGCTTTCTGCACCTTTGTAAACAATAACACAACCAGCTTTCTACACCTCTGGAACCAACAACACATGCAGCTTTCTGCACCTCTAGAACAAAAACACAACCAGCTTTCTGCACTTTTGTTAACAACAACACAACCACCTTTCTACACCTTTGTAACCAACAACACAACCAGCTTTGTGCACATCTGGAACCAACAACACAACCAGCTTTCTACACCTCAACACTGGAAGACAGGAGGGAACCTGATACAACACTGGAGGACAGGAGGGAACCTGATAACAACACTGGAGGACAGGAGGGAACCTGATACAACACTGGAGGACAGGAGGGAACCTGATAACAACACTGGAGGACAGGAGGGGACCTGATAACAACACTGGAGGACAGGAGGGGACCTGATAACAACACTGGAGGACAGGAGGGGACCTGATAACAACACTGGAGGACAGGAGGGGACCTGATAACAACACTGGAGGACAGGAGTTGACCTGTTAACAACACTGGAGGACAGGAGGGGACCTGATAACAACACTGGAGGACAGGAGGGGACCTGATAACAACACTGGAGGACAGGAGGGAACCTGATACAACACTGGAGGACAGGAGGGACCTGTAACAACACGGGAGGACAGGAGGGAACCTGATAACAACACTGGAGGACAGGAGGGGACCTGATAACAACACTGGAGACAGGAGGGACCTGATAACAAACTGGAGGACAGGAGTTACCTGTAAACAACACTGGAGGACAGGAGGGAACCTGATAACAACATTTGGGAGGACAGAGGGACCTGATAACAATACTAAAGGAGGACAGAAGATTGACCCCTGTTAAACAACACTGGAGGACAGAAGGGAAACCTGAAAACAAACTGGAGAACGGGAGGACCTATAACAAACGGAGGACAGGAGGGGACCTGAAAACAACACTGGAGGACAGGAAGGGACATGATAACAATACTGGAGAACAGGAGGGGACCTGATAACAACACTGGAGGACAGGAGGGATCCTGATACAACACTGGAGGACAGGAGGGAACCTGATACAACACTGGAGGACAGGAGTTGACCTGTTAACAACACTGGAGGACAGGAGGGATCCGTGCATAAAAACAAAAACAGGAGGACAGGAGGGAACCTGATACAACACTGGAGGACAGGAGTTGACCTGTTAACAACACTGGAGGACAGGAGGGATCCTGATACAACACTGGAGGACAGGAGGGAACCTGATACAACACTGGAGGACAGGAGGGGACCTGATAACAACAAGGTGGACAAGATAGGTTGTTCGAGAGTTGAGACACAGCAACATGGGTTCACAATTGGAAGTTGAGGAGTCAGATGAGTCAAAGGGATGTTATGAAGTATTTCTTCAGTCACAGAGTTGTCATGAAGTGGAACAGTCTGGAAAATGATGTTGCGGAGGCAGGATCCATACATAGTTTCAGGATGTGGTATGATGAAGCTCATGAGGCAGGGAGAGTGACCTAGTAGCGACCAGTGAAGAGGCGGGGTCAAGAGCTGTGACTCAACCCATGCAACCACAATTAGGTGTAAGTACACGCACACACACACACACACTCACACACCCCCACACCACACACACACACACACACACACACACTCACACACACACACACACACAACACACAACACACACACACACCATCCACACACACCTACACACACACATACACACACACATACACAACACACACACACACACACACAACAACACACACACACACACACACACACACACACACACACACACACACACACACACACACACACACATACACACACACACTTTCTGAAAAATGGAGAAAGAGCTCTCTGTGAAATTTGGAAAAGAGGTTGGAGAAGCAGACAAAGAATTGGGACGCACAAGTCGAAACTGCAGTAGCCAAGATAAGGGTCCTAGAAGTTGAATAAATAGGCTGAAGCGAGTTACAGGGGCAGTGACCAGAGAAGACACAGCATGTGAAGCTGCGAGGCCGAAACAGGAAGGAAGGAATTATGAATTATGCTAAGGTCAATCAGCCTGCCAAGGAGGACCAAGGAGTGAAAGGGGAAAAACAGCTGGTTGCAGATGGGAGAGGGTGAAGGGCGAATGCTGAGGCACAAAACCCTGCTATCAAGAGCCACTGGAAAAATCAAGGGAGAAAATGACCACATCAGGCAGGATCCAGAGTCACAGAGGGTGAGGCAATGTAAGGAGGAAAGGGCAAAATCAGTGTTTATCCATGGGCTTCAGGAGAGAGAGGAAAGGACACACACTGAAAGGCAGCAGGTAGAAATAAAGGAGATTGAGAAAATCATCACGGAAATAGGTGAAGAGATGGACGAGATTGTAAATTTTCAGAGAATAGGGGGGTACTCGAAGGGGAGAAACCGACCAATCAAGCTGACTCTCAGGACGGAAACAGTGCGGAACAGGATCCTCCAAGAGAAACCACGATTGAAATACTCGGAAGAGTACAAGAGGGTGTTCCTAGACAGAGACAGAACAAAATCAGAACGACAGCAGCTGAGGGAGAGGACAAAAAAGCGAAAGGAGCTAAGGAAAAGAGACAAGGATGGAACCAGCAGAGGTCAGTCAGAGCAGAACAGAACAGCAAGGGCAAGCACACACACAACTATTCTCAGAACCATACAACCTATCACACCATCCCAACACACACTACAGTCCATACCCACAGCCTCCACCCAACACCGAGCTATAGATCTCCACAGTATGCCACCAGGTCTCCCACCCTCACAGGCCCCCCAAACCACAGTGTTGGAAAGGAAACTGGAGTATGCGGCACCAGTTTGGAACCCACACCTAGCCAAGCACGTGAAGAAACTAGAGAAAGTGCAAAGGTTTGCAACAAGACTATCCCAGACTAAGAGGTATGTCCTACGAGGAAGGTTAAGGAAATCAACTGACGACATGAGCAGGAGAATAGGGGGGACATGAAACACATACAAAATACTGAGAGGAATTGACCAAGGGGGACAAGACAGGATGTTCCAGAGATTGGACACAGTAACAAGGGACACAGTTGAAGCTGAAGACACAGATGAATCACAGGGATTTAGGAAGTATTTCTTCAGCCACAGAGTAGTCAGTTAGTGAATAGTTTGGAAGCGATGTAGTGGAGGAGACCATACAAAGCTTTAACAGAGTATGATAAAGCTCAAGGCTCAGGAGAGTGACCTAGTAGCGATCAGTGAAGAGGCGGGCCAGAGCTCGTCTCGACCCCCGCAACCTCAACTAGGTGAGTACAACTAGGTGAGTACACGGCCAGAACTAAGACTCGACCCCTGCAACCACAAATATGAGTACACACAACCCACACACACACATATACACACATAACACACACATACACACAGACAGACACACATACACACATAACACACACACACACACACCCATACGCACACACACATACACACATACACACACACACACACTACAACACACACACACACAAGACACACACACACACACAAACACACACACACACACACACTCACCACACACACACACACACACACCACACACACACACACACACACACAACACTCACACAACACACACAGTACACACACACACACACACACACACACACACACTAAACCACACACACACACACACGAACACACACACACACACACACACACACACACACACACTCACACACACACACCACACAACACACACCACACACACATACACACACACACACACACACTACACACACACACCACACACACACAACACACACACACACACACACACACACACATACACACACACACACACACACACACATACACACACACACACACACACACACACACACACACACACACACACACACACACACACACACACACACACAACACACACACACTACACACATCACACACACGAACACACACACACATGCAGGATTTCACACCTTCCTGTGATCTGACCATCTAAACTCGCTCCTTCTCTCTCCTCCTCTCTCCCTCTCTTCCTATCTCTCTACCTATCTCTCTCTACCTATCTCACTCTTTACCTATATCTCTCTCTCTTACCTATCACTCTCTACCTATCTCTCTCTCTCTTCTCCTCTCCCTCTCTCCCCTCTAACATCTCTTCCCTCTAACACCTCCCCCCAATACATCTCTCCCCCTATAACATCTCTCCCCTCTTATCTCTCCCCCTCCCTTTTCCCATCACTCACCCCTCATCCCTTCCCTCTCCCCCTAGCCTCTCTCTCCCCTCTCTCTCTTCCATCTCCCCCCTCTTTCCCCCTTCTCCTCCCCTCTCCCTCCCCCCTCTCTCTCCCCCTCTCTCTCTCCCCCTCTCTTTGCTCTCTCTCTCTCTCTCTTCTCTCTCTCATCTCTCTCTCTCTCTCTCTCTCCTCTCTCTCTCCTCTCTCTCTCTCTCTCCTCTCTCTCTCTCTCTCTCTCTCTCTCTCTCTCTCTCTCTCTCTCCCCCATTTTCCTTCTCACTCTGTCCCTCTCCTACCCTTCCCTTCTCTCTCTCTCCCCCCCCTCTCTCTCTCACTCTCTCTCACTCTCTCACTCTCTCCTCTTTTTTCTTCTCACATCCCCCTCTCTCTTTCTGCCTTCCCTCTCTCTCTCTCTCTCTCTCTCTCTCTCTCTCTCTCTCTCTCTCTCTCTCTCTCTCTCTCTCTCTCTCTCTCTCTCTCTCTCTCTCTCTCTCTCTCTCTCTCTCTCTTCTCTCCATCTCTTCTCACTCTCCCCCTCTCCTTCCCTTCCCTTCTCTCTCTTTCCCCCTCTCACACTCTCTCTTCCCCTTTCCCTTCTCACTCTCCCCCTCTCTCTCTCTCCTTCTACCTTTCCCTTCTCTCTTCTCTCTCAAAAAAAAAAATGGTGGGGACTCGCAGGAACCAGGGATCAGATGAAAATGGTTCTGGTAGGGAGGAGTGGATGGAGGAGCAGTGGAAAAGGATGGAACAAGAGTGGGAGAGAAAATTAGGAGAGCTTTCTGAAAAAATGGAGAAAGAGCTCTCTGTGAAATTGGAAAAGAGGCTGGAGAAGGAGACAAAGAATTGGGAGGCACAAGTCAAAACTGCAGTAGCCAAGATAAGGGTCCTAGAAGTTGAGATAAATAGGCTGAAGCGAGTTACAGGGGCAGTAACCAGAGAAGACACAGCATATGAAGCTGCGAGGCCGAACAGGAAGGAAGGAGTTATGAATTATGCTAAGGTCATATCAGCCTGCCAAGGAGGGCCAAGGAGTGAAAGGGAAGAACAGCTGAGTACAGATGGAGAGGGTGATAGGTCGAATGCTGAGACACAACCATGCTATCAAGAGCCACTGGAAAAATCAAGGGAGAAAATGACCACATACAGGCAGGATCCAGAGTTACAGAGGGTGAGGCAATGGGAGGAGGAAAGGGCAAAATCAGTGTTTATCCATGGGCTTCAGGAGAGAGAGGAAAGGACACACACTGAAAGGCAGCAGGAAGAAAGAAAGGAGATTGAGAAAATCATCATGGAAATAGGTGAAGAGATGGACGAGATTGTAAATTTTCAGAGAATAGGGGGGTACTCGAAGGGGAGAAACCGACCAATCAAGCTGATTCTCAGGACGGAAACAGTGCATAACAGGATCGTCCAAGAGAAACCACGGTTGAAATACTCGGAAGAGTACAAGGCTCCAGGCGGACATCAACCAAATCTTTCAGTGGGCTGCGGAAAACAATATGAAGTTCAACGACGAGAAATTTCAATTACTCAGATATGGTAAACATGAAGAAATTAAATCTTCATCAGAGTACAAAACAAATTCTGGCCACAAAATAGAGCGAAACACCAACGTCAAAGACCTGGGAGTGATTATGTCGGAGGATCTCACCTTCAAGGACCATAACATTGTATCAATCGCATCTGCTAGAAAAATGACAGGATGGATAATGAGAACCTTCAAAACTAGGGAGGCCAAGCCCATGATGACACTCTTCAGGTCACTTGTTCTATCTAGGCTGGAATATGCTGCACTCTAACAGCACCTTTCAAGGCAGGTGAAATTGCCGACCTAGAAAATGTACAGAGAACTTTCACGGCGCGCATAACGGAGATAAAACACCTCAATTACTGGGAGCGCTTGAGGTTTCTAAACCTGTATTCCCTGGAACGCAGGAGGGAGAGATACATGATTATATACACCTGGAAAATCCTAGAGGGACTAGTACCGAACTTGCACACGAAAATCACTCACTACGAAAGCAAAAGACTTGGCAGACGATGCACCATCCCCCCAATGAAAAGCAGGGGTGTCACTAGCACGTTAAGAGACCATACAATAAATGTCAGGGGCCCGAGACTGTTCAACTGCCTCCCAGCACACATAAGGGGGATTACCAACAGACCCCTGGCAGTCTTCAAGCTGGCACTGGACAAGCACCTAAAGTCAGTTCCTGATCAGCCGGGCTGTGGCTCGTACGTTGGTTTGCGTGCAGCCAGCAGCAACAGCCTGGTTGATCAGGGGCTGATCCACCAGGAGGCCTGGTCACAGACCGGGCAGCGGGGGCGTTGACCCCCGAAACTCTCTCCAGGTAAACTCCAGGTCCAGGGTGTTCCTAGACAGAGACAGAACACAAACAGAATGACAGCAGCTGAGGGAAAGGACAAAAAAGCGAAAGGAGCTAGGAAAAGAGACAAGGATGGAACCAGCAGAGGTCAGTCAGAGCAGAATAGAACAGCAAGGGCAAGCACACACACAACTATTCTCAGAACCCCACAACCTATCACAACATCCCAACACACACTACAATCCATACCCACAGCCTCCACCCAACACCGAGCTATAGAATCCCACAGTATGCTACCAGGTCTCCCACCCTCACAGGCCCCCCAAACCACAGTGTTGGAAAGGAAACTGAAGGTATGGTACACAAACGCTGATGATATAACAAATAAGTGGGAGGAGTGGCACGAAAGAGTCAAAGAGGCATCACCGGACATCATAGCTCTCACAGAAACCAAGCTTACAGGTATGATAACAGATGCCATCTTTCCAACGAGATACCAAATCCTGAGGAAAGACAGAGGGAACAGGGGGGGGTGGAGGAGTGGCATTGCTGATCAAAAATCGCTGGAATTTTGATGAGCTGGAGAGAGGAGACAGCGGAGAAGAAAGTGATTACATAGCGGGAACGCTTCACTCTGGAGGTCCCAAGGTGGTAATAGCAGTGATGTATAACCCACCACAGAACAGCAGGAGGCCAAGGCAAGAGTATGACGAGAGCAATAGAGCGATGGATGACACACTGGCTGCAGTGGCCAGAAGAGCTCATGCATGCAGGGCAAAGCTCCTTATCATGGGTGACTTTAACCACAAGGAGATCAATTGGGAGAACTTGGACCTGCATGGGGGCCAAGATACATGGAGGGCTAAGATGATGGAGGTGGTACTGGAAAACTTCATGTACCAACACGTAAGGGACACTACAAGAGAGAGAGGAGAGGATGAACCAGCAAGGCTGGACTTAGTATTCACCTTGAGTAGTGCAGATATCGAGGACATCATATATGAAAGACCCCTTGGGGCCAGCGACCATGTGGTTTTAAGCTTCGAATACACAGTAGAGCTACAAGTGGAGGGAGAAGCAGGAAGGCCAGGACGAATGAAGCCAAACTACAAGAAAGAGGACTACACAGGAATGAGGAACTTCCTGAACAGGGTTCAGTGGGACAGAGAACTGGCAGGGAAGCCAGTTAATGAGATGATGGAATATGTAGCAACAAAATGCAAGGAGGCTAAGGAGAGGTTTGTACCCAAGGGTAACAAGAATAATGAAAAAGCCAGGATGAGCCCATGGTTCACCCAAAGGTGCAGGGAGGCAAAAACTAAGTGTGCTAGGCAATGGAAGAAATATAGAAGGCAAAGGACCCAGGAGAATAAGGAAAGCAGTCGTAGAGCCTGAAAGTAATATGCACAGATAAGAAGGGAGGCCCAAAGACAATATGAAAACGACATAGCAGCGAAAGCCAAATCTGACCCGAAACTGTTATACAGCCACATCAGGAGGAAAATAACAGTCAAGGACCAGGTAATCAGGCTAAGGAAGGAAGGAGGAGAAACAACAAGAAATGACCGTGAAGTATGTGAGGAACTCAACAAGAGATTCAAAGAAGTGTTCACAGAGGAGACAGAAGGGGCTCTAGAAAGACAGGGAGGTGGGGCACACCACCATGTGCTGGACACAGTGCACACAACCGAGGAAGAAGTGAAGAGGCTTCTGAGTGAGCTAGATACCTCAAAGGCAATGGGGCCAGATAACATCTCCCCATGGGTATTGAGAGAGGGAGCAGAGGCGCTATGTGTACCCCTAACAACAATATTCAATACATCTATCGAAAGAGGGAGATTGCCTGAGGCATGGAAGACAGCAAATGTAGTCCCAATCTTTAAAAAAGGAGACAGACATGAAGCACTAAACTACAGACCAGTGTCACTGACATGTATAGTATGCAAAATCATGGAGAAGATTATCAGGAGAAGAGTGGTGGAACATCTAGAAAGGAATGATCTCATCAACAGCAGCCAACATGGTTTCAGGGATGGGAAATCCTGTGTCACAAACCTACTGGAGTTCTATGACATGGTGACAGCAGTAAGACAAGAGAGAGAGAGGGGGGTGGGTGGATTGCATATTCTTGGACTGCAAGAAGGCGTTTGACACAGTTCCACACAAGAGATTGGTGCAAAAACTGGAGGACCAAGCAGGGATAACAGGGAAGGCACTACAATGGATCTGGGAATACTTGTCAGGAAGAGAGCAGCGAGTCATGGTACATGGCGAGGTGTCAGAGTGGGCACCTGTGACCAGCGGGGTCCCACAGGGGTCAGTCCTAGGACCAGTGCTGTTTCTGGTATTTGTGAACGACATGACGGAAGGAATAGACTCTGAGGTGTCCCTGTTTGCAGATGACGTGAAGTTGATGAGAAGAATTCACTCGATCGAAGACCAGGCAGAACTACAAAGGGATCTGAACAGGCTGCAGACCTGGTCCAGCAATTGGCTCCTGGAGTTCAATCCCACCAAGTGCAAAGTCATGAAGATTGGGGAAGGGCAAAGAAGACCGCAGATGGAGTACAGTCTAGGGGGGCAAGAGACTACAAACCTCACTCAAGGAAAAAGATCTTGGGGTGAGTATAACACCAGGCACATCTCCTGAAGCGCTCATCAACCAAATAACTGCTGCAGCATATGGGCGCCTAGCAAACCTCAGAACGGCATTCCGACATCTTAATAAGGAATCGTTCAGGACCCTGTACACCGTGTACGTTAGGCCCATATTGGAGTATGTGGCACCAGTTTGGAACCCACACCTAGCCAAGCACGTAAAGAAACTAGAGAAAGTGCAAAGGTTTGCAACAAGACTAGTCCCAGAGCTAAGAGGTATGTCCTACGAGGAGAGGTTAAAGGAAATCAACCTGACGACACTGGAGGACAGGAGAGATAGGGGGGACATGATAACGACATACAAAATACTGAGAGGAATTGACAAGGTGGACAAAGACAGGATGTTCCAGAGATTGGACACAGTAACAAGGGGACACAGTTGGAAGTTGAAGACACAGATGAATCACAGGGATGTTAGGAAGTATTTCTTCAGCCACAGAGTAGTCAGTAAGTGGAATAGTTTGGGAAGCGATGTAGTGGAGGCAGGATCCATACATAGCTTTAAGCAGAGGTATGATAAAGCTCACGGTTCAGGGAGAGTGACCTAGTAGAGATCAGTGAAGAGGCGGGGCCAGGAGCTTGGACTCGACCCCCGCAACCTCAACTAGGTGAGTACAACTATGTGAGTACACACACACAAATAAAACTCCAGTAATAAAAAAAAATTTCAGACTGAGATATTCGACGTCTCGACAAGAATAATTTCATCGTGGTGTCTTATAACATAACTGGCAGACCTTCTTATTAATGTCTCTAACACTCATCTTATATTTTCTAGTATGTTCCTCTACTGTACTGCATTGTTATTGTATGTTGTATCATACTTGAGTGTTTCTGTATTGTTCTGTGTTACTTATGTGTTACTGTACAAATCTCTGTACAGTAATATTGTTTTTATGTATTACTGAACTAGTTTTGTTTATTGTACTGTTCTGGTGTAATCGCGCATATTCTGTATTATTTTTAAGATTGATGGATCGATTACATCGACTCCAGGCTGAGAGACTGCTTACCTAAAACTTCTTCTGATGTTCACCATGTATTGGACTGATGAAGCCGCTGTGTGGCGAAATGTTTTCACAGTAAGGATACCGAAGTGTTGCACATGTGTCTAATTTATCACACACTATGTGAGATCTTACTAGTGATGTATAGTGTTGTAAAGTAACTTCTAAACTCTTCTTACTTCAACTTTTTACTATAAATCCAAGTAATCTGATAAATTTATTGCACACAATTAGGCACCGTTGTCTTGGCTTCAGATTTCTGCTGACCATAACTCCCATAATGGATGTTTATCAGAGGCCTTAACATATGACGTGTTGTCTAGGCTTCAGAATTGTCTGATAAAATTCTTTTTGTGCCAAGATCAAGTCTCCCGAATTGAGTTAGTTTAATATGTTTATTATGCACCCCATACCCATCCTGTGGGCGGTAGTCAAAAGATTACAGAGGTACATAATTGGTCCAGGGACTGGGCCTCAAAGTTTTGATAGCTGAACAAGTTACAGAGGTAATGAATTCACAATTTACAAAGGTAATGAACTCACAATTTACAAACCCGAATTGAGAGACTAGTTTTCCCAAATAGTTTTTGTTTAATGTTTGTGATGGTCATTGTTGTTTATGTTAACAAAGAAATGGAGAAAGAAACTAAACTGTAAAAGAAATTTTAAGCGAGAAAGTCTTATTAAATTATTTATTTATTATTTAGGGTAATTCACTATCTTTCTAACGAGTATTAACAAGAGTTTCGTCTTAGTTTTCTGCACAACTTTACATCTTACCTTGAAGCTCTTTTGATTACTGTAAACAGTTATATTTTGATAGGGAACACTATTGTGCATAATGTTGAAGATAATGACACCATAGTGACTCCAACCCAGCTGGAAAGTGATCCTTAATACTGGAAGAATACCTCTGAAACCCACAGTGAACCCACAGTGACGTCACTACTGTTGGAAGACTAAAACTACCGTCACTACTAAACTGATAGTGACCTCAGCTTTATTTAGGAAAACATTAAAACTTTCGTGACTACTGAAACATTATACAGAAATTTCGTCTGTATAATTATATCTTGCTTTCATTACATCTTTTCTCTTGTACACAGACAAGAATAACTGACACAAAATAAATACTTTGTTGCGAAGGACATGATTTATGTACAGTGTAACAAGATATCGCTATATAAAACACCAGTATATGAAGCAGTAACATTGAAACGAAATAACCAGGTTGTGGCAGTGGCTCCCATTTTTTTTATATAAGCAGAACGAGATTATGATGGACGACTTTATACTCTCTAAAAAGGCGTAGAATTAGGGGGGATATGATTGAGGTGTATAAATGGAAAACAGGAATAAATAAAGAGGATGTAAATAACGTGCTGAAAATATCCAGCCAAGACAGGACTCGCAATAATGGTTTCAAATTGGAAAAGTTCAGATTCAGGAAGGACATAGGAAAGCACTGGTTTGGTAATAGAGTTGTGGATGAGTGGAACAAACTCTTGAGTACCGTCATGGAAGCTAAGACCTTGTGTAGTTTTAAAAATGGGTTGGATAAATACATGAGTGGGTGTGGGTGGGTGTGAGTTGGACCTGACTAGCTAGGGCTACCAGGTCTGGTGCCGTGCCCCTTCCTTAAGTGGAAGTGACCTGACTAGGTGGTCATTGTTCTAGGCCGGGGGGTGGCAGGGACCTGCTTCGCATGGCTCAGTTTTCCTGTAGCAGTGTTCCTTCGTTCTTATGTTCTTATATTTTTCTTAATATTTTTACTTAGTGTCGGCATAAATAACTCATTACTACTGTAACCAAATATAAACATATAAATAGTTCTGGACTTCGGGTAACCTTCAAGTAATGAGTTATTGATACCTAGAAAATACTTAAAAGACTGATTTAAAATCTCTACACTCTGATATAACATATTTATGAGAGCTGGAGACACAGCAGATGGCACAAAGCAATCTGTCTGCTGTCAGTTAATGGTTCCTGAGGTGATCGCTCCCGTGACTCTCTGGCCCTATGCTGCACTTCCTACAAGAGTGATGGACTGAACACATCGATTCCAGGTTGAGGGACTGATTACCTCAAACTTCTCCTCTCCTTACCCTTTTCTACTTTGTATTGGACTGATGAAGCCACTGTGTGGCGAAACGTTTCTTCAGTAAAGATTCCCATGTGTTGCATAAGTGTCTCAATTCTTCAACTTGTCGGTTTTCTAAACCATTCATTGGTTGTGTTCATTCATCATAGTGAACATGAATGTTGTTCTTGTATGTGATCATTCATCATAGTGAACATGAATGTTGTTCTTGTATGTGATCATTCATCATAGTGAACATGAATGTTGTTCTTGTATGTGATCATTCATCATAGTGAACATGAATGTTGTTCTTGTATGTGATCATTCATCATAGTGAACATGAATGTTGTTCTTGTATGTGATCATTCATCATAGTGAACATGAATGTTGTTCTTGTATGTGATCATTCATCATAGTGAACATGACTGTTGTTCTTGTATGTGATCATTCATCATAGTGAACATGACTGTTGTTCTTGTATGTGATCATTCATCATAGTGAACATGAATGTTGTTCTTGGTGACGACAGCCATAATAATAGGATATTCATATGTATAGAGATGCTCAAATATTCATAAATACATGTATAGATTTAAAAACTATACATTAATACATACATAAATAACCCGCACATACGAGACTGACTCGTAGGAATACTTTTCAGTAAGTTTTGGACCATTAACTAGTAACAAGGAAACTTAAAAGTTTAATAATGACGATGATAATATAATCAGCAGGAACTACGTCCTGACACCAATCTTAAGAACATAAGAACATAAGAACGAAGGAACACTGCAGAAGGACTACTGGCCCATGCGAGGCAGGTCCAAGTCTCCTACCGGCTTAAGCCAATGCACCCAACCTAGTCAGGTCAGGTCACATTGACTTAAGGGAGGAACACGGCAACCGACCTGGTAGCACAAGCTATCAGGTCCAACTCACACCCACCCACATCCACTCATGTATTTATCCAACCTATTTTTAAAAGCTACACAACGTTCTGGCCTCTATAACTGTACTCGGGAGTTTGTTCCACTCATCCACAACTCTATTACCAAACCAGTACTTTCCTATATCCTTCCTGAATCTGAATTTTTCCAACTTAAAACCATTGCTGCGAGTCCTGTCTAGGCTAGATATTTTCAGCACACTATTTACATCCCCTTTATTTATTCCCGTCTTCCATTTATACACCTCAATCATATCCCCCCTAATTCTACGTCTTTCTAGAGAGTGCAGATTCAGGGCCCTTAGTCTATCCTCATAGGGAAGGTTTCTGATACATGGGATCAACTTTGTCATCCTCCTTTGTACATTTTCCAGAGAATTTATATCCATCCTGTAATACGGTGACCAAAACTGTGCAGCATAATCTAAATGAGGCCTAACCAAGGATGTATAGAGTTTGTAGATGAATGGTTCAGAGAACCGACATGTTGATAAATTAGACACATGTGCAACTCTTGGGTATCTTTATTGAGGGAACGTTTCGCCACACAGTGGCTTCATCAGTCCATACAAAGGAGAATCTTGAAGAACAGGAGGAGAATGAGGTAATCAGTCCCTCAACCTTGAGTTGATGTGGTCAGTCCATCAATCTTGAATAGAATACGGCATACGTGCTGAGAAGGAGCTTATAAACCGTTGGCAGGAGAGGTGCAGCAGTCATAGGTCGTGTAACATTTGTTCAATGTTGAAGTAGGTCGTGCCCAAGAATTAGGCAAGCGAAGAATTCCCAAGTATTAAGATCCCAAGAAGTTGCAGTGTCTGACAGGTTTGTAGATGAATGGTTCAGAGAACCGACATGTTGATAAATTAGACACATGTGCAACTCTTGGGTATCTTTATTGAGGAAACGTTTCGCCACACAGTGGCTTCATCAGTCCATACATAAGAACATAAGAACATAAGAACATAAGAACATAAGAACATAAGAACGATGGAACACTGCAGAAGGCCTACTGGCCCATGCGAGGCAGGTCCAAGTCTCCTACCGGCTTAAGCCAATGCACCCAACCTAGTCAGGTCAGGTCACATTGACTTAAGGGAGGAACACGGCAACCGACCTGGTAGCACAAGCTATCAGGTCTAACTCACACCCACCCACATCTACTCATGTATTTATCCAACCTATTTTTAAAGCTACACAACGTTCTGGCCTCTATAACGGTACTTGGGAGTTTGTTCCACTCATCCACAACTCTATTACCAAACCAGTACTTTCCTATATCCTTCCTGAATCTGAATTTTTTCCAACTTAAAACCATTGCTGCGAGTCCTGTCTAGGCTAGATATTTTCAGCACACTATTTACATCCCCTTTATTTATTCCTGTCTTCCATTTATACACCTCAATCATATCCCCCCTAATTCTACGTCTTTCTAGAGAGTGCAGTTTCAGGGCCCTTAGTCTATCCTCATAGGGAAGGTTTCTGATACATGGGATCAACTTTGTCATCCTCCTTTGTACATTTTCCAGAGAATTTATATCCATTCTGTAATACGGTGACCAAAACTGTGCAGCATAATCTAAATGAGGCCTAACCAAGGATGTATAGAGTTGAAGAACAACCTGAGGACTCCTATTATTTATGCTTCTTGATATGAAGCCAAGGATTCTATTAGCTTTATTGCGAACACTTATGCACTGTTGTCTTGGTTTCAGATTACTGCTAACCAGAACATACAAAGGAGAATGGAATCTTAATTCTGAGGACATGTACATAACCTTTACGTCTACGACAACTACCACTACAACTAACCCATCTCTTTGGGAAGGACCTACTTCCACTGGGGAATCCCGCCTACCAGTGAATTTGCCCTCGTCTGCTTCACCTGATGTTACTATATAAGCGCCAGGATTCTTTCTTCTGCTTCAGAATCTCCACGACTATGGTGCTGTTCGCACCTACTCCTAGGTTGAGGGACTGATTACCTCATCTTCTGTACATAGTTCTACTGTCTTCAAGTTATGTCCTAGAATTTGTATTGATAAAGCCACTGGATGGCGAAACGTCTACAATAAAGATACCCAGATGTTGCACAAGTGTCTTACTCTCATCATACAAAGGAGAATCTTGAAGAACAGGAGGAGAATGAGGTAATCAGTCCCTCAACCTTGAGTCGATGTGGTCAGTCCATCAATCTTGAATAGAATACGGCATACGTGCTGAGAAGGAGCTTATAAACCGTTGGCAGGAGAGGTGCAGCAGTCATAGGTCGTGTAACATTTGTTCAATGTTGAAGTAGGTCGTGTCCAAGAATTAGGCAAGCGAAGAATTCCCAAGTATTAAGATCCCAAGAAGTTGCAGTGTCTGACAGGTTTGTAGATGAATGGTTCAGAGAACCGACATGTTGATAAATTAGACACATGTGCAACTCTTGGGTATCTTTATTGAGGAAACGTTTCGCCACACAGTGGCTTCATCAGTCCATACAAAGGAGAATCTTGAAGAACAGGAGGAGAATGAGGTAATCAGTCCCTCAACCTTGAGTCGATGTGGTCAGTCCATCAATCTTGAATAGAATACGGCATACGTGCTGAGAAGGAGCTTATAAACCGTTGGGATCTTAATACTTGGGAATTCTTCGCTTGCCTAATTCTTGGGCACGACCTACTTCAACATTGAACAAATGTTACACGACCTATGACTGCTGCACCTCTCCTGCCAACGGTTTATAAGCTCCTTCTCAGCACGTATGCCGTATTCTATTCAAGATTGATGGACTGACCACATCGACTCAAGGTTGAGGGACTGATTACCTCATTCTCCTCCTGTTCTTCAAGATTCTCCTTTGTATGGACTGATGAAGCCACTGTGTGGCGAAACATTTCCTCAATAAAGATACCCAAGAGTTGCACATGTGTCTAATTTATCAACATGTATAGAGTTGAAGAACAACCTGAGGACTCCTATTATTTATGCTTCTTGATATGAAGCCAAGGATTCTATTAGCTTTACTGCGAACACTTATGCACTGTTGTCTTGGTTTCAGATTACTGCTAACAAGAACTCCTAAATCTTTTTCGCAATCCGTAATATTAAGATCTACATTATTTAGTTTATATGTGGCATGGTTATTGTCCTGTCCAACATTTAGAACTTTGCATTTGTCTATATTAACCTGCATCTGCCACTTCTCGACCCATGATCAGTCAAATTCAAATTTTCCTGGAGTGCTCGAATGTCCTCGTCAGAATGAATTCGACGGCCTATTTTGGTGTCATCGGCAAACTTGCCGATGTCGCTCTTTATGCCCTCATCTATGTCGTTTATGTAGATTGTGAACAGCAGGGGGCCCAACACTGACCCCTGTGGAACACCGCTCTTAACGCTTCCCCACTCTGATTTCTCCCCATTTATGCAAACTCTCTGCTCACTATGACCCCGCCTCCGCCTGCTTCACCTCACATCTCTACAGTATATAAGCCACGTCTACGGCCCTATGCTGTACATTCTACAAGATTGATGGACTGAACACATCGACTCCAGGTTGAGGGACTGATTACCTCATTCTCCTCCTCTCCTTATGCCTTCCTCTTTGTATTGGACTGAAGAAGCCACTGTGTGGCGAAACGTTTCCTGAATAAAGATTCCCATATGCTGCATAAGTGTCTCAATCTTCAACTTGTCGGTTTTTCAAACCATTCATCACAACTGTCAGACACTGCAGCATCATGGGATCTTGTTACAAAGAATTCTTCAACACTTGTTCAACCTTTGGACGAAGACCTACTTCTACTAGTGGATGGTACCACTATGACCCCGCCTCCGCCTGCTTCACCTCACATCTCTACAGTATATAAGCCACGTCTACGGCCCTATGCTGTACATTCTACAAGATTGATGGACTGAACACATCGACTCCAGGTTGAGGGACTGATTACCTCATTCTCCTCCTCTCCTTATGCCTTCCTCTTTGTATTGGACTGAAGAAGCCACTGTGTGGCGAAACGTTTCCTGAATAAAGATTCCCATATGCTGCATAAGTGTCTCAATCTTCAACTTGTCGGTTTTTCAAACCATTCATCACAAAACTCTCTGCTGCCTATTTGTCAACCATGCCTCTATCCAGGAAAAAATTTCTCCTCCTATTCCATGTGCTTTAATTTTCCTCAATAGTCTCTGATGTGGGACCCTGTCAAAAGCCTTACTGAAGTCCATATACACAATATCATATTCATTACCATGATCTACCTCCTCAAATACCTTAGTGAAAAAAGTTAATAAATTCGTAAGGCAGAAACTCCCCTTTGTAAAACCATGCTGAGATTCGTTGATTAATTTATGCTTTTCAAGGTGGCTACGAACTGCCTCGGCAATTATTGATTCCATAAATTTTCCCACTATGGAGGTTAGGCTTATTGGTCTATAGTTCGAAGCTAAGGACCTGTCACCTATTTTGAAAATAGGTATCACATTTGCCATTTTCCACTTATCTGGCACCATGCCAGTTTGTAGTGATATGTTGAAAAGATTAGCCAAAGGTGTGCTAAGCTCCTCTTTACATTCCTTTAGAACCCTTGCATACAGTTCATCAGGGCCTGGGGATTTGTTAGGTTTTAATTTATCTATTTGCCTAAGGACCATGTCACTTGTGACCCTAATCGTGCACAGTTTATTATCGTCCTGTTCTACATAATTTATCATTACTGGAATATCACTGGTATCCTCCTGTGTAAAAACTGAGAGGAAGTATGTGTTAAAAATTCTACACATTTCCTTATCACTGTCAGTGAGCTGACCCGAGGAACTTTTGAGTGGGCCTATCTTGTCCCTGATCTTACTTCTGTATACCTGAAAGAATCCTTTTGGGTTAGTCTTCGATTCTCTTGCAACTTTAACCTCATAATCTCTTTTTGCTTTTCTAATTCCCTTTTTTATTTCTCTCTTTAACTGAATATATCGATTTCTTAATTGCCCCTCTCCTCTTTTGATTTGCCTATATATGCCTCTCTTTTGACCAATCAGATATTTTAATCTATTGTTCATCCATTTAGGATCATTTTTGTTTGATCTGATTTCCCTATTTGGAACATAATTTGACTGAGCAGCTAGAACTATGCCCTGGAAAGCATCATATCGGCAACCATCACCACCTACCTGACCCTTAGTCAAGTCATTCCAGTTCAGCCCACCTAAGTAATTTTTCAGTCCTATGAAATCAGCCAAGCGAAAGTCAGGGACGGAGACTTGATTGCCATTATTAGGGGAATTCCATGATATATTAAAATTGAGTGATTTGTGATCACTTTCCCCAAGCTCATCATTAACCTCAAGATTATTAATTAGTGTTTCCCTACTGGCAAGAACCAAGTCAAGGAGGTTGTTTCCCCTAGTAGGCTCTGTCACAAACTGTTTTAAAAAACAATCCTGGATCGTATCAAGAAAGTCACCTGACTCTAAATTTCCTGTCAAATTGCTCCAGTCAATCTGTCTATAGTTGAAATCTCCCATTAGCACATTTTCGTATGTAGATGCCTTACGAATTTCGTCCCATAGAAGTTTACTGCACTCCCTATCAAGATTTGGGGCCCTGTAAATCACACCCAAAATTAGTTTTTCTCGGCCCTCGAGAAGCTGTAACCAAACAGATTCAGTGGCTGACGCTTCTAATTTAATATCTTGTCTAACACAACAATTTAAATTGTCTCTGACATACATCGCTACTCCACCACCTTTCCTGTTGACCCTGTCAGTGTGGAATAATTTATAGCCTTGTATGTGACATTCAGAGGGCATCTCTCTATCTTTCAGATTGAGCCAGGTCTCTGTTATAGCAATAATATCTATGTTTCCTGCACTTGCAATTAATCTTAGCTCATCTATCTTATTTCTTACACTCCTGCTATTAGTATAGTAAACCTTAAGGGAGCTAGTCCCTTGCTGCCCTCTGCTGTCCCCCTTTGTTTGCTGAACTGATCTATTGTCTTTATTTATAACTTCATGCTGAATGCCTTTTATACATTTACTGTTTCCAACCCTAGTGTTGCAACCTGCTTGTTTCCCACACACACCCATACCTCTATCTTCCATCAGTTTTAAAATCATGGGCATTTCACCAATGGCCTTCTCAATCGAGTCTGCAAGTGCTACCACCCCTGCCCCAGAGAGATGTACCCCATCCCTTGCATACATATCATGTTTGCCATAAAAGTTGTTCCAGTTGTCAATGAATGGGATTGCAAGTTCCTTGCAGTATCTGTCTAGCCAGCAATTTACACCAATTGCCCTAGACAACCATTCATTTCCTACTCCCCTTCTAGGCAAGATGCCACATATGATTGGGATCCCTCCCTTAGACTTAATGAAATCTATAGCTGACCTGTACTTATCTAGCAGCTCTTCTCTCCTACCCTTCCCAATATCATTTCCACCAGCAGTGAGACAGATAATGGGCTTGTTCCCATTACCTGACATGATATTATCCAGCCTGTTGACTATGTCCCCAACACCAGCTCCAGGGAAGCACACTCTATCTCTCATCTTCTTATTCCTATTACAAAAAGCACAGTCAATATATCTTACCTGAGAGTCACCAACCACAAGAATGTGCTTACCTCCATTAGCAAGGGCAGTAGTACCCTTACCTTCACTGGCCACTGAAGTACATTCATCCTGAAGAACAGAGAAGCGATTTCCTACCTTCAGATCTTCACTCTTAACTTTCCTTACTCTGATGCGCCTCCCATTACTGTGAACCACTCGCCACTTGTAGCAGGTGCTGGGCTGCACCTCACTGCTGGTAGCCGTTGCTACCTCCCCAACTACAGCCTCCTCACAGCGAGAGACAGACTGCACCTCACTGCTAGAAGCCTCATTCCTCACAACTCCAGCCACCTCACACTCTCTCCCAGACCCATTGAGGTGGACCTTCAGCCTCCTAATCTCCTCCTGGAGAAGCAAGACCTCCTCCTTCAACTCTCCAACCTCAATTTTTAAAACACTTCAGAAGCAAGCCATGCTTTGTAACCGTCCACGCTAATCCCCAAAGCAGCTCAGGGTCTGTGACCTCACGTGACGACTGACCACTGGGTGAGTGATCCGTCACTGTCTCCTGAAGGTGCGTCCATGTTCGTACACGTGACTTACATGTGTGTGTGTGTGTGTGTGTGTGTGTAGCGTAGAGGAAGAAGTATGAGGTGTAGGTGCGTGTGTATTTGTTTATATACTAGTAATACCGAAAGTTAGTTAATTTAGTTTAATATGTTTATTATGCACCCCATACCCATCCTGTGGGCGGTAGTCAAAAGATTACAGAGGTACATAATGGGTCCAGGGACTGGGCCTCAAAGTTTTGATAGCTGAGCAAGTTACAGAGGTAATGAATTCACAATTTACAAAGGTAATGAACCGAAAGGAGAGGATAATATGCATTGTTGAATAAATATACGTGTATGTTAGATACCGATTATTGTGTTTGTGTGTGTGTGTTGCTTTATTCGTGTGTGTAGGATTTGTATGTGGAAATCCAGAATTTAGTGAATAGAAGAGTGTGTGCTTGAGAACCATAGTGTACCATGCCAAAAAAGATCAACAACAAGAAAAAAACGATAACTAATAACAATTAATTACAGTTATCGTGCAGGGGACACAAAGGTTCACACACCGACACAAATTTAGGCACATAAAAACGCTAATAAATACACTTATTCGAATAAATAATTGAATAATGTAATAATTGACATAGGTACAATATTAAATATAAATATGTTTCAAATTTTCATTGAGTAGCCAGTTCTTGGTGGACGAACTGTGATAGAGATCTCTCTAGTCTCAGGTAGTCGACGTTCGAGTCTGTCCAGGAGGATGTTATAACAGAGCGCAGATTTTCTGCGTGTCCTCCTCTGTAATAACATCTTTCTCTGTATACTGATATTAATACACTTGTGTAGTAATATCATATATGGACAGTACTTCAAGGCTGGCTAAAACTGCTGATCTCAGGGAAGTGGTGAAGGGTGAATACCTGGATCCACGGACCTAAGGTGGGACTGCGGACCTCAGGGAAGTGGTGAAGGGTGCATGGATGAACACTTGGAACCACGGACCTGGGGTGGGACTACTGATCATGGGGGTGGGACTGGGTTAGGCATCAAAAATACGAAAACAGTTTCCAGGGCTTCAGAGGAAGGGAAGACATCCGGGGGCCCACGGATAGATTCCTGGACTCATGAACCTGGGGAAGGTAGGAAAGAATAGGACAGGAAGTGGGGAAGGGAGAATATCTGAGGGAACACAGATGGACTCCTGGACACATGAACCTGGTGAAGGTAGGATAGAATAAGACAGGAAGTGGGGAAGGGAGAATATCTGAGGGGACACAGATGGACTCCTGGACACATGAACCTGGGGAAGGTAGGATAGTATAGGACAGGAAGTGGGAAAGGGAGAATATCTGAGGGGACACAGATGGACTCCTGGACACATGAACCTGGTGAAGGTAGGATAGAATAGGACAGGGAATGGGGAAGGGAGAATATCTGAGGGGACACAGATGGACTCCTGGACACATGAACCTGGGGAAGGTAGGATAGAATAGGACAGGGAATGGGGAAGGGAGAATATCTGAGGGGACACAGATGGACTCCTGGGCACATGAACCTGGTGAAGGTAGGATAGAATAGGACAGGAAGTGGGGAAGGGAGAATATCTGAGGGGACACATATGGACTCCTGGACACATGAACCTGGGGAAGGTAGGATAGAATAGGACAGGAAGTGGGGAAGGGAGAATATCTGAGGGGACACAGATGGACTCCTGGACACATGAACCTGGTGAAGGTAGGATAGAATAGGACAGGAAGTGGGGAAGGGAGAATATCTGAGGGGACACAGATGGACTCCTGGACACATGAACCTGGGGAAGGTAGGATAGAATAGGACAGGAAGTGGGGAAGGGAGAATATCTGAGGGGACACAGATGGACTCCTGGACACATGAACCTGGGGAAGGTAGGATAGAATAGGACAGGAAGTGGGGAAGAGAGAATATCTGAGGGGACACAGATGGACTCCTGGACACATGAACCTGGTGAAGGTAGGATAGAATAGGACAGGAAGTGGGGAAGGGAGAATATCTGAGGGGACACAGATGGACTCCTGGACACATGAACCTGGGGAAGGTAGGATAGAATAGGACAGGAAGTGGGGAAGGGAGAATATCTGAGGGGACACAGATGGACTCCTGGACACATGAACCTGGGGAAGGTAGGATAGAATAGGACAGGAAGTGGGGAAGGGAGAATATCTGAGGGGACACAGATGGACTCCTGGACACATGAACCTGGTGAAGGTAGGATAGAATAGGACAGGAAGTGGGGAAGGGAGAATATCCGAGGGGACACAGATGGACTCCTTGACACATGAACCTGGGGAAGGTAGGATAGTATAGGACAGGAAGTGGGGAAGGGAGAATAATTGAGGGGACACAGATGGACTCCTGGACACATGAACCTGGGGAAGGTAGGATAGAATAGGACAGGAAGTGGTGAAGGGAGAATATCTGAGGGGACACAGAGGACTCCTGGACACATGAACCTGGGGAAGGTAGGATAGAATAGAACAGGAAGTGGGGAAGGGAGAATATCTGAGGGGACACAGATGGACTCCTGGACACATGAACCTGGGGAAGGTAGGATAGAATAAGACAGGAAGTGGGGAAGGGAGAATATCTGAGGGGACACAGATGGACTCCTGGACACATGATCCTTGGGAAGATAGGATAGTATAGGACAGGAAGTGGGGAAGGTAGGATAGTATAGGACAGGAAGTGGGGAAGGGAGAATATCTGTGGGGACACAGATGGACTCCTGGACACATGAACCTGGGGAAGGTAGGTTAGAATAGGACAGGAAGTGGGGAAGGGAGAATATCTGAGGGGACACAGATGGACTCCTGGACACATGATCCTGGGGAAGATAGGATAGTATAGGACAGGAAGTGGGGAAGGGAGAATATTTGAGGGGACACAGATGGACTCCTGGACACATGAACCTGGGGAAGGTAGGATAGAATAGGACAGGAAGTGGGGAAGGGTGAATATCTGAGGGGACACAGATGGACTCCTGGACACATGAACCTGGTGAAGGTAGGATAGAATAGGACAGGAAGTGGGGAAGGGAGAATATCTGAGGGGACACAGATGGACTCCTGGACACATGAACCTGGTGAAGGTAGGATAGAATAGGACAGGAAGTGGGGAAGGGAGAATATCTGAGGGGACACAGATGGACTCCTGGACACATGAACCTGGGGAAGGTAGGATAGAATAGGACAGGAAGTGGGGAAGGGAGAATATCTGAGGGGACACAGATGGACTCCTGGACACATGAACCTGGGGAAGGTAGGATAGAATAGGACAGGAAGTGGGGAAGAGAGAATATCTGAGGGGACACAGATGGACTCCTGGACACATGAACCTGGTGAAGGTAGGATAGAATAGGACAGGAAGTGGGGAAGGGAGAATATCATGAGGGGACACAGATGGACTCCTGGACACATGAACCTGGGGAAGGTAGGATAGAATAGGACAGGAAGTGGGGAAGGGAGAATATCTGAGGGGACAGAGATGGACTCCTGGACACATGAACCTGGGGAAGGTAGGATAGAATAGGACAGGAAGTGGGGAAGGGAGAATATCTGAGGGGACACAGATGGACTCCTGGACACATGAACCTGGTGAAGGTAGGATAGAATAGGACAGGAAGTGGGGAAGGGAGAATATCCGAGGGGACACAGATGGACTCCTTGACACATGAACCTGGGGAAGGTAGGATAGTATAGGACAGGAAGTGGGGAAGGGAGAATATTTGAGGGGACACAGATGGACTCCTGGACACATGAACCTGGGGAAGGTAGGATAGAATAGGACAGGAAGTGGTGAAGGGAATATCTGAGGGGACACAGAGGACTCCTGGACACATGAACCTGGGGAAGGTAGGATAGAATAGAACAGGAAGTGGGGAAGGGAGAATATCTGAGGGGACACAGATGGACTCCTGGACACATGAACCTGGGGAAGGTAGGATAGAATAAGACAGGAAGTGGGGAAGGGAGAATATCTGAGGGGACACAGATGGACTCCTGGACACATGATCCTGGGGAAGATAGGATAGTATAGGACAGGAAGTGGGGAAGGTAGGATAGTATAGGACAGGAAGTGGGGAAGGGAGAATATCTGTGGGGACACAGATGGACTCCTGGACACATGAACCTGGGGAAGGTAGGTTAGAATAGGACAGGAAGTGGGGAAGGGAGAATATCTGAGGGGACACAGATGGACTCCTGGACACATGATCCTGGGGAAGATAGGATAGTATAGGACAGGAAGTGGGGAAGGGAGAATATTTGAGGGGACACAGATGGACTCCTGGACACATGAACCTGGGGAAGGTAGGATAGAATAGGACAGGAAGTGGGGAAGGGTGAATATCTGAGGGGACACAGATGGACTCCTGGACACATGAACCTGGTGAAGGTAGGATAGAATAGGACAGGAAGTGGGGAAGGGAGAATATCTGAGGGGACACAGATGGACTCCTGGACACATGAACCTGGGGAAGGTAGGATAGAATAGGACAGGAAGTGGGGAAGGGAGAATATCTGAGGGGACACAGATGGACTCCTGGACACATGAACCTGGGGAAGGTAGGATAGAATAGGACAGAAAGTGGGGAAGGGAGAATATCTAAGGGGACACAGATGGACTCCTGGACACATGAACCTGGGGAAGGTAGGATAGTATAGGACAGGAAGTGGAGAAGGGAGAATATCTGAGGGGACACAGATGGACTCCTGGACACATGAACCTGGGGAAGGTAGGATAGAATAGGACAGGAAGTGGGGAAGGGAGAATATCTGAGGGGACACAGATGGACTCCTGGACACATGAACCTGGGGAAGGTAGGATAGAATAGGACAGGAAGTGGGGAAGGGAGAATATCTGAGGGGACACAGATGGACTCCTGGACACATGAACCTGGTGAAGGTAGGATAGAATAGGACAGGAAGTGGGGAAGGGAGAATATCCGAGGGGACACAGATGGACTCCTTGACACATGAACCTGGGGAAGGTAGGATAGTATAGGACAGGAAATGGGGAAGGTAGGATAGTATAGGACAGGAAGTGGGGAAGGTAGGATAGTATAGCACAGGAATTGGGGAAGGTAGGATAGTATAGGACAGGAAGTGGGGAAGAGAGAATATCTGAGGGGACACAGATGGACTCCTGGACACATGAACCTGGGGAAGGGAGGATAGAATAGGACAGGAAGTGGGGAAGGGAGAATATCTGAGGTGACACATATGGACTCCTGGACACATGATCCTGGGGAAGATAGGATAGTATAGGACAGGAAGTGGGGAAAGGAGAATATTTGAGGGGACACAGATGGACTCCTGGACACATGAACCTGGGGAAGGTAGGATAGATTAGGACAGGAAGTAGGGAAGGGAGAATATCTGAGGGGACACAGATGGACTCCTGGACACATGACCTGGGGACGGTAGGATAGAATAGGACAGGAAGTGGGGAAGGGAGAATATTAAGGGGACACAGATGGACTCCTGGACACTGAACCGGTGAAGGTAGGATAGAATAGGACAGGAAGTGGGGAAGGGAGAATATCTGAGGGGACACAGATGGACTCCTGGACACATGGAACTGGGGAAGGTAGATAGAATGGACAGGAAGTGGGGAAGGGAGAATATCTGAGGGGACACAGATGGACTCCTGGACACATGAACCTGGGGAAGGTAGGATAGAATAGGCAGGAAGTGGGGAAGGAGAGATATCTGAGGGACACAGATGGACTCCTGGACACATGAACCTGGGGAAGGTAGGATAGAATAGGACAGGAAGTGGGGAAGGGAGAATATCTGAGGGGACACAGATGGACTCCTGGACACATGAACCTGGGGAAGGTAGGATAGAATAGGACAGGAAGTGGGGAAGGGAGAATATCTGAGGGGACACAGATGGACTCCTGGACACATGAACCTGGTGAAGGTAGGATAGAATAGGACAGGAAGTGGGGAAGGGAGAATATCCGAGGGGACACAGATGGACTCCTTGACACATGAACCTGGGGAAGGTAGGATAGTATAGGACAGGAAGTGGGGAAGGTAGGATAGTATAGGACAGGAAGTGGGGAAGGTAGGATAGTATAGGACAGGAAGTGGGGAAGGTAGGATAGTATAGGACAGGAAGTGGAGAAGAGAGAATATCTGAGGGGACACAGATGGACTCCTGGACACATGAACCTGGGGAAGGGAGAATATCTGAGGTGACACAAATGGACTCCTTGACACATGATCCTGGGGAAGATAGGATAGTATAGACAGGAAGTGGGAGGGAGAATATTTGAGGGGACACAGATGGACTCCTGGACACATGAACCTGGGGAAGGTAGGATAGAATAGGACAGGAAGTGGGGAAGGGAGAATATCTGAGGGGACACAGATGGACTCCTGGACACATGAACCTGGGAAGGTAGGATAGAATAGGACAGGAAGTGGGGAAGGGAGAATATCTGAGGGGACACAGATGGACTCCTGGACACATGAATCTGGTGAAGTAGGATAGATAGGACAGGAAGTGGGGAAGGGAGAATATCCGAGGGGACACAGATGGACTCCTTGACACATGAACCGGGAAGGTAGGATGTATAGGACAGGAAGTGGGGAAGGTAGGATAGTATAGGACAGGAAGTGGGGAAGGTAGGATAGTATAGGACAGGAAGTAGGGAAGGGAGAATATCTGAGGGGACACAGATGGACTCCTGGACACATGAACCTGGGGAAGGTAGGATAGAATAGGACAGGAAGTGGGGAAGGGAGAATATCTGAGGGGACACAGACGGACTCCTGGACACATGATCCTGGGGAAGATAGGATAGTATAGGACAGGAAGTGGGGAAGGGAGAATATCTGAGGGGACACAGATGGACTCCTGGACACATGAACCTGGTGAAGGTAGGATAGAATAGGACAGGAAGTGGGGAAGGGAGAATATCTGAGGGGACACAGATGGACTCCTGGACACATGAACCTGGGGAAGGTAGGATATAATAGGACAGGAAGTGTGGAAGTGAGAATATCTGAGGTGACACAAATGGTCTCCTGGACACATGATCCTGGGGAAGGTAGAATAGGACAGCAAGTGAGGAAGGGAAAATATCTGAGGGGACACAGATGGACTCCTGGACACATGAACCTGGAGAATACTTAGATGCAAGATCAATGAGTGAGGGAACACAGACGGGCACATGAACCTCTGGAAAGCATCAAAAACTGGCCTCCACGTGTCAAACTAATAAGAATTATAATAATTATATGATGCGGAGATCGATCCATGAGAACGTTTCCTTACACCTGCTGTTCCTGTTCTATTTAGTATGTGTTTCTATTCAGTATGTCAGTAATGTCAGCTAGGTCTGTAATTGTAGAAAAATGAGATAATTATATCATCAAGGTAAGCTAGTTTATACGTGAGGCTTCGCTCTGTTCAAACATAAGTGACATTACACATCGTTATCAAAGACTCACACATCACTATCTAAGACTCAATGACATCACTCATAGTTATCTAAGACTCAGTGACATCACTCGTCGTTAAGACTCAATGACAACACTCATCGTTATCTAAGACTCAGTGACATCACTCATCGTTATCTAAGACTCAGTGACATCGTTGTGTAAATATATCAGAAGAGTGATTCTTTAGTTATGGAACTGATCCCAACGATTCCAAGTGTTTTTACTATTTTACTATAGAGACAAGTTTGCTTGCACACAGTCTACACTTAATTGAATACTTAATGGGTAATATCTTGTCCGTAAGATGCATCAACCATTACGTATTGACGCCGTTCAGAAGAGGAAGACTCAATTATATTTAAAGTAAAAGCACTTAAAGGTTTCTCTTCAGGAAATCCTGATAGAGTAACTGGTGAGTGGACCGTAAAGACGCCACTGATGGCTGGGTCTGGTAACCCAGAACTAACTTTGACGTTGACAATAGCATCAAACTTTTAATTTTTTTATGCCACAGTGTGGCCTTGTATCTCAGCGTAGTAACAACATATATCGAAAATATTGTGAGTGGATTGTGTATGAGTAATTACACCCAAATAACATCAGTCTGAATGAGGATAAAATACAACACTTCACCTCCCGATGATCCAACTTGACCACCAACCTTCCTACCTTCTTTTATACTGTTTTTTTTTTTTTTTTTTTTTTTTTTTTTTTTTGTCGTGGCTCTGGAAGGATTTCCCTGTTATATTTCGTCGCCCGGGAAGGGTTTTCTTGCCATATTTCATCGTATTGAACAGCTTTCCCTGCCATATGTCGTTCCTGTCAAATATCGTCACCATGGACAGGATCTCTGTCAAAATTTCGTCGCCCTGTACAGTTTCTGTTCATATTCCATCGCCCAGGACGAGTTTCCCTGTGAAATTTCATCTCCCTGGACAGGTTTCCCTGTCAAATTTTGTCGCCCTGGACAGTTTCCATGTCATATTTCGACGTCCTGAACGAATTTCCCTCTCATTCTGCATCTCTGTGGACAGGTTTCCCTGTCATTTTCCGTCGTCTTGGACAGGTTTCCTTGTCATACTCAATCGCCCTGGACAGGTTTCACTTTCATATTTCGACGCCCTGGACAGGTTTCCCTGTCATATTCCATCGCCCTGGACAGGTTTCTTTGTCATATTTCGTGGCCATGGACGGATATCCTTTTCATATTTCGTAGCCCTTGATAGATATTGCTGTCACATGTCGACGCCCAAAATAAGTTTTTCTCTCATATTTCATCGTCGTGGACGGCTTTCCATGTCATATGTTGTCGCCCTGGATGGGTTTCCCTGTCACATTTCATCGCTCTGGACGGATTTCCCTGTCATATTTTACCGTCCTGGACAGGTTTGCCTGTCATGTTTTCTCCCCCTGGACGGTTTTTCCCTCTCATATATTGTCGCTCTGGATGGGTTTCTCCTTCATGTGTCGTCGCCCTGGACAGGTTTCACTGTCATATTCCGTTGCCCTGGAGGGGTTTTAGTGTCATATATTGTCAGGCTTCCTTGTTGTATATTGTCCCCATGGACGGGTTTCTTTGTCATATTCAATCGCCTTAGACGGGTTTCCTTGTCATATACAATCGCCTTAGACGGGTTTCCCTGTCATAATTCGTCGCCCTGGACAGGTTTCATTGTCATATTTCATCTCCCTTGAAAGGGTTCTATGTCATATTTCAACGCCCTGGATGGGTTTCCCTGTCACATTCCATCGCCCATTCACTGCTGCGGCCGCAGCCGCAGCAAGCAGCAACAAGGCTGCTCCTATATCTTGCCGTCCCCTGGGCCTTTCCGAACTCCAGTGATGGCCAAATTGGCAAGTACTGCTGCAACAACATGCAAGGAACCTATAGTGACATAAAAACTGATGGTGACGACAACGAAATGGACTAAATATGACAGAAGAGGGACCGGCATTCAAGTACCAGACCTGCTGCCAGACGTGAACCAGACATGAGACGTTTTCCACTACAATGAAATAACTGACCTCCATATCAACTGCACCAGTGTTCAACGGGAAGACAACATGGCAGAAAACCTGATCAACTAAATCTCCAAGGAAATGACAGGTCTGTAGGACGTTTTTCTTCAGTGCCAAACGAGGGAAAGAATTGAGCATTTAAACATGGCTGACCGGCATCCAAACAGCCGCTACTGCCAGACGTACAACTAGCGAAGTGAAATTCTCATCTTTACTGACGTTCATCTGTTGACAGTAGCATCATATCTGTACCACCATCATATCACCTGTACCAGTGCTAACCAGAAGGAAACACAGGAGACATCGTAAAATCAACAGTACAAAACTCCAAGGTTATAGGTCGGATATCCCTCAGTGACAGTCGTGGGAAAGAAGTGAATAGTTAAACAGTCAAGGTTAATGTTTTAGTAGCTGACCTATATTCAGCTGACCAGTGTACAGTGAGAGAATCATAGCAGAAAACACCAAATATATCTATAAACTCAAGGAAAGTCAGGTTGTAGGTGGCGTTACTCCCCTCAGTGTTTTAAAAATGGCTGAGTCAGCAGAACAGGTCAGGAGACAACAACACCACACAACCCCGATAAATGGAATTGAGGGGATTTGGAAGGATAAAACCATGGATTAAACCTTTCTGATCTACCAGAATGGAAAGGAGTTAGAAGTTAATTGGGAAAGCCGGACTGTGAAGTGAGGTGGGAAGGGGAGTGTGTAATAAGGGGTTAACTGTAAGGGTTGTGTGAAGTAAAGGGAAAAGTGAGCAGTGAAGAGGGTTTTGAAGAGGAAATTTTACTAGTAATTCAGTGGTGATTGCTAAAGCAGATACTAAGT
>NC_069411.1:67076819-67114484 GCF_026875155.1 Cherax quadricarinatus | reverse complement strand
ATGTTTTGTAGGTTTGACTCTGTTAGTGTCAGTGTAACAGGAGTGTATTGTATTTTGATTGTTATGTACAGTGTAAAGGAGTGTATGTAGGTTTAGACTCTGTTAGTGTACAGTGTAACAGGAGTGTATTGTAGGTTTAGACTCTGTTAGTGTACAGTGTAACAGGAGTGTATTGTAGGTTTAGACTCTGTTAGTGTACAGTGTAACAGGAGTGTATTGTAGGTTTAGACTCTGTTAGTGTACAGTGTAACAGGAGTGTATGTAGGTTTGACTCTGTTGTGTACAGTGTAACAGGAGTGTATTTTAGGTTTAGACTCTGTTAGTGTACAGTGTAACAGGAGTGTATTGTAGGTTTAGACTCTGTTAGTGTACAGTGTAACGGGAGTGTATTGTTGGGTTTTTTAACTTGTTAGTGTAACATTTGTAAACAGGAGTGTATTGTAGGTTTAGACTCTGTTAGTGTACAGTGTAACAGGAGTGTATTGTAGGTTTAGACTCTGTTAGTGTACAGTGTAACAGGAGTGTATTGTAGGTTTAGACTCTGTTAGTGTACAGTGTAACAGGAGTGTATTGTAGGTTTAGACTCTGTTAGTGTACAGTGTAACAGGAGTGTATTGTAGGTTTAGACTCTGTTAGTGTACAGTGTAACAGGAGTGTATTGTAGGTTTAGACTCTGTTAGTGTACAGTGTAACAGGAGTGTATTGTAGGTTTAGTCTCTGTTAGTGTACAGTGTAACAGGAGTGTATTGTAGGTTTAGACTCTGTTAGTGTACAGTGTAACAGGAGTGTATTGTAGGTTTAGGACTTGTTAGTGTACAGTGTAACGGGAGTGTATTGTGGGTTTTAGACTCTTTTAAATTGTACAGTGAACAGGAGTGTTTTGTAGGTTTAGACTCTGTTAGTGTACAGTGTAACAGGAGTGTATTGTAGGTTTAGCTCATGTTAGTGTACAGTGTAACAGGGGTTTTATTGTAGGTTTGACTCTGTTAATTTTACAGTGTAACAGGAGTGTATTGTGGTTTAGACTCTGTTAGTGTACAGTGTAACAGGAGGGGTATTGTAGGTTAGACTCTGTTAGTGTACAGTGTAACAGGAGTGTATTGTAGGTTTAGATTCTGTTAATGTACAGTGTAACAGGAGTGTATTGTAGGTTTAGACTCTGTTAGTGTACAGTGTAACAGGAGTGTATTGTAGGTTTAGACTCTGTTAGTGTACAGTGTAACAGGAGTGTATTGTAGGTTTAGACTCTGTTAGTGTACAGTGTAACAGGAGTGTATTGTAGGTTTAGATTCTGTTAATGTACAGTGTAACAGGAGTGTGTTGTAGGTTTAGATTCTGTTAGTGTATTTTCTGAGCAGGTATTATCATGTTCTTGTCATTGTTAGGTGAAGGTTCACCCTTTAATAAGATATGATTGTAACACTTGGGGTCTGATGGGGGTATTTGCAAGTGGCTAATTGTTGTGTTCTTTTATTTATTTATTTCTTGTATTGTGTCTTTTTCAATAAAAAAAAATAATAATAATAATAAAATAATAGTGATAATACCATTGTATTTTCTATATATTTTAACAGATAATAACATAACGCCGAAAGTCTCTATTCTAGCTATAAACGGGGACTTTCGCGCTATAATATTAAGTGATGATCATATTCTCTTACAATAGTTAAATATCAAAGGATAACCAATTTCCAAGATATAACATAGTATATACCAAAGTGGTACCGTAGTATATATAGATAATAAAAGATATGGTGAAATTTAAACTGAAGTGTTAGGCCTAAAGAGGCAGGTTTTTTTTTTATATTTTATTTAAAAGACATATATAGTACATAAAAGTAAACGACAAATTACATAGTGAAAACAGTGGTGAAAAATTCTGCATAGTACATGTACTTTCTAATTAACATTTTTTTTTTTTTTTTTTCTTTTTAAATTTTTATTTAAAACTTACAACAAATACAAGAATGTATAAGAGTTTAATAAAAGAAGAACTATACTGGATATTAACAATATGACACAATCCCAGTACTTAAAATAACACTATACCTGGAGTTTACCTGGAGAGAGTTCCGGGGGTCAACGCCCCCGCGGCCCGGTCTGTGACCAGGCCTCCTGGTGGATCAGAGCCTGATCAACCAGGCTGTTGCTGCTGGCTGCACGCAAACCAACGTACGAGCCACAGCCCGGCTGATCAGGAACTGACTTTAGGTGCTTGTCCAGTGCCAGCTTGAAGACTGCCAGGGGTCTGTTGGTAATCCCCCTTATGTGTGCTGGGAGGCAGTTGAACAGTCTCGGGCCCCTTACACTTATGTATGGTCTCTTAACGTGCTAGTGACACCCGTGCTTTTCATTGGGGATGGTGCATCGTCTGCCAAGTCTTTTGCTTTCTTTAGTGAGTGATTTTCGTGTGCAATTTCCCCGGTACTAGTCCCTCTAGGATTTTCCAGATTATTAATCATGTATCTCTCCCCCCTGCATTCCAGGGAATACAGGTTTAGGAACCTAAAGCGCTCCCAGTAATTGAGGTGTTTATCTCCTTTATGCGCGCCGTGAAAATTTTCTCTGTAATTTTCTAGGTCAGCATTTCACTGCCTTGAAAGGTGCTGTTAGTATGCAGCAATATTCCAGCCTAGATAGAACAAGTGACCTGAAGAGTGTCATCATGGGCTTGGCCCCCCTAGTTTTGAAGGTTCTCATTATCCACCCTGTCATTTTTCTAGCAGATGCGTTTGATACAATGTTATGGTCCTTGAAGGTGAGATCCTCCGACATGATCACTCCCAGGTCTTTGACGTTGGTGTTTCACTCTATTTTGTGGCCAGAATTCGTTAAATGTACTCTGATGAAGATTTAATTTCCTCATGTTTACCATATCTGAGTAATTGAAATTTCTCATCGTTGAACTTCATATTGTTTCTGCAGCCACTGAAAGATTTGGTTTGAATGTCCGCCTGGAGCTTGCAGTGTCTGCAATGGAAGACACTGTCATGCAGATTGGGGGTCATCTGCAAAAGGGAAAACACGGTGCTGTGGCTGACATCCTTGTCTTTTCGGATATGAGGATGAGGAACAAGATGGGAGCGAGTACTGTGCCTTGTGGAACGAGCTTTTCACCGTAGCTGCCTCGGACTTTACTCTGTTGACGGGCTACTCTCTGTGTTCTGTTAGTAGGAAAATTTTAGATCCATCGACCGACTTTTCCTGTTTTCCTTTTGCAAGCATTTTGTGCGCTGTTACGCCATGGTCACACTTGTCGAAGGCTTTTTGCAAAGTCTGTATATATTATATCTGCATTCTTTTGTCTTCTAGTGCATCTAGGACCTTGTCGTAGTGATCCAATAGTTGAGACAGACAGGGCGACCTGTTCTAAAAACCCCTGTTGCCTGGGTTGTGTAACTGATGGGTTTCTAGATGGGGGGTGATCTTTCTTCTTAGGACCCTTTCAAAGATTTTTATGATATGGGATGTTAGTGCTATTTGGGCTGTAGTTCTTTGCTGTTGCTTTACTGCCCCCTTTGTGGAGTGGGGCTATGTCTGTTGTTTTTAGTAACTGTGGGACGACCCCCCCTGTCCATGCTCCCTCTCCATAGGATGGAAAAGGCTCGTGATAAGGGCTTCTTGCAGTTCTTGATAACACGGAGTTCCATGAGTTGGCCCCGGGGCAGAGTGCCGGGCCCTGTCATTTATCGCCTGTTCGAAGTCATTTGGCGTCAGGATAACATCGGATAGGCTTGTGTTAATCAAAATTTTTGGCTCTCTCATAAAAAAATTCATTTTGATCTTCGACTCTCAGTCTGGTTAGGGGTTGCTAAAAACTGAGTCATATTGGGACTTGAGTAGCTCACTCATTTCCTTGCTGTCATCTGTGTAGGACCCATCTTGTTTAAGTTAGGGGCCAATACTGGACGTTGTTCTCATTTTGATTTGGCATAGGAGAAGAAATACTTTGGGTTTCTTTCGATTTCATTTATGCTTTTTGTTTTCCCCCCGATTCCTGACTCCTAAAGGATTCTTTTAGCTTAAGTTCGATGCTTGCTGTTTCTCTGACCAGTGTCTCCCTACGCATTTCGGATATATTGACTCTTTTAGCCCCTCTGTTATTCTTTTCCGTCGCCTGTAAAGGGGGCGCCTGTCTCTTTCTATTTTACATCTACTCCTCCTTTTTCTTAGAGGAATAAGCCTTGTGCATACATCGAGTGCCACCCAGTTAATCTGTTCTAGGCATAAGTTGGGGTCTGTGTTGCTTAGTATATCTTCCCAGCTTATATGGTTAGGACTTGGTTTACTTGTCCACTTTAAGTTTTGTATTGAAGTTGAATTTGGTGAATGCTCCTCGTGACAGTCTCATTATGTCGGTCTGGGGCTCCACGCATACATGTTGAACCTCAATTAAAGTTGTGATCTGAGTATATTGTTTTTGATATGGTGACATTTTTTATCAGATCATCATTGTTAGTGAAGATGAGGTCTAGTGTATTCTCCCGTCTGGTAGGCTCTATTTTTTGCTGGTTAAATTGAATTTTGTGCAGAGATTTAAAAGCTCGTGTGAGTGTGAGTTTTCATCAGAGCTGCCTCCTGGTGTTATTACTGCAACAATATTATTTGCTATGTTCCTCCATTTTAGGTGCTTAAGTTGAATCCCCAGAGCAAGATGTTGGGTCAGGAGCTGGGAAAATTTTCAGAGAGTGGTCAATTTTTAACAAAACTGGGTTTCCCGGAATTGCTGGGGTGTTTCATCCGGAGGCTGTAGCTACCACAATGACTAGGTTTTGGTTCTCGACCTTTTCTGCTAAAACTTCCAAATACATCATTTGAGGCATTAAAACAGTTCTGTGCAAACAAGTGACTCTGCAATGTACAGGCCAACCCCCCCCCTTTTGCCTGTTCCTCTGTCACATCTGTATGGTTGTAACCTGGGATCCTATTTCGTTGTCCAAGTGATCTTTATTTTGGGTCTCAGTGAAAGCCCCGAACATTGCCTTGCCTCTGCAAGCAGTCCACGGATGAAAGGTATTTTGTTGTTTGTTGCTGGCTTTTGCCCCTGTATATTTGGCAAAAAAAGAATGTTTTCGGCTGGTGGTTTTGGGAGGTACGGGGGGGGGGTTTTTTTTCCGGCTTTTAGTATTTTACTTTTGGGGTTTGGAGTGGGGCATGACTGGGGTTTTCCACTCCGGGAATGACGGTTTTGGTGTCAATTTCTGCCATTTCCTGCCTTTTTTTTTTCCTTCCTGGCATTTAAAAAACCCTCTCCCTCTTTGAATGCTGGGGCTACCCGGGTTTTCCCCAGGGCCCGGATAAGCCTATTCCCCAACCGGTTAAAACCTTCGAACAACTTTTCCCCTACAAAACCCCCCCTTTTTTACTTTTTAAAATTTAAATACCGTGCAGACAAAAATTTTCCATGAAACCTTTCCAAAGAAATTTCCTTAAGAAACCCCAAACCCAATTAGGGTATTTTCCCCTTATCTCTTTTAAAACCATAAGGGGAAATTTTCCCCAAAAGGGTTGGTATGCATGAAAAAAAAAAAACCACAAACATAAAAAAATTCTTTGTCCTCTTCATTTCCCGGGGCCCGATGGGAGTGCTGTGCAGGCACTCCGATTCATTTGATTTTCTCCCGCAGTTTCCCTTTTTTGGCCCAACAACATGGGGGGATAGACAGGCGGGGCGTGTAAATTTCCCTGTGTGGAATTTTTAGGGGGGCCCCCTAAGCAGTTCTATAAAAATGCAGGTTCTATCCCTTTAACGAATTTTTTTCGGTGAGGGTGTATGGGAAAACCCATTGAAGAGTTTTAAAGGGTTTGGGGGTTTTTTAAAAGGGGGAGTTCCCGGGGATTTTCATCAAATTTATAAATGGGGGTTTTTTACTCAAGTATATTTGCCCAAGTCCCACGAGAAGAGGAGGGCCCTTTTGAATGCCGCAGTGGGGGTATGTTAATGATGAAATTCCGTTTGTGACATCCCGTAAAAGTCGGAATGTCCCCTTTAAACCCCTACAGAGTATATGGGGGTTGCGGTTCTTCCGTGTTATGCAAGATTCATGTGGCGGAATTGGGAAAGGGTTGGGGAAAAGGGGTTTAAAATTGGGGGACCCCCGGGGGCCCTTACAATCTGAAGATGACATTAAGAAATTTCGATTCCCTTTTCGTTGTTTTACTGGAAGATTTCCCGAACGCGGGGTCTACGTTTCCAAAGCAGGACAGAGGCAGATTTGTAGGCTGTGGGGTTCTTTGGGACCAAAAGGCAGGCCAATCCCTAAAAAACCGGGACGGGGGGAAACAGAGGGCCAAAAAACCCCGGGGTGGATCAGCAGTTGGGTCCTGGGGGTGCAGGGGAAAAGAGCGGCCAAAAGGCCCGGGGCATCGTGCGGGTTGGGGTAAAGGAAGTGGAAAAAGGCAGGGGCGGAGCGGGCCCTCATGGGGCACTTTAAACCTGTGGGGGGGGGCCTGAGCGACGACGACGCCAAAGGGATGCGGGGGAGCCTGAAATGCAACGGGAAAGGAATGTTGGGATTTTATCCCCCTTCCGGTTTAAAGGTGGGGGGAAGCTGGATGATGAGCGCGTGGCCCATCTTTGGGAGGAGACTACATTTCTCATCGGGACGGGGGAAAAAAAACCGTGTGCAAGAGGGGAAGAAGCACCGGTAGGGGGCTGAGGTGCACGGGAAGTGTGCAGGGAAAAAGGGGGGGTTTACTGGGGGAAGACGGGGGTTCCCCACCCCAAGAAGAAACAGCGGGAGGGTTGAAAAGGAGGGACGTTTAACGCCAGGGCAGAGAGGGGGAAGAAGTCTTGGAAGCCCAGGTTGGTTCCCCTTTGGAGAGGGGGGTGTAGCGGTGCTGAAGTACAAAAGGGGGTTCAAAGGGTAGGGGGGGGGGTTGGGGGGACTGGACGACAAGGTGAAAAAAGGGGGCTCTGGGAAAAAGCAGCCGGTTTCCACGCGGGTTCCCCTTTCCCAAAGGGCAGCGGGGCAACCCGACCTTTACTGTCAAAATTTAAAAAAGGTTGTTAAAAATCAATGTTAAGGCCTAAAAGAGCGGGTTTTTAAAAGAGTATGGGGGGAAAGGGTTTTTTAAAGAGATTTATAAAAAAAATTGTTTCATTCGGAGCAAAAATTAAAATTTTTTGGTTGTAAGTTTGTCTTTGAAAGGGAAATATAAGTTGATGTGAGTGGCTCTTTGGGGTTTTTAAAAGGGGGGTTGTTGGGGGTTTGAAAGGGAAAACCCAGTCCATTGGTATTTTGGGGTGGGAGGGGGGGGGAGGGTCGTGAGGGTGGAGGGGGAGTGGAGTGCAACGAGGGTTTGTTTTATAGGAGTGTATATGCCGGCAGATGGCAACGCACGAGTCAAGGAGAACTTTGTGAGAGAATTTTTGATGTACTTTTAAGGGGTTTACCTTTAGTCACTCTAATAGGGGGAGATTGGAATTGTGTTATTAGGGGAGGGGATGTGGAACCGAGGGGGGCGGGGTGTATGTTGGGCTTGTTACGTAATGTGTTTGGAGACGTGGGGGTTTTGGATGTTGTGGGGAGGGGGGGATGGCAGGTTGAGTATGCGTTTGTCAGACGAGATTATGCTGCAAGATTAGATAGGATCTATGCAATGGAAGCTGTACGTGTGTTGGGAGTCAGGACTTTTGATGTGGGGTTTTCTGATCATAGGGCAGTTATAGCAGATCTTGATTGGGAAGGTATGGTTAGGATACAATCGGGTTTTTGAAAATTAAATGCAAGACTCGTGAGGAGTGAGGAGTGAGGAGGTGAGTATGGCTTTTGGGGACTGGTGGAAAACTTTTTGGGATTCTAGAGAGGTAGAGTCGTGTGTCTTAGAATGGTGGGAAAGGCACGCTTAGCCGGGTATAGCAGGTTTCTATAAGAGGAAGGGAAGGGAAGAGGCAGGGTGGAGGTATGGGTTGCAAAATTATTTTGAATGTCAGCTAAATGGGTCTTATGAGGAAGGGGGGGGGGCGGCAGTACGGAAACATGGTGCAACTCAAGGACAGGTTGGCAGAGTTACATAATGGTAGATTTGATGCAGTACGTGTAAGGGCGGGAATGGAGGCTGCTGTGGGGTGATAAACCTTTGGGAAGTGTTTTGCGAGGTTTTAGGGTAAGGCAGAAGGATTCGACTATTTTAAACTTGGAGGTAAGTGAGGATACGGGTGGTTATCACAAGGGACAGGTACTGAATACTACAGAAGGCATGAGCAATTATGCTGATTTCTTGTTCCAAAAGAAGTGGGGGAAGGGGGAGGAGGGCGATGCTATTGAGGAGGTGTGGGGGGGAGAGGTTTAGGGTCATGTGGAGAGGAGGGAATGGGGATGGGAGGTGAGATTAGCATGGGGGAAGTTGAGGAGGCTGTGTTCAACATGAGTACTGGCAAGGCGCCGGGTATAGATGGGATATCAAATGATTTTTATAGAATTCAATGGGAGCACATTAAGTACTGTCTGGTGAGGGTCATGAATTGTATGCGACGGGAGGGACAGTTAGGACAGACTCAGCGAACGGGTGTAGTCGTATTAGTATGCAAAAAGCAAGAGGGAAGAGTATTGAGTGAGTACAGAGCTATTTCGCTAATGTGTGCCGACTACAAGATTTTCGCGAAGATACTGGGCAATAGGATGAAGAAGGTGTTGGGTGGGGTTATTCATAAGGGGCAGATGGGTATTCCAGGCAGAAGCATGAGAGATGGGCATGGCTGCATTAGGGATTTTTTGGAGGGTTGCAGTGGAGGAGGGCTTTTGGGCATTGATTGGGAAAATGCAAATGACTGTGTGGATAGAAACTTTCTGAGGGCGAGTTTGTTGCATCTCGGTTTTGGCATGGGAGTGGTGAGCTGGGTTGATACAATGTATTCATCTGCAATGGTGAGAGTACAAATTAATGGCAGGTTGGGAAGGCCTGTAAGGATGGAGAGGGGTTTGAGACAGGGGTGTCCCCTGTCTCAAATATTGTTTGCGTGTATGCAGCATCCATTTTATGGGCTCGTTGAGGGGAGGGGTATTTTAAATGGGGAGAAGGATGGGTGTATAGATGTGGTGGGGTATGTGGATGATACCACTGTTCTGATGGCTGGAGTGGAGGGATTGCGTACGGTGGAAAGTGTGTTGGAGCTTTTCGGGAGGGCATTTGGCATGCGGGTGAACAGAGCAAAATCAAGTTTGCTGGAGGTGGGTGCCTGGGTGGGGGGGGCTTGGGGTTGGAGTTTGGGTGGGAAGTAGTGGCTAGGCTAAAAATTTGTGGAGTTATATACATGACAGATGCGCGAGAGGCTAGGCAGGTGAATTCGGAGGTGGTGGTGGAGAAGGCAGTAAAAAGGTTAAGGAGTTTATGGGTGGAAGATGTCACCTTACAACAGCGGGCGATAATTGTAAATTCATTAGTTTATAGTAAAGTATGGAGTATGGCTGTGGTGTATCCACTGCGGACTCCAGACATACATGAGATTCAGAGGAGGGCATTACGTTATGTTTGGGGTTTCAGGAGGGCATGGCTAAGCAAGGAGGTGGTGATGTTGAATATACGCAGTGGAGGAGTAGGCCTTTTAGCATTGGGGCCGAGAGTAAAGGCTTTATATGTGAAACAGAGGTTCGTTAGGGAGAGGGGGGAATGAGGGGTTAGAGTGGGGAAAGTGATGAAGGATGTGCGGAGATGGTGGAGCGGAAAAGAATTAATTGAATGCGAGGATATGCTGAGGTTATTGTTATTGATTAGGGAGGTGGAAAAACTTAGGGTGGGGCGTTTGGTGACGATGAGCAGAAGGCCGGAAATCATACAGGGGGTATCGGTTTATCCCTTGTATGATTGGGGTATGATATGGAATGACTTTCGAAAGCTTAAGTTAATGCCGAGAGTACGGGAGTTTGTATATAGGTTTATAATGGGGATATTAGCATCGAAAGCTGTTTTGTGTTCAATGGGATTGGTGAGGGAACAGACCTGCGATCACTGTGGAGAACAGGAAACAGCTTTTCATGCGGTTTATTTCTGTAAAGAGTTGAGGGAGGTAAGGGTGTGGTTAGCGAAGGTTTTTCGGTTGATGGGTGGGGGTAATGTAGAGACCCTGCGAGCCTTAACATTAGAAGTATGCGGGGTCTCTGGAGAAGTGAACAGGGCGATTATGTATGTAGTGGTGGATTTTCTGTATATTTCCTGGGGGATGAGGGACACGGGAGGAGGAAGAATTAGGATTAGGGCAATTGCGGCGGGCATATATAGAACGGTTTGCAGAAACAAACTTATTTACGGGGGACAGTGGAGGACACGTTTTCCGGAGACCTACTGCAAACTTACGGTTAATGGCCTCATTCAGTTGGCGAGCTAATTATACGTAAAGGACTGGTTTCCTTTATAAGCAGGTTGACATTAGTTTTTCGGAGGGAGAGTGTATGAGGTAAAGGACTTGCGAAGGAATGTGAGGGTCAGGAAGGTATGTACTGCGTGGTGCTGTGTTGACATGTAAGTTTTGTGTGCAAGATTTTGATTAGCCCAAGATTTGTATAAAATAGGTCCTTGAGATTAAAAGAGAGTTATAGAAGTCACTGTCCATGTTAGTCTACCAGTTATTGCAAAGATAATTTTTCTTGTATGTATTTTCACAGTTTTTTATTGTAATTTTGTAGGGAATTTTCTTTCCTCTTAGATGGGGTTGATATTTGTTTTTGCATAATTTGTTTTCCATCACTTTTGTACAGTCTCGGCTGAGTGGTTGAGGGGAGTAGACGTGTGCTGGGGGGGATCTGGACCTACTAATTTGCAGGCCTACCCATTTCTCTCGACTGATAGGTCATCATTAAAACTCATACTGTTGGAAGACAGCTTCAGTGTTGTGAGAACTCTTATGTGCGAGTTGTGACTAGGGACATACCTAGTGAAACACTGGAAATAGTTTTCCGTTTTGAAAAGGCCCTCACAGGCCTCTGCTTCACCTCTGCCTTTCATTTTGCCTCAGCCTTTCGCCTCTATCAACATACAGTGTAGAGGTGAATTTTGCTAGTCCACTGTCTCGTGCCTCTGAAAATGCGCACAACTACCCCCTTTTTACCAACCTGAGGAATAACAAGGAGTGTGCAGTCCTACGTGAGTTGGTAACCCAGGTGTGCACACACTGAAAATTCGTCTTTCATTCCAAGACACGTGTGCTAGAAGTTCTGCAAGTTTGTAGTGAATAACTATTTGTACGAGTATTGCAGTGTTTGGTAACTCTTGAGAAGTCTGCCTCAGTCAGTGACCTTGAGCGAGGCACTGCTTCACCTGCCTGAGACTTTCGCCCATATTGACTATGTGAAGAGAGGCGAATGTGCATGCTCAGTTACCCCTGCTGTTCTCCTGTATCCCCCAACTCTCCACCTTTAAACTCAGCTGTTCGCCTCTATCAACGTGCAGTGTAGAGGTGTATTTTGCTGCTCCGCTGGTACTCAAATATCTGAGTTCCACACAGCTAATCACCTCTGCCTACCTGAGAAATACGGACGAATCTCCCATCCTGCGTGAGTTGGTTATCCAGACCTGAGGCCTGCCAGATGAATCAGACTGTGCCACTTGTACAAAATGTGTTATATCTCTAACTGAGGAAGATGACCTGTTATTCTTCTATGCACTGAGTGTTTCTGGGAGGAATGCTGCATAGTTGGAACACACAAGAGTGGTTAAGAACAAATTAACGAGCATTGCAGTACCTGGAAAACTCCTTTGGAGACGGTTTTTTAAAACTGTAACATGCCCGAGGTTCATCTATAAACATAGAAAGTTTGTGCTGATTTGTTTGTCCACAAAAGTGAAAAATTTGTTGTCATCCTAGACACGTTTTTGCTAGCTGTGTTAAGTGCTGTGGGGTTTGGAGTAATTAACGAGTAGTGCAATATTGGTAACTCTCGAGATGACTGTGGCCCGTGAATGACCTTAAAAATCCACTGCGACCCGCAGGCCACTACACCCATATTGCCTGTGTTTAGCGAGGTGAATACCCCTTCGTTGTCCCTTCTATTCACGGTATCCTTTACCCCATCGCCAGTGTGAAAATCCTGTCAGCTATGAGTATAGCTGATGGTGTTGACGTAGATGATGGTGAAGGCAGATTTGAAACATTTTTTTAGTAAACAGGCTCGGAAAAAAGAACGAGGCTTCCAGAGAAAGCTTGCTGAAAGCAATACAGTGGGCGCACACCCTCCCAAAGCTGTCAGGTTAGATTTCCCTAACAACACTGATCAAGAGACCAAAGTGTAACTGGTTTTTCGAAGCTAGTGTAGACAATCATGAGGAAAACGATCAGTTTGTCCACGATGAGGATAAACTACGTCTTTGTGCCTAATGATTCAGCATTTATGACAAACTTCTCACTCGTGAATATGCCAACATCAAACTCGAGCTCCCCCACCAAGGGCACCTAAAGTGTTATTGTCATCTACAACGTCAACAAGCACTTGAATCCTCAAATATCTGGGTCAGAGCAAGTTGCAAGCCCTCGTCGACTTTCCACGGTCTGTTTATTAGCTGAGTGGGACTGGCCAGGGACTCTGCCACGTTTATATTCACTCCCGCGCAGCCCTCAACAGACGCTATTATATTGCATTGTACAGACCTCCAACGTCGATGTTATAAGTGTCAACGCGGGGGCCACATCGCCAGGAAATGCCCATCTAAGTCACACTGGTGTGCAGTGTGTGCCAATGCTCATCCTTCTGAACGGTGTTATGATATGATAAAAACAGCAACAGACTGTTGCTAAACAATGTATCAATTGAAAAGACCTCAGGAGTCACAGCAGCTCATGCTGTCTGCAGTGTGAGGGCTGCCCACATCGCACCCAAACCGCACTTCACCTGTACCCCTCATTATGACCCCCCAGGATACCCAGGTACCTGGGTCTGAATACTGGCTCATGCCTGCCCTCCGACAATGGGTTGAGCACCTCACCTGGGGAAGCACGTCAACAGACCTCCATCACGTCGGCTGTCAATACCACCCTGGGCTGAGTCAGCTGACAGTCAGCCAACGAGCTCAGCTGACCGGGACTTCACGTCTCCAGATGTTCCAAGTTCTTGCTCCTGTGGTATACAACCTGATGTCGCGCATAAAAGTACGGGAAAAACACAACAATTTCTCCGGGAAACAACAACTTGAACAACACAAGGAAAGATGTGTAGAGTGTACCAATAACAAGATTGTCACAATTTGTGAAAGCAAGTGTAAGGCTGCTGAACAAGGTGGTGGTGGTGTTCTTAATTACAGTAATGACGAATATAATACTTGTGTTGATAACTATAGTGAGCATCATAATGAAGGCTATGGTGTCAATGATATTAGTAATAGTGATGACCGTAATATAAGTGGTGGTGAAGAGTGTGATGAGAGCAATGGTGTCTATAATGTTAGTCATAGTGATGAGCGTAATATAAGTGGTGGTGAAGAGTGTGATGAAAAGCAAGGGTTTGTCTATAATATTAGTAATAGTGATGAGCGCAATATAAGTGGTGGTGAAGAGTGTGATGAGGGCAGTTGTGTCTATAATGTTAGTAATAGTGATGAGCGTAATATAAGTGGTGGTGAAGAGTGTGATGAGAGTGGTGGTGTCTATAATGTTAGTAATAGTGATGAGCGTAATTTTAAGTGGTGGTGCAGAGTGTGATGGGGTTAAACCACATAGACAATGTTGAATACAATACTTTTGATAAATTGTAATGAACACAATGTTGGTTAGTGGTGTTGGTGATGACAGTTACAGTGTTGCGTGTTTTAAAAAGTTAGTGGAGGAGGGATGTGAGTGGTTGGTTCACCTATCATACATTCACACATAAACAGCGTCATGCTCTGGGTATACAAAGACTCCTACGAGGCCTTACAACTGGAAGTGCACTTTTAAAACTCAAGGACAAGGGTAGCACTGTTGACATTGATAAGGTCTGCTATTTTATATGAACAATTTTTTATTATGCTGAGAAACTAACAAGATCCCGGACTACTATTGGATCAAAACTCGTATTTAAAATTCTATATTAAGCTGGAACATTGCATCACTTAGAAAAAGACTTCCTGACCTTCATCATAAAATAACCACCGAACCCATTGATGTTGTGTGTTACAAGAGTGCAGAGTCCCCTGAAAAATCCCAACCCCCTAAATTACCATCATTTGTTGCATACAACCTCAAATCTACTAAAATCTTGTGTTCTATATATTAAAAAATCTCTTTCCCCATCAATTCTTGCACTAAGAAAACAGAGGGCTACAATATCACGGTGTTAGGATTTTTATAGGGAACTCTGCTCTCAACATATTTAACTTGTATGTCCCCGCTGATAAGTTTAATTACTTGGAGCACCCAACTTGTGCTCATTCTGGCCTACTCTTATTATTGGCGATTGCAATGCGAGACAAAAAAAGCATTGGAAATCACAGTTTGGTAATCGTAATGGCAATCAACTGTTGTCACTCTTAAACAGTCATGATAATGTGCAAATTGTAGGTGACCTTGAACCCACACATATCTATGGGGCGTCCTTGATCTGTGCCTGGGCTTCAACATTACTTCTGCCAGCTGTGAGTCTTCCATTGTAACAGATATAGCGTCTGATCATTTTCCTAGGCTAACCTCACTAGATATTGGTAATTTCTATCCTTCCTGGTGGGATATTCAAACGAAAACGTTTTTAATGTTCCCCCCCTGATCAGCATGATGACTTTGTTGCCAAAATGTGACTGACTGGTATAATTCCTAGAGTGTTCCTCTGTAGAGACCTTTAACAATGATCTTGTGAGCAGTATTCAGAACTACTTAGAGCCGCCACTGAAACCTCTTGGTACTCTAAAACCCCAAAAAACTTCCATAATAATCATACCTCCTTCAAAAACCATACTTATTACAATGATTCTAAAACTTCGTACACTGAAACGTACTGCTCGCAGACTAGGCCTAGCCTATAGAAAACATGTACCCCTGGAATGCTGAGGCTCTTCCAAACTGCCCTTGCTGCTGCCAGAGAGCGTATGACAGAGCTGCGGCAAACAGACTGGGAAAAATTTGTCAACGGTCTTAATGCTCACACCCCACTTAGCCGGGGATGGAAGGACATAAATAGAATTAGGGTAACAGAATGGGCAGATCGCGCACCCTCATGCCTTGCATAGGGCGAATGAGTTAGTTCAGTGCTTGGGCTGCTACATCTAGCTATGAAATCTTCCCAGTACCACACAGGCAAAAATTTAAAAGACAAATATGATGGGAAGGGAGAGACTTGTTTGCTTTATTCAGCAAGGCAGATGATTGCAACATTCCTTTCCCCTAATTATGAACTTGATGCAGCACTAACTAAGGGCAACTCCACGTCGCCTGGTGAGGATGGTATTACTTACAACATACTCAGATTGCTGTGTCGAGTACCAGGTAATCCATTACTTGAATTATTAACATGAGCTATGTAACTGGGGGGCTCCCTCAATCTTGGACAACAGCCTCATCATTCCAGTTCCTAACCCAATCAACAAAATGCATTTCGCCCAATCTCTTACTAGTGCTTGTGTAAAAACATTTGAGAGAATGATTCTTAATCGTCTCATGTACAGAACAAACAATTTTTGTCTCCCCGGTTACATGGTTTCATTTCATGGGAAAGGAGCGTGCATCATTGCATAGCCACCTTTCTCACCCTGCACACTGACAGCTCATATACTAAACCCTTTCCCATTTCCGCTTTCGATGTAGCCAACCGAGATGAAATCATTAGTGAAAATTGCCAGAATGGATGTTGGGAAGGATGGCTTCTCCGCTGGATTAAAGGCTACCTGTCCAACAGGAAAATCGTCTGTGTTGTTCCAGGGACATAGAAGTGTAACTAAAGACTTTGAATTAGGAACCCCACAGGGAAAGGGGTGCTCAGTCCCACACTGTTCAATATTCTAATTAATGCATTACTTAATGCTATGCCTAGTCAGCCCCATCATTATGTGATTAGTTTTGCTGATATAATGATTCAAAACCCCCGAATTCTCCAACACCAAAACATTTTAATCATGTTTCTAGCCTGTGTCAGGACCTGGGGTTGATAATCTCTACTGATAAAACAAAGATACTCAATAGGCGTCCTCCTTGACAGAGAGGCACAGCTCGTCAGATCCAATTGCATGACGGGTCTCTTCTAGAATTGTAAGCAGATACAGGTATCTAGGCTTTTAGGTTCCACTACTTGGACCTGTTGTAACAAGACTTTGTCGCCCAAAACAAAGAACGATAAGAGCACTTAGAGTTGTGGCAGGGCTTCACCCCAGGTATGGGGGCTAATGTTAAAATTGTGAAAATGATGTATCTTGCTTATATTAGATCATTGGTTGATTATGCTGGGGCCACTACTTGCTCTTGTGTCTGACTGGAAGCTTGGAGGGCTGGAAAAAAACTGCAGAACGAAGCAATGAGGATCATTTTAGGATGCCCTCGTACTGCCAAAATTTTAAATATGCAAAAAGAACTTGATATTCCAAGCATCAGAGATCGTGTTATTGAAAGAAATATCCTAATTGGGGTTAATATGCTCAGGCAAGCTCATTCAAACCCCTGCACAGAAGCCCTCCAAACTTTCCTCAGCACTGGTGAACACTCCTCCAGATGGATCGAAAAAACTGGAACCGACCTCCGCATGAATCAGATACATGATCTATGTCAAGTAAGGCAACAGCGGCACTTCTCCGCTCCATAATAATAATACGAAAAGAACTTCAACTGAATTTTATGGACTTAAGGCTCAGGGAGATTGACACCAATGAGTCCATCTATCATCATTCTATCATGCAGGAGGAGCCACATGTCTATGGTGCATCCAACAAAATAAACAGACTCTTGGATGTCACTACCGCCCGGCTCCGGCTGGGTTATAAGTATCTATGGCAGGTTAAATCACCACCACCAGATGTAGACCAAACGAAATGTAAACTTTGCCAGATGGACTATTGTCACACCTTGCGTCATTATGTACTGGAGTGTGATCAAATTAATGAATTTAGAAACAACTCACTCAGAAATGTTCAAGAAATGGCAAAGTATTTTATCCACAGTGGTATATTACAGACCATTCTGGAGAAATACCCTGACTTTGCTAGCTGTAAATAATGCATTACCACATGTGTGCATGTGTGTGTGTGTGTGTGTGTGTGTGTTTGTGTGTGTGTGTTTGTTTGTGTGTGTGTGTGTTGTTTGTGTGTGTGTGTGTGTGTGCATGTGTTTTGTGTGTGTGTGTTTGTTTGTGTGTGTGTGTTTGTTTGTGTGTGTGTGTGTGTATGTGCGTGTGTGTGTGTGTGTACTCACCTAGTTGTACTCACCTAGTTGAGGTTGCAGGGGTCGAGTCCAAGCTCCTGGCCCCGCCTCTTCACTGGTCGCTACTAGGTCACTCTCCCTGAACCATGAGCTTTATCGTACCTCTGCTTAAAGCTATGTATGGATCCTGACTCCACTACATCGCTTCCCAAAAACTATTCCACTTCCTGACTACTCTGTGACTGAAGAAATACTTCCTAACATCCCTTTGATTCATCTGTGTCTTCACTTCCAACTGTGTCCCCTTGTTACTGTTTTCCAGTCTCTGGAACATCCTGTCTTTGCCCCACCTTGTCAATTCCTCTCAGTATTTTGTAAGTCGTTATCATGCCCCCCCTATCTATCCTGTCCTCCAGTGTCGTCAGGTTGATTTCCCTTAACCTCTCCTCATAGGACAAAACCTCTTAGCTCTGGGACTAGTCTTGTTGCAAAACCTTTGCACTTTCTCTAGTTTTCTTTACATCCCTTGGCTAGGTGGGGGTTTCCAAACTGGTGCCGCATACTCCAATATGGGCCTAAACGTACACGGTGTACAGGGTCCTGAACGATTCCTTATTAAGATGTCGGAATGCTTTTTCTGAGGTTTGCCAGGCGCCCATATGCTGCAGCAGTTGTGTTGGGGTGTGTGTGTGTGTGTGTGTGTTTTGTGTGTGTGGGGTGTGTGTTTGTGTGGGGTGTTTGTGTGTAATGTGTATGAGTTTTGTGGTGTGTGTGTGTGTGTGTGTTGTGTGTGTGTGTGTGTGTGTGTGGGGTGTGTGTTTTGTGTGTGTGTATGAATTTGGTATATGTACTCACCTATTTGTACTCACCTATTTGTGGTTGCAGGGGTCGAGTCCTAGCTCCGGGCCCCCGCCTCTTCACGGTTGCTACTAGGCCCTCTCTCTCCCCGCTCCATGAGCTTTATAAAACCCTCGTCTTAAAACTGTGTATGGTTTCTGCCTCCACTACGTCATTTTCTAGGCTATTCCACTGCCTTACAACTCTATGACTGAAGAAATACTTCCTACTATCTCTCTGACTCATTTGTTCTTCAAAATTCCAATTGTGGCTCTTGTTTCTGTGTCCCCTCCCCTGGAACACCTGTCTTTGTCCACCTTGTCTATTCCACCCAGTATTTAAAATGTCGTTATCATGTTCCCCTGACCTCCTGTCCTCCAGTGTGGTCAGGCCGATTTCCCTTAATCTTTCCTCATAGGACATTCCCCTTAGCTTGGAACTAACCTTGTCGCAAACCTTTGTACTTTCTCTAGTTTCTTGACGTGCTTTATCAAGTGCGGGTTCCAAACAGGTGCTGCATTCTCCAGTATGGGCCCGAAAATACACGGTGTACAGTGCTTGAATGATTCCTTACTAAGGTATCGGAATGCTGTTCTCAGGTTTGCCAGGCGCCCATATGCTGCAGCAGTATCTGATTGATGTGTGCTTCCGGAGACATGCTCGGTTTATACTCCCCCCAAGATCTTTCTCCTTGAGTGAGGTTTGCAGTCTTTGGCCACCTAGCCTATACTCTGTCTGTGGTGTGTGTTTTGTGTTGTTTTGTGTGAGTGTGTGTGTGTGTGGTGTGTGTGTGTGGGGTGTGTGTGTATGAGTGTGTGGTGTGTGTGTATGTGTGTGTGTGCATGTGTGGTGTATTAGTTTGTGTGTGGTGTGTGTGTGTGGTTGTGTGTGTGTGTGTGTGTGGTGTGTGTGTGTGTGTGTGTGTGTGTGTATGAATTTGTATATGTGTGTGTGTTGTGTGTGTGTGTGTGTGCGACTCAACAATCAATATTTGCACCAATAAACGTCACTACAGTTGTGCCCGGGTGTGGAAGTGTGAATTGCTCATTACTCAAAAATTTGTTCATGATTGTAGCCATGTATAAACGTAAGTAACCATTCTTACAGTATTCATTACCTTTGTAACTTGTGAGTCATTACCTTGTATCTAGTTCAGCTATCAAAACTTTGGAGCCCGGTCCCTGGACCCATTGTGTACCTCTGTAATCTGTAAATACCTTTGTAACTTGTCATGATTGTGACTAGACCTGCCTGGAGTTCATTACCTTTGTAAATTGTGAGTTCATTACCTTTGTAAATTGTAAATTCATTACCTCTGTAACTTGCTCAGCTATCAAAACTTTGGAGTCCCAGTCCTGGACTCTTTTATTTTACCTCTGTAATCTTTTGACTACCCCCCACATGAATGGTATGGGTGACTCCCCGCCCACAGGAGGGGTTTATGGGGTAAACTACCGCCCACAGGATGGGTATGGGGTGCATAATAAACATATTAAACTAACTAACTCACTTTCGTAATTTTATTAAGTTTCTTTTTTTTTTTTTTTTTTTTTTTTTTTATTCACCGGTATTCTCCCGGCTCGGGTCTTTTCCAAGTAGTGGTGACCCGGCCTTGGCTCCTATCTGGGGAGTGTTCGAGACTTAAGTCTCCCATGGGAGGAGGTACAAGTACCTCCTCACTTTGGGACAAAGTGTCCCCCGGCCCAGCCACATTCCCCGCCCTCACGGGGCTCGTAGGGAGAAGCTAGGCCTCTGGTCTGCCATCTACCCCGCCTCAAAGGGGCTCGTGGGGATGGCAGTCTTATGAGCTGCAGATGGTAGCAAGCTCAGGCTTTATTAAGTTTCGTTGCTGATGCAACGTATGCTGTAAAAATCTTGCAGTTGTTGATGCTATATACGCTTATGTAATTTTGTGTAATACTTATTTTTGTTATAGGGTAATGTTTTCGGATAATTACCAGACTTTGTTCTTAATTTAAATCTCATAATCAGTTGCATGTATATATAAAGTAACAAAAATTTATGTTTGATCACTGCTGTGATCAATACGTGTGCGAATGATGTGGCTGTATTTATAGATGAGTTTTCATGGGGGGTCCCCCTTCCAACAGTTTTGTGTGTATGTGTCAGATATATTATCATTTTGTATAATGTGTGTCAGTGCATGGTGTGTATGTATTTTGCGTGTTTCATAATTTTTTCTCTTGCACTTGTGATATAATTCTTCGTAATCTTGTCCAGATCCTGTATTATTGTGGTATTTAATATTTTATACTACCTTGTAATTTATGATGTTTTAAATAAAATATAAAAAAAAAATTAGGGTATATACCCTTACTTCATTAAACCGTAATGGGAATTTACCAGAAGTTGGTGATGCATGAACAAAACAAAACACAAATATATAAAAATACTTACGAAAACAGATATGGACATTACATTCCTATACACACACCTGTTTCAGCGGAAGAATATACACCACACAATGGACATTACCTGGTCAAGGACCAGGTAATCAGACTGAGGAAGGGTGATGGGGAATTCACAAGCAACGACCGAGAGGTATGTCAGGAGCTCAACACGAGATTTAAAGAAGTATTTACAGTGGAAACCAGTAGGACTCCAGGAAATCAGAACAGGGGGGCACACCAGCAAGTGCTGGATGAGGTACATATAACCAAGGAGGAAGTGAAGAAGCTGCTATGCGAACTTGACACCTCAAAGGCGGTGGGACCAGACAACATCTCTCCGTGGGTCCTTAAAGAGGGAGCAGAAATATTGTGTGTGCCATTAACAAAGATCTTCAACACATCATTTGAAACTGGGCAACTCCCTGAGGTATGGAAGATGGCAAATGTAGTCCCTTTTTTTTAAAAAGGGAAAACAGACATGAGGCACTAAACTACAGACCTGTATCACTAACGTGTATAGTATGCAAGGTCATGGAGAAGATCATCAGGAGGAGAGTGGTGGAGCAATGGAAAGAAACAGTGTATAATTGACAACCAGCCAGGGTTTTCCCAGGGAAGGAAAATCCTGTGTCACAAACCTACTAGAGTTTTATGACAAGGTGACAGAAGTAAGACAAGAGAGAGAGGGGTGGATCGACTGCATTTTTTTGGACTGCAAAAAGGCCTTCGACACAGTTCCTCACAAGAGGTTACTGAAAAAGCTAGAAGATCAGGCACACATAACAGGAAAGGCACTGCAATGGATCAGAGAATACCTGACAGGGAGGCAACAACGAGTCATGGTACGTGACGAGGTGTAGAGTGGGTGCTTGTGACAAGGGGGGTTCCACAGGGGTCAGTCCTAAGGACCTGTGCTGTTCTTGGTATATGTGAACGACATAACGGAAGGGATAGACTCAGAAGGGGTCCTTGTTTGCAGATGATGTGAAGTTAATGAGAAAAAATCAAATCGGATGAGGATCAGGCAGGACTACAAAGAGACCGGGAAACAGGCTGCAAGCCTGGTCCAGCAACTGGCTCCTTGAGTTTAACCCTGCCAAATGCAAAGTCATGAAGATTGGGAAGGGCAAAGAAGACCGCAGACACAATATAGTTTAGATGGCCAAAGACTGCAAACCTCACTCAAGGAAAAAGATCGGGGGGTGAGTATAAAAACCGAGCATATCTCCCGAGGCGCACAAAAAATCAGAAAAACTGCTGCAGCATACGGGCGCCTGGCAAACCTACGGATAGCGTTCCGATACCTCAGTAAGGAGTCGTTCAAGCCCTGTATACCATTTACGTCAGGGCCCCTACTGGAGTATGCAGCACCAGTTTGGAATCCACACCTAGTCAAGCACGTCAAGAAATTAAGAAAGTGCAAAGGTTTGCAACAAGACTAGTCCCCAAGCTACGGGGATTGTCCTATGAAGAAAGGTTGAGGGAAATCGGCCTGACGACACTGGAGGGCCAGGAGGGTCAGGGGAGACATGATAACGACAAAAAAAATACTGCGCGGAATAGACAAGGTGGACAAAGACAAAGGGTGGTTCCCGAGATGGGACCAGACACAAAGAGGTCACAATTGGAAGTTGAAGACTCAGATGAATCGAAAGGGATGTTAGGAAGTATTTCTTCAGTCATAGAGTAGTCAAGTCATGGAATAGTCTAGAAAGTGAAGTAGTGGAGGCGGGAACCATACATAGTTTTAAGGCGAGGTATGATAAAGCTCATGTAGCAGGGAGAGAGAGGACCTAGTAGCAATCAGTGAAGAGGCGGGGCCAGGAGCTATGACTCGACCCCTGCAACCACAAATAGGTGAGTACAAATATGTGAGTACACCTGTTTCAGCAGAAGAATATACACCACACAATATTTAATATCAATAATAATGCATCAACCATGAAATTCAAACTGTCATAACAACATTGCATAACATGTAGTTTACACGTAAAATATAAGAGAATACATTACATGCTACATCATCTTTAAAACTAGATTATGTAAATATTTAATATAATCCAAGACTAGAATTATCACAATGAAACTTGTCAAATTGGTTCTCCCCACACAAGGACGGGGCAAGAAACCCCCTCAATTAAGACTATACAGGCACACCCCTACAACTAACTAAATCCTAGCTTAAGATCAAACTTGTTAATGACTGGACATAAGATCCTAATCTCCCTATCTGAAACACAAAGTATACATCCTTGACATAGTAATATTCACTACATGAATGTGTGTAAAAGTATTACAATCCTTCTTCAAATAGGAGTACAGCTTTAAAGGAAAGTTCTTGCAGCTGCATGTTTAAAACTACAAAAAAAGCATCATCCCATACTAACGTACACTTGACCCACAGTGTTTCCTTGTTTTATTTTAATTTTGTTTAACACATCTCATATTAATAAAAAGGATTACTATAATTCACTGGCACATTGATTCGTCTCTCAACCCTTGAGGACGTGAGCTGCTGCTACCCCCTGGTGTTGACTGGGTGCAGTCAACACCAGGGGGTGTTGACTGCAGTTGGGTGCAGTTAACCCGCAGGCTTGTCGGGGGGGGTTTAAATACAGTCTGTATTGAATTAACCAGGGGAGCTATACGGGGCCTTAGGATTACTTCAACCAGCAAAAATTTTTAAGAACCAGGGCGAAGCTACTAAAGAGATTTGTGGACTTGCCTTAAAGGCAAGAAGGGATATTTCAAAAATTAAATTGGGCAGATGTTGAGGCAGTGGGAACAAGTTTCGGGGAAGTGCCCTACCATTTAAGGGGAAAAAAAATACAAAACATCCAGGCCAGGAAACCTAGGGAGCCACAGCCACTCAAAAGGGGGAGGTTTTTTAGTGAGGAGGAAAAAAAAAAAATGGCAGGAAATGGTAGAAATCGTCACCAATCCAGTCATTCCGGGTGGAACCACAGTCGATGGGCCCCACTCCAAACCCAAAAGATACAGAAACTAATGCCGAAAAAAAATCCCCCCCCCCAGTACCAACAAAACCACCCTCCGAAAGAATTTTCTTTTTCAAAAACAGGGGCTAAAGCCACAACAAACAACAAAAAGCCTTTCATCCCTGGACTGCTTCAGAGGCAAAGGCAAGTTCGCGGGTTTTACTAGACCCCATAAAGGATCACTTGGACAAGAAAAAATGGATCCCAGGTTTTAACCTATACAATGTGACGAGTAACAGCAAAAGGGGGGAGGGTTTTTCCCGTACATTGCAGAGTCACTTGTTTTCACAGAATCTAATGCCTCAAAAAGATGTTGGAGTTTTTTTGCAGTAAAGGGCGAGAACCAAAACCTAGTCTTGTGGGAGCCTACAAGCTTCCCGGGTGCAACATCCCAGCAATTCAGGAACAGCTGTTAAAAAAATTTACCCTGTCTGGAAATCTTCCGCTCCCGCACCCAACATCTTGCTCCTGGGGGGTTTTCAATTTAAAGGGACCTAAAAAGGAGGAATAAGCAAAAATATTGTTGCAGGAATAACACAGGGGGCGCTCTGATGAAAACCCACACTCCACGACTTTTTAAAACTCTGCACAAAATCAATTTTAAACCCGCAAAAATAGAGCCTACAGACGGAGAAAACACTAGACCTCATCTTCACAAAAATGATGATTAAAGAAAAAGTCACCATATCAAAAACAAAACTCAGATCACAACATAATTGAGGTTCAACATGTATGCGTGGAGCCCCAGACCGACAAATGAGACTAGTCACGAGGGAGCATTAAACCAAAATTTCCCCATCTTCATAACAAAACGTAAAGTGGGACCAAGTAAACCAAGTCCTAACCATATAAGCTGGGAAGATATACTAAGAAAAACACAGACCCCAACTTATGCCTAGAACAGATTAACTTGGTGGCACTCGATGTATGCACAAGGCTTATTCCTCTAAGAAAAAGGAGAAGTAGATGAAAAATAGAAAGAGACAGGCGCTCCCTTTAAACAGGCGACGGAAAAGAATAACAAGCGGCTAAAAGAGGTCAATATATCTGAAATGCGTGGGGAGACACTGGTCAAGAAATAGCAAGCATCAAAACTCAAGCTAATGGAATCGGGAAAATCGCGGGAATACTAAAAGCCATAAATGAAATCGAAAGAAACCCAAAGTATTCTTCTCCTATCCCAAAATCAAAGTCGAGAACAACGTCCAGTATTGGGCCCCTATTTTAAACAAGATGGGTCCTACACAGATGACAGCAAGGAAATGAGTGAGCTACTCAAGTCCCAATATGACTCATTTTTAGCAAGCCACTAACCAGACTGAGAGTCGAAGATCAAAATGAATTTTTATGAGAGAGCCACAGAATTTGGTTAACACAAGCCTAGCCGATTTATCCTGACGCCAAATGACTTCGAACAGGCGAAAAATGACATGCCCAAGCACTCGGCCCCAGGGCCAGACTCATGGAAACCCGTGTTCTTCAAAAACTGCAAAAGCCCCTACCACGAGCCTTTTCCATCCTATGGAGAGGGAGCATGGACACGGGGGTCGTCCCCACTGTTACTAAAAACAACAGACATAGCCCCACTCCCACAAAGGGGCAGTAAAGCAACAGCAAAGAACTACAGACCTATAGCACTAACATTCCCTTATCATAAAAATCTTTTAAAGGGCCTAAGAAGCAAGATCCCCCACCCATCTAGAAACCCATCAGTTACACAACCCGGGGTTAACATGGGGTTTTAAAAACAGGTCGTCCTGCCCTGCCCCAACTATTGGATCACAATACAAGGTCCTAAATGACTAGAAGATAAAAAGAAGGGGCAGTTTGTAATATATAAATTTTGGGAAAAAGCCTTCAAAAAGTGTGACCTGGAGTACACCCCAACCCAAACCGGGGAGGAAGCCCTTTCGTCTTTCTGCTTTTCCCGGGCTGAGCAACTCTAAACCACGGGTTACCCCAGTTTTTTTTCTTGGGTTACCCTGAGTATTTTCTTCCCCAAGCTGAGGGGAAAAACTTCTTGCAGCACTTCAAAAGCCCCACCCCCCCATCAAGAGGGAAAGGGGTGGTATTTTGCTTGCTTTTTTCCCCCTCTATCCCCACCCCCTTTCCTTTCCCCCAAAATCCTCCCCTCACCCAAACATCAACACTGGACCACACACAATTTTTTCATTGCTACCCTTTTCTGATTTCTTCTTCTTTTTGGGCAATTTCGTTTTGGGGCGAGTTTAACCCCAAGGCATTTTTGCCCCACCCGGGTACCCGTTTTGGTTTTTTTTAAAAAACCCGGGCCCGGGGATTTTTTCCCTTGGTCCCTTTTCCCCCTCACCACTCGAGGGTGGGGCTATCTTAGGGGTGACTTCATAAGTCAGTTTTGAAATGGATGTTAGATTAACTTTAAAAGGAAAGACCCCTTTTTTGGGAAAGGGAAATCCTCTCCCCTGATTTTCCCTTTCCCTTTAGACATAAATGGCGAGGATACGAGTAAGATTCGTATTGTTTGGAAAAAATAAAAATGTCAAGGGAAAGAAATTTTCTAGCATGTATTTGCTCGAACTCAAAAAATTTTTTGCCTCCAGTGGATTTTTTTTTAAAACCCCACGCTGGAGCAGTACTTCTCCTCTCTTCGGAAGAAAAAATTTTTATTCAACTGCAAAAGCATGATGCCCTTTGGAAAAACTAAAGGGACCTTCTGGTTTTTTACCCCAGTTGCACCTGAGAGCTTTCAAGTCAGAGGACTGTTTTGTTGCAAGAACCCAACAGTTTCATGAACATAGCACAGTAAATTGAAAATTTTTGAGGTTTTTAATAAAAAGAGAATTCTAAAATTTAGGGTTTTTCAAGCACAAAAATTTCAAAACCTAATAAAAAAAGGAAACCCTTAAAGTTAATACTTGAGAAACCTGAGGACCCCAAAACTTGTGTGTAAAAAGGGCCCTTAAAAATTTTTTGGCACCAATGTACACCTGCCCAATCCCTTTTTAAAACGTTTTTGTCTGGGGCCCACAATGTTTTAAATGTTTTGCCTTTGGTCAAAAAACACCAACAAAGCAGTACTAAAAAGGCAGATTGTAGATTTGCCTGGCCCCCTTATACCCGAGTTTTTAAATAAAAAAAATTACCCCCAAAGGGGTCCTCGAAAGGGGAAAACATCTTTTGGGTTTTTGCTATTTGCCCTGAAAAAAAAGGAAAAAAAGGAAAGGGGGCAGAAAAAAAAAATTTAAAGGGCCAAAAAAAATGTCCACTTCAAAAGAAGACCACCCCCCAGGCACCCCAACGATGCCCCAAAACTTCCTTCCGCCCTGGATAAAGGGTGGGGACTCCTAAAGGGTCCCTCTCCAGGGTTCCAATGTTTGGAATTCTGCCCTTTTGGGGAGCCCCCCCCACCCTATTTAAATACAAAAACGCAAAAAAAAGGGGTTTCAGTCTCTCCCCTATTCCCCAGGTCCCCAAACCCGGGGATAGACAGACCCACAAACAATTGTATTTGATGGCCAAAGCCCATAGCAGGTGGGGGCATTTAACCTCCCCTCTCGGGTTTAAAAATTTTGGTTTGGGTTTAATGGCTAAGGGGAATCACCCCCACCCACTATCCCAAAAAATTTTGAAGGCTATTAGACCCGCCTTCCTTAACAAAAAGTTTGTACCCTACTTTTCTTTAAAAAAATTTAAACCAAAGTCATCCCGGGCCCGGGATCGCCCACCTTGCATACCCGGGTTTGGCAACTCCCTCCCCAAACCCGATAAGTCAACACCTAAAAAATAACAACCCCCGGGGAAATTTTTGGGGGCCTACTCCCCCCGAAATTGAAGCGTTTTCCTTGGTTGAACGGAATTTCCCCAAGGGTTTAAACTCACCTTTCCCCTTCCAAATTTTTCCCCGGGGAGCCTACACGGGGTCCCCCTTTAAAATTTCCTCACGGCCCGGGTTTTGGGAACTGGGAATATCATACCTCAGTTTTCTGATGATGATAGATTTCCAAACGTTTCTAAGGAGTCTGTTAATATTACCACCTCTATGAAAATTTATGGCTTTTTTAATACAAAAAGCAACTACGCAGCAGTTCCCTCCTCCCCTTTTGACGAGCCCCAGCGGGAATAGGGGGTGGATAAAAAACGTGAAAATTACTTGCAGGCGTTCGACCCCCAGTACACGACGAAGTGCAAGAAAAAAAATGGGGTTTTACAATTTTCCACCCTTAATGTTCAACATTTCTTTAAAAACCGTTACCCCTTTGAGGTTGAACTACAAAATTTTAACAACCCCCAAATGTTAAAACTCTTGAACGAGAAAAGCTGCAAGGGGTTTGACCCAACATTTTAAAATTACGGGGTTACTCTACTGGGGGAAAAATTCGAAAAGGAAAACCCTTTAGTGGTTAGCCCATTTTTATTTAAAATTTAGGTTTACATTTAAAAATATTATGTTGAAAAGTTAACTTTTCTTCAATAAAAAATGAAAAAACGTCTCAGGGCCAACTATTTGATATAACGGGATATTTTCCCCCGAGACAACAATATATAAAATTTCAATTCCTCTACATAGGATATTAAGGAAAATTTTTCCCAAACAATTCTGCAGGAGATTTTAATGTCATCACCCTGCCCCCCTTCAACGTGGAGTGGTTTTCCCCACGGGGGTTGCCCTTTAAAAAAAAAACAACTATTTAATTTTTTCATGACAGTGGGAAACTTGTCATTTAAAGGGCCCCATTCTTTAAATCTTTTACAGGGGAAACCCGCATGGAGACACCAGATATAGTACTGACAAACAGAGAGGGGAAACCTTTCTTTTCACTGGTGTATTTTTCCTGGGGGAAAACGTAGGATCTGCCATACCCCCTTTATAATACAAACTACAAACTTCCCCCCATTTAGAACCCCTTTTACCTCCAAAACCCAATTTTTCCACCCTGGGAAATTTGACCCCCGGGGCTTTTCTGGGGACAAAGGGAAATTGTGTCTTTGGAAAAATCAAACCTTCCCTTGGCAAGGGGGAGGGATGCAATCGGGTCCCCGCAAAATTTCGAATAATTGAAGCTACTAATGCAACTTGTAAATTAAAGCTTCCACAAAGATATACCAACAATAAAAAAACCTACTAGGGAAATTAGAGACAATTTAAGAAAATTTTTGAACAGAATGGAAGGGGATTTCAAACGCGACAACCACCAGCAGCTACACTGCACCGATTAAGGGAAGAATTAAAATTTTAAAATGATTAGTCATCACAAAAAGGGACCCTTTTGGGAAAATTTCTAGTTCTTCAAGCTAACAGATAAACGTGAACCAGCAAAATTTTTTTTAGTAAAGAAATCCCCACAACTTTCAGGGGCAAAGCACAAGGGGGGCCCAAAATACCTAGTTCTACCTTCACTGGGTGGGGTGGGTGGGAAGTGTTTTAAATTTTAAAATTGACGATCCCACAAAGGGCCAGGTAATTTTATGGGTGGGTGAAAGGGAGGAAAATTTTAACCCCCCCTAACAGTCGTCCCAATTTTAAAAATAAAACATTATCTTGGTAAATGAATGGAGAGATGAGGGGCTTGGATGATCTACCCATACCTTCCATCGATACTTTAACTCTTTGAAGATACCCCACCCGCTTACTTGACCTATTACATTATAGAAGAATTTAGTCAGGTTATTGGCCCGAATGAGAAATAGAGCCCCCGGCCTCTCCCCGGAATAACAATGCACAAATAAAAATTCCACCCAGAAAATTTTAAACAGTCTTTGGTAAATATTTTAAAGCCCATCTTGGCCTCAGGACATTTTTTTCCTTTTTTTTTAAGGGGCCCCGCTAGGGTGATCTTTCTTTGGTTAAAAAACCCCAAAATTAAAACATCCACCAACCTGGGAACTTTAAAAACCTTTATTCTTTATTGAAGTCACGGGGAAAAATTTTGAAAAAAATCATTTCCAAAAGATGAATACTATATGGGGTTTTAATCACTTTTTTACTGGGAAAAAAAATTTTGGGTTTAGAAAAACCCTTTTGAGGCCCCTTTAATTTCAATAAATGTTTTTTTCGATACTGTAGCAAGTCTAAAACATCAGGGCAATCTTTTCCCTAATTGCCACCCCGAGATGTTCTAAAGTTTTTTAGCTTATGGCATGATTGGGCCCTTTTATACCAAAAAATCATTGACCCTACCAACCAAAAAAACTGGACTTTTCCAAAATTTTTTATAAAAATTTTTTAACTCAAAGAAAAATCCCTTTCCCCCCTTTCATGGGGCAGGTCGACAAGCCTTTTTACCGACGCTGGTTTTCCCACAAGGTTTTTTTTTCTAAGCCAAAATTTGTTTTAACATTTAGGGGAATGACCTTTCCCCCAACCCAAATTTAATGATAAAAATTGTGACACAGTTTGCAGATGATTTTTTTCAAAGTTCGTCTCATTTAACTCCCGGGATCAGGAAAATACAAGTATGGGGAAGTCATAGAAAAAAGAATATTGAACTTTGTAGAAACATCTAATTGGGAAAAAAAAAATGGAGAAAATTTTGACTAAACCTGCAAAGGGCCCTTTTTAGCACGATAGGATGTTTTGCATCAACAATTGAAGATAAAGGGGGTATTCCCTCAGAGGTACACCGTAAACCCTTAAAACCCCAACAAGATTTGGGGATATGAATTTGAAAGACTGTCCCCCCTCAACATCTCCCTGAAAATAAAAAAAATCAAATAGCCCCAAACCGGGCTTGGGAGTCTCTTTTGAATTTAATCAAGCCCCTCAAAGGGCAAAAAAAAACTTTTGTATAAAAAAAATATAAAACCAAAATCGAATACCCTTGTGCCCCAATTTTCATTAACAACAAAAACCAACATGCTACGCCTACAAAAAGGGGCCAGGGAAAAGAGCTCTTGCTTTATTTAAAACCCAACCCGGGGGGGAGAGGGGCGAGTTAAAAAAGGAGATTTACACATCCCAAAAAGATATTTACTTTTGCCATAAATGTACCCTCGGCACTCTAAAAAAAAAAAACAACTCTATTCCCCAAAGCAAGAACTAAAACAGCCAGTAGGAAAAATCCTATACAAGTGGGTGGTAAATACCCCGGAAATTTTAAAAAAACAAAACTTCCCCCTCAAAGGCTCAAAGGGTGGGGGCTCTCCCACAGAGGGGCCGCGTTTTATACATAAAAATGATTACCCTCGACCCATGATATTGAGCAAAACCCCCCTGATGAAAAGATTGGGAAACCACCCCCGAACCCCCTTCCCATTTTACTGAGAACTTATCGCCCCCAATTGGGAGACATCTTATATAACAATAAAGTAAAAAAATTTTTCTATTTATCCCAAAGGGTGGACACCACCCGAAAGTGCCATTGTCACGTAAATTTTATAAACTGGCCAGAAAATTTTTGCCTTTCCTTTTTTCCATAAAACCCCTTTTTGCAAACCCAAAAAAAAAAAAAAAAAAAAAAAAAAAAAAAAAAAAGCAAATTTCAACTTGATAATTACCCAATTCAGAGTAATGTACTTATATACCTATTATATTATGTGGATCCCGATGGGTTAGGGGTTAAAACCCCCTTTAAGGGAAAACTTTTTTATTTCAAATACACTTTTTTTTTTACAAACCCAAAATTGGGTTGGGGGGCCCCTTACCTTTTTTTATTCACCTCTCTCCCCCCCCCCCCACCCTTTCCCAAAATTTTTTCCCTCCTTACCCATCCTTCTTTTCCCACCCATCTTTCCAAAGCTTGGTCATAAAAAGAAGAAGTTTTGGGCCAAAGGCATAAAAAGCGACAAAATGCGTGCTAAAGGAAAAAACAGGGAAAAATCGGTCGATGGATCCCCATAATTTTTCCCCACTTAAAAAAAACACAGGGAGTAGTCGTCAACAGAGTAAAGTCCGAGGCAGCTACGGTGAAAAGCTCTGTTCCCATCTTGTTCCTCATCCTCATATCCGACATAGACAAGGATGTCAGCCACAGCACCGTGTCTTCCTTTGCAGATGACACCCGAATCTGCATGACAGTGTCTTCCATTGCAGACACTGCAAGGCTCCAGGCGGACATCAACCGAATCTTTCAGTGGGCTGCAGAAAACAATATGAAGTTCAACGATGTGAAATTTCAATTACTCAGATATGGTAAACACGAGGAAATTAAATCTTCATCAGAGTACAAAACAAATTCTGGCCACAAAATAGAGCGAAACACCAACGTCAAAGACCTGGGAGTGATCATGTCGGAGGATCTCACCTTCAAGGACCATAACATTGTATCAATCGCATCTGCTAGAAAAATGACAGGATGGATAATGAGAACTTTTAAAACTAGGGAGGCCAAGCCCATGATGACACTCTTCAGGTCACTTGTTCTATCTAGGCTGGAATATTGCTGCACACTAACAGCACCTTTCAAGGCAGGTGAAATTGCTGACCTAGAAAATGTACAGAGAACCTTCACGGCACGCATAACGGAAATAAAACACCTCAATTACTGGGAGCGCTTGAGGTTCCTAAACTGTATTCCCTGGAACGCAGGCGGGAGAGATACATGATTATAAACACCTGGAAAATCCTAGAGGGACTAGTACCGAACTTGCACACGAAAATCACTCACTATGAAAGCAAAAGACTTGGCTGACGATGCAACATCCCCCCAATGAAAAGCAGGGGTGTCACTAGCACGTTAAGAGACCATACAATAAGTGTCAGGAGCCCGAGACTGTTCAACTGCCTCCCAGCACACATAAGGGGGATTACCAACAGACCCCTGGCAGTCTTCAAGCTGGCACTGGACAAGCACCTAAAGTCGGTTCCTGACCAGCCGGGCTGTGGCTCGTACGTTGGTTTGCGTGCAGCCAGCAGCAACAGCCTGGTTGATCAGGCTCTGATCCACCAGGAAGCGTGGTCACAGACCGGGCCGCGGGGGCGTTGACCCCCGGAACTCTCTCCAGGTAAACTCCAGGTAATACCTGTGAATCATGCTGTCACGGTGAGGATGCATGATGTATCAAGTTACTTCACTTGGGTGAAGATCAGGAAAGTGCCATTCGAGGCAGATGCATCTGACATAAGGTTCGCCATGAGTAAATATGGGACGGTACACACGGTCACTGCAGGAAGGTGGTCAGCTGATACATATATGGGGATACCTGAGGGTACGTACTCTGCAAAGATGACGATACGACATCCTATACCGTCATATGTGGTGATGGAAAATTTCAGAACTCAGGTATTACCTGGAGTTTACCTGGAGAGAGTTTCGGGGGTCAACGCCCCCGCGGCCCGGTCTGTGACCAGGCCTCCTGGTGGATCAGCGCCTGATCAACCAGGCTGTTGCTGCTGGCTGCACGCAAACCAACGTACGAGCCACAGCCCGGCTGATCAGGAACTGCCTTTAGGTGCTTGTCCAGTGCCAGCTTGAAGACTGCCAGGGGTCTGTTGGTAATCCCCCTTATGTGTGCTGGGAGGCAGTTGAACAGTCTCGGTCCCCTGACACTTATTGTATGGTCTCTTAACGTGCTAGTGACACCCCTGCTTTTCATTGGGGGGATGGTGCATCGTCTGCAAGTCTTTTGCTTTCGTTAGTGAGTGATTTTCGTGTGCAAGTTCGGTACTAGTCCCTCTAGGATTTTCCAGGGTGTATATAATCATGTATCTCTCCTCCTGCGTTTCCAGGGAATACAGGTTTAGAAACCTCAAGCGCTCCCAGTAATTGAGGTGTTTTATCTCCGTTATGCGCGCCGTGAAAGTTCTCTGTACATTTTCTAGGTCGGCAATTTCACCTCCCTTGAAAGGTGCTGTTAGAGTGCAGCAATATTCCAGCCTAGATAGAAAAGTGACCTGAAGAGTGTCATCATGGGCTTGGCCTCCTAATTTTGAAGGTTCTCATTATCCATCCTGTCATTTTTCTAGCAGATGCGATTGATACAATGTTATGGTCCTTGAAGGTGAGATCCTCCGACATAATCACTCCCAGGTCTTTGACGTTGGTGTTTCGCTCTATTTGTGGCCAGAATTTGTTTTGTACTCTGATGAAGATTTAATTTCCTCCTGTTTACCATATCTGAGTAATTGAAATTTCTCATCGTTGAACTTCATATTGTTTTCTGCAGCCCACTGAAAGATTTGGTTGATGTCCGCCTGGAGCCTTGCAGTGTCTTGCAATGGAAGACACTGTCATGCAGATTCGGGTGTCATTGCAAGGAAGACACGGTGCTGTGGCTGACATCCTTGTCTATGTCGGATATGAGGATGAGGAACAAGATGGGAGCTAGTACTGTGCCTTGGGGAAACAGAGCTTTTCACCGTAGCTGCCTCGGACTTTACTCTGTTGACGACTACTCTCTGTGTTCTGTTAGTGAGGAAATTATAGATCCATCGACCAACTTTTCCTGTTATTCCTTTAGCGCGCATTTTGTGCGCTATTACGCCATGGTCACACTTGTCGAAGGCTTTTGCAAAGTCTGTATATATTACATCTGCATTCTTTTTGTCTTCTAGTGCATTAGGACCTTGTCGTAGTGATCCAGTAGTTGAGACAGACAGGAGCGACCTGTTCTAAAACCCATGTTGCCCCGGGTTGTGTAACTGATGGGTTTCTAGATGGGTGGTGATCTTGCTTCTTAGGACCCTTTCAAAGATTTTTATGATATGGGATGTTAGTGCTATTGGTCTGTAGTTCTTTGCTGTTGCTTTTCTGCCCCCCTTTTTGGAGTGGGGCTATGTCTGTTGTTTTTTGTAACTGAGGGACGACCCCCGTGTCCATGCTCCCTCTCCATAGGATGGAAAAGGCTCGTGATAGGGGCTTCTTGCAGTTCTTGATGAACACAGAGTTCCATGAGTCTGGCCCTGGGGCAGAGTGCATGGGCATGTCATTTTATCGCCTGTTCGAAGTCATTTGGCGTCAGGATAACATCGGATAGGCTTGTGTTAATCAATTTTTGTGGCTCTCTCATAAAAAATTCATTTTGATCTTCGACTTCAGTCTGGTTAGCGGCTTGCTAAAAACTGAGTCATATTGGGACTTGAGTAGCTCACTCATTTCCTTGCTGTCATCTGTGTAGGACCCATCTTGTTTAAGTAGGGGCCCAATACTGGACGTTGTTCTCGATTTTGATTTGGCATAGGAGAAGAAATACTTTGGGTTTCTTTCGATTTCATTTATGGCTTTTAGTTCTTCCCGCGATTCCTGACTCCTAAAGGATTCTTTTAGCTTAAGTTCGATGCTTGCTATTTCTCTGACCAGTGTCTCCCTGCGCATTTCTGATATATTGACCTCTTTTAGCCGCTCTGTTATTCTTTTCCGTCGCAGGGCAATGACGCACTTTTCGTTTGTGCGGGTCGTATGAACACCTGGCAGCGCAATGTGGTAGAGGACGTGGAGACAACGACCTGCAACAACGAAGAAAAGTAGAGGAGAGGAGAGTGGAGCAAGAACAGCCTTTTTCGACACTGCCTCCGCAGAATGCGTCATGGAGTGAGGAGGTTGAGAGGGCAGAGAAGATGGCAGGTGCTACGAGTGGGGGGGACTCCCCTTCCTTGGACGTGGTTCAGGCATTGGAGGAGATCATCGCAGAAGTGAATGATAGCAAGGAGGAAGCATCGATAAGGACGACGCTTGTGGATATTTTGGGCACGGGGCCTTATCAGGAAGAAGGCACGGTCCAGGATCCTGAGACTACTATGGAGGATGGAGGGGCGAAGATAGTTCTTCCTAAGGTGTGTGACAAGGCTGTCTTGTCGGAGAATAAGGTGGAAGTTGAGGTTCATCGTGGTGATGAGCTTGATGACGAGATGCAGGTCGACGGTACGACGCGAAAGCGCGCAGCAGTGCTTTATGATTCAGATGAAGTGCTTACGCCCGCACAACGTTCAGGGAAGAAAACATGGGCGGATGTCACGCAGAGGAGTTCAAAAGACACTCAGGGACAGGGATCGAGTAAGAGTGCACAAAAAGGAGGGGGGGGAGAGGGATAAGAGTGCAATGAGGCGATCAGGTGACAAAAAGGTTGTGTCAAGAGGGAAACCTTCTTTGTCAGTTTTAAGTGCTTGACATTGAACATCAATGGTTTGAGGTCGCAGAGAAAGTGTGAGTGGTTTAGGGAGTTTTTGGAGCGTCATGGTGTTGACGTTGTGTTCTTGCAGGAGCATAATTATAGACATGGTTATGAGATGAAGGTGGAGGGATATAAGGTGTATGTTGGACATGCAGTCAGATTGAAAGGTGGTGTGGCTATATTGGTAAAGGAAACTAGCCCGTTGGTTGTCAGGCATTGTGAAGGGGGGTAGGGGAGGGTGATACGTGTGGATGGATTATGGGGTCAGGTAAAGATGACGTTGGTGTGTGTGTATGGCCCGGCAGAGGGTGACGTACGAGTTAAGAATAAATTTGTGAGGGACGTGCTGGTTTACTACTTGCGTGGATTGCCAGGGGTAGCCGTGATAGGAGGTGATTGGAACTGTGTGATAAGGCATAAGGATGTGGAACCGAGGGGGGCGGGGTATTGTATGGGAATATTGGGAGAATTGTTATCAGGGGTGGGTTTGATCGATATCTGTGGGGGGGGAGGTAGAACATACATTTATTAGGCGTGGGTATGCTGCTAGGCTCGATCGTTTGTACGTCCCAGAAGGGTAGTAATACATAGGGTGAGGGGTGTTGGATGTGGTATTTTCTGATCATAGGGGTGTTATGGTGGATTTGGGTTGGGAGGGGTTGCCACGAAGGGGTAGGGGGTATTGGAAGTTAAATGTAAAGTTGTTGCATGAAGAAGAATATAGACAGTCATTTAAACAGTTTTGGGAGGGGTTGGAGGCAGAAGCGCCTGGGAATGGTGATCTGGTTAGATGGTGGGACTCGGTGGAGAAATCAGGTATTAAGGATTTTTATGTACGTAGTGGGGGGAATATAATAGGTTAAAGTATGGGTTTCAATCTTATCTTGAGGGGCAGTTGAGAGCTTGCTACGAACGTGGGAGGGTTAGTTACCCGGTGGGAGATATTGAGGGATTAAAGGAGAGCATTAGGGATTTGCAAAATGAAAGATTTGATGGTGCACGTATTTTGGAGGGGTTGGAGGAGGTGTTATGGGGTGATAGGCCATCGGCGAGTGTATTGAGAGGACAGCGTAAGAGGAGAGCGGCGATGGAGATGATGGGATTAACTGTTCATGTGGGGATGGGAGGGTATAGGGAAGGGCAGGTATTGATGTCGACTGAAGGTATGAGTGGATATCTTGATGCATGGTTTAGGTCATATGCACAACATGTAGTTACCAGCGGTCGCAATATACACAACGAGAAGCAAGTATTACTACAGAAAAAGCGTCCTTCCTCCAAAATTTGCACCAGTCAACTATAGTGATAATATAGCATTTATTGTGGTGGAGATGGAGAAAAAAAAAAAAAAAATAGAAAAGCCAGATACAGCGATTGATAAACAAGGAGGTGACCGTTCGTCATTGTAGGAGCTGCCAGTAATCACCGGCTCTTCAACACGCAAGTTATACTTTTGTATCAGTCAAATCACATATTACTCGGGTAGATAATTTCCAGTAGATCCTTCATGTGTTAGCTCAAATCACCGACCAGTATGTTTTAATAAGTGACCCACTGATCAGAGCAGATCGACTGGTCCGGACCCTTGACTGGTCCGAACCCTTGACTGGTCCGAACCGGGATGGTCCGAACCCTTGACTGGTCCGAACCCTGGACTGGTTTCAAACGGTTTCGTTGTGCACCACCTAGCAGGTTATTAATAGAATATTCAAGAGGTTGCTAGTAGAATTGCAGTAAATCAACCATTCAAATCATTATGAAGCTGTGTGTAGTCTGTGGTCAGTCAAACAAACGGGCTTTCCACATGCATAAATTGTCATTTCTGTGGAAATTGGTGTCACGCCCCTTGTGCAGATATCCAAGAACTAGCTACAAGCAGTATTAAAACAGGGAAGTGTTTTTGGGTATGCCCAAATGAGATAAATCTGTGGACTAAAATCACAAGGGTATTAAAAGAGGTCAACATCAAAGCTGCTTTCATAGAAAACCCGGAAACTTTTTACAACAGAGGGAACATAAAAAGTCCGGGCTGAATGGTATGCCCCTTTATACTGGCCCTGTGTCGAAATGTAAGGTGGAGATGATGCCTGGTAGTCAGTAAATGGGGGGGGTGATAGTGCTGTCCTGGGGACATAATGGGGGGAGTGGAGTT
>NC_069411.1:67045063-67076319 GCF_026875155.1 Cherax quadricarinatus | reverse complement strand
GACACAGAGGACTCCTGAACATGAACCTGGGGAAGGTAGGATATAATGGGAAACGGAAGTGTGGAAGTGAGAATATCTGAGGGGACACATATGGACTCCTGGACACATGATCCTGGGGAAGGTAGGATAGAATAGGACAAGAAGTGGGGAAGGGAAAATATCTGAGGGGACACAGATGGACTCCTTGACACATGAACCTGGGGAATACTTAGATGCAAGATCAGTGAGTGATGGGACACAGACGGGCACATGAACCTCTGGAAAGCATCAAAAACTGGCCTCCACGTGTCAAACTAATAAGAATTATAATAATTATATGATGCGGAGATCGATCCATGAGAACGTTTCCTTACACCTGCTGTTCCTGTTCTATTTAGTATGTGTTTCTATTCAGTATGTCAGTAATGTCAGCTAGGTCTGTACTTGTAGAAAAATGAGATAATTATATCATCAAGGTAAGCTAGTTTATACGTGAGGCTTCGCTCTGTTCAAACATAAGTGACATTACACATCGTTATCAAAGACTCACACATCACTATCTAAGACTCAGTGACATCACTCATAGTTATCTAAGACTCAGTGACATCACTCGTCGTTAAGACTCAATGACAACACTCATCGTTATCTAAGACTCAGTGACATCACTCATCGTTATCTAAGACTCAGTGACATCGTTGTGTAAATATATCAGAAGAGTGATTCTTTAGTTATGGAACTGATCCCAACGATTCCAAGTGTTTTTACTATTTTACTATAGAGACAAGTTTGCTTGCACACAGTCTACACTTAATTGAATACTTAATGGGTAATATCTTGTCCGTAAGATGCATCAACCATTACGTATTGACGCCGTTCAGAAGAGGAAGACTCAATTATATTTAAAGTAAAAGCACTTAAAGGTTTCTCTTCAGGAAATCCTGATAGAGTAACTGGTGAGTGGACCGTAAAGACGCCACTGATGGCTGGGTCTGGTAACCCAGAACTAACTTTGACGTTGACAATAGCATCAAACTTTTAATTTTTTTATGCCACAGTGTGGCCTTGTATCTCAGCGTAGTAACAACATATATCGAAAATATTGTGAGTGGATTGTGTATGAGTAATTACACCCAAATAACATCAGTCTGAATGAGGATAAAATACAACACTGCACCTCCCGATGATCCAACTTGACCACCAACCTTCCTACCTTCTTTTATACTGTTTTTTTTTTTTTTTTTTTTTTTTTTTTTTTTTTTTTTTTTTGTCGTGGCTCTGGAAGGATTTCCCTGTTATATTTCGTCGCCCGGGAAGGGTTTTCTTGCCATATTTCATCGTATTGAACAGCTTTCCCTGCCATATGTCGTTCCTGTCAAATATCGTCACCATGGACAGGATCTCTGTCAAATTTCGTCGCCCTGTACAGTTTCTGTCATATTCCATCGCCCAGGACGAGTTTCCCTGTGAAATTTCATCTCCCTGGACAGGTTTCCCTGTCAAATTTTGTCGCCCTGGACAGTTTCCATGTCATATTTCGACGTCCTGAACGAATTTCCCTCTCATTCTGCATCTCTGTGGACAGGTTTCCCTGTCATTTTCCGTCGTCTTGGACAGGTTTCCTTGTCATACTCAATCGCCCTGGACAGGTTTCACTTTCATATTTCGACGCCCTGGACAGGTTTCCCTGTCATATTCCATCGCCCTGGACAGGTTTCTTTGTCATATTTCGTGGCCATGGACGGATATCCTTTTCATATTTCGTAGCCCTTGATAGATATTGCTGTCACATGTCGACGCCCAAATAAGTTTTTCTCTCATATTTCATCGTCGTGGACGGCTTTCCATGTTCATATGTTGTCGCCCTGATGGTTTCCCTGTCACATTTCATCGCTCTGGACGGATTTCCCTGTCATATTTTACCGTCCTGGACAGGTTTGCCTGTCATGTTTTTCTCCCCCTGGACGGTTTTTTCCCTCTCATATATTGTCGCTCTGGATGGGTTTTCTCCTTCATGTGTCGTCGCCCTGGACAGGTTTCACTGTCATATTCCGTTGCCCTGGAGGGGTTTTAGTTGTCATATATTGTCAGGCTTCCTTGTTGTATATTGTCCCCATGGACGGGTTTCTTTGTCATATTCAATCGCCTTAGACGGGTTTCCTTGTCATATACAATTGCCTTAGACGGTTTCCCTGTCATAATTCGTCGCCTGGACAGGTTTCATTGTCATATTTCATCTCCCTTGAAAGGGTTCTATGTCATATTTCAACGCCCTGGATGGGTTTCCCTGTCACATTCCATCGCTCATTCACTGCTGCGGCCGCAGCCGCAGCAAGCAGCAACAAGGCTGCTCCTATATCTTGCCGTCCCCTGGGCCTTTCCGAACTCCAGTGATGGCCAAATTGGCAAGTACTGCTGCAACAACATGCAAGGAACCTATAGTGACATAAAAACTGATGGTGACGACAACGAAATGGACTAAATATGACAGAAGAGGGACCGGCATTCAAGTACCAGACCTTGTTTCCAGACGTGAACCAGCCCTTGAAACTTTTTTCCATACAATGAAAAAAATAAACCCCCCAATTAAAACGCCAACCAGTTTTCCCAAGGGGAAAAACAACATGGCCAAAAAACCCTTTGATCAACAAAATTTTCCCCAAAAGGAAATTACAGGCCCTTTTAGGAGTTTTTCTTTCAGTGGCCCAAAAACGGGGGAAAGAATTGAGAAATTTTTTAAAAATTTGGCTGACCGGCATCCAAACAAGGCCCTACTGCCAGAGGGAAACCAACCCTACCGAAGTGAAATTCTCATCTTTACTAAACGTTCCACCCTGTTGACATTTGCATCAAAATCTTTTACCACCCATATATCCCCCTTTTACCAGTGTTTTAAAGGGGGAAAACCACAGGAACATCGGAAAAATTCAACATTACAAAACCCCCAAGGGTTTATAGGCCCGGATTATCCCTCCTTTTGACAGTCGGGGGAAAGAAGGGGAATGGGTTAAAACAGTAAAGGGTTTAAATTGTTTTAGTTTTCCCCCCTAAAAACTATATTCAGCTGACCAGGGTACTTTGAGAAAATTCTAGCAGAAAAACCCAAAAATATATCAAATTAAATTTTTCAAGGAAAGTCGGGTTTTTTTTGGGGGCGTTTTTCCCCCGGGGTTTTTTTTAAAAATGGTGTTCAGCAAACGGGTCGGGGAGACAACAACCCACACAACCCCCGGGAAAAATTTGGGAATTGAGGGGGTTTTGGAAGGATAAAAAAGGGTTTAAAACCTTTTGATCTCCCAAAAAAATTGGAAAGGGAAAAAGTTAAAATTTTAAATTGGGAAAAAGCCCGGACTGTGAAAATGGGGGGTTTGGGGAAGGGGAGTTTGTAATAAGGGGTTAATTTTAAAAGGGTTGTTTTTGAAGAAAAAGGGAAAAGTGAGCATTAAAGGGAGGGTTTTAAAAGGGGAAATTTACTAAAATTCCCGGGGGTAAAATTGCTAAAGCGTTACAAGGGGAATGGGGACGGGAAAAAGAAAATTTTAAAAATTATTGTATTGGGGAAAAAGGCGAAAGAGTAAAAAGGGCGGGCATTAGGGGGGGACAGGCTGCCAAAATTAAATTTTATTTCTTCTTCTTTTTCCCAAAGAAAGAAAAAATACATTTTTAAAAAAATTTTGGGGGCTGGAAAAGGGTGAAGGGGAAAAAAAAGAACCGGGCCCTGGACATTTTAAAAGCCCAAACAAGTTGCCCAACCCCCTACCAAAAAAAAAATTTTGTCACTATCCCCGGGAAAAGGTATGGAAACCACCGCATCCCCAAAACAAAAAAAAGTGGCACACAGCTTTTAAATTGTACGCTCGGTAAGGGTGATACCCAAAATTTAATCCAGGACCTAAAATTATTGCCAGGGGGAAAAAACAACAGATAAATGCCCGGCGAAAAATGAGGGGTCTAGAAAGCTAGGAATGAAAAACCTTAACCCCAACTTTGTAATGCTTACATGGGGTTTCCAGTGAGACAAAAAGCCATTTTTATCCAAAACCAAATCCCAAAACAGGTGCATACACTTTTATTAAAAAGTCCTTAAAAACAGAAAAAAAAACCCAATTGTAAAATTTTGAAAAGGGGGGGTTTTGATGGTTTAGTTTTTTACAATTTTTACCCAACGGTTCCAAAAATTAAAATTTGGTGTAAAAAAATTTCACTTTGGCCACTTTTTACCCTTTTAGTGTTGTGACTTTGTTTTAACCCAAAATTTTTAAAAATGCCCCCATTCCCAAAATATTGATGTTTTATAAAATTGTTTTTAATTAAAACGGGCCTTCCACTTTATTCATGTCAATGCAAGATCCTTTTTCCAAAATTGGCAGGTTTAAAGGGAAATTAAAAAGCAAACAAAATTAGGGCAGCAGTTAAAACCCCCTCTTAAATCGGGTTTTGGATGATACGGGGAACTGACACGGGGGTAAAAATTTGGGGTTTACAATATAAAAACGCTTAGATGGGAAACCAAAAGGGGGGTTGGATATGTGCCTACTTTGAAAGGGACTTATTTTAACAACCCCGACCTTTTTAAAATAACAATAAAACTGGAGTTTAAAATTTTTTTTGAAGGGCTGCTTCCTAAGCCCAAAAAACCCCTCTTAGTAGGAACTATTTTGCCCCCCCTTTTACCCAGGACCTTTTTCTTAGAAGACTTTTCCAGAGTTTTGGTCCGGAGTTGAAAAAATTGCAAAAAATTTAAAAATGGGCATTTCAATACTGTTTTCAGCAGAAAAAAAGGGCTATGCAAAAGGAAATAAGAAAAATTTCGGGGAATTAAAATGGGTTAAAACTCAACAAATTAAACTCCAACCCGGATCCCATTTTTTTTTCTCAGCCCCCAAAAAATGACCCAAATTTTTGTACCGCGCTGGGGGAAACATTACCCAGCAGGCGTCTTTAAACCACAGGTCTTAAGGATAATTTTCATAATTTTACTGCCCCGGGAAAATCACAGGGTTTGGATGGGCCCTTTCACGGGACAATAAAAATGAGGTAAACTAAAAACTACAGAAAAGAAACACTGGTAAATACAAACATGGTAAACCAATTTTTGGCGGGGAAAAGTTTAACAAGTTGAACGGACGAAAAACGAGCCGGGGAAAAATTAAAAAACGGGGGTTCATTTCCACCCCTTGATAATTTTGGGCACCATTTAAAAGATTTTGGGTTTTAAAACGAAAACGGGGAACCCCGGGAAAGGGCCTACTGAGAAATTAGTTAATATAAAATTCAGAGAAAACCTGCCTAAAAAGTTTTAAAGAAAACCCGGACGGATATTGCAGCACTAAATGAATTCCAAAAGGGTGAGGAACAGGTTAACAGGGGTTTTTAAAAAAAGGGAGAAAAGGGAAAAGCACTACTCCCTTAAAAAATTGAAGAGAATAACCCAAAACCCCCAAAAAGGGCTTTGGCAAAACTAAAAACTTTTGGGGGGTATCCATAACCAGTAGATAGGCCCTAACATAGTTCACTATCGAAAATTGGGGGTTTTCCCAAAACTTTAAAGGGGGGTGGTAAAATTTGGCTTTAAATTTCTTACAACATCTTTTTTGAAATCAACACTTTAATTTAAAACTCCCCGGCTGCTTAAAATCCCTTTAACCCCGACTCTGAAAAAGTTTCAAACTTTCTATCCCTAAAAAAGGGGGGAAACCCCCAAAACAGTTGTAAAACCCTAGAAAGGTATCTCAGACTTTTTTCCCAAAAAAACAAAGGGGGGTTAAAACCCCAACAAGAGCACAGGCCCTGAAAACCCACCCCGTCAAAATTTCCCTAAAAGATGGTGCTTTGACTGCCCAATCCCCAATTGCTCACATAATAAAATTCTTTTCAATCACCACTAAACCCGGGTTCCGGAGGGGTTTCAAGGGGGCCAAAAATTTACTCCAAACTTCAAAAAAAATTTAAGTAATGAGTTAAGCAAACTATGGGCCTGTTAGTTTACTCAGTTTTTAAATACCCTAAAATTCTAGAGAGGGCGGTGAAATTTTTAATTTTGTTAAGTACCTTAATAAACAACAAATTTTTCCATAGTTTATCAATCGGGCTTTAAAAGGGACCCCTACTAAAACCACCCCTCCCTTTTTTTTCTGAGGGAAATTCCCTGAAAACTAAAATTTGTCAAAGGGGGGGAACCTCATAGGTAGGTAACCTTTGGGACCGAAAAAGGCCTTCGATATTTGTCAACCACAAAAATTTTAAAAGAAAAAAACCTTCCCAAGCTATCGGTTTTGGGTTTTCTGTAGACGGGTTTTAAGTCCTCCCTTTTCCCCAAGGGGGAACAAATAGCCAAAATCAATAAAACCGGTTTCAAACCCCCTGCCAAATAACATGTATTTCCCCCCAAGGAAGTATTTGGGCCCCTTTATTTTTTTAAATTTTTGGGTAAATGATTCCCTATCGTGTCAAGTGAAAAACCCTACTGTATGCAGATGACAATGCTTGTTATTGTCAGGTAAAAAACCCAAAAGAAAATTGTAATTTTTTTAACACTGGAAACTGGGGGCCGAAAACCCAAAATGGTTAGAAAGACAAAAAAACTATCATTTAACACCTGGGGGAAAACTGGGCCATTCTTTTTGGCACGAAACATAAACGGGAAAAGGGTTTAAAAAATTTTTAAAGTTCAATGTAAGGGGGAAAGCCCATCACTTTGGTTTAAACATAAAATATTTGGGAAACCCCCTTTGAACCCCTGCATGTCAGGAAATTGATAAAAGAACAGTGTAAGGAAAAAAAAGCGAATGGCCGAACCCGAAGTTCCCCGTAAGACAAGCACCGGGGGCTAACTGAGGGTCGCAGGACCCGGGTGTTAGCCCTTATACAAAGCCCCCAAAGGGTTAAAGCCCTTTTTCTTTTTGGGTTTCTCTGCCTTGACAAAAAAAAAGGGAAAAAAAGGGCTGGGAAATCACCCCGAACAAAATCAAAAAATTTATCCTGGACCTGGGACCAAGAGAACATTTTGGCCAGGATGTATTACAAACAGTTTGGTATGCCCGAATGTTGAAGACCAGGTAAAACCCAAATGAAGCTAAATTCATGTTTAAAAAATTTCTTCCACAAACAATTTTCCCGAATATCTTTCTGTCAAAATTTTTTTTCAAGGTTGGGGGGCCAAAGCAATCTTTTTTTCTAGGGGGAGAGAACACAACTTTTAGTTTCCCCCCAGTCAGTGGCCAGGCTTCAAAAAACCTTTTTTTTTGTACAGCAATAAAGGAAATTGGGGAAAAACTTTCCCCACTTTTTAAAAACCATTTATAAACATGAACCCTTTCAAGAAGAGTGCCAAAAGGTGTCTGATGAATTTTAACTAATAAAGGAGGGGGAAAAGATTTTCTATTTTTTAGCTAAAAACGTGTAAATTTTACCTTATTTCCCAGTAATGACCCCCCGTATTGTTAAAAGTAAATGACCCCCGTGTAGTAGATAGTCTTTTTAGTAATAAAAATGGGTTTTTCTTCATTGGGAGAAAAAATAAAAAATATTTAAACCTTAATTTTATAATAAAAGGTTAAAAAGGCCCCCCCAAAGGAAAAAAAGTCACTTTTGTCCCGACGTTTTTGGGGGTTTTACCTAGGGTTCTCTAACACATATGCTGCTGGTTATATAATTTTGTAATTTTTTATTTGTGTATACCTGAATTTTAAAAAAAATTTCTTAAACGCCCTCGGACACAAAAAAGTTTTTATTTTGTCGCCCCCACAGCTTTTCTCTGTCATTAAATTTTAACGCCCTTGGACAGGTTTTAATTCTCAAATTTTTTGCCCGGGACGGGTTTTTTTTATTTACATTGCGTCACCCTGGGGGTAGATTTTTTGTCATATTTCGTGCTCTGTACGTGGGTTTTCCCCTTCTATTCCGTTCCCCCTAGACGGGTTTTTCCCCGTCTTAAATTTTACGCTTGGGAAAAATTTCCCTTTTTTATGTTGTTTTCCCTTCACTGGGTTTTCCCCGCCCTATATTTTCGCCCTGGACGGGGTTTCCCCTGTCATATTTTTTTCCCCGCCTTTGACGGGATTTTCCCCCCTTTTTTCGTTTCTCTGGACAGTTTTTTTTTTTTTATTATTTTCCCCTTTTTTCCATGGGCGGGTTTTTCCCCGTCATACTCGTCCCCCCTGAAGGGTTTTCCCCCTTTAATTTCGACACCCTCGGCAGGTTTTTTCCCGTCCTATTTTGACGGGCCCCGAGCAGGTTTCACTTTTCCCTATTTTGGCGCCTTGGACAGTTAAATTCCCGTCCCTTTTTCATTGCCTGGTCGGGTAAACCTGTCAAATTTCCTCGCCCCCGGGCGGTTTCCCCTGCCTTTTTTCATCTAACTGGACCAAAGGTTTTTCCCCATCAAATATCGAGGGAACTAGATAGGCTTCCCTGTCGAATCTCGTCGAGCCTGGACGGGATTCCCAGTCATTTTCTAAAGCCCTGGATATGTTTCCTTGTCATATTTCGTCTCCCTGGACAGGTTTCGCTGTTATATTTCATCGCCCTGGACGCGTTTCCTTGTCAAATTTCGACGCCCTGGACAGGTTTCCTTATCATATTTCATCGCCCTAGACGGGTTTCCCTGTCACATTTCGTGATTTTGGATGAGTTTCCCTGTCATTTATCGTCGTCTTTTATGGGTTTCCCTGCCATATTTCATCGCCACTGACAGGTTTCCGTGTCATATGTCGTCGCCCTGGAAGGGTTTACCTGTCAAATTTTGACTCTGTGGACGGGTTTCCCCTGTCACATATTGGACACGTTTCCCTGTCATATTCGATCGCGCTGGACAGATTTCCATGTCATGACTCAAGAAATCGTAATGACACGATTGCAAACAAACCATACCCCCGGCCGGGATTGAACCCGCGGTCATAGAGTCTCAAAACTCCAGCCCGTCGCGTTAGCCACTAGTGGCTAACGCGACGGGCTGGAAGTTTTGAGACTCTATGACCGCGGGTTCAATCCGGCCGGGAGTATGGTTTCCATGTCATATTTCGACGCCCACGACAAGTTTCCCGGTCATATTTCATCGTCCAAGCTGGGTTTCCTTGTTATATATTCTCACACTGGACGGGTTTCACATTCATATTTCGACACCATGGACAAGTTTACCTGTCATATTTCGTCCCCCAGGACGGGTTTCCCTTTCATATTTTGTCGCCCTGGACAGGTTTCCGCGTCATATTTCATCTCCCTGGACGGGTTTTCTTTTCATATTTCACTACCCTGGACAGGTTTCTCTGTTACACTTCATCGCCCATGAAAAGTTTCACTGTCATATTCCATTGCCCTAGACTGGATTCCCTCTCATATTTCATTGCCATGGACGGGTTTCCTGTCATTTTCATCGCCTGGACAGGTATCCAGTCATATTTCATCGCCCTGGACAGGTATCCCAGTCATATTTCATCGCCCTGGACAGGTATCCCAGTCATATTTCATCGCCCTGGACAGGTATCCAGTCATATTTCATCGCCCTGGACAGGTTTCCCTGTTAAATTTCTATGCCCTGGAGAGGTTTCTCTGTCATATTTCCTCGCTCTGGATAGGTTTCCCTGTCTTTATTTCATCGTTATGGGCGGATTTACCTGTCGTATTTCGTTGCCCTGGACGGGTTTCCCTCTCATGTATTCTCGCCTTGGACGAATTTACCAGTCGTATTCCATCGCCCTGGGCAGATTTTCCTGTCAAATGTTGAAGCCCTGGACAGATTTCTCTGTTATATCTCGTCGCCCTGGACACGTTTGCCTGTCATATTCCATCGCTTAAGACAGGTTTCCCTGTCATATTTCATCGCCTTGAACAGGAATCCTTGTTACATTTCGACGCGCTGGACAGGTTTGCCTGCAGTATTTCGACGCCTTGGACGGGTTTCACCGTCATATTTCATCGCCCTGAATGGGTTTCCCTGTCATATATATTGTCGCTTTGGACGGATTTCCTGACATATTTTGTCATAATTCATCGCCCTGGATGGGTTTGCCTTTGAAATTTTGACAACCTGGACAGGTTTCACTGTCATATTTCATCATCCTAGACAGGTTTCCCTGTCATATTTTGGTGTCATGGACTGGTTTCCCTGTCGTATTCTGTCGCCCAGGACAGCTTTCTCTCTAATATTTCATCGCTCTTGATATGTTTTCTTGTAATATTTTGTCGCCCTGGACATGTTTCCCTGTCATATTTCATCTGCCTGGACAGGTTTCCCTGTCATATTTCATCTGCCTGGACAGGTTTCCCTGTCATATTTCATCTGCCTGGACAGGTTTCTTTGTCATATTTCATCTGCCTGGACAGGTTTCCCTGTCATATTTCATCTGCCTGGACAGGTTTCCTGTCATATTTCATCTGCCTGGACAGGTTTCCCTGTCATATTTCATCTGCCTGGACAGGTTTCCCTGTCATATTTCATCTGCCTGGACAGGTTTCCCTGTCATATTTCATCTGCCTGGACAGGTTTCTCTGTCATATTTCATCTGCCTGGACAGGTTTCCCTGTCATATTTCATCTGCTGGACAGGTTTCCCTGTCATATTTCATCTGCTGGACAGGTTTCCCTGTCATATTTCATCTGCCTGGACAGGTTTCTTTGTCATATTTCATCTGCCTGGACAGGTTTCTTTGTCATATTTCATCTGCCTGGACAGGTTTCCCTGTCATATTTCATCTGCCTGGACAGGTTTCCCTGTCATATTTCATCTGCCTGGACAGGTTTCCCTGTCATATTTCATCTGCCTGGACAGGTTTCCCTGTCATATTTCATCTGCCTGGACAGGTTTCCCTGTCACATTTCATCTTTCTTGACAGGTTTCCCTGTCATATTTCATCTGCCTGGACAGGTTTCCCTGTCATATTTCATCTGCCTGGACAGGTTTCCCTGTCATATTTCATCTGCCTGGATAGGTTTCCCTGTCATATTTATCTGCCTGGACGGGTTTCCCTGTCATATTTCATCTGCCTGGACAGGTTTCCCTGTCATATTTCGTCGCTCTAGACGAGTTTCTCTGATATATTTCATTGCCCTGGACAGGTTTCCTTCTAATAAATCATCTCTGGACAGGTTTCCTTATGAAATTTCGACACCCTGGAGATGTTTTCCTGTCATATTTCATCGCCCAGCACGGGTTTTATTGGCGTATATCATCGCCCTGGACCGGTTTGACTCATGTTTCATCGCCCTGGCCGGATTTCACTCTCATATTCAATCGCCCTGAATAGGTTTCTCCTCTCATAAGGAGTCGCCCTGCACGGGTTTCCCTGTCATATATTGTCACCCTGGACAGGTTTCCCTGTCATATTTCATCTCCTTGGACAGGTTTCCCTGAAAATTTCGACCTCCTATTCAGGTTTCCCTCTCATATTGCGTGGCCCTGGACAGGTTTCCCTCTCATATTGCGTGGCCCTTGACAGGTTTCCCTGTCATATTTCATATCCAAGGACAAGTTTCCCTGTCATATACGGGCGCTATGGACAGGTTTCCCTGTCGTACTTCATCCATCTAGACGGGGTTTCCCTGTTATTTTTCGTCGCCCTGGACAAATTTGCTTTCGTATTTCATCCCCCTGGACAGGTTTCCCTCTCAAATGTCGACGTCATGGAGAGGTTTCCCTGTAATATTTCATTGCTCTGGACTGGATTCCCTGTCAAATTTCGTCGCTATGGACGTGTTACCTGTCATATTCCATCGCTCTGGACAGGTTTCCCTGTCATTTTTCGTAGTCCGGTACCGGTTTCCTTATCCTATTTCGACGATCTAGAAAGGTTACCCTGTCATATTTGGACGCCCTGGACGGGCTTCATCGTCATATTTCATCGCCCTGGACGCGATTCCCTGCCATATTTCGACGCACTAATCAGGTTTCCCTGACATATTTCATCTCCCTGGACAATATTCTGTCAAATTTCAACGCGCTAGACAGGTTTCCCTGTCATATATCATCGCCATGGATAGGTTTCCCTGTCAAATTTCGACGCCCTGGACGGGTTTCTCTTACATATTTCATGGCATTTAACGTGTTTCCCTCTAATATTTCGTCGACCCAGAACGTTTCTCTGTCGTATTTCGTCGCCCTGGACAGTTTTTCTTGTAATATTTCGTCTCCCTGGACGGGTTTCCCTCTCATATTTCTTCGCTCTGGACGGGTTTACCTGTCCTCTCGTCGCCCTACACAGGATTCCCTGCCATATTTCACCGCCCTGGAAAGGTTTCGTTCTCATATTTCTTCGCCCTGGTCGGGTTTACCTCTTATATTTCATCTCCCTGGAAAAGTTTCCTTCTTATATTTGATCGCGCTGAACAAGTTACTCTGTAAAATATGGACGCCCTGGACAGGTTTCCTTTTCATATTTCATCGTTTTGGACGGATTTTCTTGTCATATTGCGAATACTTAGACGGGTTCCCCTGTCATACTCCTTTGCCATGGACAGGTTTTCCCTGTCATATTTCGACGCCCTGTACAAGTTTCACTTTCATATTTCGTCGTTCAAGACAAGTTTCCCTGTCATAATAAATTACCTTGTACAAGTTTCCTTGTCAAATTTCGGCTCCTTTGGGAAAGGGTTTCCCCCCTCATATTTCTTCTCCCTGGAGGGGTTTCCTGTCATTTTTAAAAACCCTGGAAGGTTTCATTGTAAATTTTTTCCCCATCCTGGGGGGGTTTTTTTTTTCCCTATCTATTTGTCCCCCTGGAAGGTTTTTTCTTTTTTTCGGTGCCTTCGAAGTGTTTCCATGTAATATTGTCACTTTCCCGGGGGGTTTTCCTTCATTTCCATCGCACTGGACGGTTTCCCTGTATATTTCTCGTCGTTGTGTCAGAAAATTTGCTGACCCCATGTGTTGTATAGCTTATCTGGTCCTTTGTACCATCCTTTTGGTTTTTTATATACGATCTTTCTACCCCTTATGACGTCACGTGTGGCATGTGTGTGCGGATACCTCTGTAACTTCTTCATTCCACGCATAGGTTACCCGGGAAGCACGGCGGTTGGGCTCCCCTTACCACAGTCTGAATATACAGGTTTCCATCCCAAGTGTGTTATCTTCAACCTTTTATATCTCCTTTCGAACCCCCACGACATTGCAGTTTTCATTTTCATTATGTTGTTGGACAGGTTTCCTTGTTATTTAAAAAGACCCTTTTACAGGTTTTCCCTCCAAATTTTGGCGCCCTTGAGAGGTTTCCCCCTTTTTAAAATCCAGCTCCCTGGAAGGTTTGCCTGTCAAATTTGCGCACTGGAAATTCTCCAGTTTATTTAATAGCTCTAGCCGGGGTTTTTCCCCGGCTATTTCTTGCTGGACTTTTTCCTTTCGTATTTCATTCCCATGGACAGGTTACCCTGTCAAATGTAACGTCCTTGAGATGTTTTCCTGTCATATTTCATCTCCCTGGACAGTTTTCCCTGTCAGATTTCAACGCCCAGGTTTGCCTGTCATATTTCATCGCCCTACACATGTTACTCGGTCATATTTCATCTCCCTAGATGGGTTTCTCTGTAATATTTCAGAGCCCTGGACGGCTTTTTCTTTTATACTTCACTCCCTCGACGTGTTTACCTGTCATATTTCACCGCCCTGGACAGGTTGCATTCTCATATTTCATCGCCCTGGTCGGGTTTACCTCTTATACCCCATCTCTCTGAAGAGGTTTTCCTGTCATATTCCATCGCCCTGAACAGGTTTCTCTGTAAAATATGGACGTCATGGACGGATTTCCTTGATATATTTCGAATTCTTGGACGGGTTTCCCTGTCATACTCCATCGCCCTGGACAGGTTTTCCTGTCATATTTCGTCGCCCTAGACAATTTCCCTGTCAAATTTCATCACCATGCTCATGTTTCCCTGTCAAATTTCGGCACCTAGGACATATTTCCCTGTCATATTTCCTCTCCCTGGACAGGTTTACCTCCAAAATTCGACGCCCTTTACAAGTTTCCCTCACATTTCGACGCCCTGGACGGGTTTCCCTGTAATGACCCCCTGGTCTGGTTTTTCCGTATCAGATTTCGACGCTGGACACGTTTCTTTGTCATATTTCATCTCCCTGCACAGGTTTCTTTGTCAAATTTCGACGTCCTGTACAGGTTTCCTTGCCATATTTCATCGCTCTAGATGGATTTCCTTGTTATATTTAATGTCTCTGGACAAGTTTACTTGTAAAATTTTGTTTACCTGGAGATGTTTTTCCTGTCATATTTCATCGCTCTGGTATAAGTTTCCCTGTCAAATTTGGACGCCATGGACAGGTTTCTGTGTCATATTTCGTGGCTCTAGACAGGTGTCTTTTTCATATTTCATCGCTTTAGATGGGTTTCCCCTGTCATATTTCGACACCTTGGACGGGCTCCTGTGTCATATTTTCGTGGCCTTGGGGACGGGCTCCTGTGTCATATTTCGTGGCCTTGGGGGGCTCCTGTGTCAAAATTCGTGGCCTTGGACGGGTTCTGTGTCATATTTCGTGGCCTTGGGGACGGGCTCTGTGTCATATTTCGTGGCTTGGACGTTTTCCCTTATTTTTGTTCGTGGACGGGTTTCCCTGTCTTTCCACGTCCTGGATGGGTTCCTTGTCTATTTCGTCCCCGGCTGCTTTCCTTCTTATTTCGTGCCGGCGGTTTCCTGTCATATATTGTCTCCTTCACGAGTTTACCTGTCATAATCCATCGCCCTGGACAGGTTTCCCTGTCATATTTCATCACCCTGGTCAAAAATTCATGTCATATATCGTCGTTCTGGACAGGTTTCCCTGTCATGTTTCATCTTGGAAGGTTTCCCTGTCAAAATTTTTTGGCAAGTTTCCCTCCCATTCTCCATCTCCCTGGACAAGTTTCCCCTTCAAATTTCGACACACTGGACAGTTCTCCCTGCCATATTTAACAGCTCTAGCCGGGGTTCCCTGTCATATTTAGTCTCCCTGGGGCATTTTTCCTTCCGTATTTTATCTCCCCGGATAGGTTCCTGTCAAATTTCATTTGCTACGGACGGGTTTGCCTCTCATATTCCATCGCCCTACACTGGTTTCCCAGTCATATTTCGACGACCTAATAGGTTACCCTGTCATATTTAGACAACTTGGGCGGGTTTCATTGTTCAATGTAGATAAATGCATGCAGTTCAATGTAGATAAATGCAAGGTTCTGATAAATGCAAGGTTCTGATAAATGCAAGGTTCTGAAGCTTGGGAAGTGCCCATAACCCAGTACTTATAAGTTAAATGATGTTGAACTTAGCCATACAGATTGCGAAAAGGACTTGGGGGTTATGGTGTGCAGCAACCTTAAACCAAGACAGCAATGCCTAAGAAATACGTAATAAGGCAAATAGATTACTGGGATTTATATCAAGAAGTGTAAGCAACAGAAGTCCAGAGGTCATACTGCAGTTTTTATACATCATTAGTAAGGCCTCACCTAGATTATGCAAGCTCAATTCTGGTCTCCATATTACAGAATGGACATAAATTCGTTAAAAAAAACATTCAGCGTAGGATGACTAAATTAATACATAGCATTAGAAATCTTCCTTATGAAGAAAGATTGAAGACTCTTAAGTTACATTCATTGTTAGACGAGAATGAGGGGAGACCTGATCGAAGGGGTATAAGTGGAAAGATGGTTTTAAAATAAAGGGGATATTAATAAGGTCTTGAGGATGTCTCCCCAGAAAAAAAACCCCGCAGTAATGGATTTAAATTAGATAAGTTTAGATTTAGAAAGGACATAGGAATGTATTGGTTTGGAAATAGGGTAGTAGATGAGTGGAACAGTCTACCTATTTGGGTTATTGAGGCTGGGACTTTGGGTAGTTTCAAATTTAGGTTGGAAAAGTACATGAGTGGGAGGGGTTGGATTTGAGTGGGACTTTCACATCAGAGCATTGAAAATTGGGTTGGGCAAATGTTTGTTAGTTGGATGAATTGTAAAGGACCTGCCTAGTATGGGCCAACAGGCCTCCTGCAGTGTTCCTCCTTTCTTATGTTCTTATTTTTCTTATGTAATAATTAAACGCCCTGGATGGGTTTCTCCTGTCATATTTCATCGCCCTTAACGATTTCATTGTATATTTCATCGCACTGGAAGGTTTCCCTGTCAATTTCATTCCCCTGGACCGTTTCTCTGGGCAAATTTCGACGCCATGGACGGGTTTCCCTCTCATTTTTACATGGCCTTGGACGGATTTCCCTTTAATAATTCGTCAAACCCGACTGGTTTGTCTGTCAGATTTCGTCTCCTGCCCCAGCTTTTCCCTGTATTTTTCGTCACTTTGGACGGTTTCAATGTCATATTTCGTCGACCTGGGCGGTTTGCCCGTCAAAATTTCGTCGCCCCGGACGGGATTCTGTCATATTTCACCGCCTGAACAGGGTAATCACTCCTCATATTTCATTGCCCTGGACGGGTTTCCTCTTATACTCCATCGCCCTGGTGAGGTTTCCTGTCAATATTTCATCGCCCTGGGGACTTTTCCCTGTCATATTTCGAAAGCGTCAGACAGGTTTCCCTGTCATATTCCATCGCCCTGGATATTTCGATTTCCCGGAACGGATTTCCCTGTCATATTTTTGTCACCCTTCACGGAATTTACCTGCATAATTTTATCGCACCTGGACAGGTTTTCCCTGTTTTATATCATCACCTTGGACAGGTTTCCCTGTCAAAATTTCGGTGCCCTGGACAGATTTCGCTGTCATATTTTATCTCCCTAGATAGGTTTTCCTGTAAATTATCGACGCCTTTACAGGTTTCTCTCTCATAAAACCATACCCGGGGGGGATAGAACCGCGTCGAGAGTCTCAAAACCCCCAAACCGTCGGGGTTTTCTTCCCCATCCGTGGTAGGGTTTTTTTTTGCAATGTGTCATTACGGTTTCGTAAATCAGTTTTTTTTTAATATTTTGTCCCCCTGCCCCATTTTCCCCTGTATTTTTCGTCCTGGGGGTTTCTCTGTCATATTTCGTCACCCTGGAGGATTTCCCTTTTTTAATTTTTTTCGCCCCCTTTCCCCTTTAAGGTTCCTTACACTTTGATTTTGAAAGTTTCCCTCTTTTTTTTCCCTTGCTGGCCAGATTTCCTGTCAAATTCGACACCCAGGAAAGTTTTTCCCTGTCATATTCATTGCCCTAGAGGGTTTTTTTGGCGTATTCTTTTCTCTGGACACTCTGTCATTTTCGAGCGAGGACGATTTCGTGCCATTTTTAAAAGCCCCTGGTCAGTTTTTCCTGAAAAATTTTCGACGTTTTGGACGGTTTCCCTGTCATATTTCATTGCCCTAGAGGGTTTTTTTCCTGCCATATTTCATGGACCTGGCGGGTTTCCCCGTAAAATTTCGACACCCGGGACAGGTTTACCTTCATTTTTCTTGGCCCCTTGGTTCGGGTTTCCCTGTTACATATTGTCCCCCGGGGGGTTTCCCTTTTACATTTGGGTTCCCCCTGGGCGGGTTTCCCTTTTTAAATATTGTCCCCCTGGGGGGGTTTCCCCTGTTTCATTTGTCCCCCCTGGGCGGGTTTCCCCTGTTACTATTGTCGCCCCTGGGGGGTTTCCCCTGTTAATATTGTCGCCCTGGGCGGGTTTCCCTGTTACTATTGTCGCCCTGGGGGGTTTTCCCTGTAATACTGTCGCCCTGAGGGTTTTTCCGTATTTACTCGCCCAGGCGGGTTTATCTGTTATATTTCATTCCCTTGGGTGAGTTTCCTTGTCATTTTCGATTGCCCGTATAACGGTTTTTCTCTAGCTCATATTTCGACACCCAGGACAGATTTCGCTGTCAAATTTTGAGACACCCTAGACGTAAAAATTTTTCTTCTCAAAATTATCAGTCGGCACCTGGTGACGGTTTCCCTGTCCAATCTATTCTCGTCGCCCTTATATACAGGTTCCATTCGTCATATTTTGTCGAGCCAATGAGGTGACGGTTTTCACTGTTTAATACTTGTCGCTTGTGACACAGATTTCACACTGGCTCAATATTCCAGTCCCCGCCCTAGACTGGGTATTATCTTGTAATGTTTTCGTCGCCCTGGACGGGTTTCCCTGTGACATATAATTTGTCCGCCCTGGACGTGTTTTCCCTCATGTTTCGTTGCCTGGACAAGTTGTTTCCTTTCATATTCCATCGCCCTGAGAACGGTGTTTTGCTGCGTCAATTTTTGACTGCCATGCTCGGTTCATTGTCATTTATGTCTCAGTTCATGGACAGTTTACTCTCTCATATTTCGTCTCCCTGGACGGGTTTCCTATAATATTTTCGTAGTCCCTGGACGGGTTTTCCTTCTCTTGGAGAAATTCTCATCCTCTGGCCCAGTTTTTTATCCACTATCATATTCTTCACTATCATTAATCTTTCACTATCATAACTTCTTTGCACTATCAATATTCTGTTCGACTATCATATTCTTTCACATCATATTCTTTCAACTATCATATTCTTTCACATCATAAATTCTTCACTATCAGATTCTCTCACTATCATATCTTTCCCTGGTCATTAATCATCGACGCGCTGAATTATGTTCTTACCTGTCCATATTTCGTCCCTCCGCTAAACTAGGGTTCTCCTGAGCAATATTCTTCCGTCCGTCCCATTAAGCTACGGGTTTCATCATCTGTCTATTTTTTCACATTCCCCTTGGATGAGTCCGTTTTCCTAGTCCATTTTTCATGCTATAGACGGGATTCTTTCTTCTCTATATGTTTCGGACAACACTGGAAAGGTTTCCCTTGTCAATTTTTAATTGCTCCTAAAGACGGAGGTTTTTCTCTCCAACTGTTCGATAATTATACCTTGGCCATAGGAAGAGTTATTCTATAAGATGTCGAGATTGCAGCATAGTAACGAGGCGAGTCCCCAGTACCCAAATTCCATCTCTCTGGACGGGTTTACTCACAAAAACATTGATGACATCACAGTACAAACAAAAGTATGCGGGAGAACACAACACACAGTCGTACTGGCCAGGTGTGACAACACAGTCGGTACTGGCCCAGGTTTGTGCGTTGGCAACACACAGTCGAACTGGCCAGAGTGACAACACAGTCGTACTGGCCAGGTTCTGTGGCAACACACATTCGTCTTACTTGGCCAGGTTCCTGTGGCGAACACACATTCGGTACTGGCCAGGTTGTGGCAACACACAGTCGTACTGGCCAGATTTGTGACAACACACATCGTAACTGGCCAGGTTGCTGGCAACACACAGTCCGACATGGCCAGGGTTTGTGACAACACAGTTCCGTAATGCTGGCCAGTTGTGGCCAACTACACAGTCGTACTGCCCAGGTTGTGGCAACAACACAGTCGTACTGGCCAGGTTGTGGCCAACACAACGAAGTCGTACTTGCCAGGTTTGTGGCAACACACCTAGTCGTTACTGCCCAGGTTTGTGGCACACACAGTCGTACTGGGCCAGTGTTTGTGGCAACACACAGTCCGTACGTGCGCCCAGGTTGTGGCAACACACCAGTCCCGTACTGTCCAGGTTGAGGCAAAGCAACATCAGTCGTACTGCAGGTTGTTGCAAAGATGCGCACACAGTGTACTGGTGCCCCAGGTGTGCAACACACAGTCGTACTTGGCCAGGTTGAAGGCAACACACAGTCGTACTGCCAGGTAGTGCAAACAACAGTCGCACTGGCCCAGGTTGTGGCAACACACAGTCCCGTACTGCCAGTGTAGTGGCAACAACCACCCAGAGTCGTAACCTGGGCCAGGTTGTGGCAACAACACAGTCCGTACTGGCCAGGTTGTGGCAACCACAGTCCGTACTGCTGTGCCGACTTTGTGAGCGCATGTCAACACAATGTCCGTATTGGCCAGTTGTAGGCAGCACACAGCGTATTGGCAGTTCTGGCAAGTCACACATGTCGTTAAACTGCCAGACTTTGTTGGCAGCCCACAACAATATAATAAGCAATTTACCCTACAACAGTAATGGGCGACATTAACACACAGTCGACAGGCCAGGTTTCAGCAACACAACAGTCTGGTACTGGCCAGTTTGTGGCAACACACAGTCGTACTGCAGGGTTTGTGGCAGCACGGAGTCGTACTGGCCAGTTGTGGCAAGCACAACCAGTCGTAACTGGCCAGGTTTGTGGCAGCACACAGTCCTTACTGACCAGGTTGTGGCAACACACAGTTCTTACTGGACAGGTTGTGCACACACACAGTCGTAACTGGCCAGGTTTTTGGCAGCACACAGTCGTACTGGCCACAGGTTTGTGGAAAAAAAACAAAACAACACACAACAATCGTACGGCCCAGGTTTTGTGATACACACAGTCGTACTGGCCAGGTTGTTGGCAACACACAGTCGTACTGGCCAGGTGTCTGTGGCCAACCCACACGACGTACGACCAAGGTTGTGGCGAACACAGTCCGTACTGGCCAGGTTGATGGCAACAACACAGTCCGTACTGTAACCATAGGTCTTGTGCGCAACACACAGTACCCGTACTGGCAAGGGTTTTGTGCAACACACAGTCGTACCTGCCAGGTTTGTGGCAACACACAGACGAGCTTACACGATGGAGCCAGAGTTGTAATCGTGCAAACAACAGTTCGTACTAGGCCAGGGTTTTTTGTGGCAACACACCAGTCCGTACTGGCCAGGTTTATTGGCAACAACGAAACAGTCGTACTGGCCAAGGTTGTAGTCAACACAGACAGTTCGTACTGGCCAGGTTGTGGCCACACACAGTCCTACTGGCCCGGTATGTTGGCAACAACAGTCGTCTGGCCGAGGTTGTGGCAACAACACCAGTCGTACTGGCCATGTTTGTGGCAACACACATGCGTAATGGTGCCAGGTTGTGGCAACACACAGTCGTAACTGGCCAGTTTGTGGTCAGCACACAGTCGCACCTGGCCAAGTAGTTGGCAAACACACAGTCGTACTGGCCAGGGTAGTGGCAACACACAGTCCGTAACTGGCCAGGTTAGTTGGCAACACACAGTCCCGTAACTAGGCCAGGTTTGTGGCAACACAGTACGTACTGGCCAGGCTTGGTGGCAGCACACAGTCGTATTGGCCAAGGTTTGTGGCCAAGCACACAGTCCCCGTATTGGCCAGGTTCTGGCAACACACAGTCGTTACTGGCCAGGTTGTGGGCAGCCAACCACCCGTAACACATATGGGAGACATTAACACTACAAGTCGTACTGGTCCAGGTTGCAGCAAACACACAGTTCGTAACTGCCAGGTTTTTGGCACACACACAGTCCGTACTGACAAGGTTGTGGCAGCAAGGAGTCGTACTGGCCAGGTTGTGCAGCACAACAGTCCGTTACAGGCCAGGTTGTGGCAGCACACAGTCGAACTGACCAGTTGTGGCAGACACACATCGTACTGGACAGGTGTGGCAACACAAACAGTCGTACTGGCCAGGTTGTGGCAACACACAGTCTACTGGCCACAGGATTTGTGATAACACACAGTTACCCGTACTGGCTCAGGTGTGGCAACACACTGTCCGTACTGGCCAGGTTGTAGGCAACACAGACGTACGGGCTCAGGTTGTGCAACACAGTCGTACTTGGCCAGGTTTGTGTGCAACACACAGTCGTTACTGGCCAGGTTGTGGCAACAAACAGACGTACTGGGCCAGGTGGGGCAACACACAGTAGTACAGGCCACAGGAATTGTGGCAACCACACATTCGTACTGGCCAGGTTGTTGGCAAAACACAGTCGAACTGGCCAGGTTTGCGTGCAACAACACAGTCGAAACTGGCCAGGGATGTGGCTTACGAATCACAAGTCCCGTAACTGGCCATGTTGTGGCGAAAACACAACATCATACTGGCCAGGTTGTCTGCAACACACGTCATACTGGCCAGGTTGCACGTGGCCAAACACACAGTCGAGTACTTGCCAGGTTGCGTGCAACACACAGTCGTACTGGCCAGGTTGTGGCAAAAACACGCATTTGAAACTGTGCCAGGTTGTGGCAACAACACATCGTACTAGAAGGCCAGGTTGTGTCAACACACAGTCGTACTGGCGAGGTTTGTGGCATACACACGTCCGTACTGGCCAGGTTTTGTGGCAACACACAGTCGTAACAGGCCAGATTTGTGGTCAAAACACAGTGCGTACTAGGCCAGGGTTGTGGCAACACACAGTCGTACTGGCCAGGTTGTGGCAACACAACATCAACTCAACTGAGTGCCAGGTTGTGCAACACACAGTCATACTGCCAGGTTGTGGCAACACACAGTCATTACTGGCCAGGTTGTGGCAACACACAGAGTCATACTGGCCAGGTTGTGGCAACACACAGTCATACGGCCAGGTTGTGGCAACACACAGTCGTACTTGGCCAGGTTGTGGCAACACACAGTCATACTGGGGCCAGGTTGTGGCAACACACAGTCATACTGGTGCCAAGGTTGTGGCAACACAACAGTCAACTGGCCAGTTGGTTTTTGGCAACACACAGTCGTACTGGCCCCAGGGTTGTGCAAAACACACAGTCGTACTGGCCAGGTTTGTGGCAAACACAACAGTCCCATACTGTGGCCAGGTTTTGTGGCAGACACAGTCATTACTGGCCAGGTTGTGGCAAACACACAGTCCATTACAGCCAGGATTGTGTTGGCAACACACAGTCATACTGGCCAGGTTTGTGGCAACACACAGATCCATACTGGCCATGTATGTGGCAACACACAGTCGACTTGGCCAGGTTTGTGGCAACACACAGTCGTACTGGCCAGGTATGGGCAACACACAGTCATACAGGCCCAGGTTGTGGCAAACACACAGCATACTGGCCAGGTATGTGGCAACACACAGTCATACAGGCCAGGTTGTGGCAACCACACAGTCGTACTGGCCCAGGTTGTGGCAACACACAGACCGTACGTGGCCAAATTTAATATGCAACACACAGTCCGTATGGCCAGGTAAGCGGCCAACACACAGACATACAGGCCCGGTTGTGGCAACCACAGTCATACTGGCCAGTTGTGGCAACACACATTCATAACTGGCCAGGTTGTGGCAACACACAGTCATACTTGGCCAGGTTGTTTGGTATACCTGGTAGCGGGTGTGTTAAATGATACGTCATTCGGAGACTTCTTCGATTATTGTTAAGTCGTGGGGAAGGGTTACACAGGCTTGTGTGTGTGTGCCCATGCCCTGGCCAGCCATCCCACGAGAGAGAGCTGAGATTCCTTGGTGTGTTCCTGCTAAGCCCGCTGTGTGAGTGCAAGGAGAAGGCATGGGCCGCAGGTCTGGCATGCCTACCTAGAGCCTGGCCAACCAGAGGGTCAGCACCTTAGGGTGGGCGCGAAATATGACAAAGCTGGCAGACGCATGGGCTGTCTGGTGGCAGACAGTAAGCGGCTGTCTACAACATCCGATTGCCCATGGTATGTGGCCACACTCAGTTACGTACTGGCCCAGGTTGAGGCAACACAAATTCTTATTTTTCCAGTTGTTGCTAACACCACAGCGTACTGGCCAAGAAAATGGTTGTGGCAACACATAGTCGTACTGGCCTGGGTTGTGGCAACACACAGTCGTAACTGGCCAGGTTGGTGGGCAACATACAGTTTGTACTGGTCTGGTTGTGAGCGAACACACAGTCGGTACTGGCCCAGTTTTGTGGCAAACACACAGTCGTACTGGCCAGGATTGTGGCAACACACAGTCGTACTGGTAGCCAGGGTTGTGCAACACACGCCAGTACTTGCCAAATTGTGGCAGACACACAAGCCGCAACTGGCCAGGTTGAGGCAACACACAGTCGGTAATGGCCAGGTTTGCGGTACACACAGCCGCACTGATCCAGGTTAGTAGCAACACACAGACGTACAGGCCAGGTATATGTGGAAACACACAGTCCTGTACTGTCCAGTTGTGGCAACACACAGTCGTACTGTCCCAGGTTTGTGGCAACACAAACATTCCCCGACATGATTCCAGGTTGTGCAACACACAGTCCGTACTGGGCCAGTTTTGTGGCCAACCCACACAGTCCGTACTGTCCAGGTGTGGGCAACACAAACATCGTACTGTCCAGGTTTGTGGCAACACACAGTCGACTGTTCCAGGTTGAGGCAACACACAGTCGTACTGTCCAGGTTGTGGCAGCACACAGTCCCTTACTGGTCCAGGTCGTGCAACACACAGTCGCCAACTGGCCAGGTTGGGCAACACATCGTCTACTGCCCAGGTTGTGGCAACACACAGTCGTACTGTTCCCAGGTTATGTGGGCACACACAGTCCTAAAAAAATAAACTAAAAAAGTACAAATAAAATAAAGTTTATAAGATATAAAAAATAAATACCATAAAGAAAAAAAAAAAGAGAATAACTAAGGCCAGGTTTGTTGGCAACACACAGTCGCCTGGCTAGTGTGGCAACACACAGTCGTAACTGGCCAAGTTGTGGCAAGCACACAGTCCGTACTGGCCAGGTTGTGGCAACCACACAGTCGCTACTGCTAGGTTTGTTTGCAATCACACAGTCGAGTACTGGCCCAGATTTGGTGGCAACAACAGTCGTACTGGCCCATGTGTTGTGGCAACACACCAGTCCGTACTGGTTCAGGTTGTGACACAAACAACACACAGTACGTACTGTCAGGTTGCGTGGTGCATGGAACACACAGTCCGCACTAAGGCCAGGCTATTGTGGTCAACACATCATCCCGTACTGGCCAAGATTTGCAGTGTGCAACAGACACAGTCGGAACTGGCCAGATTTTGGTGGGCAAAACACACAGTCGTACAGGCAAGGTATGAGGCAACACAAGTCCGTACTGGCCAGGTTGTGGCTACACACAGTCCCGTAACTGACAGGTTGTGGCCAACACACAGTCGTACTGGCTAGGTTGTGGCAACAACACAAATCGTTAAACTGGCCAGTTCTCGCATGGCAAACAGGCAACAGTCGTACTGGCCAGGTATGTGGCTAACACACAGTCTGTACTGGCAAGTTTTTGTGGGCAACACAAACAGTCCCGTACTGGCCAGGTTGTGGCATACACACAGTCCCGTACTGGACAGGTTGTGCAACACACATCTTACTGCAAGGTTGAGTGGCAACACACAATCGTACTGCGAGCCAGTATGTGGCAGACACACCGTCGTACAGCCATGTTGTGGCAACACACATCGTGACTGGCCAGGTTGTGGCAACACACATCGTACTGTCCAGGTTTGTGGCAACACACAGTCCCGTACTGGCCATGTATTGTGGCCAACCCACAGTCGCTAATTGGCCCCAGTTTTGTGGCAACACACAGTCCGTTACTGTGCGGCCCGAGGTTGTGGCACACACAGTTCCGACTGGCAAAGGTTGTGGCACACAACGCAGTCCGTACTGGCCATGTTGTGCAACGCACAAACAGTCGTACTCAGGCCAGGTTGTGGTTCAACACATCCTCGTCTATGGCTATTTTGTTGGCTAACACACATTTCGATACTGGCCAGTTGTGGCAACACACGATCGTACTTGGATTAGGTTGTGGCAACACACATCCGTAACTGGCCAGGTATGTGCAACCACACACTCGTACTGTCCCCAGGTTTTGGCAACACCCAGTCGTACTGGCCATGTTGTGGCAACACACAAGTCGGTACTGGCCAGGTTTGTGGCAACACATAGTCGTAACTGGGCCAGGGTGTGGCAACACACAGTCGTAACTGTACCATAGTTGTGGCAACAACAGTCGTATGTCCAGGTTGTGGCAACACACAGTCGTACTGGCCAGGATCGTGGCCAAGACACACAGTCCGTACTGGCCAAGGACGTAGGCAACACACAGTCGTACTGTCCAGGTTGTGGCAACACACATCCGTACTGCCTGGAGGGTTCGTGGCAACACACAGTCCGTAACTGTGGCCCAGGTCCGTGGCAACACACAGTCGTAAATGTCCAGGTTGAGGCATTACACACTAGTCCGTCTGGCCATGTCGTGAGCAACACACAGTCGTCTACTGGCCAGTGTGGCAAACCACAGTCGTACTGGCCAGGTTTGTGGCAACACACAGTCGTACTGGCCAGGTTTAATCTCAACACACAGTCGTACTCGCCAGGATGTGGGCACCACACAGTCGTACTGCTGCAAGTCCGTGCAACACACAGTCGTGACTGGCCAGGTTTGTGGGCAAACACACAGTCGAACTGGGCCAGGTGTGGCAACACACACTCCCGTACTGGCCAGTTTGGCAACACACAGTCCGTACTGGCCAGGTTGTGGCAACACCACACAGTTCCCGTTACTGGCCAGGTCGTGGCAACATACAGTCTATACTGGCCAGGTTGTGGCAACACACAGAGTCCGTACTGGCAAGGTTGTGGCAACACACAGTCGTACTGGCCAGTGATGTGGGCAACACACAAGTCCCGTACTGGCAAGTTGTGGCAACACACAGTCCGTACTGGCAAGGTAGTGGGACAACACACAGTCCGTACTGGCAAGGTGTGGCAAACACAAAAAAAACAGTTCATAATACTGGTCAAGGTTTGTGGCAACACACAGTCGTACTGGCAAGGTTGTGGCAACACACAGTCGTACTGGCAAGGTGTGGCAATCCACACAGTCATAACTGGCAAAGTTGTGGCAACACACAGTCAATACTGGCAAGGTGTGGCAACACACAGTTTTTTGTAACTGGCAAGGTTGTGCAACACACAGTCCGTACTGCCAAGGTTGTGCAACACACAGTCATACTGGCAAGGTTTGTGGCAACACACAGTCATACTGGCAAGTTTGTGGCAACACACAGTCGTACTGGCAAGGTTTTGTGCACACACAGGTCCATACCTGGCAAGGTTGTGGTACACACAGTCATACTGGCAAGGTGTGGCAACACACAGTCGTAAACTGGCAAGGTGTGGCAACACACAGTCTTACTGGCAAGTTGTGGCAACACACATGTCCATACTGGCAAGGTTGGGGCAAACACACAGTCATACTTGGCAGGTTGTGGCAACACACAGTTTTTTACTGGCAAGGTTGAGGCAACACAAAAAAGAAAACAGTCCGTACTGCAAGGTTGTGGCAACAACACAGTCATACTGGCAAAGGTTGTGGCAACACACAGTCATACTGGCAAGGTTTGTGGCAACACACAGTCCGTACTGGCAAAGGTTGTGGCAACCACACAGTCTACTGGCAAGGTTGTGGCAACACACAGTCCCATACTGGCAAGGTTTTTGGCAACACACAGTCGTAACTGGCCAGGTTGTGGCAACACACAGTCCGTACTGGCAAGGTTGTGGCAACACACAGTCGTACTGGCAAAGGTTGTGGCAAACACAGTCGTACTGGCAAAAGGTTGTGGCAACACACAGTCCGTACGGCAGGTGTGGCAACACACGTCGAACTGGCCAGGTTAATTGTGGCAAACACAGGTCTTACAGGCCAAGGTTGTTGGCCAACACACAGTCCGTACTGAGCAATGTTTGTGGCAACACACAGTCCGTACTGCAAGGTTGTGGCAACACCAGTCGTACTGGCAAGGTTTTGTTGCAACACCCAGTCGTACTGGCCATGTTGTGGCAACACCAGTCGTACTGCAAGGTTGTGGCAACACACAGACGTACTGGCAGGTTGTGGCAAGACACAAGTCGAACTGCAAGGTTGGGGCAACACACACAGTCCACGAAACTGGCAAGTTTGTGGCAACACACAGTACGTACTGCCAGGTTAGTGGGCAAGACACAGTCGTACTGGCCAGGTTGTGCAAACACAACAGGTCTTACTGGCAAGGTTGTGGCAACACACAGTCGTACTGGCAAGGTTGTGGGCAAGACACACAGTCGTACTGGCCAAGGTTTGTGGCAACACACAGTCTTACCTGGCAACGGTTTGGCAACACACAGTTGGTAACGTGGCAAGTTAGTTGGCAACCACACGAGTCGTACTTGGCAAGGTTTTTAGTGGTGTGCAACACACAGTACGTACTGGCAAGTTGTGGCAACACACAGTCGTACTGGCAAGGTTGTGGCAGCCACCACCAAGTTAACAGTTTTTATTTGCATCACCGGAAGTTTTTTTTGTATCAGTGACGGTGAATGTTTTTGTGTTATTAAGATGCATGAGTTGTGTAAATGTGAAGACTGACTTATCTAATAATTAATTCTACTTAAACAAACTTTTTATTAAGTCACTTCTTCAACTATTTATATATTTTTCCAAAATATTTCATCAAAATATTGTAACCCTCATTCCAATTTCTTAAGAAAATTGAAATTATTTTATCAAGAAGTTTCTTATTTCTCCTTAAAACCATTTGTGAGGGAGAGTGGGATATATGTGTTTCAGAACGTGTACATATGTATGTATATATGTGTGTTCGAAGTAATGTGTTTTGTAGTGATGTGTACGTGTATGTGTATGTGTATGTGTATAGTATGTGTATGTGTATTGTATGTGTATATGTATGTGTATGTGGGATGTGTATGTGTATATGTATGTGGATATGTATGTGTATGTGTATGTGTATGTGTATATTATGTGTATGTGTAGTGTATATGTATGTGTATGTGTATGTGTATGTGTATATGTATGTGTATGTGTATTTTTATGTGTATGTGTATAAAGTATGTGTATATGTAAGTGTATATGTATGTGTATGTGTATATGTATGTGTATGTGTATAAAGTATGTGTATGTGTATGTTGTATGTGTATATGTATGTGTATATGTATGTTATATGTATGTGTATGTGTATATGTATGTGGGATATGTACTTTTATGTGTATATGTATGTGTATGTGTATGTGTATGTGTATGTATATATGTATGTGTATGTGTATATTTTATGTGTATGTTATGTATATAATGTATGGTATGTGTATATGTATGTGTATATGTATGTGTATATGTATGTTTTATGTATATAATGTATGTGTATGTGTATATGTATGTGTATGTGTATATGTATGTGTATGTGTATGTGTATGTGAAAAGTGAACAAGAGAAAAAACTTCTAAGAACTATATAATAATTCACAATAAAGAAGAGCACAGTTCTGTGGTACAGCTGTCAGCCTGACTGACTCTGCTGTCAGCCTGGCTGACTCTGCTGTCAGCCTGACTGACTCTGCTGTCAACCTTGCTGACTCTGCTGTCAGCCTGGCTGACTCTGCTGTCCAGCCTGGCTGACTCTGCTGTCAGCCTAAACTGATTCTGCTGTCAACCTGGCTGACTCTGCTGTCAGCCTGGCTGACTCTGCTGTCAGCCTGGCTGACTCTGCTGTCAGCCTGGCTGACTCTGCTGTCAGCCTGGCTGACTCTGCTGTCAGCCTGACTGATTCTGCTGTCAACCTGGCTGACTCTGCTGTCAGCCTGGCTGACTCTGCTGTCAGCCTGGCTGACTCTGCTGTCAGCCTGACTGACTCTGCTGTCAGCCTGGCTGACTCTGCTGTCAGCCTGGCTGACTCTGCTGCCAGCCTGACTGACTCTGCTGTCAACCTGGCTGACTCTGCTGCCAACCTGACTGACTCTGCTGTTAGCCTGGCTGACTCTGCTGTCAGTAGAGTCAGCCAGTCATTATAAAAGATATGAGGCCATAAGAACGTTAAAAAAGGGAAATTTAGAATGGATAAAGATTGAAGTTTGTGACACAGTTGTAATAAAGTATTGGAATAGTTCATGATTTTGTTCATAATGTTTATAAAAGAAGAAAAGGGTGAAAAACTTTAAAGAATGTAATAATTATAATTGAATAAGACTGTTGACCAGACCAGGTAAAGTGTGTGTCAGAATTATGATTACTGAAGTGATGGTAAAGATAATATTGATAACATAGAAGCCTGTAAGGTCAGAAAGTGAAGGTAATCTGTGGATCATGTGTAAACACTGAAATATATAAGTTAACAACACTTATATAAAGGAAAGTTGCACTTGGGTGCATTTATAGTTGTGGAAAAGATATTTGAGAGATGTTAGTAGAGTTACAAATGTATTTAATCTTAGGTAATGTTTTGGTAGCTATAGTGTTAAATTAAGTTATAATATGCAAGCAAGACGGTAAAGATTTGTCCAATAATGTTGCTTGTCCAGTAATGTTGCTTGATGTCACATGTGATCTTAAAGACGTGTGATGTCACTGTACTTTGGTCAGAAGATAATATATACAAAGCAAGCCATCATATAGACCAGATGTCACTGTAAACACGGCTTTATTAACATACTATGTTAAAACTCTCTCTACACACACACACACACACACACACAAGTTGAAGACTCAGATGAATCAAAGGTATGCTACAGATGTCCCTCTTAACATAATGATAAACGGATCACCTATCACAAAGCTAACAGAGGGAAAATTCTTAGGAATCCACCTTGATAATAGACTCAAATTTCATACACATATACAACAAATTTCTAAGAAAATTTCCAAGACTGTAGGCATACTATCGAAGATACGGTACTATGCTCCACAGTCAGCCCTCCTGGCCCTATATCACTCTCTTATTTACCCCTATCTCACCTATGGAATTTGTGCATGGGGCTCAACAACAAGTAACCATCTCAGACCACGAATTACCCAACAAAAGGCTGCAGTTAGAATGATAACAAATTCTCAATACAGGCAGCACACTCCACCAATATTCAGAACACTCAACCTACTCACCATACAAAACATCCATACTTATTATTGCACTTATTACATACATAGAACACTTAACTCTGATATTAACCCTCCCCTCAAACATCTCCTTGCCAACCTCAACAGAACACATGACCATAACACAAGGCACAGATCACTCTTTGATGTTCCTCGTGTCCATCTTACGCTATGCAAAAACTCAATGCACATAAAAGGCCCTAAAATCTGGAACTCATTACCTGTAAATATAAAAGAAACACTACCTGTTTATAAATTCAAGTCTCTTCTCAAAGATCACTTACTCACCCAAAACCAAATAAATACTGAATAACTGAACCTTATAAATTGTATATCTTAAATGTTTCTCACAATTATATCACATAAATGTTAAACCTAAAACCCAATCTAACTTTAAATTTTTTTTTAAATACACTACCTAACAGAATACTCCATTCTACTGAATGTAACAACAATGCATACAACCATATGACCTGTCTTTGTAATAACTCACTTTTTGCTTTATAGTAATCTGTTACATTAAAGTTTTATTTACCGATGTCATCATTGCTTAGTTCATCTTAAGTTTTAAATTTTTAAACCAGCCCGTAATGCTAAAGCATAGTAAAAAGTGGCTTTTGGCAAAACTGCTCTTTTCTGTATTTTTTGTACCTCGTATGTTGCAC
>NC_069411.1:67010847-67044563 GCF_026875155.1 Cherax quadricarinatus | reverse complement strand
TTAAAACCGTCCTTTCAACACCTCAATACACACAGTGTTGATTCTCCGCCTGATAGCCTGCGCCATTTTGTGAAAATCACTCAGTGCTACCAACAGGTGCTAGCTCAACTGCCAACGTCCGTCCTCCACCAAGGCTGAGTGACAATGAGTTGTCAGAGAGGTGCAGCAAACGTCCACCCTCACCAGCAGCTTTGTATAGTCTTAATTGAGGGGGTTTCTTGCCCCGTTCTTGAGTGGGGAGAACCAATTTGACATGTCAATGTGATAATTCTAGTTTTGGATTATATTAAATATTTACATAATCTAGTTTTAAAGATGAGGTAGCATGTAATGTTTGCTCTTATATTTTACGTGTAAACTCCATGTTATGTAATGGTGTTATGACAGTTGGAATTTCATGGTTGATGCATTATTATTGATATTACGTATTGTGTGTGTATATTCTTCCGCTGATACAGGTGTGTGTATATAGGAATGTAATGTCCATATCTGTTTTCGTATGTACTTTTATAGTTTTGTGCTTTGTTTTGTTCATGTACCACCAACTTCTGGTAAATTCCCATTACGGTTTAATGAGGTAAGGGTATATACCTTAATTGTTAGGTTACTTAAGCTATTACTTAGAACGGTCCATGTAAATATTTTTGACTGCATTGGCATTATTAATTATTGTAAAAGGAGGGATTTTGTAGGAAAGGTTGTTGGATGTGTAACTGGTTGTCATATGGTTATCAGCTATAGTGTTATTTTAAGTACTGTGATGGTGTGATAGAGGTCATTGTTAATATCCAGTATAGTTCTTCTTTTACTAAACTCTTATGCATTCTTGTATTTGTTGTAAGTTATAAATAAAAATATATAGAAACAAAGGTACGACAAGAATGTATAGTCCAAGTATAAGGATACATGTTTGAGGATATGTCATTTATTTATGTACTAATGTTTAAGGCTTTGATTTTTATGTTATACGTATTGTTGTATGCTTTTATATGATATTTCATCATGTATGGTTTAGGGAAATACTAGTTGGCTTAGGTGTAAATATCGGATATGTGCTGCAGCATACTTTATAAGGTGTATTATGTTCATGTATTATGTTTTGTATACCTGTTTAGTGAAGGATGGATTTTTATATATTTAATATGTTGTTATATGACGTTTTAAATAAAATATAAAAAAAAAATGTTAACTTCAGGAATATTTCAAAATTTACACTTACTAATAATAAGCTTATGGACTGTCATCAATCATACAGAATGATTCATTATAAATTTTTGGTAGATCAAAAGAGTCATTTAAGCTATTAAATATGAACCTCTTTTTATTCAATAAAATTAGGAAATGGGGAATTTTGCTAGTCAATAAGAGGGCGAACATTGCGTTCAGTAAGTCACGCGAGTGGTGGCAGTTTGAAGCCGATCACAAGACTAATTCTCCAGTTATGGGAGTTAACAATTATCCGAAATTTCATTAACCATTTTTTTTAAATATTGATAAATTTCCTGCACACACAAACAAAATTTAACGTGAACTTCCAAAGCTGTCAGCTGCGTCATCTGCGTCTGGCATAAACATTGAAGACGTTCCCAAGAAGAAACGTAGAGTGATTTTTGTTGTACATTATATTACATGCAATGCAACCGCAGAGAGGCCATCTTAACTGCAGAGAGGCCATCTTAACCGCAGAGAGGCCATCTTAACCGCAGAGAGGCCATCTTAACCGTAGAGAGGCCATCTTAACCGCAGAGAGGCCATCTTAACCACAGAGAGGCCATCTTAACCGCAGAGAGGCCATCTTAACCGCAGAGAGGCCATCTTAACCGCAGAGAGGCCATCTTAACCGCAGAGAGGCCATCTTAACCGCAGAGAGGCCATCTTAACTGCAGAGAGGCCATCTTAACCGCAGAGAGGCCATCTTAACCGCAGAGAGGCCATCTTAACCGTAGAGAGGCCATCTTAACCGCAGAGATGCCATCTTAACCACAGAGAGGCCATCTTAACCGCAGAGAGCCCATCTTAACCGCAGAGAGGCTATCTTAACCGCAGAGAGGCTCTTAACCGCAGAGAGGCTATCTTAACCACAGAGAGGCTATCTTAACTGCAGAGAGGCTATCTTAACTGCAGAGAGGCTATCTTAACATGAAGAACAAGTCACTTGGAGAAGGAAATCTTCAGCTCTAGATCGTTCACACTCTCGTGCGTTGTCAGGAGCTATACAATGTTGCAAGACAGCAACAGATAAGAGGGGAAATTCTCTGAAGCAAGTCAGTTTCACTGATAACTTCTGTATTGCCCCAGAGAATTTCTCCTCCTGTTATTACTATCATAACTAAGCGCTAAACCCATACGGTCATACAGCTCCGCCCTCCTATCTGTTCATGTCTTGCAACAATACACTTCGTGACGACGCGCGAGAGTGCCAAACATCTTCACCTAAACACTTCCATCCTCATGTGGATTTTTCTGTATTATATTATTTATAAAATGATCAACTCGACAACTACACACCTGAATTTCACTCTGTCGTCAGTGAATTAAGAGGCGACTTTATGATTGTTTGATGCTGTATGACTGGAGAGTATTTCTGGGGGTAATGCCACCGCGACCCGGTCTGTGACCAGACCTCGCCCGGTCTGTGACCAGGCCTCGCCCGGTCTGTGACCAGGCCTCGCCCGGTCTGTGACCAGACCTCGAGCTATGCCAGACTGAAGGAAGCAGTTTCAACAGCTTGAGACAGTAACGTCGTGCACTTGTTTATTGTTCCATTAATCTGACTCTAGTTACACTACACAAGTGATGAAAATTAGAAAAATATCGGATGAGGCTTCTCGCATTATGAGCGAAAAACGAAAAGCTGGAATTTAAAAGAAAAAAAAAACACTAGGATTATCTTACGACATCCTACACACTGCAACACAATATCTATCGTTTGATTTTATCCACATATCAGTAACACGTTGTACATTACATTTCACACTATATCACTCAGTGTATCACTAACACTTAACACGTGATATTGAGCACTGTAGCACACACATGCGGTCACTACCTCACTACCACACTACCTCACCGGTGGTCTGGTGGCTAAAGCTCCCGCTTCACACACGGAGGGCCCGGGTTCGATTCCCGGCGGGTGGAAATTCCGACACGTTTCCTTACACCTATTGTCCTGTTCACCTAGCAGCAAATAGGTACCTGGGTGTTAGTCGACTGGTGTGGGTCGCATCCTGGGGGACAAGATTAAGGACCCCAATGGAAATAAGTTAGACAGTCCTCGATGACGCACTGACTTTCTTGGGTTATCCTGGGTGGCTAACCCTCCGGGGTTAAAAATCCGAACGAAATCTTATCTTATCTTATCTCACAGTGGTTGTGAGGCACAGTCACTTAACCAGCTCTCAAAACCACTGTCAAGTGTTTTGTCATATTTCTTTAACGAGGCTGTTAGTGCTCAAGAGCTATATCTGGAACTTATTTGAAGATATTTTATTTATTAACAGTTCATTTTTTATTTATATTACAAATCTTAATCTAAAAAATTATACATAGATATCAGAAATGCTTCCAAAGTACTTACTACCATTTTCACGTCTGACTCCACTGTTGCTACACTCACCCGGGACGTCAACTACAAGTGTTGTACCGAACTTCTGGACTAGTGTTTAAGCTCTGGTCTTATGTCTATGCAACACAGCATATATACTTAGTGTTGTATTTCTCACAGTGTATATACATGCTGAGATATTAGTTGATTCCTTATTTTAGTGATTAAATTATTTATGTGCGTTAGTGGACAGCTTACCAAGCAGCCTTGATGAGCCTAGTGTAAGTGATAGGTTTTTAAACTCCAACCAACCAACCTATGTTATAGGCTTCAAGGGGATTATATGTGCACGAAACTGCATTTTTTCCAGTTTATATATGCTAAGAATATATTTCAAATGAAATTTTAGGAATTAAAGGTTTTTTTTTGTTGGTAAGTTTTGAGCCCCATTAACTAACCAACTTATTAAACACATGTTTAAGAAAGGAGGGACTGATCACCTCCTACGAAGACTGACGGACTGATAACGTCAAAACTGCTTCTACTGTTTTTAGTGTTTGGAATTTGACCATATAAGACGGTAGCGGTAGCGATATTAAAAAGGTATATTATGAATTCTGTCAGTCACACACGCGCACACACACGTAAAGACACAGTCACGCATACACATGCACATACACACACACACTAATACACGCACACACATACACCACACACATACACACTTACACAAAGAGGTATGTAACAAGACTAGTCCCTGTGCTATGGGGATAGGATAAGTTAACTCAGCCTGATGACACTGGACAACTGGAGGACTATGTGGTATATGATAACGAACTGAAGAATACTGAGGGGAAGTTGACAAGGCGAACAGGGACAGAATGTTTCAGAGATGGGAAATAGGATCAAAAAGGCAAAACCGGAATTTGAAAACTCAGATGAGTCGAAAGGATGTTAGGAAGCATTTATTCAGCCGTAAAGTTGTCAAGAAGTGGAGGCGGGATCCATACATTGCTTTACAAATAAGTACGGCAAGGCTTTTTATTGTTGCCGGGAGAGAGTGAACCTAGAAGCGATCAGCGAAGATGCGGGGCCAGGAACTGTGAATCAACTCCTGAAACCACATATAGGTGAGTACACACACACACACACACACACACACACACACACACACACCACTATATGCCTGACGACATGATGACTGACAATCTGGAGAATGAAGTGGTAGAGGCGGGATCCATACACAGTTTTAAGAGGTACGACAAGGCTCTTGTAATCAGGAGAGAGTGGACCTAGTAGACTGATTGAGGTGTATAAATGGTAAACAGGAATAAATAAAGGGGATATAAACAGCGTGCTAAAAATATCTAGCCTAGACAGGACTCGCATCAATGGCTTTAAGCTGGAAAAATTCAGATTCAGGAAGGATATAGGAAAGCACTGGTTTGGTAATAGAGTTGTGGATGAGTGGAACAAACTCCCGAGTACCGTCATAGAACCTAAGACGTTGTGTAGTTTTAAAAATAGGTTAGATAAGTACATGAGTGGGTGTGAGTTTGACCTGACTAGCTTGTGCTACTAGGTGGGTTGCCGTTTTCCCCTTCCTTAAGGGTCAATGGCCGGGGCCCTGACTGGGTTTGGGGGTGGATTGGTTTAAACCCGGGTGGGAACTTGGACCTCCCCTCCCCTGGCCCAAGTAGGCCTTCCCCAGTTTTCCTTCGTTTTTAAATGTTTTTTGTTTTTAAAAGGGGTTTTCGACAAGGCTTTTGAAAAATCAGGGAGAGTGGCCCTTTAGAAGACTGATTGAGGTGTATAAATGGAAAACAGGAATAAATAAAGGGGAAATAAACAGGTGCAAAAAAAAACCCTAGCCTAGACGGGATCGCAGCAATGGCTTTAAAAAGGGGGGAAAAAAATTTTCGGTTTCAGGAAGGATATAGGGAAAGCGGGGGTTTTGGGAAAATAGATTTTTGGGAATGAGTGGAAAAAAACCCCCGAAAACCGTCATAGAAGCAAAGGGACGTTTTGTGTTTTAAAAATGGGTTGGGTAATTACATGGGGGGTGGGGTGTGAGTTTGGACCTGATAGCTTGGCTACTGGGTCAGATGCCGTGCCCCTTTTCCTTAAGAAAAGGGAAACCTACCTGCCCACTTTAAAGGGGAAATTGGCTTAAGCGTTGGGGGAAAATTGGGCCCTCCCTTCCGAAAGGGCCGTAGGCGGGCTGCAGTGCCCCAAACACGTATATAAGCACTACAAATTTTTACCCACTGCCACATGTATACAAACACCTTTAAATAAAACACTGCCACATTTTATACAAGCCTATAAAAATATAAACTGCCACATGTATACAAACACAAATAATATACTCACAGATTGTCACACTTTAAAATAATTTTTTTTAAAATGTTGGGGAAGGTGAATTATATTGTAAAGGCAAAAAAAGGGTAAAAAAGGGGGAAAATCTTAAGAAAAATTTTTTTACAGAATTCGGGAAATTAAACCAAATGTAAAATATTTTTAATAGTATTTTCATGTTTATTAAAATGATAAAGGTAGGTTTTAAATAATGACAAAAAAGGGGCACATAATTGGAAAAATAAAATTAGAGAAAATTTGGGCCCTGGAGAGAGACACTTGTTTTGGATGAGAGGACACTTGTGGATGGGGACACTTGTACGGGGTGAAAGTTAAAGTTTTTCCCAGAAAAAAAACTTTTTAAAAATTTTTAAAGTTTTCTCATATTTTTACATTTAAACGTCTTTTTTTCTCTGATCAAAACACACACACACCCCCTCACACACACCACACAACGACGAGAGCAATAGAGGGGTTTGGTTGATACACTGGCTAGAGGGCCAAAGAGTTCTTTGCTGCGGGGGCAAAGCCCCTTTATAAAGGGTGACTTTAACCAAAGGAAACGATTGGGAGAACTTGGCCCTTTGAGGGGGGCCAAGATACATGGAGGGCAAAAGATGATGGAGGGGTACAAAGGAAAATTCATGTGCCAAAACGTAAGGGACATTTCAAAGAGAAGGAGGAGGGGATGAACCAGAAAGGGCTGGATTTAAAAAAATTCACCTTGAGTAGGCAAAAATCGAGGACTTTAAACATACGAAAGCCCCCTTGGGCCATTTACCATGGGTTTTTTAAAGGCTTCGAAAACTCTGTAGAGCTACAAGTGGGGGGAAAGAAGCGGGAAAAGGCCAGGAGGGAATAAAGAAAAATAAAAAAAAGGATACACAGGAAATGAGGAATTTCCCCTTTGAAGGGGGTTCAGGGGACAGAGAACTGGCGGGGAAAAGCCAGTTAAAGATGAGGAATAGGGAGCAAAAAAATTTGAAAGGGAGGTGGGGAAAGAGGTTTGTCCCCAAAGGGGTTTAACAGGAATAACAAAAAAAGCCAGGATGGCCCGGGTTTTTCCCCAAAAGGGTTTGAAAGGGAGGAAAACCCAAGTGTGTGGGGAAGGGAAAGAAATTTATGGGAAGGGGGGAAAAGGCCCCAAGGAGAAAAAAGGAGACCGGGGTCGTGACCCAAAAAACAAATTTTGCACAGATAAGAAGGGGCCCAAAGACAATATGAAAAGACATACAGCGAAAGCCAAATCGCCCCAAAAATGTTTTTACGCCACTTTAGGGGGGAAAAAAAAACAGTCAAGGAACAGGAAAACGGGAAAGGGAAAGGAAGGAGGAGAGTCAACAAAAAATGCCCGGTGAAGTATGTGAAGCCCTAAAACAAGAGATTAAAAGAAGTGTTCACAGAGGAGGACAGGGGGGCCCTCCAAAAATCGGAGGGGGTGGGGCACACCCCAATTTTGTGGACAAAATTTGAAAACACCACCGGGGAAAAAAGAAGTAAAGGGGTTTTCCCTGAGGGGCTAGTTTCCTAAAAGGCAATGGGGCCAGAAAACATTCCCCTTTGGGAAATTGAGAGGGGGAGCAGGGGGCGCTATGGTACCCCTAAAAAAACAATATTAAATACTTTAAACGAAACAGGGAGTTTGCCTGAGGATGGAAACAGAAAATTTTAGTCCCAATCTTTAAAAAGGAAAAAGGAACATAAAGCTTTAAACTACAGCCCAAGGTCACTGAATGTTTATTATGCAAAATCATGGGGGAAAAATTTCGGGAAAAAGGGGTGGGGAAAAACCTAGAAAGGAACGATCTCATCAACAGAAACCCAAACAGGGTTTTCAGGGACGGGAAATCCTGTGCACAAACCTACTGGAGTTCTATGACATGGTGAAAAGCAGTAAGAACCCAAGAGAGAGAGGGGGGGGTGGATTGCATTTTTTTTGGGTGTTTAAAAAGGGGGGTTTGGGCACAGTTCCACCAAAGATTGGGGGAAAAAATGGGGGGACCAAGCAGGGATAACAGGGAGGCCAAAAACAATGGATCAGGGAATACTTGTCAGGGAAAACAGCAGCGAGTTTAAGGTTCCCTGGCAGGTTTTCAGAGGGGCACCCGTGACCAGCGGGGGGCCCGCAGGGGGCAGTCCAAGGGAAACCCGTGCCTTTTTTGGTATTTTGAACGGGAAAGACCCGGGAAAGGGAAAAGACCTGAGGGTCCCCCCTTTTTTAAGATGACGTGAAGTTTTTATGGAAGAAAAAAACTTTGATCGAAGGGCCCCGGCAAAACTACAAAAAGGGGTCTGGACAGGCCGGGGCCTGGTCCACAATTTTTTTCCTGGGGGTTTTAATCCCCCAATTTCAAAGTCATGAAGAAAGGGGGGAAAGGGGAAAGAAGACCGCCCCCCGGGATACAGTCTAGGGGGGGCCCGAGACTACAAACCTCACCTCAAGGGGGAAAAAAATCTTGGGGTGAGTAAAAACACAGGCAAAATCCCCCTGAAGCGCCCCATCAACCAAATAACGGGTGCCGCATATGGGGGGCCGGAAACCTCAGAAAAAGCATTTCCCCCATCTTTAAAAAGGAATCATTAGGAACCCCTTTCACCCTGTACGTTAGGCCCATAAATTTGGGGTATGGGGGCACCAGTTTGGAACCCCCCACCTAGCCAAACCAAAAGTGAAGAAACTAGAGAAAAATGCAAAAAGGGTTTCAACAAACTTGTCCCCGACAAAGGGGTTAAAGTCCTTCGAGGAGAGGTTAAGGAAAATCAACCCGCGGGCATGGAGGGCAGGAGAGGGTAGGGGGCATGATAGGACTTTCAAAAAAACTGAGAGGAATTGACAAGGGGACCCAAAAACAGGATTTTCCAGAGATTGGCATTTAAAAGGGGGGCACAGTTGGAAGCCCGAAAAAACACAGGAAAGAATCACAGGGATGTTAGGAAGTAGTTTTTTCACCACAGAGGGAAATCGTAAGTGGAAAGTTTGGGAAGGGGGTTTTTAGTGGAGGCGGTTTCCCTACATACTTTAAGCAGATTTTGATAAAGCTCACGGCTCCGGGAGAGTGCCCCAGTAGCGAAACAGTGAAAAGGGGGGGGGCCAGGAGCTCGGACCCCCACCCCCCCAAACCCCAATTTGGTGAGTACTAGGGGAAATTTCACACACACAAAACAAAACCACCAAAACACCACAATTTCATTTCACACACACAAAAACAAACACACCCACACACCACCACACACCACACAAAAACACACAAACACACACACACACAAAAAAAAATCCAGTAAAAAAAAAAGAATTTTTCAAAATCGTGATTTTGTCATCTTTTGGGACTGAAATGGAAAAAACACCACCGTGGCTAAATGGCAGGGGGGCTGGGGGTTGGGGAAAAAGACCAAAAGTAGTACTTTTGAGGCACGTTTTTGAATCCCAAAAACATGAAACCCAAAACTTGAATTATAAATACTAATTTAAAAATAAAAAACAATTTAAAAAAATTTCGGGCCACTGCAGCCTCAGGTTTTTTCTGAGTTACCAGGGCCCTTGGGCCCCTGGAGGCAAATGGTTCGTCTTTAAGGTCCGCAACCCCCCCCCCCCCCTTCCCCAGGTTCATGGTCCCGGAATCCATTCCGTGGGCCCCCGGGTGGGCTCTCCTTCCCACCCTTTCCCCAAGGGAGCCTCGGCCCCCCTCTCCCCTCCCCTCTCTCTGCCTTCCAGGGCCCAAGGCCTTCCCTAGGTTCAAAAGTTTCCAGGAATTTCCTTTTCCCTCCGCCTCCGGAGGGTTTTCCCTTTCCCACTTTCCCCAAGGTCACCCACCAACCTGTATTTTTTTGCCATCCCCAGGTTCATGTGTCCAGGAAACCATCCGTTCGTTTCCCCGGGTGGGGTCCCCTTCCCCCCACTTTCCTAAAAGGGCAGGGCCCCAACCACAACCTCTCACAAGTTCCCTATATCCAGGAATTTCCCCCCGTTCGCCCCCCCCGGATGTTTTCCCCTTCCCCCCCTTAACCAAAGGTTTGGTGGGCCTTCCCCGGATCAGTGTCTCCAGGAGTCCACTTAAGTAATTTAGGTGGAACTCCCTTCCCCCCTTTCCCCAGAGTAGGGAGTATTCTTGCTTTCTTTTTGGCTAAAGTATCCAAGGGGAACCCCTCCCCTCTACCTCCGATGTCTCCCCTTCCCCACTTGCCCAAGGTCGCCCAACTTCATTTTATTCATGCCTTCCCCCCAAATTTATTTTATCCAGGAATCCATCCGTTTTGCTCCCCGGGTGTTCCCCCCCCTCCCCACTTTCCTAAGGTCGCCCCAAAACCCCAACCCTTCCCCCGGTTCAGGGATCCAAAGGGAAACTATCCGTTCGCTCCAGGTGTCTTTTCCCCTTCCCAAAAATTTCCTAAGGGGCGGCGGTTTCCTTCCCTGGATCAGTGTCTCCAGGAGTCCCCTAGTTTTCATCAAAATTGGGCCCCCCTTCCCCACTTCCCCGAGTCAGCCGGTTTTCCACCTCCAGTAACCTCGCGGGATGGAAACTTGGCCTTGTCAGCGGTCTAACCGGCCAGGGGACTGTCCAGGGGGGGGGGAATTTCTTTTAGGTGACCAAAACAAAAACTGCTCCAGTAAAATTTCACCCATCAAGACAGGGGCGACCGTAGGTCAGCTAGGGGCCCCCAAGCTGCCCCACAGTTCGGCCACCTCGGTGAGGCTAATTAACAAAAATTTTTGGAAATCCTTTTATTTCACTATTTAATTTTTTTTCTAAAGTTCGGAAATTTTTTTGCTTATTTAGCGTTTTAAAAATTTTTGTTTTGGGGTTTTTTTTTAGTAGATGAAAGTTTCCAAATGTTGAAAAAATTTTTCCCCCCTCCCCTCCAAAAAAATGTATTAAAATTACTGTTTTCAATTTTTTTTTTATTGGTCATTTTCATATGACATTGAAAGGCTAACAGGTGCACAAACATACACATATATAAGTATTTTTACATACATTTATATGCTGGTTTACGGTATTTTGACGACATTCTTTGTGAAACATGTAAATATATAAAGGCGGGACATATTTGTGACACTAGTGGAGGACTGTGTCATGTGTACATAATCTTATGTATGAATGAAAGAATGTAATGCTTACGTGTTATTGTGTATGTGTGTCATGTGTACATGTTATTTTGTAAGAATAAGTGCAATGTTTACGTAATTTGTATGAGTGTCACATATTGTGTATAAGTGTCACATATTGTGTATGAGTGTCCCCATAATTTTGTATAAGTGTCACAATTTGTGTATGGTGTCACATATTGTGTATGAGTGTCACATATTGTGTATAAGTGTCACATATTGTGTATAAGTGTCACATATTGTGTATGAGTGTCACATATTGTGTATAAGTGTCACATATTGTGTATAAGTGTCACATATTGTGTATAAGTGTCACATATTGTGTATGAGTGTCACATATTGTGTTTTGATAAGTGTCACATATTGTGTATAAGTGTCACATATTGTGTATGAGTGTCACATATTGTGTATAAGTGTCACATATTGTGTATGAGTGTCACATATTGTGTATAAGTGTCACATATTGTGTTTTGAGTGTCACATATTGTGTATAAGTGTCAATTTGGTGTATGAGTGTCACATATTGTGTAAAAGTGTACATATTGTGTATGAGTGTCACATATTGTGTATAAGTGTCACAATTGTTGTATGAGTGTACATATTGTGTATGAGTGGGCACATATTGTGTATAAGTGTCACATATTGTGTATGAGTGTCACATTTTTGTGTATAAGTGTACATTTGTGTATAAGTGTCACATATTGTGTATGAGTGTCACATATTGTGTATGAGTGTCACATATTGTGTTAGTGTCACATATTGTGTATGGGGTGTCAATTTATTGGGGTATAAGTGTCACATATTGTGTATGGGGTGTCACATATTGTGTATAAGTGTCACATATTGTGTATAAGTGTCACATATTGTGTAGAGTGTCAATATTTGTGATGAGTGTCACATATTGTGTATTGATAAGTGGGCCCAAATGCGAATCTCTAAAGCTCCTCCACGAAAACTGTAAAAAAAAAAAATAATAATCTCTGTTTCTCGTGTTTCGTAAATGAATATGAAGGTTCGCAATGTGTGTGTGTGTTTTGTGTGTTAGTGTGTGTGTGTGTGTGTTGTGTGTGTGTGTGTGTGTGTGTGAGTGTTGTGGTGTGTTGTGTGGTTGTGGTGTGTGTGTGTGTGGTTTGTACTCACCTAGTTGAGGTTGCAGGGGTCGAGTCCAAGCTCCTGGCCCGCCTCTTCACTGATCTCTACTAGGTCACTCTCCCTGAACCGTGAGCTTTATCATACCTCTGCTTAAAGCTATGTATGGATCCTGCCTCCACTACATCGCTTCCCAAACTATTCCACTTACTGACTACTCTGTGGCTGAAGAAATACTTCCTAACATCCCTGTGATTCATCTGTGTCTTCAACTTCCAACTGTGTCCCCTTGTTGCTGTGTCCCATCTCTGAAACATCCTGTCTTTGTCCACCTTGTCAATTCCTCTCAGTATTTTGTATGTCGTTATCATGTCCCCCCTATCTCTCATGTCCTCCAGTGTCGTCAGGTTGATTTCCCTTAACCTCTCCTCATAGGACATACTTCTTAGCTCTGGAACTAGTCTTGTTGCAAACCTTTGCACTTTCTCTAGTTTCTTTACGTGCTTGGCTAGGTGTGGGTTCTAGACTGGTGCCGCATACTCCAATATGGGCCTAACGTACACGATTCCTTATTAAGATGTCGGAATGCTGTTCTGAGGTTTGCTAGGCGCCCATATGCTGCAGCAGTTATTTGGTTGATGTGCGCTTCAGGAGATGTGCCTGGTGTTTTTCCTTGAGTGAGGTTTGTAGTCTCTGGCCCCCTAGACTGTACTCCGTCTGCGGTGTGTGCGCGTGCGTGTGTATGTGTACTCACCTATTTGTGGTTGCAGGGGTCGAGTCATAGCTCCTGGCCCCTCCTCTTCGCTGATTGCTACTAGGTCCTCTCTCTCCCTGCCAAATGAGCTTTATCATACCGCGCCTTAAAACTAGGTATGGTTCCCGCCTCCACTACGTCACTTTCTAGGCTATTCCACGGTCTGACTATGATTGAAGAAATACTTCCTGGCATACCTTTGATTCATCTGAGTCTTCAACTTGTGTGTGTGTGTGTGTGTGTGTGTGTGTGTGTGTGTGTGTGTGTGTGTGTAGAGAGAGAGAGTTTTAACATAGTATGTTAATAAAGCCGTGTTTACAGTGACATCTGGTCTATATGATGGCTTGCTTTGTATATATTATCTTCTGACCAAAGTAGTGACATCACACGACTTTAAGATCACATGTGACATCAAGCAACATTACTGGACAAGCAACATTAATGGACAAATCTTTACCGTCTTGCTTGCATATCATAACTTAATTTAACACTATAGCTACCAAAACATTACCTAAGATTAAATACATTTGTAACTCTACTAACATCTCTCAAATATCTTTTCCACAACTATAAATCACCCAAGTGCAATTTTCCCTTTTATTAAGTTTGTTAACTTATATTTTCAGTGTTTACACATGCCCACAGATTCCTTATTTCTGCCCTTACAGTCTTCTTGTTTCAATATATTTTTCCCCCCCCATCCTTCTTTTCCATACCCAAGCCCCGAGAAAAAAGCCTTTCCCCCATTGCTACCAGTATCTATTCATGATCTATGAAAGGAACGCGAAGAAAACCCCAGTAAAAAAAAGAAAAACAAAAGGACCCTAGAACTCAACTTGTTACCCAGCGGGAGTAGGTATCATCAACCCCTCTCTCCGCCGCCCCCCAAGGAACAAAACAACAGCAAAAAAAAACATGGCGGATCCCCCCAACCCCATCCCTTAAAAGGATTCCCCATGAAACTGGTATGTTTTCCCTGCAATTAAGGACTACACGTTGCTCTGAAATGAAATCAAGATTAAAAAGAAACCCCTGAGCGACGAGAACCAAGATAACCAACCTGAGAAAAACCCAAAAACCCTTGAAGGAAGTTTAAATGGGGAAGTGTTGACAAGAAAATACTCTAAAAAAGCTTAGCCATCAATGAGCAATAACAACAATAAATATAAAGGGTTTAAGAAGCAATAAAGGACTGGAATCAGAACAGCACATGCTAAATGAATACCTTGATTTCCAAGACGAAAAAAGAACAAGATAAAGTTGTCTGATGCAGTAAAAAAAAACATCCACATTTTCTGGGGAAACCTAAACAAGCACATGCAAAAAATGCTATCAGGATAATACAAAACCCACGTACAAGTCTGTGCAAAACAATGAAAAAAGAAACACGTTTGCTAGGAAAACCAGGAAGAAAAAACCAGTATAATGACCCGACTTCTTATCGATAAAAGAAAGGATTAATAAATCCAATTAAAATAAAAAAAGGAGTGTACATAAATGAGTGTTAACAAAAAACGCAAAACCTTTGTTGGGGTTGAAAAAAATTTAAAAAGGGAAAAACAAAAAATCGTGTTTCACGCGAGAGGGGGAAAATATAGTAAGGAAAAACATCAACAGGACAACAATTACTATTCAAATGAACCGATTTCTCTCCCTTCCCTTAGAAAAGTGACTTTTTGAAAACGATTAAAAGCCCCCTTAATCATAATACTTTGGGTGCTTAGTGTACGTTTTTATTTTGTACATTATTTTTTTTTATTATTTTCATCACTAGCTAATGAAATACCCCAATATCTAACTTCTTTTTACCACTATAAAATTGCTCATAATTTTTTAAAAAAAAGTCAAATCTTACCCAAATTATAATTTCTTATTTTTACCTTCCCTTTAATTTTTTTATCACTATTTTTTTTTAGTCACTTTTTTTTGTTTTTGCAATTAGGTAATTTCCAATTCTTTTTTGCAAAACCAAAAATATTTTTGCTAGCTAGTACCAACTACCCCCTTTTTTTTTTCTTTTATTTTGCAATAAACTGTAATTTATTTAAAATACAAAAAACAGACTTTTCTCCTAAACCCCAATATTATTTTATAGTGAAACCTGTCCCTTTAAAATTTGTTTACCATTACTTATTTTAGTCCCTTTTATTTTTTTCTTTTTTTAGCTTTATATAACCCCTAGTTTTTTAATTCACAATTGTTTTTAAAAAATCAAGTGCTATTCTCGGTGCTAAAGTGAATAAGTTAAACTTTTCCTTATTTCCAAAATACCTTAGTCATTATTTTAATTTGTTTAATAATTTAGGTGCTTTTTTTGCTTAAAACATTTACTTTGTTTTATACTTAATTTAACTATGATTCACTCAAATTTTTGTTAAAGCTTTATCCTGTACAACCTTTATTTAAAGATTAAATATTAAAAAGTTTCTGTAATTACTACACTGCAAACAATAAAAATTTCCTGCCAACAAAACATAACATCTTTAACTACAATATCAGATCTTTTAAACGCATTACGATGACCCATAGCATTACAAAAATTTCCCTTTCAGCCAATTGTCCTCATTACACTAACTGAAAAAACCCGGCTAAAGCCCGAATTAAAAATTCTATGCCATTTTTTGGTTTAAAAGCCTAACAATTAGGGGCCCGACCAACAAGGGGGGTGGACAGCCCTATACTATCAGACCAACTAGAATGCCTAATACTTGCAAAGGGTGAACAGGGGAAATAAATAGCCAAATTCAAAACCAAAAACCTACAAAAACCTCCACATTGATAAAAATTTTCAGAGTTTCCCCGTCAAAAATTTGCCAATTTAGTCAAAAACCTAGGAAGTATGATAAGATGCCGCATGAACAAAAATCATTACTCTCTCAGGTGACTTCAAAATAAATCTCCTGAAGACCCGGGGCCCCCCGTTTGATTCACAAAACACAATGATAATGTATGTTTTCACCAACGTAACAAAATTTAAAAAGGGTTTAAAAGACTAGTTTTCCCTACTTGACAATCTGGACCAACCCATATCCCCCTTTAAAATCAGGGGAAATTCAAAATACCCAGACCCCTACCCCACTTTTCTCTAACAATCTTGGTTTTAAATTACCCCCAAACACTCTAAAATCACCCTTAAACTTCACATGAGGGCCATTAATAACTTAACAACAGCAGTAGCAAACATTGGGGACCTGAGCAGAAATTTATCATTTTATTGACGAATGTATTAAAAATTTTCAAAAAAAGACCCAAATACCTCTTAAAAGGGCCTGCCTAAAAAAAAACAAACAGATGACAGCTAAGAACAAACTCCCTGGTTAACACCCGCATTCTAAAAACCAAAATACAAAACCCAATATAAAAAACAGTACAGAAGGGTACATAACCGAGACCAAAAAAAAAACGTTATCTCAGCCCTTAACCACCTGAAAAAAGGGCAAAAAAATTGTATTAGAGAACGTTATAAAAATTACGGGGTTGAAAAAAAAAACCCGGGGAAACCCCACAAAAATTTTTAGGAACGAAAAAGATATCACAAAATAGCGAAATATTAGAAAAATCAGATGAACCCAACTCCCACCAACAAAACAGAAACGATCAATGATTTCTTCTCCATAAGGAAAAACCTTGCCAAAAAAACCCCCAAGTAGAACCCCCCAAATGACTACCTCCTGGCAACTACCGAACACACTGCTAGCCCGACAACCCATACGAAGTCTCCTTTTTTATAAACAGCTAAAAAAACAAGGAGGGATTTAAATATTACCCCCCTTTATAAAAAAAAAGTGTCACAAGTCACCCCAAATCTTTGCAACACCTTTAAAAATCCATTGTCCCCCACCTTCCCCACGTATCAAAATAAAAAGGGTACCCGTCCAAAAGGGGGAGCCCAAACAGAGTTGAATAACTATGGGGCCAATTCCATTTTACACCTCTCTCAAAAATCTTCAAAAAATTAATTCATAAACGAATTACCCTCCTTATTCCCAAAACTACTAAACCTCCCAAATTTTGGGTTTCGGCCCCAAAAAATACTAAGATGTATTTAACATGCAGAACTTTTTCACTGCAATAGGAAAAAAGAAGCCCCCTGGGGTCTTATTGACTTACGTAAAGTTTTTTATACGGTTAACCAGACTTGCTCCGAAAATTTTGTCACATAGGGTTGGGGACCCCCAAACTCCCTTTTCGTAAACCCTCAAAAAAAAACCCAATAGTGTTGCAAAGGGGGAAAAACTCTTCTGCAAAAACCAAATTTAAATGGTGCCCCCACAGGGAAGTGCCTTGGCCCCTCTCTTTTCCTATACATAAAGCCCTTCCCAAATGTTTTAAATTTCCCAAAAACCCCCTATTGAGATGACACAATAGTTTTTCCCCCCCGGCCCGCAGCTAGCCCAAAACTGTAAATACGAATTTCAGAAAATATCTACCCCGGTGGGATAACAAATTACCAAAAATTGGCAAAAACCTATTCATTCAGTTTGGTAACAGGCTCAGATGTCCTTTAACATAAGTAAACGGATCACCTATCACAAAACTAAAAGAGGGGAAAAATTCTTAGGGAAACCCCCTTGTAATGACTCAAAAAATTTTATACAATTACAAAAATTTTTAAAAAAAATTTCAAGACTGTAGGATAATATGAAGATAGGTACATGTCCCCAGTCACCCTCCCGGCCCCCATATCACTCTTTATTACCCCCATCTCACCTATGGAATTTTTTGCTGGGGCTCAACAACAAGTAAAACCCTCTCAGACATAATTACCCCAAAAAAGGCGCAGTTAAAAGAACAAATTCTCACTTAGGCAGACACTCCCCCAATATTCAATACACTAAAACCCATTTACCTTTACAAAAAATTTATACTTATTTCTGCCCTATTACTACTAGAACACTTAACTTTGATATTACCCCCCCCTCAAACATCCCTTTCCAAAATCAAAGAAACAGACCCTAACACAAGGCACAGATCACCTTTGATGTTCCCCGTGTCCCTCCCCACTTTTCAAAAACTAATGCACATAAAAGGCCCCAAAAACGGAACCCTCATTATGTAAAAAAAAAGAAAAAACTACGTTTTAAATTCAAATCTCTTCTCAAAAAATCATTACTCACCCAAAACCAAAAAATACTGAATAAAATGAACCTTATTAAAATTTTATTCTTAAATGTTTCTCACAATTATATCAATAAATGTTAAAAACCCAAAAACCCAAAACTAAATTTATTATTTTTTTAAAAACACTACCTAAAAGAAAAACTCCATTTACTGAAAGTACAACAATGATAAACCTATGACCTGTCTTTGTAATACTAATTTTGCTTTATGTAATTGTTTTAATTAAAAATTTTATCACCGATGTCATCATTTCTTAGTTCATTTAAATTAATTTTAAGCCCGCCCGTAATGTTGCTTTTTAAAGTGGCTTTGGCATCGTCTTTTTTTGTATTTTTTGTACCTCTGTAGTGTGCACAAATTTTTTAAAAAAATAAATAAAAATTCTGACACAAACTTTACCTGGTCTGGTAACAGTCTTATTCAATTATAATTTTAATTCTTTAAAGTTTTTTTACCCTTTTCTTCTTTTTTAAAAAATTATGAACAAAATCATTAAATATCCAGGACTTATTACAACGTGAAAACTTCAACTTTATCCATTTTAAAATTTTCCCTTTTTTAACGTTCTTTGGCCTCATTCTTTTATAATGATGGGTGTCTACTGACAGCAGAGTCAGCCCGGCTGAAGCGGTCATCAGGGGCAGCGAGTCGCAGGCTGACAGCAGAGTCAGTAGGTGACAGCAAGTCAGCCCGGTGCAGCAGAGTCAGCCAGGTTGACAGCAGAATCAGTCAGGCTGACAGCAGAGTCAGCCAGGCTGACAGCAGAGTCAGCCAGGCTGACAGCTGTACCACAGAACTGTGCTCTTCTTTATTGTGAATTATTATATAGTTCTTACAAGTTTTTTTCTCTGTTCACTTTTCACATACACATACACATACACATACATTACACATACACATACACATACACATACACATATATATACACATACACATACACATACACATACACATACATATACACATACACGTACACATACATATACACATACACATACACATACATATACACATACACATACACATACACATACGCATACATATACACATACATATACACATACACATACACATACACATACACATACACATACATATACACATACACATACACATACACATACACATATATATACACATACACATACACATACACATACATATACACATACACGTACACATACATATACACAGAGCTCAGCTTTGGCCGGGAGTACACTTCAGCTATTGAAGCTAAACAGTGAAGAGTGAAGTGAGGAAGCGGGATGTACGAGAATATATGGTTGTAATCATCACGGGTGAAGGATCTCCAAAATAGGGATTTAAGGCCTACGTACTACTTCGTCATCAGCAGCTGGCAACTGTCACCGCAAGTTTATTCGCCTAGTTGTGGTTTGCATGTTGACGGCCCTGGCTGGCCTTGCATACTGTTTGATACTGGTCACTCACTCCTGCAAGCTATTACCAGAATTAGAATAGAAATAGCATAGACATAGAGAATATAGGGTTGACGAGTGTGGGAAGGTAGGTGGGACAAGCTTTTAAGGGCAACATTGTAAGACCGTGCTAGGGTGGGTCCCAGGAGGGTTGTGTCAGGTCACAAGTAACTACACCGCACAAGACACACACACACACACACACACACACACACCCACACACACACAAAACACTCACCCACTCACACATTCACAAAACTCCCCAACACACACACAACTGTACACGGCAGTTTTAAACTACCGGTGTTATTGCAGTAAGGAATATTTGGAAGCTGGGAAGCCCTCTCTCAATGTGAAAAAGGGAAAAAAATGATAAAAAACCAGCAAAAATTTAAAACCACGTAAATCCAAAAAGGGGCAAAAAGAAAGGGGGAGAGAGTAGCATAATTGGGAAAGAAAAATGGCCCCTAAATTTTTTTTTCCCTTTCACGACGGTTTCTTTCAACCACCCCCCCAAAACCTCCCTCCCCACCAAAAAGCACACCCCACCCCAAGGGTAGAAAAAAACACTCACACCACAAACCCCCAACTTTACACACAACACACAAAACACAACAAAAACACACACACACACAAACACACAACAAACCCCAACACAAAACACCACAAACACACACAACACCCACACAACACCAACAACCACCCCCAACCCCACACAACCCCCCCGCACACACACCAACACGCAAAAAACCACACCACACACAAACCCCCCAACACACACACCCCCATACAAAAACACACCAAACACAAAACACCACACACAACAACACCAAAACCCCCAACCACCATACATCAAAAAAACACATACACAAAACACACACACACCCCACACACACACAAAAACACACACAAAACACACACCACACCACCACACCCCACACCACACACACCCACCCCACACACAACCCCACACACACACCACAACCACACACCCAAAACACACACCCCCACCCCAACACCACCACCACACCCCCCACACCACACCACACACACACACCACACACACACCCCAAACCACACACCACACACCCCCCCACACCACACACACCCCACAACCACCCACACCACCCCACACACGCGCACAGGGCACCCCACGCCCCAAAACCGTGCACACGAAACCACACCCCACGCAACACCCCGCACACGCCGCACACCCCACCCCAAAACACACAAAACCACCCCCCACACCCCACACACACCACACACAAAACCAACACACCACAAAACACCCCCCCCCTCCACCACTTGACACAAAAAACTAGACAAAATTCCCACGTACCCCCTTTTTTCCAAAACCCCCTTCACCTTAGCCCCCAAACCCCCCCCCAAAACCCACCAAACCCCCTCCCCAAAAACCGTCAAACCCCTCCGCCCAAAAAACCTCCCCCCCTCCAAAAAACCCATTTTTCCCCCCCCCCCCCCCAACCCCCCCCTCCATCCCCTCTCCAAAACCATTTTTTTTCCCCTTTCCCCCTAACCAGGATGAGGAAAAGGGGGTTTCCCCCCCAAAAGGGCCCCCCCGAGAGGGAGGGAAATTGGGAGATAGAGCTCAAAAAAAGGGGGGAAAAGATTGGGGAAGGAGACTAGATGAGCGGGGAAAGGAAGAGGGAAAAGAGAGGTTAGCAGCAGAATGCAGAAGGTGGAAGGGAACAGGCACAGAAGCAGAAAACAAAAAAATAGAAGGAGATTAGAAGAGGAGCGAGACATCGAAAACAGACCCGAGCAAAAATATTACAGGAAATTTTGCTTTGGCCGGGGTTTCATCGAACACAGGGCAAGGTTTTAAAAGGGAAGGGAAAGGAAATAAACTGTAAGCGAGGGGGCCTGTCAAACCCCCCATGGGGCCAAAAAAAAAAGGGAAAGGGGGACTCTAGGGGCAGGAAAGAGAGGTTTTGGAAAAAACAAACGGAAAGGGAAATAGGGGCATGTGCAAGGGCCTTACCAGGTAACCTGTGGGGGGGCCCGGAGCAAACCCTGGAGGAAAGGGGTTTAAACCCAAAAAGCTAGGGGCCCTAAGAGGGGAAAGGGGACCCCCCAAAGGAAAGGAAAAACCCACGGGAAGGGGGAAAAAAAAACAAACAGAGGAAGAAAAGGGAAATCACATGGGAGGTGGGGGAAAGGGAGAGGGGGTGGTGTTTGTCTATGGGCTAGGGGGGAAAACTAAAGGGGGAAAAAATTAAAGATGAAAGAAAGCAGGAGGGGAAAAAAGCGATTTGGGAAAACACATGAAGGTGATTTGGCGGGGGGGGGACAAAGACCCCCGGGGGGCAAAAATTTTTGGAGAATTGGGTGGTTCAAAAAAAAAGGGGAAACGGCCTTCAAAGTAAATTTTTTAAGGGAGAAAAAAACCCGAACCATGATCCTGCAGGGGAGAAAGACGGGCCCCGAGGGGGAAGCAGGAGTTCCGGAGTGTGTACCTCGGGCCGGGACAGAACACAGGGCGAAAAAGGAAAAAAAAAGAAGAAGGGGTTTTAAAAACGAAAGGGAAAAAATGGGGAGGGGAAAAGAAAAAAAAGGGGAGCAGAAAAAACCCCGGATCAAAAGGAAGGGCAAACGCACCCCCCGAAAAACCCGCAGAAGGATTCCAAACCACGACACCCCAAGGCAATGAACAATCCAAAACCAAACCCTCACACACCGGGTCCCTCTTTTTTCCACCCCCCCACCACAGTTACAGTTTTAGAACAGAAGTTGAAGGTTTGGTACAAAAAATTTCAGAAGGAATTTAAAAAAGGAAAAAAAATTTGGGGAAAGGCCCAAAAAAAAAATCAATGAGAAGTCCCCCGACATCAAAAGGGGGTTACAGAAAAAAAAACTCAAAGGGGAAAAAAATAAAAAGATGCAAATTTTCCCCCCAGGATACCAAGCATGAGGGGAAAAATAGAAGGGGCAGGGGGGGAGGTGGGGTTGCTTTTGTCGTAAAAAAAAAGATGGGGAAAATTTGAGAAAATGGAAGGAAAAGTAGATGAAGACGGGAGAAAGAGACTACATAGCAGGTACACTTAAATCGGGGGAACACAAACGTGGGGGATTGCAGTGATGTATTAAACCACCACAGAAATTTGGGGGAGGCCCAAAAGGGGGAAAAATGAAAAAGAGCAACAGAAACCCAAAGGTGGGCACCCCTTGCTGAGGTTTGGGAAGAAGAGCTCACCCCCAGCAGAGGGAAAGTTGTTGGGGATGGGGGATTTCAACCACCCGGGAGTTTATTGGGGGAAAAAACCCGGACCACTTGGGGGGGTCCCGAAACATTTGGGGAGCCCGGATGTTGGGGCGTGGTGCTGGAAAAAAACCCCATGCACCAACATGTTAAGGACACTTTTCCGAGTGAAAAGGGGAGGATGAACCAGCAAAGTTGGAAATTTTTGTTTTACCCGGGCGCTCCCGAAATTAAAGGACATCCCAAATATGAGAGTCCCCCCAGGAGCTTGCGACCAGTGGTTTGTGCTTTGAATAAAAAAAAGGGAGAGCGCAGTGGAGAGAATAAAAGGGTAGAAAAGGGAAAAACCTGACTATAAAAGAGGGGACTACTAGGGGGTTTAAAAAACTTCCCGCGGGAGGTCCAGTTGGGGGCAGAGAACCCGGCAGGAAAGCCAGTAAATTTAAATGATGGAATATGTTGCCCAAAAAGCAAGGAGGCAGGGAAAGGGGGTTTATTCCCCAAAGGGGAAAGTAAAACGGGAAGACCAGAACAAAAACCCCTGGTTCACCCGACGGTTGTAAGGAGGGAAAAAAAAAAGTGAAAAAGAGAATGGAAAAAAATACAGGGAAGGGGAGAGAACACACGAAAAAAGGGAGATCAGTCGCGAGCCAGGAAGGAATGAGTACGCACAGGGGAAGGGGGGAGGCCCAAGCGGGCAGTATGAAAATTTAAAATGCTTTGGGGGAAACCAAAAGGGCCCGACCCGAAAATGTTGTATAGCCAAATTTAGGGGGAAGACAAAAGTAAAGGGCCAGGTTTATCGTTAAGGACAGGAAGGTGGGGAAAATCACAAGAAATGATCAGGAGGTATGTGAGGAGTGGGGAAAAGGGGATTTTAAAGGGAAATTTTTTTCGAGTAGAGACAGGGGGGGCCTTTTTGGGGAAAACAGAACAGGAAAGGGGAAAATCAAGAGGGGGAAAAACCAACAAATGTTTGGATGCATACGAACAAATTTAGGAGGAGGTGGGAAAAAGCTCTTAAGTGCCCCCTTTAAAACCCCCAAAGGCGATGGGACCGGAAAAACATCTCCCCCTTTGGGGCCTTAAAGAAGGAGCAGAGATTTTCTTGTGTGGCCCCTAACCACAATCTTTTAACACATCCCCTTTAAACTGGGGGAAAATACCTGAGAAGGGGAAGGGCAGCTAAAAGTAGTCCCCATATTTAAGAAAGGAAACAAGGGAAAAAGAGGCACTTTAAAATCAGCTGTGTCTTTTGAATGTATTTTGTGCAAAAGGTTTATGGAGGAAAAATTTTCAGGGAGGGGGGAGTGGTCGAACACCTGGAAAGGGGAAAAAGAAATTTTTTAAAAGAAAACCAAACATGGGTTCATTTGGGAAAGGGAAAAACTTGTTTTCACAAACCTCCTGGAGTTTTATGAAAAAGGGGAACAGAAATTTAAGGGCACGAGAGAGAGGGTTTGGGGAGATTGCGTTTTCCTAGACCCGCAGGAAGGCCTTTGACCCCAGCCCCACAAGAGTTAGTGCAAAAAGCTGGAGGGTCAGGAAAACGTTAAAAAGGGAAAGGGCCCCTGCAATGGAAAAGGGGTTTCCCGACAGGGAAAAGGCAAAACAACGAAATCAAAGGTACGTGAAGAGGTTTTAAAAGTGGGGGGCCTGTTAAAGAGCGGGGGGGGCCCCCCAGGGGGCAGTTTTAGGGGCCAGTGCTTTTTTTTGATATATGTGAACGACATGATGGAAGGGAAAAGACTCTGAAGTGTCCCCCGTTCGCAGATGACGTGAAGCTGATGAGAAGAATTAAATCGGACGAGGGGTGAGGCAGGACTGCAAAGAGGGCTGGAGAGGCTGGAAAATTTTGGGCCAGTAAATGGGTTCTCGAATTCAATCCAGCAAAGCAAAAGTTTATGAAAATTGGGGAGGGGGGAAAGGGGAAAACCGAGAAAAGAGTATAGGCTAGGTGGACAAAGACTACAGACCTCACTCAGGGGAAGGGAAAGGGGGTGGGGGGGGGACCATAACACCCAGCACATTTACCCGGGGCCACATCAACCCAAAAAAAACCGCTTGCAGGGTTTCGGGCGCCCGGAAACCTTGAGATAGCGTTTTTTGATAAACCCTTAAATTTAAAATTTTGTTCAAGACACTGGTTTCACTGTGTATATTAGGGCCCCTACTGGAGTATGCGCACCAGTCTGGAACCCACAAACCCGGTCAAGCACGTCAAGAAGTTAGAGGAAAATACAAAGGTTTGCAAACAAGGGCTTGTCCCGGGCTCAAGGGAATTTTCGTACGAGGAAAGGTTTTAAAGGGAAAAACGGACTGGGCGGGCCTGGGGGAAAAGAAGGGTCAGGGAGGGCATTATAACGAATACAAGATACTGCGGGGGAATAGGGCAAGGTGGAAGAGATAGGATTTTTCCAGAGAGGGGACACAGGGACAAGGGGTCACAACTGGAAGCTGAGACTCAGACGAGTCACAGGGACGTTAGGAAGTATTTCTTCAGTCATAGAGTTGTCAGCAAGTGGAATAGCCTAGCAATGAAGTAGTGGAGGCAGGAACCATACATAGTTTAAGAAGAGGTATGACAAAGCTCAGGAAGCAGAGAGAGAGAGGACCTACAACATGAAGAGGCGGGCCGGGGAAAGCTGAGTCTCGACCCTTAAAACCCCAATTGGTGTCAATTAGGTGAGTACATACACATACACAAAAAACCAACAATACATAACACAACCATAACATACATATACACATACACATACCATACAATACAATCACATACACTACCACACATACACATACAAAACACAAATATACACATCAATCAAACACATACATATCCCAAAAACATATACACTACACATACACATACATATACACATACACGTACACATACCATACATATACCATACACATACACATACATAAAAACCCAAACCCCAATCAAAAAAACATACAATACACATACACATACACATACATTACACAACACATACAAAAATCCCAAATACACATACACTAAAATTACAAAACACAACACAAAACACATACAATCCATCAATACATTACACAAAAACATACACATAACACATACACATACATATAACAAACACATACATATAACAAACACATACATATACACATACACATAACGACATACACATACATATAACATACATCACAACTATACACAACAAATAACAATAACATACACATACACATACACATACATATGCACATACAAACACATACACATACATATACACATACACATACACATACATTTTACACATACACATACACATACACATACATATACACATACCATACACATACATATACACATACACATACAATACACTTACACATACAAAATACATATACACATACACATACATTTCACATACACATACATATACACATATACATACCATACATATACACATACACATACACATACACATACATATACACATACATATACACATACACAGTACAAAATACATATACACATACACATACACAACATAACACATACACATACACATACATATTACACATACACTTTACATATACACATACATAAAAATATATACAAAATACACATACATATACACAAACACATACACATACATATACAAAATACACATACACTACACATACATATACACATACACATATATATACACATACACATACACATACACATACATTACACATACAACATACACATACACATACACATACACATAACATATACACATAACATACACATACCACATACATATACACTCATACACATACATATACACATACACATACACATACACATACAACCATACACATACACATACACATACACATACATATACACATACACATACACATACATACAACACATAAACATACACATACACATACACATACATATACACATACACATACACATACAATAACACATACACATACACATACACATACATATACACATACACATACACATACATATACACATACATATACACATACAATACATAAATATAACACATACACATACATATACACACATACACATAATCACATACATTCATACACATACACATACACATACATAACACATAAAACATACACATACCATACACATACATATACACATAAAACATACACATACACATACACATACATATACACATACACATACACATACACATAACATCATACACATACACATACACATACACATACAATACACACATACACATACACATACATATACACATACACATACACATACACATACACATACATATACACATAAACATACATATACACATCACACATACACATACACAATACACATACATATACACATACACATACACATACACATACATATACACATACACATACACATACATATACACATACACATACACATACACATATACATACACATACACATACATATACACATACATATACACATACACATAAACATACACATACACATACATATACACATACACATACACATACACATACATATACACATACACATACACATACATATACACATACACATACACATACACATACATATACACATACACATACACATACACATACACATACATATACACATACACATACACAACATATACACATACACATACATATACACATACACATACATATACACATACACATACACATACACATACACATACATATACACATACACATACACATACACATACACATCACTACAAACACATTACTTCGAACACACATATATACATACATATGTACACGTTCTGAAACACATATATACACTCTCCCTCACAATGGTTTTAAGAGAAATAAGAAAATTCTTGATAAAATAATTTCAATTTTCTTAAGAAATTGGAATGAGGGTTACAATATTTTGATGAAATATTTTGGAAAAATATATAAATAGGTGAAGAAGTGACTTAATAAACAGTTTGTTTAAGTAGAATTAATTATTAGATAAGTCAGTCTTCACATATACACAACTCTCGCGTCTTAATAACACAAAAACATTCACCGTCACTGATACAAAAAAAACTTCCGGTGATGTAAATAAAAACTGTTAACTTGGTGTTGGCTGCCACAACCTGGCCAGTACGACTGTGTGTTGCCACAACCTGGCCAGTACGACTGTGTGTTGCCACGACCTGGCCAGTACGACTGTGTGTTGCCACAACGTTGGCCAGTACGACTGTGTGTTGCCACAACCTGGCCAGTACGACTGTGTGTTGCCACGACCTGGCCAGTACGACTGTGTGTTGCCACGACCTGGCCAGTACGACTGGGTGTTGCCACAACCTGGACAGTACGACTGTGTGTTGCCACGACCTGGCCAGTACGACTGTGTGCTGCCACGACCTGGCCAGTACGACTGTGTGTTGCCACAACCTGGTCAGTACGACTGTGTGTTGCCACAACCTGGTCAGTACGACTGTGTTTTGCCACAACCTGGCCAGTACGACTGTGTGTTGCCACAACCTGGCCAGTACGACTGTGTGTTGCCACAACCTGGACAGTACGACTGTGTGTTGCCACAACCTGGCCAGTACGACTGTGTGTTGCCACAACCTGGCCAGTACGACTGTGTGTTGCCACAACTTGGCCAGTACGACTGTGTGTTGCCACAACCTAGCCAGTACGACTGTGTGTTGCCACAACCTGGCCAGTACGACTGTGTGTTGCCACAACCTGGCACAGTACGACTGTGTGTTGCCACAACCTGGCCAGTACGACTGTGTGTTGCCACAACCTGCCAGTACGACTGTGTTTGCCACAACCTGGCCAGTACGACTGTGTGTTGCCACAACCTGGCCAGTACGACTGTGTGTTGCCACAGCCTGGACAGTACGACTGTGTGTTGCCACAACCTGGCCAGTACGACTGTGTGTTGCCACAACCTGGCCAGTACGACTGTGTGTTGCCACAACCTGGCCAGTACGACTGTGTGTTGCCACAACCTAGCCAGTACGACTGTGTGTTGCCACAACCTGTCCAGTACGACTGTGTGTTGCCACAGCCTGGCCAGTACGACTGTGTGTTGCCACAACCTGGCCAGTACGACTGTGTGTTGCCACAACCTGGCCAGTACGACTGTGTGTTGCCACACAACCTGGCCAGTACGACTGTGTGTTGCCACAACCTGGCCAGTACGACTGTGTGTTGCCACAACCTGGCCAGTACGACTGTGTGTTGCCACAGCCTGGCCAGTACGACTTTGTGCTGCCACAACCTGGCCAGTACGGCTGTGTGTTGCCACAACCTGGCCAGTACGACTGTGTGTTGCCACAACCTGGACAGTAAGACTGTGTGCTGCCACAACCTGGAGAGTACGACTGTGTGTTGCCACAACCTGGACAGTACGACTGTGTGTTGCCACAACCTGGACTGTACGACTGTGTGTTGCCACAACCTGGACAGTACGACTGTGTGTTGCCACAACCTGGCCAGTACGACTGTGTGTTGCCACAACCTGAACAGTACGACTGTGTGTTGCCACAACCTGGACAGTACGACTGTGTGTTATGCCACAACCTAGACAGTACGACTGTGTGTTGCCACAACCTGGCCAGTACGACTGTGTGTTGCTACAACCTGGACAGTGCGGCTGTGTGTTACCGCAACCTGGCCAGTACGACTGTGTGTTGCCACAACCTGGCCAGTGCGGCTGTGTGTTGCCACAATTTGGCCAGTACGGCTGTGTGTTGCCACAACCTGGCCAGTACGACTGTGTGTTGCCACAACCTGGCCAGTACGACTGTGTGTTGCCACAACCTGGCCAGTACGACTGTGTGTTGCCACAACCTGGCCAACGACTGTGTGTTGCCACAACCTGGCCAGTACGACTGTGTGTTGCCACAACCTGGCCAGTACGACTGTGTGTTGCCACAACCTGGCCAGTACGACTGTGTTTTGCCACAACCTGGCCAGTACGACTGTGTGTTGCCACAACCTGGCCCGTACGACTGTGTGTTGCCACAACCTGGCCAGTACGACTGTTTGTTGCCACAACCTGGCCAGTACGACTGTGTGTTGCCACAACCTGGCCAGTACGACTGTGTTGCCACAATCTGGCCCGTACGTCTGTGTGTTGCCACAACCTGGCCAGTACGACTGTGTTTTGCCACAACCTGGCCAGTACGACTGTGTTTTGCCACAACCTGGCCAGTACGACTGTGTGTTGCCACAACCTGGCCAGTACGACTTAACAATAAACGAAGAAGCCTCCGAAGACGTATCATTTAACCACCCGCTACCAGAATACCAAACAAACATCGTTATACTGTGTGTTGCCACAACCTGGCCAGTATGACTGTGTGTTGCCACAACCTGGTCAGTACGACTTTGTGTTGCCACAACCTGGCCAGTACGACTGTGTGTTGCCACAACCTGGCCAGTACGACTGTGTTTTGCCACAACCTGGCCAGTACGACTGTGTGTTGCCACAACCTGGCCAGTACGACTGTGTGTTGCCACAACCTGGCCAGTACGACTGTTTGTTGCCACAACCTGGCCAGTACGACTGTGTGTTGCCACAACCTGCCCAGTACGACTGTGTTGCCACAACCTTGCCAGTACGACTGTGTGTTGCCACAACTTGGCCAGTACGACTGTGTGTTGCCACAACCTGGCCAGTACGACTGTGTTGCCACAACCTGGCCCGTACGTCTGTGTTACCACAACCTGGCCAGTACGTCTGTGTGTTGCCACAACCTGGCCAGTACGACTGTGTGTTATCACAACCTGGCCAGTACGACTGTGTGTTGCCACAACCTGGCCAGTACGACTGTGTGCTGCCACAACCTGGCCAGTACGACTGTGTGTTGCCACAACCTGTCCAGTACGACTGTGTGTTGCCACAACCTGGTCAGTACGACTGTGTGCTGCCACAACCTGGCCAGTACGACTGTGTGCTGCCACAACCTGGCCAGTACGACTCCGTGCTGCCACAACCTTGCCAGTACGACTGTGTGTTGCCACAACCTGGCCAGTACGACTGTGTGTTGCTGCAACCTGGCCAGTACGACTGTGTGTTAATGTCTCCCATACTGTTGTTATGGTGATGGCTGCCACAACCTGGCCAGTACGACTGTGTGCTGCCAGAACCTGGCCAATACGACTGTGTGCTGCCACAACCTGGCCAATACGACTGTGTGCTGCCACAACCTGGCCAGCACGACTGTGTGTTGCCACAACCTGGCCAGTACGACTGTGTGTTGCCACAACCTGGCCAGTACGACTGTGTTGTGCCACAACCTGGACAGTACGACTGTGTGTTGCCACAACCTGGACAGTACGACTGTGTGTTGCCACAACCTGGCCAGTACGACTGTGTGTTGCCACAACCTGAACAGTACGACTGTGTGTTGCCACAACCTGGACAGTACGACTGTGTGTTGCCACAACCTGGACAGTACGACTGTGTGTTGCCACAACCTGGCCAGTACGACTGTGTGTTGCTACAACCTGGACAGTGCGGCTGTGTGTTACCGCAACCTGGCCAGTACGACTGTGTGTTGCCACAACCTGGCCAGTACGACTGTGTGTTGCCACAACCTGGCCAGTGCGACTGTGTGTTGCCACAACCTGGCCAGTACGACTGTGTGTTGCCACAACCTGGCCCGTACGACTGTGTGTTGCCACAACCTGGCCAGTACGACTGTTTGTTGCCACAACCTGGCCAGTACGACTGTGTTGCCACAATCTGGCCCGTACGTCTGTGTGTTGCCACAACCTGGCCAGTACGACTGTGTTGCCACAACCTTGCCAGTACGACTGTGTGCTGCCACAACCTGGCCAGTACGACTGTGTGTTGCCACAACCTGGCCAGTACGACTGTGTTGCCACAACCTGGCCAGTACGACTGTGTGTTGCCACAACCTGGCCAGTACGACTGTGTTTTGCCACAACCTGGCCAGTACGACTGTGTGTTGCCACAACCTGGCCAGTACGACTGTGTTTTGCCACAACCTGGCCAGTACAACTGTGTTTTGCCACAACCTGGCCAGTACGACTGTGTGTTGCCACAACCTGGCCAGTACGACTTAACAATAAACGAAGAAGCCTCCGAAGACGTATCATTTAACCACCCGCTACCAGAATACTAAACAAACATCGTTATACTGTGTGTTGCCACAACCTGGCCAGTATGACTGTGTGTTGCCACAACCTGGACAGTACGACTGTGTGTTGCCACAACCTGGCCAGTACGACTGTGTGTTGCCACAACCTGGCCAGTACGACTGTGTTTTGCCACAACCTGGCCAGTACGACTGTGTGTTGCCACAACCTGGCCCGTACGACTGTGTGTTGCCACAACCTGGGCAGTACGACTGTTTGTTGCCACAACCTGGCCAGTACGACTGTGTGTTGCCACAACCTGGCCAGTACGACTGTGTTGCCACAACCTTGCCAGTACGACTGTGTGTTGCCTCAACCTGGCCAGTACGACTGTGTGTTGCCACAACCTGGCCAGTACGACTGTGTTGCCACAACTTGGCCCGTACGTCTGTGTTGCCACAACCTGGCCAGTACGTCTGTGTGTTGCCACAACCTGGCCAGTACGACTTTGTGTTATCACAACCTGGCCAGTACGACTGTGTGTTGCCACAACCTGGCCAGTACGACTGTGTGCTGCCACAACCTGGCCAGTACGACTGTGTGTTGCCACAACCTGGCCAGTACGACTGTGTGTTGCCACAACCTGGTCAGTACGACTGTGTGCTGCCACAACCTGGCCAGTACGACTGTGTGCTGCCACAACCTGGCCAGTACGACTCCGTGCTGCCACAACCTTGCCAGTACGACTGTGTGTTGCCACAACCTGGCCAGTACGACTGTGTGTTGCTGCAACCTGGCCAGTACGACTGTGTGTTAATGTCTCCCATACTGTTGTTATGGTGATGGCTGCCACAACCTGGCCAGTACGACTGTGTGCTGCCAGAACCTGGCCAATACGACTGTGTGCTGCCACAACCTGGCCAGTACGACTGTGTGTTGTCACAATCTGGCCAGTACGACTGTGTGTTAATGTCTCCCATACTTTTGTTATGTACTGTGATGTATCAATGTTTTTGAGAGGTAAACCCGTCCAGGGAGATGGAATATGACTGGGACCTCCGTCCATGGCAACGAAATATTATAGATAAACTCTTCCATGGCCAAGAAATTTGGCAGGGAAACCCGTCTAGGGCAATTAAATATGACAAGGAAACCTCTCCAGGGCGTCGGAATTTGACAGCTAAACCTGTCCAGGGTGTCGAAACATGATAGAGAAACCCGTCTTTAGCAATGAAAAATGACGAGGAAACGCATCCAAGGCAATGAAATATGACAGATAAACCCGTCTAGGACGACGAAATATTACAGGGAAACCCGTTTAGGGAGACGAAATATGACAGGAAAACATATCCATGGCGATGAATTATGACAGGGAAAGAATATGATAGTGAAAGAATATGATAGTGAAAGAATATGATAGTGAAAACTGTCCAGAGCGATGAAATTTCTCAGGAAAACCCGTCCAGGGCTACGAAATATTATAGGGAAACCCGTCCAGGGAGACGAAATATGAGAGAGAAACCTGTCCAGAACGACAAAATGACAATGAAACCCGACATGGCAGTCAAAATTTGACAGGCAAACACGTTCAGGGCGATGGAATATGAAAGGAAAACTTGTCCAGGGCAACGAAACATGACGGGAAAACCCGTCCAGGGCGACAATATATCACAGGGAAACCCGTCCAGGGCGACAAAATATGACAAGGAAACCTGTCTAAGGCGACGAAATATGACAGGAAAACCCTTCCAGGGCGACGAAATTTGAGAAGAAAATACGTCTAGGGTGTCAAAATTTGACAGCGAAACCTGTCCAGGGTGTCGAAATATGACAGAAAACCGTCTACGGCAATGAAAAATGACAAGGAAACTCACCCAAGGCAATGAAATATAACAGATAAACCCGTCCTGGGCGATGTAATATGCAGGAAAACTCGTCTAGGAACGAAAATTTTTAAAGGAAACCCCCCCAGGGACAATAGTAACAGG
>NC_069411.1:66930270-67010347 GCF_026875155.1 Cherax quadricarinatus | reverse complement strand
AATGGGCAGAACTTGCGATCTTGGAACGTATCTTACCAAATAGGACAAGTGAAAATTTGGATGTAATAATTTCCCCCAAAATCATTTGAACTTAACAAAAAAATATATTTCACTGTGTTTGTTTGTATTAAATTATTGTAAAAAAATCTAAAATATATTTGTTGGGTTAGGTAAAATAAATTGCGCTTGTTATAAAAAGGTTAGGAATTTTCCCAAGTTCCTTTTTGGGGCAAAAATTTTAATTTTTTCTCAACTTAATGAAAAAAAAATTTTCTTTAAAAAAGTACAAGAGAAAATTTTAGAAAGGACTTAAATTTTAAAAAAAGTTTTTGCTAATTGACCAATTTTTAAAATTTGGGACAAAATATATTTATATATATATTTTATATATTAATATATAATATATTATATAAAAATTTTTATATATATATATATATTTTTTTTTTTTTTTTTTTTTTTTTTTTTCAAAAAGTCGGGGCCCCCCCCCCCCAGGGTGACCCAAAAAAAGAAAGAAAATCCCAAAAAGAAAATACTTTCATCATCATTCAACACTTTCAAACCCCCTCGCAATTTCCTGTTTTTGCAGAGGTGCTCAGAATACAACAGTCTAGAAGTACACATATAAAAAATCAAACATATCCCCCCAAATGCCAAAAATCCCAAACCCCCCTTTTAAATGCAGGATTGTACCCCCATTTCAGGGTCAAGTCCCCATTATGAAAATAACCCGGGTTTCCCGAAACCCTTCATAAATATTCCCCGCTCACACTAAAAAGATCGTCAGGTCCCAATTTAAATTGTCTCCATTCACTCCCATTAAAACCCCTCACGACCCCTTGGGAAGCCTCCCCACCCCAAAAAAAACCCCCTTTCCCCCTTCCCAACCCTTTTTAGGGCCCCCTCCCCTTTTTTAAGATTTTATGCTTTCCCGTCATTCTATTTGATCCCTTTCTCTAAATGACCAAACCACCTCAACAACCCTCTTCTGCCCTCTGACTAATACTTTTATTAACTCCACACCTTCTCCTAATTTCACACACTCCGAATTTTCTGCATAATATTTACACCACACATTGCCCTTAAACAGGACATCTCCACTGCCTCCACCGTCTCCTCGCTGCTGCATTTACCACCCAGCTTCACACCCATATAAGAGTGTTGGTACTACTATACTTTCATACATTCCCTTCTTTGCCTCCATAGATAACGTTTTTTTGACTCCACATATACCTCAACGCACCACTCACCTTTTTTCCCTCATCAATTCTATGATTAACCTCATCCTTCATAAATCCATCCGCCGACACGTCAACTCCCAAGTATCTGAAAACATTCACTTCTTCCATACTCCTCCTCCCCAATTTGATATCCAATTTTTCTTTATCTAAATCATTTGACACCCTCATCACCTTACTCTTTTCTATGTTCACTTTCAACTTTCTACCTTTACACACATTCCCAAACTCATCCACTAACCTTTGCAATTTTTCTTTAGAATCTCCATAAGCACAGTATCATCAGCAAAAAGTAACTGTGTCAATTCCCATTTTGAATTTGATTCCCCATAATTTAACCCCACCCCTCTCCCAAACACCCTAGCATTTACTTCCTTAACAACCCATCTATAAATATATTAAACAACCATGGTGACATTACACATCCCTGTCTAAGACCTACTTTACCGGGAAATAGTCTCCCTCTCTTCTACACACCCTAACCTGAGCCTCACTATCTTCATAAAAACTCTTTACAGCATTTAATAACTTACCACCTATTCCATTATACTTGCAACATCTGCCACATTGCTCCTCTATCCACTCTATCATATGCCTTTTCTAAATCCATAAATGCAATAAAAACTTCCCTACCTTTATCTAAATACTGTTCACATATATGCTTCAATGTAAACACTTGATCTACACATCCCCTACCCACTCTGAAACCTCCTTGCTCATCCGCAATCCTACATTCTGTCTTACCTCTAATTCTTTCAATTATAACCCTACCGTACACTTTTCCTGGTATACTCAGTAAGCTTATTCCTCTATAATTTTTACAGTCTCTTTTGTCCCTTTCCCTTTATATAAAGGGACTATACATGCTCTCCGCCAATCCCTAGGTACCTTCCCTCTTTCATACATTTATTGAACAAAAGTACCAACCACTCCAACACTTATCCCCCCCTGCTTTTAACATTTCTGTCATGATCCCATCAGTACCAGCTGCTTTACCCCCTTTCATTTTACGTAATGCCTCACGTACCTCCCCCACACTTACATTCTGCTCTTCTTCACTCCTAAAAGATGGTATACCTCCCTGACCAGTGCATGAAATTACTGCCTCTGTTTCTTCCTTAACATTTAAAAGTTCCTCAAAATATTCTCGCCATCTACCTAATACCTCCATCTCCCCATCTACTAACTCCCCTACTCTGTTTTTAACTGACAAATCCATATTTTCCCTTGGCTTTCTTAACTTGTTTAACTCACTCCAAAATTTTTTCTTATTTTCATTAAAATTTCTTGACAGTGCCTCTCCCACTCTATCATCTGCTCTCCTTTTGCACTCTCTCACCACTCTCTTTACCTTTCTTTTACTCTCCATATATTCTGCTCTTCTTATAACACTTCTGCTTTGTAAAACCTCTCATAAGCTACCTTTTTCTCTTTTATCACACCCTTTACTTCATCATTCCACCAATCACTCCTCTTTCCTCCTGCACCCACCCTCCTATAACCACAAACTTCTGCCCCACATTCTAATACTGCATTTTTAAAACTATTCCAACCCTCTTCAACCCCCCCATTACTCATCTTTGCACTATCCCACCTTTCTGCCAATAGTCGCTTATATCTCGCCCCGAACTTCCTCCTCCTTAGTTTATACACTTTCACCTCCCTTTACTTGTTGTTGCCACCTTCCTCTTTTCCATCTACCTCTTACTCTAACTGTAGCTACAACTAAATAATGATCCGATATATCAGTTGCCCCTCTATAAACATGTACATCCTGGAGCCTACCCATCAAACCTTTTATCCACCAATACATAATCTAATAAACTACTTTCATTACGTGCTACATCATACCTTGTATATTTATTTATCCTCTTTTTCATAAAATATGTATTACTTATTACCAAATTTCTTTCTACACATAGCTCAATTAAAGGCTCCCCATTTACATTTACCCCTGGCACCCCAAATTTACCTACTACTCCCTCCATAATATTTTTACCCACTTTAGCATTGAAATCCCAACCACCATTACTCTCACACTTGATTCAAAACTCCCCACGCATTCACTCAACATTTCCCAAAATCTCTCTCTCTCCTCCACACTTCTCTCTTCTCCAGGTGCATACACGCTTATTATAACCCACTTTTCCATCCAATCTTTATTTTACTCCACATAATCCTTGAATTAATACATTTATAGTCCCTCTTTTCCTGCCATAGCTTATCCTTCAACATTATTGCTACTCCTTCTTTAGCTCTAACTCTATTTGAAACCCCTGACCTAATCCCATTTATTCCTCTCCATTGAAACTCTCCCACCCCCTTCAGCTTTGTTTCACTTAAAGCCAGGACATCCAGCTTCTTCTCATTCATAACATCCACAATCATCTCTTTCTTATCATCTGCACAACATCCACGCACATTCAGACTCCCACTTTGACAATTTTCTTCTTCTTATTCTTTTTAGTAATCTTTACAGGAAAAGGGGTTACTAGCCCATTTTCCCGGCATTTTAGTTGACTTTTACAACACGCATGGCTTACGGAGGAAAGATTCTTATTCCACTTCCCCATGGATATAAAAGGAAAATTAATAAGACCAAGAACTATTAAGATAAAATCAAAGAAAACTCAGATGAGTGTGTATGAATAAATGTGTATATGTATGTGTAGTGTGACCTAAGTGTAAGTAGAAGTAGCAAGACATGCCTGTAATCTTGCATATTTATGAGACAGACAAAAGACATCAGCAATCCTACCATCATGTAAAACAATTACAGGCTTCGTTTTACACTCACTTGGCAGGACGGTAGTACCTCCCTGGGTGGTTGCTGTCTACCAACCTACTACTATAATATATATATATATATATATATATATATATATATAATATATATATATATATATATATATATATATATATATATATATATATATATATATATATATGTGTGTGTGTGTGTGTGTGTGTGTGTGTACTCACCTAGTTGTACTCACCTAGTTGAGGTTGCGGGGGTCGAGTCCGAGCTCCTGGCCCGCCTCTTCACTGATCGCTACTAGGTCACTCTCCCTGAGCCGTGAGCTTTATCATACCTCTGCTTAAAGCTATGTATGGATCCTGCCTCCACTACATCGCTTCCCAAGCTATTCCACTTACTGACTACTCTGTGGCTGAAGAAATACTTCCTAACATCCCTGTGATTCATTTGTGTCTTCAGCTTCCAACTGTGTCCCCTTGTTACTGTGTCCAATCTCTGGAAACATCCTGTCTTTGTCCACCTTGTCAATTCCTCTCAGTATTTTTTTATGTCGTTATCATGTCCCCCCTATCTCTCCTGTCCTCCAGTGTCGTCAGGTTGATTTCCCTTAACCTCTCCTCGTAGGACATACCTCTTAGCTCTGGGACTAGTCTTGTTGCAAACCTTTGCACTTTCTCTAGTTTCTTCACGTGCTTGGCTAGGTGTGGGTTCCAAACTGGTGCCGCATACTCCAATATGGGCCTAACGTACACGGTGTACAGGGTCCTGAATGATTCCTTATTAAGATGGGCGGAATGCTGTTCTGAGGTTTGTTAGGCGACCATATGCTGCAGCAGTTATTTGGTTGATGTGCGCTTCAGGAAATGTGCCTGGTGTTATACTCACCCCAAGAACTTTTTCCTTGAGTGAGGTTTGTAGTCTCTGACCCCCTAGACTGTACTCCGTCTGCGGCCTTCTTTGCCCTTCCCCAATCTTCATGACTTTGCACTTGGTGGGATTGAACTCCAGGAGCCAATTGCTGGACCAGGTCTGCAGCCTGTCCAGATCCCTTTGTAGTTCTGCCTGGTCTTCGATCGAGTGAATTCTTCTCATCAACTTCACGTCATCTGCAAACAGGGACACCTCAGAGTCTATTCCTTCCGTCATGTCGTTCACAAATACCAGAAACAGCACTGGTCCTAGGACTGACCCCTGCGGGACCCCGCTGGTCACAGGTGCCCACTCTGACACCTCGCCACGTACCATGACTCGCTGCTGTCTTCCTGACAAGTATTCCTGATCCATTGTAGTGCCTTCCCTGTTATCCCTGCTTGGTCTCCAGTTTTTGCACCAATCTCTTGTGTGGAACTGTGTCAAAGCCTTCTTGCAGTCCAAGAAAATGCAATCCCCCCACCCCCTCTCTCTTGTCTTCTGCTGTCCCAGTCTTAGAACCCCAGTAGGTTTGTGCACAGGATTCCCGTCCCGAACCATTTTTGGCTCTGTTGTGAGATCGTCCTTTCTAGGTGTTCCACCACTTTCTCCTGATATCTTTTTTTCCCCGGCTTACTATAATGTAGTGACACTGGTTGTATTTTAAAAGCTTCATTCTGTCTCCTTTTTTTAAAGATTGGGACTACATTTGCTGTCTTTCTGCTAGGCAATCTCCCTTTTTCGTGATGTATTGAATTTGTTGTTGGGTTACACATAAGCCCCTCTGCCCCCTTCTCAATACCATGGGGAGTGTTTTTGGGCCCCCATTGCCTTTGAGGTATCTAGCTAAATCAGAAGCCTCTCATTCTTCCTCGGTTGTATGCACTGTGTCCAGCTTGGTGGTGTGCCCCACCTCTCCGTTTTTTGGTTCCCTTCTGTCCCCTCTGTGAACACTTTTTTGAATCTTTTTTGGGGTTTTTACATATTTACGGTCATTTCTTTTTTGTTCTCCCCTTCCCTTCCCTTACCCTACTTACCTGGCCCTTACTGTTGTTTTCCCCCTGAGTGGCTGTAAAACATTTTCGGGCGATTTGGCTTTCGCTGTATGTCATTTTATATTGTTTTTGGGGGCCTCCCTTCTTATCTGTGCTATTCGTTTCGGGCTCTACGACTTTTTCCCCTTATTTTCCGGGGCCCTTGCCTTTTTAATTTTTCCCTTTCCCCTTAGCACATTGGGTTTTGCCTCCCTGCCCCTTTGGGGTCCCCAGGCTCATCCTGGCTTTTTCTTAACCCTGTTACCCTTGGGTAAAAACCCTTCCTCAGCCCCCTTGCATTTTGGGGCTACATTTTCCCATCATCTCATTAACTGGCTTCCCTGCCAGTTCTCTGTCCCCACTAAACCCCTTCGGTAGTTCCTCTTCCTGTGTAGTCCCCTTTCTTGTGTTTGGGCTTATTCGTTGGCCTTCCCTGCTTTCCCTCCACTTGTACTCTACTGGTATTCGAAGCTTAAAACCACATGGTCACTGGCCCCAAGGGGTCTTTCCCAAGTGTGCCCTCGATATTGCACTATCAAGGTAAATACAAAGTCCAGCCTTCTGGTTATCCTCCCCTTCTTCTTTGTGTCCTTACGTGTTGGCACATGAAGTTTCCGTACCCCTCCATCATCTTACCCCTCCAGTATCTTGGCCCCATGTGGGCCCAAGTTCCCCCAAATCTTTCCCCTTGTGGTTAAAGTCACCCATGATCAGGACTTTCCCCTGCATGCATGAGCCTTCTGCCCCTCTACCCCATGTGTCAACCATCGCTTATTGCTCTTTTCGTCTCTTCCTTGGCCCCTGCTGTTCTGTGGGGGGTTATCATCCTGCTATTACCCCCTTTGGGGACCTCCAGGGTAGTGTCCCCGATGTAATCACTTTCTTCCCCCGCTGTCTCCTCTTCCAGCCCATCAAAATTCCAGCATTTTTGTTTCAGCAACGCCACCCCTCCCCCCCCCTGTTCCCTCGTTTTTCCCTCAGGATTTGGTACCCCCGTTGGAAAGATGGCACTGTTATCATACCTTAACTTGGTTTCTGTGGATTATGATGTCGGTGATGTTCTTTGCCTTTCATGCCACTCCCCCCATTATTTGTTATTCCCACAGCTTTTGTTACCATCTTCAGTTTCCTTTTCCCAACACTGTGGGGGGGGGGGCCCTGTGAGGGGGGGAGAACTGGTGGTATTGTGGGATTCTATAGCTCGGTTTTGGGGTGGAGGCTGTGGGTAGGTTGTAGTGTTGTTGGGATGGTGTGTGGGTTGTATGGTTCTGAGAATAGTTGTGTGTGTGCTTCCCCTTGCTGTTCTGTTCTGCTCGGGAGCCCTTGCGGGTTCCCTCCTTGTTTTTTCCCCTAGCTCCTTTCGTTTTTTGTCCTCTCCCTCAGCTGCTGTCGTTTGTTTTTGTTCTGTCTCTCCCCGGGGCCCTGGGGGCTAAAGCCCCCGTTCCCCAGGAGGGCCCGGGTTCGTTCCCCGGGGGGGAAAACATTTCGACACTTTTCCTTTACACCGTTGTTGTTCACCTAGCAGCAAATAGGTACCGGGTTTATAAAGGTGTGGGTCGCACCCGGGGAGACAAAAATAAGGCCCCCAAATGGAAATAGTTAGACAGTCCCCGATGACGCACTGACTTTTTTGGGTTCCTGGGTGGCAAACCCCTGGGGTTTAAAAAAATCCAAAACGAAATCCTTCCTATCCCACCCTTTGTACTCTTCCGAGTTTTCAATCGTGGTTTTCTTGGAGGATCCTTTTTGCACTTTTTCCGTCCTGAGAATCAGTTGTTGGTCGGTTTCTCCCCTTCAAAAAAACCCCCCTATTCTCTGAAAATTTAAATCTCGTCCTCTTTCACTTTTCTGTGATGTTTTTCTAAATCTCCTTTCTTTTTTCCCTCTGCCTTTCGTGTGTGTCCTTTCCCCCTCTCCTGAACCCCATGGATAAACACTGATTTTGCCCTTTCTTCCCCCCTTCCCTACCCTCTGTGACTCTGGATCCTCCCTGTAGTGGTCAGTTTCCCCCCTTGATTTTCCAGTGGCTTTTGATAGCCTGGTTGTGCCCCTTTTCCCCTATACCCTCCCCACTGCAACCAGCGTTCTTCCCTTTCACTCTTGGTCCTTTTGGGCAGGTGATATGCCCTTAGAAAATTCAAATTTCCCTTTCCCTTTCCCGTTCGGCCTTGCACTTCATATGCTGTGTCTTTCTGGTCACTGCCCCTGTAACTCGCTTCAGCCTTTTTATCTAACTTCTAGGACCCTTATCTTGGCTACAAAGTTTCAACTTTGCCTCCCAATTTTTGTCTCCTTCCCCAAACCCTTTTTTCCCAAATTTCACAGAGAGCTCTTTCCCCATTTTTTCGAAAGCTCCCCTAATTTTCTCCCCCACTCTTGTTCCTCCTTTTCCAGCTCCTCCATCCACTCCTCCCTACCAAACCATTCTCTTTGACCCTTGGTTCCTGCGAGTCCCCACCATTTTTTTTTTTTTTTTTTTTGTGGGAGGAGGGAAAAGGGGAAAAGTAGGGGGGGGAGAGAGAGTGAAGGGAAGAGTAGGAGAGGGGAGAGTTGAAGGGAAATGGGGAGAGAGAGAACAAAAAAAAAGTGAGAGAAAGAAGAGAGGGGAAGAGGGGAAGAGAGAGAGAGGGGGGGAGAGGGAGAGAGAGAGAGAGAAAGAAAAGGCAAAGGGGGGCAGAGGGGGGAGAAGGGGGGAAAGAGGGGGGGAGATGGAAGAGCGAGAGGGGGAGAGAGGCTAGGGGAAAAGGGGAGGGGAGGGGGGGAGAGAGATGGGGGAAAAAGGGAGAGGGGGAGTAAGGAGGGGCAGATGTTAGAGGGGGGAGATGGGAGAGGAAGGAAGAGAGAGTGGGTTTAGAGAGTGATAGGTAGGAGGAGATTAGGTAAAGAGGAGAAAGGTGAGATAGGTCTACTTTGGGTAGAAGGGGGGGGAGGAGAAAAGGTTCAGATGGTCAGTTACGGGACGGTGTGAAATCGGTATGTGTGTGTTTGGTGTGTATACGCTTAAGTGCTTGTTCCTTGTGTGTATGTGTAGTGTGTGTGTGGTGTTTTGTGTGTGTGTTTTTCGTGTGTGTGTTGTGTGTGGTGTATGGTATGTGTGTGTGTGTGGGGTGTGGTGTTGTGGGTGTGTGTGTGTGTGTATGTGTGTGTGTATGTGTGTGTGTGTGTGATGTGTTTTGTTTTTTTATGGTGTGTGTGTGTGTGTGTGTATTTTGGGGTGGTATGGTATGTGTTGGTTTTGGGGTGGTTGTGTGCGTGTGTGTGGTGTGTGTGGTGCCCCCACTTCTAAGTATTCATACTGCTAAAATCCCGGTAGTCCCAGTAATTCTAAGTTTTCCCAATATTTGAAACATTATCGATTCTACTTCAAAATTTCAGAAAGTAGTAGGTTTAAAATTTAGCTTGTCTCGCTTAAGTGTCTACTTACCCTCACTACCGCTTTACTCCTTTCACTCTCCTCTATGCATTTCTACTTAATTTGGTAATGGCTTGCAGGAGTGAGTGACCCGATCTTTAAAAGTGAGAGGACCCGATCAATCTTTCAAAAAAAGCAAAATCAAAGGGGAATACTTGCGTGACAGCGGGTGATGACAAGTTGCCAGAAGCTGAGACGTACGTCGTACATAGGCCCTTTTCTCATATTTTTGTAACTCTTACCCATGATGTTTTTAAACCATATATGCTCAGCATCCCGCGTTCCCAAGTTTATTTCATTTTCACTTTTACAGAATGCACTTCACTTCGGTGTTCATTTTATTTTAATGGCATACAAATGTTTTTGACGTCACTGTTAGTGGCCTACTGCCACCTTCCCTTTTTGTATATTTTATTTTTTCTTTCTCCTTTTGCCATAATTTTTTACTCTCACTTCGGTTTCCCCCCAAATTTTACTTTTTAACAAAAACTGGAAAACTTGATCCCCCTTTCCCCACTCCTTTTATATTTTTTTGTTTGTATCTGTGTGGAACAGTGCCAGTAGATCCACAAGGTTTTCACTTTTAAAAAAAAAATACGAAATTTTGGTTTCCCTCGAATTTTTTCAATAATAACTATAGTTATCACCCAGGTTTTTCATGCTTTTTTACTACCCTGATTCTGCTGGGGTTATTGCATGCCTCAAAAACCGAAGGTTCTCGGGGCCCTTTTGTACCCCGTCTGCCCCACCTTTTGTGTGTGTGTGTGGTGTGTGTATCACCCCTTTTTGGGGTTGCGGGGGGTTTGGTCGAGTCCGGCCTTGTGTGTGTGTGTTTTGTGTGTGTGTGTGTGTTTGGTGTGTTGGGTGTGTGTGTTGTGTGTGTGTGTGTGTTTGTGTTGTGTTTTTGTGGGTTTTTTGTGTGTGTGTTGGTGTGTGTGTGTTTGTGGTGTGTGTGTGGTGTAGTGTTGGTGTGTGTGTATGTGCGTGGTGTGTGTCTTTGTTGTGTGCGTGTGTGTGTTTGTGGTGTTGTGTGGTGTGTGTGTGTGTGGTGGTGTTGTGGGTGGTTTGTGGTGTTGGGTTTTTTTGGTGTGTTGTGTGGTGTGGGGTGTTGTGTGTCTGTGTGTGTGTGTGGTTGTGTGTGTGCGTGGTGTGTGCTGTGTGGTGCGCGTGTGTGGGGGTGGTGTGTGTGTGTGGTTGTGGTTGTGTGTGTGTGTTGTGTGTGGTGTGTGTGTGTAGTGTGTGTTATCCCCATTTGTAACCATTATTTATATTGCAGTGTTCCAGACTCGTCCCGGCCCCCCCTCCCCTGACGCTACTAGGTCCCCCCTCTCTTCTCCCGAGCTTTACATATTCGTCATAAAGCTATGTGTGGTTCTTTTCCCCCACTGCATCACTTCCTAGACATTCCCACTTCCCTGCAACTTTACTGAAGAAAAATTTAGCATCACTATAAATCATTAAGCTTCAACTTTCAATTGTGACCCCTTTTTTCTGTGTCCCCTCCTGTCTATTAAATTTCCACGCAGTATTTGTATCTCGTTATAAAGTCTCCCCAACCCCCCTGTTTCCCTTGCGTCAGACCCATTTCTTTTTTCTTTCTTTGTAGGACATTTCACTTAGCTTGGAACCCGCCCTAGTTGCAAAAATTTTTCTTATTCTTTAATTTCTTGACTGTTACCGGTTTTGGGTTTAAACTGGTGTTTTATACCCGATGGGTGACATACACGTGTACATGTTGTGTGTGGTGTGTGGTGTGGGGTGTGTGTGTGTACTCACCTAGTTGAGGCTGCAAGGGGCAGTCCCGAGTTTCCCGGCCCCGCCTCTTCACTGACGCTACTAGGTCAACCCTTCCCCGAACCCTAGCTTTATCTACCCCTGCTTAAAGTATGAGGATCCCGCCTCCCTACATCGTTTCCCAAAAATATTTACTTCCATACTTGTGGCTGGGAAAATACTTCCCAACTCCCGTCATTCATTTGGGGTCTTCAACTTCCAAAAGTGTCCCCCGTTGCTGTGTCCCCTCTCTGGAACAGCCTGTTTGTTCACCCTTTTCAAATTTCCCCTTTAAAATTTTGAATGTCGTTTCATGTCCCCCCCCATCTCCTGTCCTCCAGTGTCGTAGGTTGATTTCCCCTTTAAACCCCTTCGTAGGACATACCTCTTAGTCGGAACTAGTCTTGATGCAAACCCTTTTCCTTTCTTGTTTTTTTAGTGTTGGCTAGGTGTGGGTTCCAAACTGGTGCCGCATCTCCCAAAGGTCCAAAATAACGGTTTTACAGGGGGCCGAAAAGATTCCTTTTTTAAAATATCGGGAAAGCGTTTGGGTTTGCTAGGTGCCCATATGCTGCACAGTTATTTGGTTGATGTGCGCTTAGAGATGTGCCTGGTTTATACTCACCCCAAGATCTTTTTCCTTGAGTGAGGTTTGTAGTCTTGGCCCTTAGACTGTACTCCGCTGCGGGCTTCTTTGCCTTTCCCAAAACTTCATGACTTTGCACTTGGTGGGGTTGAATCCAGGAGACAATTGTGGACCAGGTCGCAGCCCGTCCAAATCCCTTCGTAGTTTTGCCTGGGCTTCGATCGAATGAATTCTTCTCATCAACTTCACGTCATCTGCAAACAGGGGCATTCGGAGTCTATTCCCTTTCCCTCAGTCGTTCACAAATCCAAAACGCACTGGTCCTAGGACTGACCCCTGTGGGGCCCGTGGCAAGGGGCCCCCTTTTACATATGCCACTACCCTGTTCGGGGCTGTCTTCCCGACAAGTATTCCCTATCCATTGTAGTGCCTTTCCCTTTTTTCCCGCTTGGTCCCCCGTTTTTGCAAATCTCTTCTGTGGAACTGTTTAAAAGCCTTCTTTCAGTCCAAGAAAATGCAATCCATCCCCTCTCTCTCTTTTCTTTCGCTTTTTTCACCATGAGTAGAACTCCAGTAGGGTTTTTGAAAAATTTCAATCCCGAAACCTTTTTGGCTGTTGTTAATGGGGAAACATTCCCTTTTTAGGTGTTCCACCCCTCTTTTTCCCGATAATCTTTTCCCTGATTTTTAACTATACATGCAGTGACATGGTCTGGAGTTTAGTCTTCTGTCTTTTCCTTTTTTTTAGATTGGGCTACATTTGCTGTCTTTCATGCATCAGGAAATCTCCCGTTTCGATGATTATTGAATATTGTAAAATTGGGGTACACATGCACCCCTTTCTCCCTCTTTGGACCCATGGAGAGATGTTATCTGGCCCCGTTTTAGTTTTCTAGCTCCTCAAGGCCTCTTCAATTTTTCCCCGGTTGTGTGTACTGTGTCCAGCACTTGGTGGTGTGCCCCCCTCTCCGTCTTTTGGAGCCCCCTTTTGTTCCTCTTCTTTGAATCTTTGTTCTAATACTTCACTGTCATTTCTTGTTGTCTCTCCTCTTCCTTCCCTTTCCCGAGCCCGATTACCCGGGCCTTAACTTGGTGGTGTGTGTGTGTGGGGTGTGTGGTGTGTGTGTGTGTGTGTGTGGGGGTGTTTTTGTGTGTGGTGTGTGTGTGTGGGTGTGTGTGTGTGTGTGTGTGTGTTTTTAAAATTAAAAAGAAAATACTTTGGGACGGAGAGCACATGCATGATTCCACACAATCTCAGTTAATACTTTGTCAACTCGCTTCCAGACGGCGGGTCAATATCCCAAAATGTTGCATTCATTTTTCCTCTTTGGATCGCAACACTGTCCTGAAAAAGAAGCTGTCCTCCAGGATCCTTGATTGCCGAGAGAGTTGTGGTCAACCCAACTCTTTCAGAAACTTGAAATGCACATTTGCCCTGTGTTCGGGTCTCCGATCCATCTGGGATGATGAGAAAATTATAGCAGAGTCTTCCTACATAATTTCAGAGTAGTTTTCTGAGGTAAGAGTGTCAGTCAATGTAGACGCACAGGTAGTTCATGCATTTCTGCCTTATCTCGACATTCCAGTGTAGCATCGTGACACCAAATGTGATTACTTTTATTTATCGAGCCTCAGTACCCGAGGTTTCCCATTCTTCTGGTAAAGGCTGTTGCAATGTCATGTGCCCAAATTGTTCAGAAGGAAAAATGCTTTTTGTTTCCTGCTTTCGGTGATACTAAAGAAAAGCTACACCATCCAAATGGCCTGTGGGTAAAGTCCCGAGAATTAGGTCCAACGAAAAATAAATCTCAGACTATGGAGCTTTGCACTAGATAAGCTTCGTCTTTTTCCCCGAAGCTTTTTTGAGCAATTCTTTTGGCGATTTTCTCCACGATGGGTCTTCCCAGTGGGACTGGTCCTGTATCTCTTGGAAGAGCTGGTCAGTTTTGAAAGTTTGCCAGCTGTCTCACTGCGCAGGCTGCCTATCATGAACATTGGTCATGAGCTCTTCCTACACATAGTCATTAATGCATACACTGGTCAGAAAATGTAGTTAAGTACTGCCATCTGTTGCCTTGCACACCAGACAAACCTCCCAGTGGCACAGGAAGTGCTACTTGAGTCATTAGCGTTCTAGTGACAGATTAGTGTCTTATTGAAGATCTTAGGATGCGTGAATTTTCACTCAGTATAGTTGTGTCGAAGAGAGAGCAACCTCAATAATCAATTATCCTAGTCATAGTGAGGAGATAAAGGACATTATGCCATCCAAATCTTCTTCTCCACCCGCTCCAGTTGTTTTAGTTTGTCGATAGGATTGTGTAATAGCCTGACGACCAGCGGTGCTTCCAACAGGAGGTCTGAAGTGATGGCAGTTGAGGCTTCTGGTAAGATTGTTCACACAGTAATTATTTCCTGGGTTCTCGAGATAATTTCACATTTCGAAAAGTTGTGGATGATTTCAGTGCTTTTTTCAGTGACTTCAGCAATCGACGTTCAGACTCTAAGGAATCCTCGTACTTGCCAAAGCCATGCGTTATTCATACCATTAACAGTGTACAAATCTATGGAACATAAGAAGACTGCGGGTCAGTTTACCTCCAAAACTACTCTCTTAAGTCTAATGGACTGGACCACATATTTACCTCCCTCTCCACTGCTTCTCCGTCTCATATTTTAACAACCTACGGTATTCCACTAGAAGAAGCCTTCTGTGTAGGCGAAAAACGTTTCACAAATAAATGACAATGAATACAATAAAATAACAACTTAATTTTCCATAAAGACAATACAGTATATATTTCAAGTATAAACAATTCTAGAACTCCGCTGGTTATCCATAAATTCGGGCAGCTAAAATTAAATTATTTAATAAAGTTATTGACTCGAATGATATGGTTGTAATCTTGACTCTTTATAACAGTTTGGGTTTGTGATTTATGGCATACAAAGTTTTAGAACAGCAATCGATAACATTTTCGTTAAAGTACTGAAGTAGAACATATTTCTTGGTTATATACATATGTAACTAATATTTGGAGATACAATATGTGGCAACTATATTGGTGATCCAATATGTGCAACATATTGTGATACAATAATGTGCAAACTATATTGGTGATACAATATGTGCCAACTATCATTGGTGATACAATAGGTGCAACTATATTTGTGAAACAATATGTCAGCTATATTGGTGATACAATAAGTGCAGCGAGATTGGTGATACAATAAAGTGCAACTATCATGGAGATCCAATAGTGCAGTTATATTGTGATACAAAATGTGCAACAATATTGGTGATACAAATACTGTGCAACAATATTGGTATATCAAAAGCATATGAATGTTCTAATATGATTTGGATCAACAGGTTACAATTGATTGAACTGGAATATAAATATTAACTAGGAAGGGTTTAGGACAATTACCTGGAGTGATTTTGTAATATAATTTGTGAAGCCATGGGGGTATTTTTTTGCTTTTTTTCCGAAAGAGAGCTTCAAATTATAAAGGTCCTATTCCATGTTGTTCCTAGATAGTTGGTCATACTCAACAATACAAGAAATAAGTATTTTAAAGAGACACTTATTTCTTGTATTGTGTGTTGTGTTGCAGTGTTTGCAGGAAGAGTTGGAACACAGAGATGGAGTTCCTCTAGATGTTCTGAATATAATATATACACAATAGTATGTGTGAATTTGTTGTATGTTGATCAATTAAAACTCCGAAAAGGGCGGGGGAGCTGTTACTGTGGGGGAGGCTGGCCCTGGTGGGGGGAGACCTGGCGTTGTGGGGAGGCTGGCACTGTGGGGAGGCTGGCGCTGTGGGGGGAGACTGGCGTTGTGGAAGAAGGCTGGCACTGAGGGGAGGCTGGCACGTGGGGGGAAGGCTGGCTATTGAGGCGAGCTGGCACTGTGGGGAAGGCTATCACTGTGGAAGGGGCTGGCACTGTGGGGGTGGCTATCAGTGTGGAGGAGGCTGGCACTGTGGGGGTGGCTGCAATGTGGGGGAGGCTGGTGCTGTGGTGGGAGACTTTCGCTGTGGGGGAGGTTGGCACTGTGGGGAGAGGCTGGCGCTGTGCGGGGAGGCCGGTGCTGTGGGGGGGGTGGCACTGTGGGGGAGGCTGGCACTGTCGGAGAGGCTGGTGGGGTGGGGGAGGCTGGCATTATAAGTCAAAACAATTGCAGGTAGACTTGACCTGGTGAACCAACCTGCTTTATCTCCCGATGATCACAACCAGTCCACCATGTTTCTTCCTGGTGAACCAACCTGCTTTATCTCCCGATGATCACAACCAGTCCACCATGTTTCTTCCTGGTGAACAAACCTTTCTTTATCTCCCGAGGATCCCAACCATCCACCATGTTTCTATCTTCCTGTGAAACAAACCTGCTTTAAATTCTCCCGATGATCCCAACCCAGTCCACCATGTTTATCTTTCCTGTGATGCAAACCTGCTTTATCACAGTCCCGATTATCACGAAACAGTCACCAAGATTCTTCCTGGTGAAACAAACCTGCTTTATCTCCGATGATCACAAATCCACAACCATCCCACCATGTTTCCTTCCAAGTGAACAACCTCTTTATCTCCCGATGATCACAACCATCACCATGTTTTCTCTTCTCTTTTTTTCTTCTGTTATTGTATACTTATAGTTGTTATGTTTTGTATGTTACAATACTATTAACACCCCAGAATATGCAAAAATAACCAATGTGAGCAAATATGAACTTCCAGCACATTCATGATTTCTCAGAGATTTTTTCACAGGGTTGTTTTGCATATTGTGATATTACCTGTTTACCAGAATATATAATTATTTTTTCCCGTGTTAGAGTGGTAAGTGGACTGTACTAGTCAAGCGGTATGTGGAAGTTGACTGTACTAGTGTCAAGTGGGTTGTGAAAGTGGACTGTACTAGGTCAAGTGGTTGTGGTAGTGACTGTACTAGGTCAAGTGGTTGAGTAAGAGGACCTGTACTAGTTCAAGTGGTGTGGTAAGTGACTGTACTAGGTCAAGGGGTGGTAAGTGGACTGTACTAGGTCAATGTGTGGTAAGTGGACTGTACTATCAATGGTGGTGGTAATGACTTACTTAGGTCAATGTTGTGGTAAGTGACTGTACTAGTCAATGGAGTGGTTGTTAAGTGGACTACATAGTCAAGTGGTGTGGTAAGTGGACTTTAACTAGTCAAGTGGTTGTGGTAAGTGGACGTAACTAGGTCAAGTGGTTTGTGGTAAGTGGAACTGTACTAAGGTCAAGTTGTGGTGGTATGCTGGGCTGTACTTATGTCAATGGTGGTGTAAGTGACTGTACTAGTCAAGTGATGTGGCAAGGGACAGTACTAGTCCAAGTGGATGTGTAAGTGGACTGTAATAGGTCAATGGTTGTGGTAATGGACTGTACTAAGGTCAATGGTGGGGTACAGTGACCTGTTCTAGTCAAGTGTGTGGTCAGTGGACTGTATCTAGATCAAGTGGTGTTGGTAAGTGACTGTACTCAGGGAAAAGTCAATGGTTGTGTAAGTGACTGTACTAGGACAAGTGGTGGTGGTAAGTGGACTGTACTAGGTCTAGTGTTGTGGTAAGTGGACTGAAACAAGTCAAGTGGTAGTGGTAAGTGGAACTGTACTAGGTCAAAGTGGTTTGGTAATGGACTGTACTAGGTCAAGTGGTTGTGGTACGTGGACTGTACTAGGTCAAGTGGTATTGTGGTAATGGACTTACTATGACAAGTGGTGGTGGAAGTGGACTGTACTAGTTCAAGTGGTGTGTAATGGACGTACTAGGTTCAAGTGGTGGTGGTAAGTGGACTGTACTAGGTCAAGTGTTGTGGTAATACTGTACTGCAAGTGGTGGTGGTAAAGTGGACTGTAACTAGTCAAGTGGTTGGTAGTGGACTGTACTAGGTCAAGTGGATGTGCTAAGTGACTGTAGCGTAGGGTCAAGTGGTTGTGGTAAGTGGACTGTACTAGGTTCCAGTGGTTGTGGTAAGGTGGACTGTACTATGTCAAGTGGTTTGTGGTATGTTGACTTACTTAGTTCAAGTGGTGTGTTAATTGGACAGTACTAAGTCAAGTGTGGTGGTAAGTGGACAGTACTAGGTCAAGTGGTGGCTGGTAATGCGCTGTACTAGCAAGTGTGTGGTAAGTGGACTGACTAGTCAAGTGTGGGGAAAGTGGACTGTACTAGGTCAAGTTGTTGTGGAAGGTGGACTGTACTAAGGTCCAATGTGGTGGTAAGTGACTGTACTAGGTCAGTGGAGGTGGTAGTGGACTGTACTAGGTCACAGTAATGTTGTGTTGGTGGTGGAGGTAAACAATATACACAAGCTTCAAAATGGAATATGATCAGTCCCTGTAGAATAGAAATCAACAAAATCGTAAAATACAGTTGGGAAGCTGGACCAGGAGCTATGAATCAACCACTGAAAAAATTAAATTTTATAAGCAATTAATGACAACTTTACCATAGTTGTCTGAGTCCTTGTTTTGTCTTGACTCAGCAGAATTATATTTTAAGTTCCCGTGTTGTTCCATGTACCAAGTTTTTCATGTACCAAGTGTTTGTTCAAGTACCATGTTTTTCATGTACCATGATGTTTCATGTACCATGTAGTTCATGTACCATGTTGTTCATGTCATGGTTGTTCATGTACCAAAGTGTTGTTCCATGTACCCAGTGTTGTTCATGTGGTGCTGTTCATGTACCATGTTTTTCATGTACCAGTGTTGTTTCATGTACCCAGTGATGTTAAATGTAACCATGTTGTTCAAGTACCAGTGTTGTTTATGTACCAGTGTTGTTTCCTGTTGGTGTTTGTTCAAGTTTGTGTTGTTATCATGTTGGTGTTGTTCCATGTACCAGTGTTGTTTTATGTACCAGATTTGATTATGACCCTAGTGTATGGCTCAAGTTGGTGTGTTCAGTTGGTGCTTTCATGTACAATGTTTGTTCTTGTCCAGTGTTTTTTCATGTACCAGTGTTTTCATTTCCAGGTGTTGTTCATGTACCAGTGTTTGTTCATGTTACCAGTGTTGTTTCATTAACCATGTTTTTCATGTTGTGCTGGTTCATGTACCCAGGTTTGTTCATGTTGTGTTTTCATGTACCAAGTGTTGTTCATTGTTGTGTAGTTTCATGTTGGTGCAGTTCATGTACCAGTTTGTTCATGTTTTCCATGTTGATTCATTACCTGTGTTGTTCATGTTACCAGTGTTTTCAATGTTGGTGCTGTCATGTACCAGTTTGTTCATGTTGGAGTTGTTCATGTACCAGTGTTGTCAGGTACCATGTTGTTCAATGTTGAATTGTTACATGTACCAGTATGTTCATGTTCCAGTGTTGTTCATGTAACCATGTTGTTCAGGTGTGTTGTTCATGTACCAGTGTTGTTCATGTACCAGTGTTGTTCATGTGACCAGTGAGTTCATGTTTGATGTTGTTCATGTACCAAGGTTTTTCATGTACCCAGTGTTGTGTCATGTTGATGTTGTTCATGTACCTGTGTTGTTCATGTACCAGTGTTGTTCATGTTGGTGTTGTTCATGTACCATGTTGTTCATGTACCATGTTGTTCATGTACCAGTGTTGTTCATGGTACCAGTTGTTGTTTCAGTACCAGTGTTGTTTCATGTACCAGTGGTTGTTCATGTACGCAGTGTTGATCATGTTGGTGTTTGTGTCATGTTGTTGTTCATGTTGTGTTGTTCATTACCAGTGTTGTTTCATGTACCAGTGTTGTTCACGTACCAGTGTTGTGTTCATTTGGTGCTTTCATGACCGTGTTGTTTCATGTTATGTGTTCATTGGTGTTGTTCAAGTTGGGGGTGTTCAACGGTGGTGTATGTTCATGTTTGGTGGTCTTGTTCATGTTTTGTTCAGCTTTATTGTTCATGTGTTCAAATGTACCAGTGTTGTTCATGTTTGGTGTTGTTCATGTTGTGTTGTTTCATGTTGTGTTCATGTTGGTGTTCATGGCTTTGTTCATGTACGCATGTTGTGTTCATGTACCTAGTGATTGTTCTTCATTTGGTGTTTGTTCATGTTGGTGTTGTTCATGTTGGTGTTGTTCTTGTTGTGTTGTTCATGTTGGTGTTGTCATGTTGGTGTTTTCATGTTTGTGTTCCATGTTGTTGTTCTTGTTGTTCATGTACCAGTGTTGTTCATAGTACCAGTGTTTGTTCATGTTGGTGGTGTTCATGTTGGTGTTGTTCATTTTGTGTTTTTTCATGTGTTTTGTTCATTGGTTGTTCATTTGTTCATGTTCATGTACCAGTGTTGTTCATGTACCAGTGTTGTTCATGTTGGTGTATAGTTCATGTTGGTGTTGTTCATTTGGGTTGTTCATGTTGGTGTGTTCATGGTTGGTGTTAGTTCATGTTGGCGTTGTTTCATGTTGTTTGTTCATGTTGTTGATCCATGTTGTTCATGTACCAAGTGTTGTTTCATGTTAATGTTTCATTGTTGGTTTGTTCATGTTGGTGTTGTCATGTTGGTGTGTTCTGTTGTTGTTCAATGATGGTTGTTCATGTTGGTGATCATGCTGTGTTGATTATGTACCTAGTAGTGTTCATTATTGGTGTTGTTCATTGTTGGTGTTCAAGTTGGTGTTTTCATGTTGGTGATGTTCATAACCAGTGTTCATGTTGTTCATGTTTGGTGTTGTTCATGTTTGGTGTTCAAGTTTGTGTTGTTCATGTCAGTGTGGTTCCTGCCATGTTGTTCATGTCAGTGTTGTTCATGTCGGTGTTGTTCAGTCAGTGTTGTTCAGTCAGTGTTGTTGCATGTCAGTGTTTTTCTGTCGGTGTTTGTTTCATGTAGTGGTTGTTCATGTTGGTGTTTGTTCATGTTAGTGTTGTTCAGTCGAGTTTCATGTTTAGTGTTGTTCTGTTTGTGTTGTTCAGTTGGTGTTGTCGATGTAGTGTTGTTCATGTCATGTTTGTTCATGTCTGGTTTGTTTCTTTCCAGCTGTTGTTTCATGTCTGTTGTTTCATGTTTAGTGTAGTTCATGTTTGGTGTTGTTCATGTTTGTGTTGTTCCTGTGGTGTTGTTCATGTTATGTTGTCTCATGTTGGGTTGTTCAGTTAGGGTGTTTGTTCATGTCAGTGTTTGTTCATGTCATGTATGTTCATGACAGTGTTGTTCATGACAGTGTTTGTTCATGTCGGTGTTGTTCATGTTAGTGATGTTGCATGTTGGTGTTGTTCATGTTGTGTTGTTCATGTTGGTGTTGTTTCATGTCAGTGTTGTTCATGTCAAGTGTAGTTCTGTTTGGTGTTGTCCTTGTCAGTGTTTGTTCATGTTGGTGTTGTTTCAGTCATGTTTGTTTCATGTCAGTGGTTTGTTCATGTTGTGTTGTTCATGTTGGTGTTGTTCATTTGGTGTTGTTCATGTTGGTGTTGTTTCAAGTTCCAGTGTTGTTCATGTCAGTGGTTTGTTCATGTTGGTGTTGTTCATGTCGTGAGTTCATGTCATGGTGTTCATGTCGGTGTTGTTTCATGTCAGTGTTGATCATGTTGGTGTTGTTCATGTCAGTGTAGTTCATGTCAGTGTTGTTCCATGTCATGTTGTTCATGTCAGTGTTTGTTCATTTGGTGTTGTTCCTTCATGTTGTTCATTTCAGTGTTTGTTCATGTTAGAGTTGTTCATGCGATGTTGTTCATGTCGGTGTTGGTTTCATGTCAGGTTTTTCAGTCAGTGTTTTTTCATGTCAGTTTGTTCATGTCATGTTGTTCATTGTCCAGTGTTTTCATTGTTGGTGATGTTCATGATCAGTGTTGTTCTGTCAGTGTTGTTCATGTTGGTGTTGATCATTACATGTTTCATGTGATGTGTTCATGTTAGGTTGTCATGTTGTGTTGTTCATGTCAGTGTTGTTCATGTCGTGTTGTTATGTTAGTGGTTGTTATATCGGTGTTGTTCATTTTTCAATGTCGAGTGTTGTTCAAGTTTGTATCATGTCAGTGTTGTTTCATGTCATGTGTGTCCCTGTTGTGATGTTCATGTCGTGTTGTTCATGGTCAGTGTTGTTCCTTGTCAGTGTTTTCTGTATGGTGTTGTTTCATGTCAGTGTGTTCAGTTGTGTTGTTCATGTCGTGGTGTTCATGTCAGTGTTTGTTTAGTTTGGTGTTGGTTCATGTCATGTTGGTTTATGTCATGTTGTTCATGTTGGTGTGGTTCATGTCATGTTGTTCATGTCCAGTGTTGTTCATGTTGGTGTTGTTCATGTCGTGTGTTCAATGTCAGTGTTGTCATTTGGTGTTGTTCATGTCAGTGTTGTTCATGTTGTGTTTGTTCAGGTCCTTTGTTCATGTATGGTGTGTTCAGGTTGGTGTTTGTTCAGGGTTGGTGTTGTTCATTCAGTGTTGTCATGTTGTGGTTTTGTTCCTGTCATGTTTGTTCTTGTCTAGTGTTGTTCATGTTGGTGTTTTCATGTCGTGGGGTATGTTCATGTCAGTGTTGTTCATGTTTGTGTTGTTCATGTCAGTGTTGTTCATGTTGGTGTTGTTCATGTCAGTTATGTTCATGTTTGGTGTTGTTCAGTTGGTGTTGGTTCTGTTGGGTTATTGTTCGATGTTGGTGTTGTTCATGTCATTGTTGTTCATGTTGGTGTGTTGCATGTTGGTGTTGTTCATGTTGGTGTTGTTCATTATGGTGTTTGTTCATGTCGGAGTTGTTTCATTGTCAGTGTGTTTCAGTTGTGTTGTTCATATTGTAGGTGGTTGTTCAAGTCAGGTGTTGTTCATGTTCAGTGTTGTTCATGTCGTGTTGTTCACATGTTGTATCAATTTGTGTTGTTTCATGTCAGTGTTGTTCCTTTCATGTAGTTCATGTGATCTGTGTTGTTTCAAGTCAGTGTTTTCATGTTGGGTGTTGTTTCATGTCAGAGTGTTGCTGTTTATATGTTTATTCAAGTCAGTGTTGTCCATGTCTGTGTTGTTTCATGTCAGAGTTGTCATGTCAGTGTTGTTCAGTCCGTGTTGTCATGTGGGTTGTTTCATGTCCGGTGTTTGTTCATGTCAGTGTTGTTTCATGTCAGTGTTGTTCATGTTGGTGTTTGTTGACATGTTGGTGTTGTTCCGGTCAGTGTTTTGTTCATTCAGAGTTGTTCCATGTTGTGTTGTTCATGTTGGTGTAGTTCATGTCGGGGTTGTTCATGCATGTTGTTCGCTTGTCGTGTTGTTCATGTCATGTTGTTCATGTGTCAGTGTGTTCATCGTTGGTGTTGTTCATGTTGGTGTTGTCCATGTCGGTGTTTGTTCTTGTCCGTGTTTGATCATGTTGGTGGTGTGTTCATGTCAGTGTTTGATCATGTTGGGGTTGTTTTCATGTCAGTGTTGTTCATTCAGTGTGTGTACAGTCAGTGTTGTTCATGTTGGTGTTTGTTCATGTCGAGTGTTGTTTCATTTGGTGTTTGTTCATGTCAAGTTGTTCATGTCCATGTTGTTCATGTCATTGTTTGTTCAGCAGTGTTGAACCTGTTGGTGTTGTTCATGTCAGTGTTGTTCATGTTGGTGTTGTTCATTCATGTTTGTTCTTGTCAGTGTTGTTCATGTCAGTGTTGTTTTCATGTCAGGTTGTTCCATGTCATGTTGTTCATGTCAGTGTTGTTCATGTCCAGTGTTGTTCATGTTGGTGTTGATCCATGTTGGTGTTGTACAGTCATGTTGTTCATGGTCCGGTTGTTCATGTCGGTGTTGTTCATGTCAGTGTTGTTCTTGTTGGTGTTGTTCATGACAGTGTTGTTCATGTCAGTGTGTTCATGTTGGTTTTGTTCATGTCAGTGTTGTTCAGTTGGTGTTTCATGCATGTGTTCATGTTGGTGTTGCATGTCAGTGTTGATCATGTTGGTTTGTTCATTCAGTGTTGTTTATGTCAGTGTGTGTTCATGATTGGTGTTTTCATGTCAGTGTTTGTTCATGTTGGAGTTGTTTTCATGTCAGTGTTGTTCATGCAGTGTTGTACATGTCAGTGTTGTTCATTTGGTGTTTGTTTCATGTCAGGTATGTTCTGTCAGTGTTTTATGTCAGTGTGTTCATGTCGTGTTTGTTCATGTTGGTGTTCGTTCAGTCAGTGTTGTTCATGTTGGTGTTGTTCATGTCAGTGTTGTTCATGTTGGTGTGTTCATGTCAGAGTTGTATTCATGTTGGTGTTGTTCATGTCAGTGTTGATCATGTTGTGTTGTTCAGTCAGGTGTTGTTTTCATGTTGGTGTTGTTCAATGTCAGTGTTTTATGTTTCAAGTCAGTGTTTTGTTCATGTTTCAGTGTTGTTCATGTCAGTTTGTTCATTGACCTGTTGTTTCTTGTCATTGTTGTTTTCATGCATGTTGTTCATTCAGTGTTGTTCATGTCAGTGTTGTTCATTTCTTGTGTTGTTCAATAGTTCAGTGTTGTTCAAGTCAGTGTTGTTTAAGTCCATGTTGTTTCGATGTCAGTGTAGTTCCTGTGTGTTGTTCATGTCGGTGCTGTTCATAGTCAGTGTTTGTCATGTCAGTGTTGTTTATTCGGGATTGTTCATGTCATGTTTTCCAGTCAAGGTTGTTCATGTCCAGTGTTGTTCATGTATGTGCGTTTCATGTTGGTGTTGTTTCATGTCAGTGATGTTTTCATGATCGGAGTTGTTTCCTTTTAGGTGTTTGTTTTCATGTCGGTATTATGCATGTCAGTGTTTGTCATGTCGGTGTTGTTCCTTTTAGTGTTGTTCTATCGGTATGTTCATGTCGGTGTTTTCATGTACACACTGACTGTTAATGTATAGATGAATATCAGTATTGTTTTTCGATTTGTTGTTCATTCACATAGTGAACATGAATTTGTTCTTGTATGGTTCATTCCATCATAGTGAACATGAATGTTAGTTCTTTGTATGTGTTCATTTCATCATGAGTGAACATAATTTGTTCTGTATGTGTTGTTCATTCATCATAGTGAACATAATGTTGTTCTAGTAGTTTCCATTCATATTAGTGAACATTAAAGTTTGCTTGATGTGTTCATTCATCATGGTGAACAATTATGTTGTGCTTGTAAGTTCATTCATCATAGTGAACATTAATGTTTGTTCTGTATTGTGGTCTCATTCACATAGTGGAACTTATGATGTGCTTGGATGTGTTCATGTCGATCATAGTGAACATGAATGCTGTTCTTGTTTTCGTGTTCATTCATCATAGGAACATTAATGTTGTTCTTGTGTACTACGGACAGCCATAAAGCAGGATATTCATATGTATAAGATGGCTCAAATATTCAAAATACATTATAAGATTTAAAAACTATACATTAAAACATACATAAATAACCCGCACATACGAAGACCAGACTCGTAGGAATACTTTTTCAGTAAGTTTTGGACCATATAACTAGTAACAAGAAACTTAACATTTTTAATATGACGAATGAGAATATGAATCAGCAGGAACTACGTCCTGACACCAATCTTTCCAGGTGGTGACCCGTCCACTGTCCTCCTGAAGAGTGTCCATTTTTTTACACGTACTTACATGTGTGTTGTGTGTGTGTGTGTGTGTGTGTGTTGGGTGTGTGTGTGTGTTGTGTGTGCCCGTGTGTGAGTGTATGTGTGTGTGCGTGTGTTGTGTGTGTGTGGTGTGTGTTGTGTGTTGTGTGTGTAGATCGTGTGTGTGTGTAGTGTGTGTGGTTGTGTGGTGTGTATGTGCGTGTGTGTGAGTTGTGTGTGTGTGTGTGTGTGTGTGTGTGTGGTTGTGTTGTGTGTGTGTGTTTGTGTGTGTTGTTGTGTGTTGTGTGTGTGTGTGTGTGTATGTGTGTGTGTGTGGTGTATGTGTGTTGAGTGGTGGTGTGTGTGTGTTGGTGTGTGTGTGTGTGTGTGTGGTGTGTGTGTGTGTGTGTGTGTGTGTGTATGGTTTGTGTGAGTGTTGTTATGTGTGTGTGTGTTGTGTGTGTATGTGTTGTGTGTTTTGGTTGTGTGTTGTGTGTGTGTGTGTGTGTGTGGTAGCGTAAAGAAAAAGTGTTGAGGTGTAAGGTGCGGTGTATGTGTGTGTGGTGTTGTGTGTGTGTGTGTGGTGTGGTGAGTGTAGCGTAGAGGAAGAAGTTGAGGTGTAGGTGCGTGTTATGTGTGTGTGTGTGTGTGTGTGTGTGTGTGTGGTGTGTGTGTTTGTGTGGTGTGGTGTGTGTGTGAGTTGTGGAGGCGAAGGAAGAATGTGAGGTTAAGGTCGTGTGGTGTGTGTGTGTGTGTGTGTGTGTGTGTGTTGTGTTGTTGTGTGTGTGTGTGTTTGTGTGTGTGTGTACGTAGAGGAAAAGCGTGAGAGTGTAGGTGCGTGTGTATGTTGGTGTGTGTGTGTGTTGTGTGTGTGTGGGTGTGTTGTGTGTAATGTGTGTTGTGTGTGTGTGTGCGTGTGTGTGTGTGCTGTGTGTGTGTGGTGTGTGTGTGTGTTTGTGTGGAGTGTTTGTGTGTCTTGTGCGGTGTGTGTAGCGAGAGGAAAGAAGTGTAGGTGTAGGTGCTGTGTATGTGTGTGTGTGTGTGTGTGTGTGTGAGTGTGTTGTGTGTTGTGTGTGTGTGTTGTGTGTTGTGTGTGTGTGTGCTGTAGTGTGTAGCGTAGAAAAAAGTGATGAGGTGTAGGTGCGTGTGTATGTGTGGTGTGTGTGTGTGTGTGTGTGTGTTGTGTGTGTGTGTGGTGTGTGGAGCGTGGTGTGTACGTAGAGGAAGAAGTGTGAGGTGTAGTGCGTGTGTATGTGTGTTGTGTTGGTGAGTGTGTGTGTGTGTTGTGGTGTGTGTGTGTGTGATGTGTGTGTGTGTGTGTGTAGCGTAGAGAAGAATTGTGAGGTGTAGGTGCGTGTGTATGTGTGTGTGTGTGTTTGTGTGTGGTGTGTGTGTGTGTGTGTGTGTGTGTGTAGCGTAAGAGAAGAAGTGTGAGGGTGTAGGTGCGTGTGTATGTGTGTGTGTGTGTGTGGTGTGTGTGTGTGTGTGTGGTGTGTGTTGTGTGGTGTGAGTGTGGTACGTAAGGAAGAAGTGTGAGGTTGGTGGGTGTTTGTGTGTGTGTGTTGTGTGTGTGTGTGTTTGTGTGTTGTGTGTGTGGTGTGTGTCGTGAGGAAGAAGTTGAGGGTAGGTGGTTGTATGTGTGTGTGTGTGTTGTGTGTGTGTGTGGTGTGGGGTTGTGGTGTGTGTGAAATTGTGTGTGGTGTGTTGTGTGGGTGCGTGTGTGTGTGTGTGCGGTGTGTGTGTTTGGTGTGTGTTGTGGTGTGTGTGTGCGTGTGGTATGTGTGTGGTTATGTTTGTGTGTGGTGTGTGTGTGTGTGTGTGTGGTGTTGTGTGTGTATTGTGTTGTGTGTTTGTGTTTTGTATGTGTGGGTTGGTTGGGGGGGTTGTGGTGTGTGTTATGTGGTGTGGGGGTGTGTGTATGTTTTGGTGTGTTGGGTGTGTGTGTGTGTGTGGTATGTGTGTGCATATGTGTGTGTGTGGTGTGTGTTGTTTTGGTGTTGTTGGTGTGTATGTGTGTGGGGGGGTGTGTATGTGTGTGGTTTGTGTGTGTTGTGTGTGTGGGTGCGTTGTGTGTGTGGTTGTGTGTGTGTTGTGGTATGTTTTTTGTGTGTGTGTGTGTGTGTTGTGTGTGTGTTTTGGTTGTGTGTGGGTGTGTGTGTATGTGTGTTTGTGTGGTGTTTTTGGTGTGTGTGTGTGGTGTGTGTGTGTGTGGTGTGTGTTTGGGGTGTGTTGTGGTGTGTGTGTTTGTGGTGTGTGTGTGTGTTGTTGTGGTGTGTGTATGTGTTGTGTGTGTGTGTGTGTTGTTGTATGTGTGTGTATGTTGTGTGTGGTGTGTGTGTGGGTGTGTGTGGTGGTGTTGTGGTTGGTGTGTGTGGTGGTGTGTGTGGTGTGTGATGTTGTGTTGTTGTGGTGTGGTGTGTGTGTGTGGTGTATGTGTTGTGTGTTGTGGTGTGGTGTATTGTGTGTATGTGTGTGTGTTGTGTGGGGGTGTTGTGTGTGTGTGTGTGTGTGTGTGTTGTGTGTGTTTGTGTTGTGTGTTGTGTGTGTGTGTTTTAGCGTAGAGGAAGAAGTTTGGGGTGTAGGGCGTGTGTATTGTTTATATACTTAATACCGAAAGGAGAGGATAATATGCATTTTAAATTTAAATATAGGTTTTTAGATACCGATGTTGTGTTTGTGTGTGGTTGCTTTATTCGTGCTTCGTAGATGATGTGTGTGTGGATTTGTATGGGGAAAACCCAGAATTTAGTGAATAAAAGAGTGTGTGCTTGAGAACTTGTGTACCATCCCAAAAAAAGATCAACAACAAGAAAAAACGATAACAAAAAAATTTTTAAATTACGTTTCTTTTGCAGGAACCAAAGGTTCAAAACACCACAAAATTTACGCAATAAAACGCCAAAAAATAACTATTCGAATAAAAAATTTAAATAATGTAAAAAATTAAATGTAAAATTTTAAATATAAATATATTTCCCAATTTTTTACTATGGCCAGTTCTTGGGGGAGAACTGTGTAGTGATCTCTCTTGTCTCAGGTAGTCGAGTTCGAGTTGTCCGGAGGGTTTATTACAGAGCGCAGATTATATGGTGCCCCCTCTGAATAAAACTTCCTCTTATTGACATTAATACCTTTTGTAGTAATATAATATGGGACCCTGCTTAAAGGGTGGCGAAAGCGACCTCAGGGAAGGGGAAGGGTGTAGGAGGAAAACTTTTGGGAAACGGCCGGGGTGGGACTTGCTGACCTTGGGAAAATGGGGGAAAAGGTGTTAAACCCCAAAACCCCAACCACGGACCCGAGGGGGGACTGCGACATCAGGGAAGTGGTGAAGGGTGTATGGATTAAACTTGAAACCCCGGACCGGGTTGGGGCTGTGATCTGAGGGTGGGACTGGGTTTGGGATCAAAAATAAGAAAAGAGTTTTTCCAGGTTTCAGAGGAAGGGAAGAACCCGGGGGCCCAGGATAGATTTCCCGGACTCATGAAACCCGGGGGGGTAGGATAGAATAGGACAGGAAGTGGGGAAGGGGGAAAATCTTAGGGGGCACAAAGGACCCCGGGCCATAACCCGGGGGAAAGGGAGGATAGAAAAAGGGAAAGGAAATGGGAAAGGGGGGAATATTTAGGGGGGCCCCGAGGACCCTGGGCACATGAACCTGGGAAGGTAGGGGAATGGACAGGGGGTGGGGAAGGAGATATCTGGGGGACACGTGGGCTCCCGGAACATGAATGGGGGGAAGGGAGGATAGAAATAGGACAGGAGTGGGAAGGAAATATCTGAGGGGGCACAGATGGGCTCCTGGACACATGAACCTCGGGAAGGTGGATATAAAAACAGGAAGTGGGGGGAAAGGGGGAATATTGGGGGACACAGATGGACTCCTAGACCAGAACCCGGGGGAAGGGAGGGAAAAAAAGGGGCAGGGAAGTGTGGAAGAGATAATATTGGGGGACAAGATGGGCTCTGGCCACATGAACCGGGGAAGGGGGATAGAAAGGACAGGAATGTGGAAGAGAAAATATTTAGGGGGCACAAGGACTCCTGACACAGAACCTGGGGAAAGGGAGGATAGAATAGGACAGGAAAGGGGGAGGGAGAATATCGGGGGGGGCAGATGGGGGGGATTTGAGGCAAGACAGACTTTGAGTGTAGGACGGAAATGGGGAAGGGAGAAATTTGAGGGGGCACAGATGGACTCCGGACACATAACCTGGGGAAGGGAGGTAGTTTAAAAGGGCAGGAAGTGGGGGAAAGGGGGAAAATCGAGGGGGAAAAATGGACTTGAACATGAATGGGGAGGTGGATAGAACAGGGGAAGGGGAAATGGGGAAGGGGGAATATTGAGGGGGCACAGATGGGCTCCCGGACAATGAACCTGGGGAAGGAGGATAAACAGGACAGGAAGTGGGAAGGAGAATACTGAGGGGCACAGATGGATCCTAGACACATGAACCTGGGGAAAATAGGATAGAATAGGGCAGGGGAATGGGGAAGGGAGAATATTGAGGGGACACAGATGGACTCCTGGACCAGAAACCCGGGGAAAAGGAGGTAGAATAGGACAGGAAGTGGGGGAAGGGAAATATCTGAGGGGGGTAAAATGGATCCTGGGGAAAATGAATGGGAAGGGAGGATAGAACAGGGGAGGGGAAGGGTTTAAGGGAAATATCTGAGGGGGGCCGTGGACCCTGGAACATAACTAGAAAGGTAGGGGAGAACAGGACAGGAAGTGTGGGAAAGGGGAAAATTTAGGGGGGGAAAAGAAACTCCTGGACCATGAACCTGGGGAAGGGAGGGTGTATAAAAGGAAGCGTGAAGGGAGAATTTGAGGGGACACAGATGGATTGGACACATGAACCGGGAAGGGAGGTAGAAAAGGACAGGGAAATGGGGAAGGGGGAAATTAGGGGGAGATGGACTCCCGATACAGAACCCGGAAAAGGTTTTGGGGTAGAAAGGAAGGGGGTGGGGAAGGGGGAATACTTAGGGGACAAGAGGAAAGGGTTAAGCAAGAGAAAGTTTGAGTTAGGATGGAAGGGGAAGGGGTATCTGAGGGGGCAAGATGGACCTGGGCACATGAACCCGGGGAAAGGAGGATAGAATGGACAGGAAGTGGGGAAAGGGCCAGATGGGCTCCTTGACACTGAACCCCCGGGGAAAGGTAGGATGTATGGGCAGGAAGTGGGGAAAGGGGGAATATCTGGGGAACAGATGGATCCGGGGCACTGAACCTGGGGGAAAGGGAGGATAGTATAGGGCGGAAATGGGGAAGGGAGAATATCTGAGGGGACACGAGGGTCCTGGGCCAAACTGGGGAAGGTAGGGGTAGAATATGAAGGAAATGGGGAAGGGAGAATATCTGAGGGGACCAGAAGGACTCCCGCCATGAACTGGGGAATACTTAGATGCAAGATCAAGATAGGGGGCACAGACGGCACTGAACCTCGGGGAAAACAAAAAAAAACTGGCCCCCACGTGAGAAGTAATTAGAAAAATAAAATTATAATAATGAATAATGCGGAATCGATCCAGAAAACGTTTCCCGCACCTGCTTTCCTGTTTTACTTTGCTTAAGTGGGAAAATGGGTGTTCTATTTTTTTTTCAGTATGTCAGTAATTCAGAGATCTGTACTTGTAGAAAAATAAGATAATTATTAATAAAATTTTTCAAGATTATCAAGGTAAGCTAGCTATACGTGGTCGCTTGTTAAACATAAATGACATTAACCCTCGTTATCAAAGATCACCATCATATTAAGACTTGGACTCCAATCTTTTTCTAAGACCAGGAAACCTCTAGTTATCTAAGATAGGACACCATCATCGTTATCAAAACCGTGACATCATTGTGTTAATATACAAAGAGGATTTTTTAGTAAGGAAATGATCCCCAAAAAATTCCAAATGTTTTTCTATTTTATTGAGAAAGTTTTTCTTGCCACAGTTAAACTTAAAGGGGAATACTTTTGGGTATGTCTTGTCCGTAAAAGCTCAACATTAAATATTGACGACGTTCAGAAGAGGAAGACTTAATTATATTTAAAGTAAAAGCACTTAAAGGTTTACCTTCAGGAAATCCTGATAGAGTAACTGGTGAGTGGACCGTAAAGACGCCACAGATGGCTGGGTCTGGTAACCCAGAACTAACTTTGACGTTGACAATACCATCAAACTCATAATTTTTTTATGCCACAGTGTGGCCTTGTATCTCAGCGTAGTAACAACATATATCGAAAATATTGTGAGTGGATTGTGTATGAGTAATTACACCCAAATAACATGAGTCTGAATGAGGATAAAATACAACACTTTACCTCCCGATGACCCAACTTGACCACCAACCTTCCTGCCTTCTTTTACACTGTTTTTTTTTTTGTCTTAGGAGGGAGGGTCGCATTGTTTTGCTATACGTATTTTGTTTTGTCATACATTTTATTGTGTAATATGTTACATTATGTTAATAAGCTATTAACATAACATGGAGATAAATGTTATACAATACCGACACGAAGGAAAAGTATACTTATATACAATATAATGCGATTTTTATTGACAACGTTTCGCCCACTGTTGCGCCGTCTATACACCCTCGTTTATTTTCTTTATTAGCTAAATTGGAAATGAACGTCCTTGTATTATTATTACTTGTTTCTACAATTATTTCTGTATGTGACCAATATGTATTTATATGTGGCTGTATATGTGTAGTTTTATTATGTGTCTGTTTTATGTAAAGGAGGTAAATTAATATAGAATAATCCAATCATCCAAAAGTATGGCTAAACAAAGTTTTTTGTTGTTGTTCCCCCCTGTTATATCTTTGAAATTGGTCATCCTGTGTTATTTAAATATTGTAAGAGCATATGTTCATCACTTAATATTATAGCGCGAAAGTCCCCGTTTATAGCTAAAATAGAGACTTTCGGCGTTATATTATTATCTGTTAATATATGAAAAATACCATGGTATTATCGCTATTATCATTATTATCACTATTATCGTTATTATCACTATTTTGTAATTATCACTATTATTTTAGTATTATTGTTAGGTAGGATTTCTTGTGAATATAGAGTTTAAGTCTCGGAACCATCCGGTGAATTGTTCAATTGTTTATGTCCGGCTGGCTGACGTGGCTCAGCTGATCCAACCTGACGACACGTCAACAGACTGGCAAGTAGTCAGTCTGCTCCCAGCTCTAGCCCTGACAACTGATCGTAAATTGGCTCTTACGGTGTACAGCTGAATGGTTTTGAGAATTGGACTCTAGAGCTGACTCACTTTGTTCCTCATTACTTTGAAAGACTCTTTTGATATTTATATTCTTGGTCAGTTCAGTAATCCATAGATACTATACGGCCAGATTCAAAGGTCTTGTTAACTCTTGTACCTTTTGTATTTTGAGTCTACAGTCTTGTTAAAAAAGAGACGTAAATATTAATGAGGACTTAGAAACAGAAGAAAAATTAAAACTTCCTTTTTAAATAAAATTTCCATTTTTTTTGCTAAATTTTATATGGAAATTTTATTTAAAAATTTTTTAATTTAAAATTTAATTACAAAAGAAGATAAAGTTTGTATTTAAATATTTTAAATAAATTTGAATTTTATTCATGGTTTAAGAATCGAAATGAACGATTGCAAATAAACCCCATCCCCCCGGCCGGGTTAAACCCCGCGGGTTCAATCCCCGGCGGGGGTATGGTTTATTCTATGGAGTTTCCCAGTTAAAAAAATTTTTCCCCCGGGGCTCTAAAAGCCCCTTTAAAGAATCTGATAAAAAAAATTTTTTTGGCATAAGAAAAAAAAATGGAAACCCGGCCACATTCTAAAGTTCTTTAAAAAAATTTCTTTTCGCAAAAAATGGGGTACCTCCGGGATCTTCTTGTTCTAAGACTGTCAAAAGAAAAATTATTAAAGTTATATAGGGGAAAATTTTTACTTTGTTATTTTCAAAATATTGATCGGGAAGTCACATTAAAAGAGTTATTTTGAAAATTTAACTTTGCAAAGCTGGACTCCTTGAAATTTTCAAACGTGCTGCAGATAGCCCAAAAATTTGGGGAGTGCCATACGATGATATTACACACCCAATACCGTAAGGGAAAAATTTAAAACAAATTTTTTCCAGGGGCCTTGAAATTTTAGTTTTCAAGTAAGTACAGTCGAGATTGAATATTGCAGGGGCAGCCGCTGTTGGGGATTCCCCCGTTACTGAAGGAATTCCTATTAATGGTCAGCCGGGCCCTCACCAGGTGACGTGCAAAGAAAACCCAAAATACCCGTTCAATTTCCCCTCATTTTCGTACCGTGGGGGGCATATTTTAAAATTTTTGAGAAATTAGAGAGACAAATTTATTTTACAGACTGCTAAAATTGGGCCAGCGTAAATTAAATGAAGAAGATTTTTAAAAGGGAAACGCTCTGCTATATAAGACAACACAAAAAGTAAAGTGAGTAAAAGATGTCTGAATCCTCAAATTATTTTTTCAATATACAAAAAGTGCATCTATGGTTCCAAGTTTAAAAATGGAGATTTAGAACTTATTTTGAAAGTTTTTGAGAATCAAGCACGGTATGCGCGGGCCCCCGACAACACTGGCCTTTATTACTCCGGTTATCTGGTAAAGCTCAAATTTTGTACGGCTACTTTTCCCTTTTTTTGGAAAGTATGTGAATTTGTTTCCGTTAAGAAGGCTATCCTCGAGGTTTTTGATCCCCTCCCGTAAGTTAAAAAAACCTTTTTGGCATTAAAACGCCAGCCACTCAGTCGTATGTAGTTTTTGCACGTAAAAAGAAATCGTTTTTTGAGAGAGGTGAGAGTTTAACTTAAATCTAGGGAAAAGTTTTTCCCAATTGTTTCCTGCATGAGAATTTCTTTAAAAATTTTACCAGAAGACTTGCATGTTTTTGTTATTTCCCCCATAGTAAATATATAGAAACACCCTCGCTCCCCGAAAATTATGAAATATCTCAAAAATTTGATTGGCGAAAACAAAAAGTAAGGAAAGGGTGACTAAATATCCCCCTAGAAAGGGGACGACCCAAATCTTACAGAGTCATGCATACGAACCCTTTGCCAGCCCCCTATGATGCCCCCACGCCCATTAATAATAAATTTAGATTTAACTCTGGGAAAAAGTTCAAAACCAAAAGGCATAACTGGTTGAACTGCACTTATTGTTTAAAAAGGGCTGTAAGGAAATACGTTATTGGCTAGAGAGGGATACCGGGAAAACGACGACTTCTTTTTCCAATCAGATAGTATCTTCATCGAAAACCAAAAAAACTAAACCCCAGTACCAAAAAGGGTAAAAGAGAATAAGTAGTCATTCTAGATGACTCAATACTAGAGCGTTTCGAAAAAGTTTATTCAGCTATGAGTCTTTCTTTGTAAATGAAAGTTGGAAAGACAATCTTTAGTTGAAATTAAATTCCTTCCGTGATAGGAAGTTATTTAACATTGTTGAATAGGAAATTCCCGTAAGGATATGTCGCAAAAAGCTAGATGTCTTATTAAAAGCCTAGGAGGCGCCATTATAAGAGTGCCTCTTCACAGAATATACATCCAAACCCCAACCCTATACGGGCTTTGTGTGGTTTAGGTTTTCCCAGTAAAAACTTTTCCTATTCAGGGCGTTGACTTACCATAGGCAATGATCTGACTACCCCGGGTATAAGCCTTTTTTCCTTCAATGTTATAACAGAGCAATGTCTAACGCCTCAAACCCTTTTATCAACTGAAGCCCAAGTGAAGGCAAAGTTTGGGTCTCGTTTATTGTTCAGTCGACCCTTACAACCGGATCTTAAAATCGAAAATTTATGATGGGCCCCTTTTCAAGATTTGTTTTTAAAATGCTATCGAAAGAAGTTTTAATAAGGGATCAGTTCCTTGACCACCCCTAGAGAAATTCGAGAGATGCTATTACGAAGGACGACGCCCAAAAACCGGGGAAAATTTTCTATCTTGAAGGTTATTAATGAGAAAGGAAGTCTCTTTTGTCTTCCGACGATCTCTGGCTACCAGCAAACCCTAGTAGTTCCCTTTGCACCTTTAGAAAATTGGCTTTAGTTTCGCCCCCATAGTCCCATGGGGGGCATTTGGAGTAAAGAAAACTTTGGGAAAAATTTCCAAGCATTTTAATTGGCCCAGAAAAAGGGAGATGTGGAAATATCAAAAAGGTTGTCAAGTTGCCATCCCCGGCAAACCTTCGCACACACCCCCACCTTTCCCCCTCATTCCGATTCCCTTCGTGGTGACCCCTTCTCACGTGTAATAGATTGTGTTGGTCGGTTCCCAGGATAAACAAGGGAATAAATACGTTTACAATTAGGATGTCGTTCCGTTTTTCCGGAGGCTATCCCTTTGAAAAAAATTAATTCTCGCATCATTGTTCAGCTTTGCAAAAATTTTTTCTCACAGGTGGGGTTTCCCCGGGAATAATTAAATCGATCAAGGTTCAAATTTTCCCTCTAAGATGTTTCGCATGCCTTATCTCCCCCGGAAAATTAAGTCCGTTTTTTTCTTTTGCTTATCACCCTCTTCGCAAGGGAGCCCTCGAAAAATTCATAAACTTAAAAAATCAATGATGGAGCGTATTGCGAGCAATTTTTTCAGAGATTGGGCGAAGGAATTTCCTTCCTCTTTTTTCCCCTTTAAAAGGGAAAGCAAACAAAAAAAGACGGGTTTAGTCCTTTTGAATTAATTTACGGACCCAAGTACGCGGCCCCCCCCCGTACAAAAAGTTTAGGGGCAAAAAATCAGAACCCCTGCTTAAAAAACCCCAAATCAAATGCAAAAGCGTTTGTACAACTGAGGGAATTACCCCAAAAAAAATTGCAAAGGGCCCAATCCAAAATTTGAAGCTTTGTTATGACAAAACACACGCCTCGTTTTTCAAACCAGGTGACAGTGTGATGGCACAGAAATTCTTACTGGACAGCCTGCCCCCTGATACAAAGGCCTTTTGGAAAGTGTTGGCGGCACAAGAGGTAAATTTGTCTACAAACCCCAGAAGAGAAAAGCAAAAGTACTTTCCTAAACCAACTTAAGGTTCCCCCCTGTAGTACCAGTTCGACAGTTCCCCTTTTGCTGAAACAAAAAATGTAAGTGGGGCCCAGCATCTTAAAGCGATAAAAGTGTTAAAAAATTCAGAGAAATTTGCAATCTTTTGATCCTTTTTTGGACCTTGATTTGAAAAAGCAAAGATTCAAAGACTTGAATTACTTATGAGGTTTTTATTCGATGACCGTCCCCAGGGGTTGTACATGGGAATTCACGACATAGATGTACAAGGGCTAACCCTTCATCACTTATGGGCAAGTCCATCAAAAAAGAAACTTTAAAAACAAAAAGAAATTTTTTTTGTTGCCCCATGGACTCATAAAACGGAAAAAAAAAGTCGTGGGCCCTCGCCTGTATTTTAGTTCCCAACCCTGATGGAACTTCTAAAATGGCCTGATTATTAAGGTTAATGCTTCACGGTACCAGAGGGTTTCCCCCCCCCCCGTATGATGATCAAAATAGACGGGGTACAGGAGTCGCCTATGTCACCCGCCTAGATTTTTTAAAGGGGCTTTCCAAGTGCAGCTTCCCCAAGCAAGCCCAAGAAATACCGCATTTACAAAAATAAGGAATTATTCAATTTGTTTTATCCCTTGGGGTTGTGTAACGCACCCTCTACCTTCAGCCCCTGATGAACCTGCTGACAAGATTTAAAAGGGTGGATGCATATCTAGAGATTTGTTATTTGCAATGAGTGGGGAAAACATTTAATTCCCCGGGAAACCTTTTTAAGAATTTAGAAAAGTACAATTTCCCCAAAAAATTTAGAAAGTGTCAGTTTGGACAAGCCAAGTTAAATACTCTTTTTTTGTATAGGTAAAGGTGAGGTCGCCCGTTGATTAAAAGTTGGGCCCCATGCCGATTTCCTACCCCTCAAATAAAAAGTCTTCAGGGGGTTCCTTGGAATGATTGGTTTTATTATCGCTTTTCGCCCTAATTTTTTCACTGATTCCTCTTACTGGTTAACCGTAGTAAATGAATTTTGCGGGACGAAAGATTGTGAATTATTTTTAATGGGGTTAAAGCGGTTGCTTTCTTCGTCCCCCGTATTGAAAAGTCCTGACTTTAATCAACCTTCATTTAAATCGAGCCAGAGGTTATGCTGTGGGGGCGGTTTTTTCTTCAAAACCCCCCCTCATGATTTTTTGGGCATCCTTATCTTATTTTTCTTAAATTTAAAAAGTCCCAAAAGAATTACGCCACGTAGAAAAAATCTTGCATAGTAATTCTTTGGAACATTTTGACCTTTTATCTGGGAACCCCCCCATAAATTATGGTTTTTTGATCAAAACCCTTTTAAAATTTTATATTCTTAAATCAAAGAACCCCCGAACCCCAGGGGGGCTCTGAGGATCCAACCTTATCTGTTAGTTTCAACACTTAAGGGGTCCCTTAACATAATTGCTGATTCCTTTTTCGCCCCTAAAAAAAAAATGTATACCTTAAAATGAAAAAGTAAAGTAATGAGCCTTAGAGCCTAATTTATATGTATATTATAAAATTTTGTTAATTTCTTTTTTTTACAGTTTTCTATGAAAGCCGTTTCGTTGGGGCAAAGTTTTAAAAATACACAGGATGCCCCTGAAGTTTGTCCGAGACCCCTATTCTCAAATTTGGGGATGTAAGCCACTCTAGATAGTTCTTCCGGCCTTTTTCCCAAAAGTCATCCTTGGCAAATAACCTGCTGCTCGATTTTTTGCTTCTCCATTCTTCCGTATCTACTTCCCCCTTATTTCCAAGAGGACGCTTCTATAAAGGGAATTACCAAGGACGCTTGAAAACCTCCCTACTGCGACCTTTTCGTACGGGGGGGGGTGTTATATCTTGGGGAATTTGGTATCCGTGTTATTTAAATATTGTAAGAGCTATTTTTCATCACTTAATTTATAGCGTGAAAGTCCCCGTTTTTGTTTAAAATAGAGACTTTCGGCGTTATATTATCTTTTAATATATGAAAATTACCAGGGTATTATCGCTTTTCTTTTTTATCCTATTACGTTTTATCACTATTTTGTATTATCCATTATTTTATATTATTTTTAGGGGTTTCTTGTAAAACGAGTTTAAGTCTGGGAACCATTGGGTGAATTTTTTCAATTTTTATGTCCGGCGGGGCTACGTGGCCAGGACCCAACCTGACGACACGTCAACGGGACGGGAAAAGTGCCCAGTCTGCTCCCACTCTAGCCCTGACAATGATCGTATATTGGCTCTTACGGTGTACAGCGAGGGTTTTGAGAATTGGACTCTAGAGCTGACTCACTTTTTTCCCCATTATTTTGAAAGACTTTTTTGTATTTAATTCTTGGGGCAGTTCGTAACCAAGATACTTTACGGCCGATTCAAAGGTCTTTTTAAATCTTGTACCTTTTTTTTTTTGACTACGTCTTTTTAAGAAAGGGGAGTAAATTTAAAATGAGGACTTAGTACAGGAAAAATAATTAAAATTTCCCTTTTTAATTGCTTTCCATGTTTTTGAACAAAAAGTATATGGAAAATTTTTTGTAAAAAGTTTTAATTTAAAATTTAAAACTACAAGAAAGAAAAAGTATTGTATTTAAATTTTAATAAATTTAAATATTATTCTAGGGAAATTAAGAAATCGTAATGCACGATTGCAAATAAACCATACCCGGCCCGGGATTGAACCCGCGGTTCAATCCGGGCCCCGGGGGTTGGATTATTCTAGGGTTTTTCCCCCCGGTAAAAATTATTTCCCCTAGGCCTAAAAGCCCTTTTAAAGAATCTGATCAAAAATCTTTTTGCAAAAGAAATAAATGGTAACAGAAAACAATTTCTGAAGTTTTTTAAAAAAAATTTCTTTTTCGCAAAAAAGGGGGGGTACCGTCCGGGATCTCTCTTTTTCTAAGACTTTTGACAAAAGACAATTTTAAAAATTATATATGGGAAATTTTATTTTATTTAAATTTCAAAATATTGATCATGGAAGATCACATTAAAGAGTTATTTGAGTTTTAACATTGTAAAGCTGAACTCCTTAAAAACTTAAAACGTGCTGACGATACCCCGAAAATTGGGGGGATGCCTCGATAGATATTACACAGCCAATACCGTAAGGGCAATAATTAAAACAAATTGTTTCCGGGGGCCCTTTAAAACCATCATGTAGCAAGAGTTCTGACTCTGAAGTTTTTCTCAAGAAAACTACCAGTCGAGATAGAAGTTTGCAGGGGCAGCCCTGTTCGGGATTCGCCCCTTACTGAAGGAATTTCCCATTTAAAGGTCAGCCTGGCCCCTCACCAAGGTGCACGGCAAAGGAATATCCCCCTTCCCCATTCAATTCCCCCATTTTCGGAACCCTCGGGGCATATTTTCAAAGTCAGTTTGAGAAATTAGAGAGACTATTTTTTAAGACTGCCAAATTGAGGGTCAGGTAAATTAAAAGAAGAAGCTTTTAAAGGGAAACGCTCTGCTATAAAAACAACAACAAAAAGATAAAGGAGTGAAAGTGTACTAATCCCCAAAATTTTTTCTTCAATTAAAAAAAACTGCATCTAGTTCCAAATTTAATGAAGGAGATTTAGATATTATTTGAAGTCTTTTAGAATCAAGCACGTGCTATGCCTGGCCCCGAAACATGGGCAACCCTTTTTAATACTTCGTTGTCTGTAAAACTCAAAAATTGTCGGTACGTTTCCTTTTGGGAAAATTGTGAATTAGATTCCGTTTTAAGAAGGCTTCCTCGAGGCTTATGATCTCCTCCCAGTAAGTTATCAAAAAAAACCCTTTTAAACATTAAAAAAACCAGCCAACTCAGTCGTATGAGATTTTGCAGTGAAAGAAAACGCTTTTTAGAGATGGTGTAGAGCTCTAAATGTAAAACTATGGGGAAAGTCTTTTCCCAAATTTACCCCAGAGGGGTTTCTATAATAATTTACCAGAACTTGCATGGTATTTGTTTGTTGCCCCATAGTTTAAAAATTTCAGAACGCCCCGCCGCCCTTTTAAAATGAAATATCCAACAATTGATTGGCGAAACGAAAAGAAGGAAAAAAGGTGCTGAATGCCCCTAAGAAAGGACGATCCAAATTTAAGAGATGCATCGATACAGAATCCTTGCCAGCCTCCTATGATGCCCCCACGCCCATTAATAATAAATTTTGATTTAACTTAGAAAAGTTTTAAAAACCACTAAGGCTAAAAGTGAGTTTAACTGCACTTATTTTAATAAAAAAGGGCATGTAAAGGAAATACTGTTATTGGGTAGAGGGGATACCAGGAAAGAGCGCTTCGTTTCCCCAAATCAGATAGTTTTCACGAAACTCAAAAGAAAAATGAACCTAGTCCGAACAAGGTTCACCAAGAACGAATAATTTGCATTCTGATGACTCAAAACTAGAGCTGTTTAAAAAAGTATTCATTCGCATGATCTCACTTTGCTAAAATGAAAGTTGGAAAAAGACGAGACTCAATTAGTTGAAATTAATTCCTTCCCTATCTGGAAGTTATTTAAAATTTTTGAAGTAGGGCTACTTCCCGTAAATGATTTGACTCGCACAAAGCTGATGTCTTTTAGAAGCCTTGGAGGCGCCATTTTAAAAAAGGCCCTTCCCGAAATACATCCAAAACCCAACCTATACTGGGTTTGTTTCGGGAGGATACCCGTGAAACTTTTCCTATTCAGGGCGTTGCTTACCCTAGGGAATGACAGATATCCGGTTTTTAAGCCTTTATTTCCTCTCAATTTTATGACTAGAAAATGTCTAGGCGCCCTCAAAATCCTTTTACTGAAGTCCTAAATTAAAAGGGGAAGATTTAGTCTGTTTTTTTTTTCGCGACCTTTCAACCCCCGGGTCTTCAAATCTGAAATATTCTATGATCGGCCCTTTTCAAGATTCTGATATTAAAAAACTATGAAAGAAGTTTTTTTAAAAGGGGTCAGTCCTTGTCCCTCCCCAGGAAAATTAAGAGATAGTATTCAAAGACGACACCCAAGACCCGGACAATTGTTACTATCTTGTAAGGTTTAAAATTTGAGAAAGGAAGTCTCCCTTTTTTCTTCCGCGACTCTGGTACCCAGCAAACACCGTATGTTTCCTAGCACCTTTAGAGAATTTGGATTTGTTTTGCCCCCATGTCCCCAGGGAGGACTTTGGGAGTAAAAGAAAACGTGGGGAAAATGCCAAGCATTTTAATTGGCCCGAATGAAGGAGATGTGGAAAGCTATCGAAAAGGTTGTAAGTCTGCAAGTCCGGGAAACCTTCGCACACACCTCCACCAGTTCCCCCCTTCCCATTCCCTTCAGTGGTGAGCCCTTCCACGCCCGAAATAGATTGTGTTGGTCGGTTACCCAGGAAAACAAGGGAATCAATAGTTTAAATTATGGATGTCGTTACCGTATCCGGAGGCTATCCCTTTGAAAAAAATTAATTCTCGCATCATTGTTCGAGCTTTGCAAAAAATTTTTTCAGGTGGGGTTCCCCGGAATAATTCCAAACCCTCAAGGTTCAAATTTTTACCCCTTTAAAATGTTTCGCGATGCCCTTTTTCTCGCCTCGGAATTAAATGTATTTTCTTTGTTTTTACCCCGTAACAAGGAGCCCCAAAAAATTTTCAAACATTAAAATCAATGATGAGAGCGTATTGGACAGTTTTCCAAGATTGGGACGAAGGGAAAAATTCCTCTTGTTCGCCTTAAGGAAAGCGAACAAGAAACCACTGGGTTTAGTCATTTGAATTAATTTACGGACACCAGTACGCGGCCCCCTCGCCGTACTAAAAGATTTTATGGACAGGAAAATCGAACCCATTTAAAACAATTCCAACTCTAATGCAAAACTTTTTCACAACTGAGGGAATTAGCCTCAAAAAACTTAGCTAAGGCCCAAACCAAGATGAAGCATTGTTTTGAAAAACACACCGCTTCGTTTCTTTAAAACCCGGTGACAGGGTTGGGCACAGAAAAATTTTTACCCGGAAGCTCTGCAAACCCAGATCGAAGGGCCCTTTTGGGAAAGGGTTGAGCGGCTCAAGAGGTAAATTATGTCTACAAACTCCAGGAAAGAGAAAAGCAAAACGTACTTATCACATAAACCAACTTAAGGCTTACCCCCTAGTAGGTACCGTTACGACAGTTCTTCCTTTACTGAAACGAAAATGTAATCTGCCCGCATCTCTAAAGCGAAGAAGTACGTTTAAAAAATTCAGAGACATTGCAATCTCTTGATACCTTTTTTATGGCCTTTATTTGAAGAAAGCAAAAGATATAAAACTTGATATTACGATAGGTTTTATTTTGGACGTCCCCAGGTGTTGTACATTGGGAATTCACGACATGATGTCAAAGGGGCAAGCCCTTTCGTCATTTTGGGGAAGTCCACTCAAACAAGAAAATTAAAAAAGAAGTAAATTTTTGTTGCCCCTGGACCCCAAAACGGATAAAAAGTCCGTGGGGGCCCCCCCTGATATTAGTTCCCAACCTGATGGAACTTCTAGAATGTGCACTGTTATCGTAAGGGTTTAAAGTCTCACGGACCCGATTGGGGTTTCCCCCTGCCCCCTATTGATGATCTAATAGACGATATAGGAGCGCCTATGTCACCCGCCTGATTTTTTAAGGGGGTATTTCCAAGGGCAGCTTACCCGCGAGCCCCAAGAAATTTTCCACATTTTACTATACAAGGGGAATTATTCAATTATCGTGTTATGCCCTTCGGGGGTTTTGTAACGCAGGCCCCACCTTTTCGCGCGTGATGAACCTGCTGACCAATGATTTTGAAAAGAGGGTTCATTCAGAGATTTGTTTATATATACTGATGGGGGCAACATTTAAATTTGCCTGGAAACCCCTTTTTTAAGAAGTTAGAAAAGTACAACTTTACCTAAAATTTGCCCAAATGTCATTTTGGGCAAGCCCAAAATTAAATACCCCGGTTTTTTTTATAGGTCAAGGGGAGGTACTTCCCGTTTATGTAAAAATTAGGGCCATTGCCGAGTTTCCTTCCCCCAAGATAGAAAGTCTATCAGGGGTTTCCTTTGGGAAAGACTGGTTATTATCGACGTTTCGTCCAATTTTTCTCAGGGGCATCCCCCTCTTTACGAGTTAACCAGTAGTAAAAAAGAAAATTTTGCTGGGGCGAAGATTGGAGATAGCTTTTAATCGTTTTTAAGCGGTTGCTTTTTCGTCACCCGTATTGAAAAGTCCTGATTTTTCAACCCTTCTATTTACACATCGATGCCAGCGGTTATGCTTGGGGGGGGGGTTACTTCGAAATCCCCCTCTACTATTTTTGCCCTAATCTTATTTTTTTTCAAAGTTAAAAAGCCCAAAAAAATTTCGCCACTGTAAGGGGAAAAGCTCTTGCACTAGAATTTTTGGAACTTTTGACATTTTCTGGAACCTCCCCCCCTAAAAAAATGGTATTTTTGATCACAACCCCCTTTAATTTTTATTCTAAAGAAATCAAAAAAACACCCGAATCCCCGGTGGGTCTGAGGATCCAACATTATTGTTAGTATTCAACACTTAAGTGGGTCCCTTAAAATAATTGTGATGTCTTTCTCGCCCCCGAAAAAAAAATGTATACCCCTTAAAATGTAAAGAAAGTAAGATATTTATAGCCTAATTATATGTTTTTTATAAATTTTTTTAATAAATTTTTTTTAAATTGGGCGTATGCTTGAAAAACCCCTTTCTTGAAAGGGCGAAGTATTAAGTACACATGGATGACCCTGCAGTCATTTCGAGACCCTATTCTCGAATTGGGGGTGTAAGCCCCCTCCAGATGTTCTTTCGGCCTTTTTTCCCAAAACTCATCTCTGGCAAAAAACCATGCTGCTCGAGTTCTTGCTTCAAAATTCTTCCGTATACTACTTGCCCTTTTTTCCCAAGAGGGGGCTTACTTTTAAAGGGGATATTCCAAAGGGCGTTGCAAAACTCCCTATGCGACCATTGTCGTACGGGGGGGGGGGGTTATATCTTTGAAATTGGTCATCCGTGTTTTTAAATATTGTAAGAAACTATGTTCATCACTTTAAAATTTTTAGCGTGAAAGTCCCCCGTTTATAGCTAAAATAGAGACTTTCGGCGTTTTATTATCTGTTAATATATGAAAAAATACTTTGGGACTATCGTATTATCGTTTTATCACTATTTTTAATTATCACTTTATTTTTGTATTATTGTTAGGTGATTTTTTGAATACAGGTTAAGTTCGGAAAACCTCCCGGGGAATTGTTCAATTGTTTATGTCCGGCTGGTGACGTGGTTTGCTGATCCAACCCGACGACACGTAAAGATGGCAAGTAGTCAGTCTGCTCCCCGCTCTACCCCGACAAAATGATCGTATATTGGCTCTTGGTGTACAGTTTGAATGGGTTTTTGGAAATTGGCCTAAAGGTGACTCGCTTTGTTCCTCTTTTTTTAAAAACTCTTTTTATTTTTTTCTTGGTCTTTTAGTAATCCCTGATACTTTACGGCCAGATTTAAAAGGGCTTGTTAAAAACTTTACCTTTGTATTTTGGTTACGTCTTTTTAAGAAAGAGACGTAATATTAAAAGAGGACTTAGTACGGAAGAATAATTAAACTTCCTTATTAATATGACATTTCCATGATTTTGAACTAAATGTATATGGTAAATTTATTGTACAAAGTATTAAGTTAAATTAACTACAAAGAGAAGATAAAGTATTGTATTTAAATACTTTAATAAATTTGAATATTATTCTATGGAGTTTCCCAGTTGAAATTATTTCCCCTAGACTCTAAAAGACCTTTAAAGAACTCTGATCAAAAATCTTGTTGCATAAGAAATAAATGGTAACAGACCACATTCTGAAGTTCTTTAAAAAATTTCTTATTCGCAACACCCCCCCCACTGTTGTTACCCCCACTGTTGTTATCCCCACTGTTGTTACCCTCACTGTTGTTATCCCCCCCGCTGTTGTTACCCCCCACTGTTGTTACCCCCACTCTTGTTACCCCCACTCTTGTTACCCCCCACTCTTGTTACCCCACACTGTTGTTACCCCCCCCACTGTATATTTGGTTAGGTGTTTGCCGGGTGAGTGTCACGTGACCTACCCAACGTCCAGGCTAGGTGTTCGTCTTGTAGCAGAGTGAATTTACCAGCCGACTAGTCAACACTCGTTCACTGGTCTTATTAGACAGTTGTTAATTGCTCTTCCTCACCATAGTATATTCTGGGCAATACTTGTACTCTGTCTGATTCCTCTAGTTATAAAACTAGTTAATTATAGAGAAGAAGATTGTATTTATGTGTAATTAGTCTAATATAAAGTCTCTTTGTGAAACAAAGCTTTAAGACATCATACGGGAAAATACGGTAAAAGATTCCCTGTTGTATATACTTCTTATCAGTATAAACAGAAAATGTATAAAGTTACATGCCTGACATTTTATAATATCTATGAAATTACTTCATTAAACTGAGATTGTACTTGAAATTTATTTCCATCCCAAACTCTCTGTCTAAATTGTTATGTCTGAATCCCACATGAAGGTAATATTTACTGACTTTTAAGCTTAAGTGTAACACCCACACAGTGGACTTTATCAAGTCACAAACAGCTTTACCTGAGCAGACTATGTGAGTATGTATAGGGAACATAGTGACGTGAAGGGTCAGGTGGAGACTATGTGAGTATGTATAGGGAACATAGTGACGTGAAGGGTCAGGTGGAGAGAGTTGATTGCTGAAAAGTTATATTTGAGAAAGACCTACCCGGCATAGACCAATAGGTTTGTTGCTGTTTAGGACAACGTTGAAGTCTACCGAACACCGACCAACCAGCAGGATCTTCTCAACTTCTACTCTCACCACAACACCAAAACTAAACTTGACGTAATCGTAAGCTTCTTGATTCGTGCCCTTCTAATCTGTAGTAGTGAATTTCTTGAGGAAGAATGCTCTTTCATCGAACAAGTATTTTCTAATCTTCACAATTCTCTTCACTTCATTATAGACTGCAGACACTGTAGACACTGTAGACACTGTAGAGTGAGTGAGTATAATATATAGGTGAGGAGAACAGCGACGGGAGAAAGAGAGGAGGAAAGAAAAATAGTGGAAGTTATAATGATGGTTGTAGTAGTAGAAGTGGGAGTAATTTGTGCCACAGGAGAAAGGGGAGTGAAAGGGACAATAAAAGTAGTAATAGTAGAAAATAGAAGCAAAAATAATAGTAAAGGAGTGACAGTCGTAGTACAAGTAGAAGTGGGTTCAGTCTAAGGACAAGAAAAAGGAGCACTGCAGGAGAGCTTAGGACCCACTAGGAGCACTGCAGGAGAGCTTAGGACCCACTAGGAGCACTGCAGGAGAGCTTAGGACCCACTAGGAGTAGGCCCAAAAACGCGGGATAGTAGGAAACTGAAGGACAGAGCACACTGGCAGAAAATTTAAAAAAAGGGGAATATGAAAAAGATGAAAGGAGAAAAGGTAGGGAGAGAAGAAAGGATCATGTCAAGTCACGAGTGTTCTGAAGTTTGAAACATTTGACAATGTAAGGAGAAAGGAACACATCTACAGAGACAAAACCAGCATTAAGATTTATACATGGAAAACTGTGTATATAGGGATGCTTCAACAAGACGACGGTTGTGAAGACTAGAAGTAGAATAAACACTTTGGCAGAAGACCAGTCAGTAGGATGACTGTGATTTCTAACATGACAGAAAAGATCATTATTGGAATCAGCGAGTCCAACACTTTTTTGTACTCTTTAATTAAGTCTGTCAGAAAGAGAGCGGCCGTTTCTTCATTTTTCTTCCTAGTGTGTTCTGTGTTGTGACACCACTACATCACTGTTCTGTGTTGTGACACCACTACATCACTGTTCTGTGTTGTGACACCACTACATCACTGTTCTGTGTTGTGACACCACTACATCACTGTTCTGTGTTGTGACACCACTACATCACTGTTCTGTGTTGTGACACCACTACATCACTGTTCTGTGTTGTGACACCACTACATCACTTTTCTGTGTTGTGACACCACTACATCACTGTTCGTGTTTGACACCACTAATCACTGTTCTGTTTTGGACACCACTACATAAATTCCCCAGATTTTCCACTTAATGACAGTCTGTCACTGAAAAAAATTACTTCTTAACATCCTGTGATTCATTGAGTCTTCGCTTCCAGTTGTGATCCCTTTTTGTTGTGCCCCCATCTCTGGATCATTTGCCTATGTTACTTTTTTCCAATTCCTGGTATACATATGTATCAATGAACTGTGTCTCCTGTCCTCCAGTTTTCGTCGGGTCGATTCCCTTTAACCCCCTTGGGGGACATGTCCTTAGCTGGGGGGACTACTCTTGTTACCTGTTTGGGCTAGGTGGGGGTTCCAAAGTTGGGGTGTGTTGGGGTGGGGGTGGTGTTTGTGTTGTTGTGTGTGTTTTTTTGTGTGGTGTTTTTGGTGTGTGTGTGTTGGGGGGTGTGTGCTTGGTGGTGGGTTTTGTTTGCGTGCGTGGGAGGGGTGGGGGTTTATCTGAGGGAGTGATAATTATTAAGGGTTGACATAAAGGGGCCCAGGTTGGAAACCTGGGATTTTTCTGTCTGATTTGAAAGTGACTCCAGCATTGTCATTTTGGGACAACACCCACAATGTAGAGAGACCAGCACCCAACTGTAGAGACCAGACCCACCCCGAAAAGACCGCACCCACACCTGCAAAAAGAACCGCACCCCACCCTGTAGAGGACCAGACCCTCCCTGTAGAGAGAAAAAACCCCACCCTGTAGGCCGCACCCAAATGTGAGAGACGGGACCCCCCTTAGAGAGACCGCAACCAAACCTATGGCCGCACCCAGATCTGTAGAGAGACAGCCTCACACCCGTAAAAAACCAACCCCAAAAATGTAAAGAGACCAGACCCCCCCCTGTAGAGACCAACACCCACCCCTGTAGAGACAGCCCCCAAAACCTGTAGGGATCCCGCAATACACCTGTGAGAGACCAGCACCCCACCTGTAGGACCAGCACCCACCCCTGTAGGGAGCCAGCCCCCACCCCTGGGGGGAGACCAGCACCTACCCCCTGAGGGAGCCAGCACCAACATAGGACCGCACCCAACCCCTGTAGAAAACCAGCACCCCCACCTGTAGAGAAACCAGCCCACACTGAAGAGAGCCGCAACCAATCTGTGAGCCCGTCCCTACACATGTGAGACCAGCACCCACCCTGTAGTGGACTGCTTCCCTCAAAAATTTCAGGAAATTGTTATTGTAACACATGCCGTGGGGCGGTAAAGATATTTTATGTTCAATTCCAAAAAAGAAAGTTCATCAGGGGGAATTCCAGCGGTAATAAGAGCGCAGGACGACGCTTCCCCTCACTTGCTTAAACATTTACCTTCAAAAATTTTTGCTCAAAACACCATCACCCCCCCCTCCCCCTACTTCATTCAATATGGTGTCACCATCGGTGCCTGAGACGTATGCAAAACTCCCGGTTTTTCATGTTATAAAAAAAAAACCAGAGCAGCGAGGAAACAATGTATTTTACTGGGGTTTTATGTTTTTTTTAAAAAAAAATTTAAAATGAATAAAATTGTAAAGCTCTATAGTTTATTTTTTTATCTTTGTTTGATAGTAAAACACCCTAAAATGCTGGCCCCCAGAGCTAAAACTTTTTTAAAGGGGTCAGGAGCGTTGCACTTTTTACCCCCTTTTGGGGAGGGTTTCCCAGGGAATTTTTCCCCGTTGGGTCCAGGGTTCCTTTGTTAAATACGAGGGCCAAGAGCTGTAGCTTTCACCCCGGGGGGATCAGTTTGGGGACCCCGAAACTGCCTTATGTACTGACAGATAAGAACTTAACATGAAATGTTAAAAGGTAATAAATTGGGGGCAAAAACCCCCAATTTCAGTTACTCGACCCTTGAAAATATAAAAAAAAATCTGATGACGCAGTTTTTTACCGAGGAAAATGGGTTATTTTAAATATAAAAACTTGATACTAGGAAACGGACCCAAAGTTTGAGTAATCTGCCAAAATTTTAAATAACTAATATAAATTTGGAAAATAAAAATAAAATCTTGGATGGGAGTCTTGTCCCAGGAATTGGGGTGATCGGGGGGTTCGTATAGCGAGTATAGCCTGGTAGGACGACATAGAAGACATACCCCGGTATCCCGACATGCGAGATATAGCCTGAGTTCCCGACTAGCGTATATAGCCTGATATCCCCGCATAGCGAGTTTTAGCCTGAGTTTCAACGAATAGCGAGATTAGCCTGGTATCCACGACTAGCGGATATAACCCGGTATCCACGACATAGCGAGATATAGCCTAGTATCCCGACATGCAAAAATAAGCCCGAGTTTTACGACATAGGAGTATAGTCTGAGATCCAGACATAGAAAAAATATAGCCCGGTATCCCCGAATAGTTTAGCTGGTTCCCGACATAGCAAGATTACCCGGTATCCACGACATTTGCGGAATGCCTGGGGATCACACTTGCAAGATTTTAAACTGAGTATTCACGCTAGCGAGATATAGCCGAGTTCACGAATAGCAAGTATAGCCTGAGTATTCCCACATAGAGAGATATAGTCTGAGACCCCCGACATGCAAGAATTGCCCGGGGGTATCCCCGACTAGATTAGGGCCCGAGTTTTTCGCGACATAGCAAAATAGCCTGAGTATCCACGACAAAGCGGAATTGCCCTGAGTATTTCCCCGGCTTTGCAAAAAAAGCCTGAGTATTCACGACATAGCGAGATATAGCTGGTTCCCCGACTAGCAAGTATACCTGAGTATCCCCGACTTGCGAAAAAAGGGTATCCCCGACTAGCAAGATATAGCCCGGTATCCACGACTGAAAGATATAGCCCCCGAGTATCCACGACATAAAGAGTATAGCCTGAGTATCCACAATAGCAAGATTTAGCTGGTATCACGACATAGCGGAAATAGCCTGGTATCCGCTTAGCAAGATATAGCCTGAGTTCCAGGAAAAAAAAAGCGAGATATAGCCCGGTATCCGACATGCAAGATATAGTTGAGTATCCCGACATAGCGGATATAGCCCTGAGTATCCAGACTTGCAGAATAGTTGAGTATCACGAATAGAGAGATATAGCTGAGTTTCCAAATGCGGAATGCCTGAGTATCCAGACATAGCGAGATATAACCCGAGGGTCACGGCTTTTGCAAGTTTAACTTGAGGGTCCACGCATGCGAGATAAACTTGAGGGTTCACGACATGCAATTTTTAACCGAGGGTCCACGCTAGCGAGTTTTACATAGGGTTCCCAACCTGCAAGTTATAACTTGAGGGTCCCCGACATAGCAGTAAAACTTGAGGGTCCCCGCTAGCAAGTTTAAATTGAGGGTCCCGAAAGCAGTTATAAATTGGGGTCCACGACATAGCGGGCATAACCCGAGGTCCACGACATAGGGAAAATAACTTGAGGGGAAATGTGTCATGGAAAAAGAGGCCGAAATTTCATTTGGGTAATTTTGGGGGGGGGGCGAGGGGGGGGCATGATAGCAGTTACTCTCACGGCTAAAAGCTCCGTTTCCCGGAAGGAGGAAGTTAAACGGTAACTCAGCGGCTTGTTGGTACCAAAGACCCCTAGAGCAAAAGAAAAACCCGCTCTCAAACTTAGGATCCTCCCCCAAAGGGAAAATATTTTCGTTGTAACTTAAGCCCGGGACGTGGTGTGAACCCTATTTTTCCCGTGTTAACCCTTACCGTAAAACCAGGTCCCAGTGTTTTGCCTCACTACCAACGTCTTGCCTGAAATCACTGGGGGTCTGTAATCATATTGTGATGACCACAGCAGTATTCAAAGACACCCCTCACATATGGGTACTGTAGGCGGCCAGTCAGTTTAACGTGAGCGTGAGCAGAGAAGACAAGGTTACGGCTGTGTAAGGGGTCCCAAATATCCGTTAATATACGTACTACCAGCCTAAGTGAGTATTACTTTTACCCTATCCACGTGTGTCGAAGTCCCCGACAGGATAAACATGGCTGACAGGAGTGTGGAGCGTGGATTAAGCTTTTAAGGGTTAATTTCAAAGGAGTTAGAGATCTGTGAGTAGCCGGCAGGGTCAGAAAGGTCGAACCTCCCAGCTTAGCGCTTACCCTCACTGCACCAACCTCCAACCTGCAAGTCCTGTTGCAGCCGTTTCAAGCTTCCGTGGCAAGTTCGTGTGGTTAATTGCTTCAATCTACGTAGGGTTGACCTGGATTTGGCCTATTAAGCCAAGTCAGTAAAGCAGAACTGTGAAGTGAGACGCCAGTCAGCCTGATCATGAGGCTGTCTCTGTCATCACCTGCTCTCGCGGTGCTGTGTGCATCGTTCAGTCTTCACAGTCAGGCCATTCTCGTGGGTAATGCTCAGTCAGCCAAATCAGTTCTAGACCAGCTGAGAGAGAGAAGATAAGCACGCAAGTATCAGAGCCTCTGAAGTATTCGTCTCATGAAATCGCTTTGTGCTCCCAGGTTGGATGCTAAGCATGTGATTATTCCCAATTCCTGTTGGCATAGTGGCTTTAATCAAGCTCACCTTACGTGGGTAGAGTGGATTAGTGCGCGCAGAGCTCGGCCAGCGAGTGTCATCTGCACCACGCCTATACACTCTCCCTCCTACCCACCAACCACTAACCACCAACACCAGCACCCACACATCTACCTGTGCTGTTTGTACCCTTGATACCGGGTGCCTAATAATGTTTTGGCTCACACTAATTGGTCAAGAGATGTAGATCTGAGCGCCATCGATAAAGCCAATATATGGTGAGTCCACGAGAAAGGCATTTCTTCACGGACGACAGTGTGAGTGTCGGCGTCGATCACCGTGCAGGACAACCTTCCTCATCTCCAGTAATTCATACCCGACTACTACAGCTTCAGTGATAGTTTAGAGACATTTTTCTTGCATTTAAAGACATTGCAGTGTGTGAGGAATTTATGGTAAATTTCTTGTGTTGTACTCTAAACCTTGTGCTGTTGTGTCGTTTAGCTCAGTGTTTCTTTGGACTCGTTATTTTTGCAATTTTTTCTAGTGTTTTCGCTACATCTTATATTTTTTTGTACTCTGTGTTTTTGTTTATGTCTACTCCTGTCTGTAGTAAGTATTATGTGTCGTGTACCAGTTCAGTCACTCTGGTTAGAGAAGTGATCTTTTTTTTTATTGTATTCTTTCAGCGTTTGTTTCTCAGTAATGTTCATTGTATTTCATGCAGTGATATTCACCCCCAGTATGTCGAAATTATCCATTTTATTTCAGTGTGTTGTCTTTTTTCGTATGCCTGCAGTGTCTCATTCCTCTAATGTTTTTTCGCGAGACTGTGTACCTCACTATTTTTGCTCAGCAAATTTTTGTGATATCTGTCCAGCAAGATTTTGTTGTAAGATTATACTAAAAAAAAAAATATATTAATTACGTGATTAAGTGTATGTTGCCCTGCCACTGTAAGTGTTAACTCAGCTACCGTTTTTTGTTCCTTTGTTTTATTATTATTCATATTTTTATATATTGTCTTTGAACAAATTACTATTGATGTAATTTCAATTACTTTTTAAAGTAAGTGTCTTTCTATACTCTGTTTGAGTAAATTGTTGTTGTCTAATTACAATTAAGAGGTTAAAGTGTTCAATGCAGTTTTTTTTTCTTCTTATTTTATTATTTCATTATTTTACCTGAGTTTTACAGTGACACTTTATAATGCAGTGATTATTTTCTACACTTATTTTGGTTGCCACTTGTTCTGCAAGTGAATTATTTGGTGGCTAATTGTTCTGCAGTGATTTATTTCTGGTTTGCACTTGTTGCTGCAGTGAATTATTTTCTTATATTATATTTTTATGAATTATATTAATTTTGTTTATTTTTGGCACTTCTTAGAAAAATATAACATTAAATTATCCCAGTTAACAACTTTAGGTAATTTTATTTCTACTTTTTACATTGATTGTAAATTTTTATTAATTAATATTCTTTATTAAGCAAGAGTAAGACAGCTTCATTTTGCATTTATTCAGTCTCCAGTAATATTTTTTACTTTGTATATTTTCAATGTAAATGTTTGTTATCTTGGCCAATAGGTCTTACTCATTGAGTTGTCTTCTCTCTTGCAGTGTATCTTAGACATTTTTTTTTACTTCTTGAGAAGTAGTTGCGATCTCTTTTATTTCAATTCTAGCATTTTGTATCATTTTTCTATTGTTCATTATTTTTGCCTTATTTGTTCTCGTGCTCTTTGCCATTATGTCTCACATACCGTCTCAAGTGATACGTTAGTGTATGTGCGACATCAGACCCTCTCAGGCCTACTGCTGTCCTGTCATCAGTCCTCACAGTTCCTTAGCGATGACAGACCGACCATGACACGGATACTATGTTATACTCGTGATTCCCTTGGAATGCGTTAACTCATTAAGTTTCATGCATGTACATGGTTTGAAGATGGTTGCGGCCATTCGTTCTCGTGCTGAGTGCTCTAGTTGAAGGTCCTCTTCAGGAGGAAAGTTCTTATCAGACTTGTAGAAAGAAGCTCTTAATCACATCCCTGTTGCTATTCCGTTGCTTGAATCTCCATGATATGCGTGACTTCTGGGAATCTTACATAAGTGGTACAATATGAAGAAACTGTTTCGTTCTTTCTTGTCCAGTAAAAACAGCTGTTCCATATGTCGTTATTAGGTTTAGTGAATGCTCACCCATGACTAATTGAATCGTATTGAGTGCATTTTCTGTAGATTAGGACAATCTTTTATCATATTATGATCAATGCTTGTCAGTCCTCAGCTTTTTGTCCTGCCGAGGATAAACCATCCACACGCATTCGTCGTGCTAAATAGCAGCTTTTGGTAGCAATCAAAGAACTTAATGCCGCTGCTTCATGTGTGTGATTATGAGGCTCATCCTCCACTGGACGATGGAACCTTAGAATCATGTACGTTCTCTTGTGCACCCAGGGTTACTTACTCAATGTATTAAAAAGTTATTTCACACATATGCCTCAGTCTGCGCACCACCTCTTGTTTGCGCCCACAGGACAAATCGTGGGTCGTCAACCATCTCAGAGATCACCAAGGAAACAGTGTAGTCAGTCGTTATAAACCTCGTAGTATTCATAGTACTTTCAGTAAACCATAGTCGGCGGTCTTGTTACAACTGTGGTTTTCGCGTGGCCCATATTGCAATTAATTGTCCTGTAGTTACCTAAGAGGACGTCGTATGATGATGGAGGTACCCAGATCGTTCCCTATTTAGACTTATCATAGACTACATGGACATTGACACATGTGAGTGCATAATGTCTCTATGAACTTCAGTTATCTAGGTCTTTCCGTGGCGCGTTTCCAGAACCGCAGAACCGTAGAGGAAACCTGATATCGTGGTTCTCAAATAAACCAGAACCAGGCTTATTCTTCAATTCTAAATAACCAGAACTCCTGGCTAATTGTTCAATTCGGGGAATTATGAGCGCACACCAGTCAAACCGTCACCATTGCTGTCGACAGTACGGTGATCATGAGTACACCATCCCCGTTCACAATTCGCTTTGAAGCCTTAAGCAGTCGTCGAGAATGACCAATCTGCTGATTGATGTTGCTTCACATGTCTCGACATAGTATGATTTTGGGGATGAGAGGTGAACAGAGTCTTTTCTGATGTCAATCCACCTTTTTGTTCTGCAATAACTTCCAATGGCCATCCATAGGCCTATAGTGCAAGCATCTGTTCAATATGCGCCCGTTCATTTTGTCTTGGACTCTGGTGCGCATGTCCAGTATTATTTAGGTTAGTTTTGTTTAAAGGATAAGCAGTAGTTTACGACATGTCTTCTCGTAGAACCGACTCATGATGTCCTCCTAGTGGAGTGTAGCGGTTCTCATGCGTTGTCCGAGGTCGGAACTTTCCCTAACCTTCTTCTATCAAAGGGTAGAGACTTCACTGCTTCCTTCTCTTGTTGTCGGAGCAGATTACTTTCCCTGGTGGACCTTCTACTGGATTTGCTTCCATGTGGTAGCTTATGCAGTTGTGCTCGATCCTTTATACGGATGGCATGCCCAATTGATTGACTTGATCGTTCATTTGGGGTTTCCAGCTTAGGATCCGAGATCGCCATACTGCGCAGACGTATGATGTACGGATTTAAGTCTTACAAGGCACTGCATTCTACAGTAGCGTTGACCCAAGCGGTCAGGCACGTGGTATGCTGTCACTTCCATACAGAGGTTCCACCTATACCTTCAGACTTGCAGGATGGGGTGTGTTGCCTCAAGTGTCGAGGGACACTCAGATTGCCTTGAGTGCACAACCTTCCAGCTATGCACTGTCTTAGTTCGAGTAGTAGTGTTTCACCATAGGGGATTGCCTTGTCAGAAAAACGAATTACTTGAAACTAGTAATGGCATCTCTTGTTGATGTCACATTGGCCTTTGCAGAAGACGAGCCGTCTCTGTTGTCGCTGTGCTCTCTCTAGAGTGTCTGTTGTTGTTCTAGTGTTCAGATGTGATAACGTCCTAGTTGCAGTGATTCCTGCAAAGTAAAAAAGGTCTCTATTTGTTGAAAACATCCTTACATGTTGTTAAGAGATTAGTAAGATTCTCCATTTCGTTCACTGGGACTTCTGGTCCCAGTGTTCGTCTCAGAGCACAAATTTCTTAATCTTTGTTGACCTTGGTTCACGATCCTTACCCGTGCTTCATGTTAGAGGATTGAGGTTGGTCACCTGACCAGTGGGTCGGTATGCTATTTCTGCCGGGGAGTCCTCATCCACATTTCCACCTGGTCAATCTGTTCCACCAGTTGAGGAGAAACAGACTTAGCTCCCACTGATTTCCCAGATGAAGTAAAGCGTTTGTTGACTCTTTTGAACAAACGCTACAGCCATTCCCTTACTGGCAAAGATGGGATAACGAACTTATTGCCCATCGATTCCACTTGAACCTGGACAAACCATCTACAACCGCACAGAATGCCTCATTCACAAGTTGCTGTCGCAGAAGAATTGTAAATCAAATCTTGTGATGATTATTGCACCTAGCAATTCCCTTGGAAGCACCCTTTGATACTAGTACCAAGGGGATGGTATTTGGCCCCCAGGATTGATTTAGGAATTTAAAACGCAAAAAACCATTCCGATCGCTTTTTCCACTCCGTCGGGGTAAAATTTTTACGAAACATGGGAGATAAAAAAGTCTTTTCAACCCTAGATTTGTTACAAGGTTTTGGCAAGTCCCTCTTCACGAGGAACCAAGAGCTAACTGATTCTCACTCCTAAGGTCATTATCACTTCCCCCTTTGGCTTTTGGGATTACGATTTTTCCCCATCACGTTCTCAAGGCTTGTAAATTCTTTAAGGTCACATAGGTAATGCATTTGGTGTATTAGATGACGTAATCGTCAAGTCTAAAGAGTGGATACCACTTGAAAAGACTTGATTATACTTGGAAGCTTGAAGAAGCCAATTTAAAAAATCAAACTGCTAAATGTAAATTTTTTTTAGATCAAAATTAAGTTTCTTGGGCCGTAGTCACTCCCAGAGGGGGTTTCGACTGACCAAAGTAAAATAATGCAGTATAAATTTTCCCAAAACCCAACACTGCTGATGCCGTAAAATCCTTTGTGGGCTTGCAGGTTTTTATAATCTTTTTATTGCCAATTTTCTTCCTAGTGCTCCCCAACTGAGTTTGGGGTTTTAAGAAAGAGGGGACCTTCCGTCAAAAAAAGCATTTCCAAAATCTAAAAGAAAATAACACTGCTCCCAAATTTTAAATTTCCCAATTTTTTTTAAGCCTCACGGACAAATGATGCTATTCAATTGGGGATAGGTGCCGTACTAGCCCGAAGACCCATGGCAAATACAACGCGTTGCATTTGCTAGCCGATCCTTACAAGGTGAAACTAATTATACGTAACTGAGCAAAAATTTTTAGAAAATTAGTAGGTCTTTAAAGCATTTCCCAGACATTATTTATCAGTACTTGTTATTCTTGCAGACCAGGGGCTCCATATCCCTTTTTAATTCCAAACAAAACAACCTACTGGAAGGTTCCCAGATGGACCTTGAACCCAAAGGTTCAATCCCACCTTTGAGCATTTACCGGGCAAGTCAAATGTAGTTGCGACCCATCGCGACATGTTATATAGTAACTGCAGACCCTCCTTTATGCTGAAGATGAAAAAGAATGCTCAACGAACAATCCTTGTGGTCTGGTGTGTTTCGTTTCCCTGCTCCGGGAAGATTTTATTGACTGTGAAGCCCCCCCCCCTCATGACTTTGTCAGAACCAAGAATTACGTATCGAACAGCCGATTTGGGGTACTCCAAGCAGAAGAGTATACCTTTGTAATTCCCACAGTCACTAGGAATGTACCTTTACAGCTATTCACGATTAACCAGGTGTTGCACACCCTGGTAGGACGTTCGAAAAACAAGCCGTTTGAAATACTTTTGGCCTCGTATGGCAATAATTTTTTGAGTATGTTAAAAAATGTAGTGTTGCATGCAACATAAAGGGAAATGTAATGGTCCTAATCCAACCAAGTTTCCCAATACTAGCGAACCGTGGGAAAGGTTCGCTAGATTTGTTAACTAATTTCCCAATGTTCCCTCCAAGGAACAAACATCTGTGTGTTATGGTAGACCATTTCACCAATATTGTGAGTTAGTTTCCTATTGCAGATAGACTGCCGAGACAGTAGCTAAAGCGTTTAAAGAACGCATTATCTGCAGGCATACCACCCCTAAGTCCCTATTAACAGATAATGGAGGTAAATTCTGTAAGAGATTCTTGAAAATTTGTGCACCTTGTACAAGATCTCTAAATCCACCATTGTTCCTCATCATCCTGCCAGCAATGGGTTAGCGGAACGAACCAATAAGAAAGTACTTGATGTCTTGAGAGCCACTATCAATCCCAACAGTGAAACTTGGATGAAGTTATACCTGATTGCAGTGTGCTATAAATTCTGCTTACAATTTTTCCCTATAGGTGACACTCCACTTATGCATTGTATGGTGTAGAAAAAACGTTTGCCTTATGAGTTGTTATTTTTCTAATCCGAAACCAAATTACAACCCTGATGTTTTCATAGCAACTCGTACCAGCTTTAGCTCAAAGTGTTTTTAGAAGAATCCATGAAAACTTCAAAAATCAACAGCAGAATTTACAAGAGTCGCAAACACTCGAGCAAAGCCATCCAAAATCAAAGTAGGTTCGAGAGTTATGCTGATTAACTTTAACAAAACGTCTGCAATGCCAAAGCTTGATCAAAAGTTTGTTGGTCCTTATCGAGTAGTTGAACATATCACTGGTAATAAGTATAAGGTTAGAGAGATTATACTGGCCCAGTATAAAGAATCGCATTTTAGATCAAATGAGTTAGTATGTGATGAAAAATGATTTCCAACCCAGACAAAATTGACAGATCTAAACAATCCTCCTGATCTTTTACTCTTTCCTCTGATACTCAGTCGACGATCAACCTGAATGTCGTTATTCCCTACGTACACACAGGTATTGAGAAATCCTCAATATCATTTGTAACATCCAATTCAGATTTGCCTCAAATACAGCAGGGAGTTAGCCAATGCAACAGAGTTTGATCCTCCCAAGATGACACCCATTCTGAAATATGCCCAATCTCACCCTAGCAGAGTTAGGGTTAAATGTAAATAACCTGTATAGATGAATAATTACAGTATCAACTTATCAGTATTCAAGAATTTTTTTTTTGTGTTCATGTTCCTCTCCGCATTCTGAGAGTTAACAGTCTAGTTTGAGTGCACCCGAATCTGCCTTTCTGTTAAACCTTTTCTTTGTATATATTTCCTTCCTCAGAATCCGTAGATCCACACGAATACAGATCATCGATCAAAATTTTTTTTTAATCACTTCTATTTGTAATCTCAAACGTTGAGTTTTAAGTTGTGCTATATTATACCTTGTATTGCATTTCAGTTTCAGTTACGTAAGCTTCCATTCCAATGTTCTACTTATGTATGTTTTTAATGTTTAATTGTTTTTGTACTTTGACATTGTATAGAATCAGCCCAAGCCGTATACCTGCCATCTCTAGTTTGTATTAGTTGTATGTCGGGACGACATACGTTAGCGTCGCCGAGCTCTCAGTAGTAGTAACCAGTTACCAGTAACCAGTGTACCAGTAGTTGACTCACTACCAACCGTCTCTGCCTGAGTCACTGTCTGAATTCATATCGTGCTGACCACAGCAGTATTCAAAGACCCTCCCCCTCACATAATGGGTACTGTGGGCGCATCAGTTTACGAGAGTGAGCAAGAGAGTACAAGGTATCGGCTGTAAGGGCGCTCCCCCCACAATTATCCATAATATACTAATCTACGCCAGCCTACGTGAGTATTACTTTACCCAATCCACGTGTTCGAACTCCCACATGATAATATTACATATGAATGTTGCTTTATATTACCAAGCAAAGGAGAAGCATAACACACATACACATGTAAGGAGTCAAAGGATTCTTCTCCCATGGGCAAGAGAACAAATGGCAACCCATAATGAGCCCTTGGTTCACACCGAAGTAAGAGGGGCCTCCAAAGCGAGTGTGTCTTGGGCATAGACCAAAGTGTAAAAGAAAGGGACTCCTGTAAATAAGGAGCTGATCAAAGAACCAGAAATGAATTTCATGGAATAGATGAGAAAGGCCAGTGGTAATTAATGATAATACAAAGTCTCGGAAGCCAGATTGACCCCCAGTTGTTATACAACCAATAATCAAAGAGGAAAAGAACAGTCAAATACCAGGTAATGAGATGAGGCAGAAGGAGAGGAGCTCGCGAGAAAAGAACAAGAATTATGCAGTATCTAAGCAGTATATACAGTATATAAGCCACTTCAACACGTTGCTTGTATTCTTTTCAAGCCTGATGAACTGATTACAATCGTCTCAATGCTGAAGACTGATAACCCAAACTACTACTGTTTTTTCACCATTCCATCCTTTGTATGGACTGATGAAGCTACTGTGAGGCGGAAACGTTTCTCAGTAGAGATTCTCATATGTTAGAAGTAAATAGTATAAAATACCGACACAATGGAAAAATAAACACATGATAATGTGATCCTTTTTGTACAACCGTTTTCGCCCACATTTATCAGATAGGGGTCTTATTGTATGAATCACAAGATCACTAAACAAAATCTACCTGGGTGAAAGGTACGTGAGCAATTATAGGATGGAGTCAGTGTTGAGAATGCAGGGTAGGTGGATGTGGAGCCTTCATGTGACATCTCGGAGTAGGTAATAGAGGCTAGAACCTTTTAAAAAAAAAAGAATTGTACAAGTATATGAGTAAACCTTTCTGCAGTGTTTCCAGCAAAGCTAGTCCCCAGAAGTTATTGGAATGGGCTAAGATGTAGACAATAGAAAAACAATATCTAAATCTGTAAAAGCGTGTCTCAGGTACAACAGAGCACAGCTGAAAAGCGAAACACATGCTAGTCACATGAATGTCAGAAAATATTACTTCAGTCTTCTGAGTGGTCATGAAAGTGTAACGACCTCCCAGGAAAGTGGTAGGGTCGGTTATCAATGCATGACTTTAAGAATGGTTTTATGATAGAGATTCACGTATCCAGGAGAGAGGATACGGAGGCTAGCGGAGAGGCCGGCCAGGAACAGAGACACGAACTCCCGCACCTCAAATAGTTAATATAAATTGGGTAAATATATACACAACTTACACATCTTCAGCTGAGATGTACAGAACTGTTTATACACTGAGAAGGGCAAGGACCGGAGGTCCTGACCACGGTAAGGCACACTCTGAGGAAGCCTCAGGAGCGTAGAAAAACCTAAAAGGTAAAAGCAATCATGAAAGAGAAAGTAGCCGCCGAGATGCAGAATCAGGGCAGGAGTGGATCGAGAGGGTAGAGATGGTATAAGGTTTCGGTCAATACAGATAAGAGTTGGGGAAAAAGTGTAGTGACTTTTTATCAAAGATGGAGGTTCAAACGTATCAGAGGAACTGGCGAATGAGATAAGGGCTAAAGCCGTTGAGGCAAAAACAGCAAATATGGAAATTTTTCTGGAGAAGCTAAGAAGGGAACTAGTGGAGTCAACGTTAGTGGAAAAGAGATGTAATTCCAGTGAGGTGGGACAAGTAGAAATGGAGCTTAAATTTAGAATGGATGCTCTGGCCAATTCGAGCCTAGAGTACACCAAAAAAATCGAAAAAATATGAAAAATTAGTTTTAATCTTACCGAAAAATAATGCAAAGATCTGGCAAAAATTTGGTGTGCGTCTCGTCTCTGTACGATAATTACATAAAAAGTAATCGTAATTATAACAAAGAAGGTAACTACGTCATCAGCGGCGGCTCACAGTCAGTAACAATAACGCACGTGCTCCAGCTGGACTCGCTTCATAAAAATAACACAGGTATTTTTTTTTTCCTTTTTTTGGTGTATTTTTTGAGCTAGATCTTCTAAATAGTAACTGGCAACCACGTTGTCTGTGAGGTGAGAAGGAGCTGCTCAACTAACCATCTTAAAGTCCAGTGCCGACCTTGAAGTCGAAGAGAGATAGTTTATGTCACCTCACTGACACTACTACCCTTGGACGTCACTTCTGCTTTCATTGTATACATTTTTTGGTACACCAATGCCTGCAAAGAAGAAACGCAGTTTCGCCAAGAACATTGCAGGAAGAGAGAAGGGCAAGAAGCAATGAAAGGGCTAACAAGCAACTGAGAGCAGGAAGCAGCGGCAGCAGCAGGTTGGGGGTGGTAAACGCCACCACATGCTAGTACCCCACCCTCCTTTCAAGACTATCCTCTTCACAACTACACTCACCTGGTCCGCACTAACTCACCAGGTCCACATACACTCGTCAGGTTCACACTACAACCCACCAGGTCCCACATTACACTCTTCACAACTTCACACTACACACTCACCAAGTCCACACTATCTCACCAGATCCACAACAACACTCTCACCAGGTTCACACTACACACTTCACCAGGTTCCACTCTACACACTCACACGCATTTTCACACACACACTCCACCAGGTCCCACACTACACACTCAACAAGGTTCTACACCTACACTCAACCATGTCCAAACAACACTCACCATGTACAAACTACACTCACCAGGTACACACTACACTCTCACGCAGCTTCCACACTTTACTACTCTCACGAGGACGCACTACACTCACCTGGTCCATCACTACACTTCACCAGGTCCACTACACTCACCAGGTCCACATTACACCTCACAAGGTCCACACTTAACACTCACCAGGTCCACAATACAACTCACTCAGGTCCCCACAACTAAACTCACCAGGGTCCACACTACACACCCCAGGTCCATACTTACATCTCACCAGGTTCCACACTATACACACCAGGTCTACACTACACCTACCAGTCCACCCACACTCACCAGGTCCAATGTGGAGAAATTTTCTCCAGGAGGGGGTATCAGCCCCCTTCCAGAGTAGCCCCTTTCAGCCCTTTTCAGCCCTGAGGGGCCCAGCCCTCTCAGAAGGGCAAGCGTCTGTTTACACTGCTACAGTGAGTAATTGAATCGCAAGATGCAGTACGAAGTATGCGGACGTGGTCAAGCGAACCGCAGCTTCCTTGCAGTCACAATGTTGCAGAGTGTATTTAATAAGAAGACAGTACATCCTTCTTACTTTAGCAGGACAATTAAGAAAATCCTGCTCCACATTTATTACCATAGTAAAGATAAAAAAAAGTTGTACGTTGTTTGTATAATGCTAAGACAGCAGATTTAAAACATTCTGCTGCTTTGCTCACTTCATTGAGTTAAGTGGCAAGGAACAAAAAGTACTAGGTCAGCTTTTCCTTGTGCTGGGGGCTGTGATGGCATGGGGCGTTGTGCGTCTCAGTTACTTTTGACTCTACTTGAGAGTGACACAGACGCGCTGAAGATAACCAACAAAGAACGAATCTGTGTTTTAGTGGAACAAGAGTATCTCATAAACACAATTAAACACTTAGAGAGAAGTGTGATCAGCTGCTTTAGTGGATAAGATTGTGGAACAATAAAGACAAATCTTGTGGAACATAGTGTACCAGTGTGAGTATTCCTAGATATGGAAGACGTGTACATACCAAGGACACTTCAGCTTCTATTCAAGTCACCGATATCCGTCGAGGTGTGAAGAACACCATAGCTCCAAGCTACAAGAAGCAAGGTAGGTTACGAATTTCTTGTAGTAACGGGGGACTGTGCAGTTTCTTGAGTCGCAATGAGTTTGTAAATCAAACCTAGTAGTCGCAGTAAAGGTGCTGACTTTTTTGAGTCCCAAACAAGTATGTATTTGTCAGTCAATCAGTGAATGAAATATGCTGACATTACACCCCTAGGGGTAATTTATAATCTTAACAAATTATAACTCTTTACAGGCCCGTTTGAGAGATGATCATGACAACATTTCAAGACCTCGTCTGCAGGGGCGGCTGTGTAGACGATTTGGCTTGTCTTTTATCAGCTAAGGTTCCCAATAATTTAAATTTAAAATTAAACTTAAACTGGTAATCCCCAATTCTCAACATGTTTGGTCATGCTCGAACCGGATAAAAGAGGGCACACTGTGGTCCAAATATGTTGTACTACAGTTTACAAATAACCAAAGAAGGCCAAGGTCCTTCAAAAAAGCTGTAAAACTATGTTTACAATATAAATCAGTACTAAATGAGTCCCTCCAGAAACTCAGTCACAGAGAATGGCAGCCAAAAGAAAAACGGCGGGCGCTCACCCAGCGTTAACCCCAAAGAAAACGGGAGCGAGTGACGTCACCCAACAAGAAAAACAGGGGATTGGCACCTGGCATCCACTGCCTTCCAAACTCGAAGAAGCGCTGAATAGACAAAACAACAACCCAACTGATGTTCAGTTTGCACATAGTGTTATGTTTATAAACAGAAATTAAAGAGACAAGATTGTGTTTCAAGTTAGATTCTTTAGATATACCTGTTATATTAAAGGAACGTATATAATATAAAGTTGTAAGCTTTCAAATACAATTAACAGTGACATTTATTATATGTGTAAGTAATATTCATGTGGTGATTTACAGATTATACAGTGACAATTATAGTGTAATTGAATGAAGTGATAAGTTTATTATACGATTATCATCGAGTCAGCTGACAACAGCAAACATGTACTGTGTACCCTCATGGTCATTGAACCCTGAGGATAAGCTTAGTGGGTCAGTTATGTCTGACTCATTATTGCTGACTTTCAGCATAACAAAAACTCAGCTGTTTATTATCATACAGTGTTTTTTGAACACTGTAAGTGTTGTGTAAGAATTTGCAGTGTACCATTTAAACATGGCTTTTTGTTTGAAAACTCATTTTCAGTCTTACAGACTAAATTACCCAATTAGAAAATCTAATTTCCTGTCTGATAGATTAACTCAAGAAACAAACATAGATTATTGGATGAACACGAGGACAAATTTGAATTACTTACACAACGTTTTGGAATAATTAATTCAGAACCTATGCACATTATGAAAATAAATTTCTTGAATCAGACCCATCTGAGGATGAAATTAAAAATGTTTTGGATATATTAGTAATCAACAATTAAGGGTGTGACAGGAGTATACAGGTTATCTCCACAAAACTCTGTCACATAGACCTACTGTAACTAGTGGTCAAACACCTGTTTTACACCAGTTAACAACAACAAGTTACCATTACCAAGCATACCCTACCTGTGTCATTACCTATTTTCCCAAGGTCATAAATATTGAAGAATTTCATTAGTGGTTTTCAGTCTACAGTAAATTTCACGAACGACATAGATTGAAGATTGCTAAGTTCAATTATCTTAAATGTCTTGTAAGGGAGAACCCAATGAACTGTGATTAGAGTCATTTCCAGTGGTTAAAGGCAATTATCAATAGCCCTTACGTGTCTTAGCAGACAAATACTTTGATGCTGACAAGCCAGAGTTAGAACATGCAGTCTTAAAATCAAGCTTGAGAGGCAACCCAAACCATTGTTTTTTCGAGTATTCAGACTTACGGCACTTAGAATCCAGCATTAGACAATAGTCCTCAGATCTCTAGGTGCTAACTATGATTCTAAGGCAATGTGATTGGTTTTATCAGTGATATGTACAATATAAGATGTCACCACAAACTATTGAACGATTTAAATATTATGTTCAATAAACGCTATTTCACTTGTGAGGAATTAGCAATGGTATTTAACAAACAAAAGTTTCATGCATGCAAGCAACTAGACAAGATGAAAAATCCACAAATCCCGTGGATAACAACCTTCAACTCAGAAAAAAAAGAGTATAACCTACTCCCACTAAACCACAGAATGGAGAAAATCCCATATAGGCATTTATCAAGTTGTGAATACAACAGACAGTAAACAAACTGTCGCACATAAACGTACTCAAAATGTGTACTTTGTGATGGAACACATTGGGCACAGTATTGTATTCAATACACATCAGTGGAGGCACGTAAACAACGTTTCATCAGCTGAAAAGGTTCATCAAATGTTACATGAACACAAGGAGGAAAATGCTCACTGAAGAAAGTGTTTTAAATGCAAGGTAATGCATCCATACAGCATTTATCCCCCAAATACTTTTGCTGAACAGCACAAGACTTCCAACAGAATCAGGAAGTCAACAAGCAACAGCATCAAATGTGAGAGATAAGTTTAAAGCAACTGCTCACCCCGATAGCTGGAGTGAGGTTATCTAATAAATTTAACACGAAACCAATGTGCAACACTATTTGATCAAGCCACAAAAGACCTTCAAAGAAGAACAGGAGTGTTGCAGAATCTGAATAAACAACCCTATCCATAATACAGCTAGATAATAGCTGGTTTTTCCACACAATTCTGGTAAACAGACAATGACCTAGCCGAATCACTGTGGTCTAGGAAACAGGAAAAAGACAGTAGAAGCTGTGGTAGTAGAATGATTTGCCTAAGTCGTGCAGATCCAGGGATTAAAAGAAACGTTGCAGCACTGAAAGCAGCTAAGTTAAGTTAGCCTGTCCTGACATACAGACGACACTATTAGTCCCAATTGATTTAAATCATTGTAGTGATTATTATCACTGTAGTGTTTGTCAAAATATAGTAAGTAATAATGATGTTCACTTGCTGAAAACCAGCAGAGGCCACATGAAATGTGGTCCACATTCCTCACAAAGTGGGGAAAGAAGCAGATATTGATTCAGTGGAAAATGTACTCGTTACAGAATAACCGCTGATCTTGTACCTACAGCAAAAATAATCATTACAGAAGAAATGGAATGAACCAGTTGGATAAGTTGTGGGATTTAGATGCGATAGGTATTGATGGTAGATAACCAAGCCCCCACAAGAGTCCTCAGACTTATAACCAAATATGGACCACTACAAATATAAGATCGACAGTATTGGGTTAGGTTTTACCATGGAAATTAAATCCACCACATCTGCCTAGCAATTATCGCATGGCTTTCGGACAAATGAAAGCACATCATACATGAGCTCAGGAAGAATCCAGAGCTACTGACTGACTAGTGATAAAATCATACAAGAACAGTTGGACAAAAATTCATTGAGGCAATAGTCGAAGATAAGTTGAAGACAAGAAGCTCATTATCTCCCCACCATGGAGTCAGAAGAAGATTCTGAAAACCACCTCCACTAACTGTTGTGATATAATGTCAGTCGCACGAGCAATAAGATGTAAGCTGAGTCTTAATGATTGTCCTGATGACCGGACCCTCCACAAACTGAGAAGCTTGAGACGTGCTTATGTAATATCGCACAAACCCATATGCCTACACGCTGATATTTCCAAAGCTTTCTTAAGATAAGTACTAACAAGAAATAGATAGAGATTATACTCGATTCTTGTGGCCTGAAAATCCACCATGATCCTCAAGTCCTGTGAAAACATATCGGTTCAATCAAATCAGTATAATTTGGGGTCAACAACCACCTCCATTCCTTACTAGAAGCTACTCTCAAACACATTGAAGAAATCGAAAGTCCAACGTACAAAGAAATCTTAAAGAAAAAAGTTTCATGTGGGACAATCTTCAAGTACTGGTGAAAAAGAGGAGGATATGAGAATCTTTATACAAGAAGCTAACAAGGAGTGAAAGAAACAATTATTGCCTCAAGATGTGGGAATACAATTCAATGCAATTAATGGAACTTATCAAGAAGATTTCCGCTGAAACTTGAAAATCTGATTGCTAAAATATCTGGGACTTAATTGGAACACACAGGAAGAATACTTTGAGCCTCAAAAAGGATAAACAAAATTCATGCAGTACACCACCTAAACGTAGTTTTACTGTCAGAGAGTATCACAATGTTTGATGCCGCTAGACTCGTCTCACCAATAACCCAAAAAGGTAAAATGCTTATAGCAAGATGCATTGAAGCTCAAAATTGGATGGGATGAGAACTTTGCCCTCTAGAAATGAGTCAAGCATGGGAATGAAATAGTCCGGGAGTTTAATCACCTCTTCACGAATTAGAATTTCCCAACAATATGGTCAAGAGGGAAACAAGTTACACATTACAGGTGTTTTTCTGTGATGCGTCAACCTGAGGTTTTTTATGGCGCTGTAGCTTACATGAGTAATGCTGAAGAAGTAACACTAAGTGACTTCAAAGGGCCAGGGTAGCACCCTTGAAGGTCAGAACATACCGACAATTGGAATGACAGCACTCTATGTAGGTACAAATTAGCTGTCTTCTATTCTCAACAAAGGTACTTGAATTCATCACACTATTGAAAAAACCGTGATCTGGAGTGAAAATGAAGCAGTCCCATGGTTAAGAAAAATAATAAGAGTAAATTGGTCTATGTACAGAACAGAGTAGCAGAAATAAAAGAGATTCAGAGGAGATTATCTCTTTCTCCACAACTCTACGCCAAGAGAATCCAGCTGACATGTTGTTCACGTGGTGTCCCAACTGAAGAAATTTGTGGATTAATAAATTGTGGCTCCACGACCGAACTGGCTCTCTAATGAAAATAACTGGCCTCAGCAAAAGCTCACATTATGCCAGAAGAAACATCTCTTGAACACAGCAGAAATAAGTATGAGTGTAAATACTGCTGACACAACAGAAATAGTCATGATGGATCTAAATACTCATCTTTTGGTAACTCTTAAGAGTTACAGCTCTTGTCTTAAATTCATTAAAGGAAAAAAACCGATTATGAAATATCTTGAACCCATTAAATAACTGGGTGAAACTAATACAGAAAGATGTTTTTCGCTACAATAATATAAATTTCAATAAACACAAAATAAATCCCCAAGAAACCTGTTATGATTAAATTCTTTAGGACTTTATCTCGCTCAAAAATGATTATAAGATGTCGAGGAAAATTCATAATTCTTCATACCTAAAGAAGCCATACATCCAATATTGATCCCCAAGAATCATTGGCTAACAAAACTGATGATCCAAAACGCCCACAGTAACGTGTTACATGGTGGGATAGTCTGACCACACTTTGTCCATATACGACAATCACGCTATATACCTCGAAGGTCGACAAAGTGTGAAAAAACAAATAAGGGACTTGTATTACTTGTCGTCACTATGAATATGCGAGTAGACAGTTCCAGGTCCACCTTCCAAATCCCTGCTGAAAGAGTTTGTCATATACACTCCATTTGAGAGGTGACAGGTTGTAGATTACTGCTGGACCAATATTTTAAAAACCAAAACAGTTGACAAGTTCCCATCAAGGTGTACATCTGGTTTGTTCACTTGTGCTACGACGAGAGCCTACAATCTAGAATAGCCACTGAACATATCTGCTGAAACCTTTATCAAATTATTCAGAAGGTTTGCAGCCAACGGGGATGTCCCAGACTGAGATTTCGAGAATAATGCAACGAACTTTGTTGCTGTGCTGCTTATCTAAGCAAGATCTTTGATCAACCAGAAGTAACAACAGAAGCTGAATCAACGCAGTTGGTCGTTGGAGATACATTCCCCATAAATTCTCCATGGGCAGCGCGGATTTTATGAAAGAAAGATCGGCATTGTAAAACATAGTTTAAGGAAGACCTTCATCGTCAAGAATAGACTTAGAAGAATTCCGTACAGTTGTGACCTGAAATAGAAAATATAGAGTCAACAACAGAACCTCTAACTTATGTTACCAGATGATCATGACAATTATATAAGTGTTAAAAGCATCTCATTTACTTCCATGGCAGAAGCTCGAACCTGTTCCTCCAAAATGATAAATAATCATAGAGCACCTACTTATTTCGAACCTGAGCAACTCAGGACTTAAATTCAACACCTTAAAAAGTGATTGAACGTTGGGAGAAATTTGCGAGAAGACTATCTCACCTCTTGAGAGAACACTTCTGTGGAGCTGGCGTTCCTGAAAATCGTAAGTCCTTAAGACCTGGTGTACCTAGGTGATTACGAACAATGATGGTCCGAGGTCCCAATGGCCACTGGAAAAATTGTGACCATATATCCTGTGCAAATGAATCATCAGGACCAGTTGATGTTTTAAGCAAAGGGTATGAATAATCAGACAATAAATAAACTAGTGGCGTTAGAATTACACAGTTTTGAAAACAAAATTAGTGATTTCTTCTCCAAAGACCCATACAGACTAAAGCTGTTCAGAAAAGACAAGCAACAGTGGTGGGCGAGTGAGAAAATCAAATTAATGTTATTGATGAATAGTTCAGCATCTGCAGCGACCCTCCGCCTCCCCCCATGTGGAGAAATTTTCCCAGAGGGGTACAGCCCCCTTCATCCGCCCCTTTCAGACCCTTTCAGGCCCTGCAGGGCCCAGCCCCTGCTCAGAAGGGGCAAGCGTCTGTTTACTGCTACAGTGAGTATTGATCGCAGATCCAGTACGAGTATGCGACGTGGTGTACGACTGCTGCTCGCTTGCTAGTCCATGTTGGGCAGAGAGTATTTTTTAAAAGAGACATTACATCCACTTACCTTTAGCAGGCAATTAAGGAAATCCTGCTCCCAGCTTTATTACATAGTAAAAGGGGATAGTGGACATTTGTTGTTCTATGCTTAAGACAACAAAATTTTAAAACCATTCTGCTTTGCTTCATTGAGGAGTGGCAAGGAAGCAAAATTACAGTCCTTTTCCTTTGGTGCTGGGGCATTGATGGGTGGGGCGTTTGTGGCGTCTTCAGATTACTATTGACTACTGAGAGTGGAACACTGACGCTAGAAACTCACAAGAACGATCTGATGCGTTAATGGGTGAACAAAGTATCTCATAACAATAAACACAATAAAGAAGTGTGATCACTTCTTTAGATATAAGAATTGTGAACAATAAAGACAAATCTAGTGGAACATAGTGTACCCAGACTTCCACCAGACTACACTTCACTCGCCAGGTCCACTGCAATAAGCCCAGGTTCACACACTACACTCACCAGGTCCACACAACACTCTCATCCAGGTCCACACTACATTCTCACAGGTTCATACTACACTCACCAGTCACACAACACTCCCCGTCAGTCCACACTAGCACTGACCAGTTCACACTACACTCATAGGTCCACACTACACTCTCCAGGTACACACAACTCACACCAGGTCAACACTATCTCCAAACGAGGTTTCACACTACACACACCAGTCCGCACTACAACATTCACTGTGACAAACACTACAACCTACAGATCCACAGTACACCCTACGGGTCCACACTACATTAACGAAGTCCACACTGACACTCACAAAGGCCACACTGCTCTCACCAGGTCCACACTATACTGCCAAGTTCCACACTACCCTCCACCATACACACTACACATACCAAGTCCTAACTACATTCACCAGGTCCACACTACACTCACTAGGTCCCAACACTGCTGGCACTCACCAGGTCCACACAACACTCCCTCCATTGTTAACACAACCCTCACCAGGTTCACACTCCTCCACCAGGTTCACACTACAACACTCACCAGTCCATACTACACTCCCTCAGGTCCACATAACACTCACCAGGTTCAACGCTATACTGGCCACTTCACCACTACACTCACCAGTTCACACTACCACTCATCAGGTACACACAACGCTCACCAGTTCCACACTACAACACGCCAGGTCTGCACTACACTCACCAGGTCTACACTACACCTCACCAGGTCCACACTACACCCACCAGATCACACTGCACTCACCAGGACCCACTACTCTCCTTACCAGGATCACGACTACACCTCACCAGATCCACACTACACTCTCACCAGGTCCACAGTACTCTCTCACACTCACCAGGTCCACACTACACTCTCACAAGGCCAAACCACATCTACACTCTCACCAGGTCCGACACTACACACTAACCAGGTCCACACTTCATTCTCCACCAGGTTCCACACTACACTCACCATTCCACACTAGACTCTCATCATGATCCACACTACAACTCTCACAGGTCCACACTACACACCTCACCAACACCAGGTCGCACACTTCAACTCTCACCAGTCCACACTACACACTCAACAGGTCCACACTATACCCACCGGTCCACAACTATACTCTCTCGAGGAACGCACTACACCCACCAGGTCCACGCTACACTCCCACCATGTCACACTACAGCACACAGGTCCAAACTACACTCACCAGGTTCACACTACATTCACCCAGGTTCCACCCTACACTCTGATCCAGGGTCCACACTACCACTCTCCAGGTCCACACTACACTCACCAGGTCCACAAAACACTCTCAGCAAGTCCACACTACACTCACCTGGTCCAGCACTAAACTCTTACCCAGTCCACACTACACTCTCACCTGGTCAACTCTACATCTCACCAGGTCCACACTACACACTCACATCATTTTTCACACTACACTCTCGACCAGACCCATACTAACTACACTCTCACCAGGTCCCACACTACACATCTTCGACAGGTGCACACTACACTCACCAGGTTCACACTACTCTCTCACTCTCACCAGGTCGACACTACAAGAACTCTCACCAGGTCCCACACGACACTCATCAACAGTCCACACTACACTAATCATCAGGTCGAAACTACACTCACTATTCCACCTACATTTCATCAGGTCCACACTACACACTTCACCAGTTCACAGTACACTCAGCAGGTCCACACTACACGCCACCAGGTCCACACTACACTCCACCAGTCCACACTTCACTATCGCCAGTCGCACATCTACACTCTCAGCATGTCCAAACTCCACTCCCAATATACACTACACTCACCATCCACACTACAACTCTGAGCAGTTCCACACTACACTCACCAGGTCCCTCACTACACTCTCCACCAGGTCCACACTACACTAATCACCAGGTCGAAACTACACTCACAATTTCCACGCTAACATTCATCAGGTCCACACTACAACTCTCACCAGGTTCCACATTACACTCCAACAGGTCCACACTGCACTCTCACTAGGTCAAACTACACCTCAACCAGGTTCAACTACACTCGCCGAGGGCCCACAACTACTCTCTCACCTGATCCAAAACTACACTCACCAGGTACACACTTCACTCTCACCAGTCCACACACTACACAACTCAACAGCACGGTATCCACAACTACACTTTCACCAGGTCCACACTACACTAATCAGTCCAAACTACACTCACCACGTCACACTACACTCATACCAGGTCCACACTAAACTCAAGCCATGTCCACAACTACTACAGCAACCTCATCCTCTACACTACACTCAAAAAGTCCAAACACACTCACGTAGTCTAAACTACACTCAACCAGTTCCCACAATATATATCTCCCAGGTCCAAACACACTTACCAGAGTCCACACTGCATTCTCACCAGTTCACCTTTACACACTCACCAGGTCGACACTAACATTCACCAGACACACTACTCCTCTCACCAGCTCCACACTTCACACTCACCAGGTCCACACTACAGTCGCCAGTTTCCACACTGCACTCACCAGTCCACTCTAACTCACCAGGTCACATACACTTTCCAGGTCCCACTACACTACCAGTCCACACTATACTCACAAAGGTCCACACGCTCTTACCAGGTCCAAACTACGCCCTCCAGGTCCCCACTACACTCACCAGGTCCACCACTAACTCACTAGGTCCACACTGCTCTTACCAGGTCCAAACTACACCCTCCAGGTTCACACTACACCTTCACCAGGTGCACACTTCACTCTCAGCAGGTCCATACTACACTGTCATCGGGTCCACATACACTATAACGAGGTCCATACTACATTCGCCAGGTCCACACAACACTCACCAGTCAACACTTCACTCACAAGGTCCACACTACAACTCCACCAGGTCCACACTACACTCACCAGATTCACACTACTCACACCAGTTCCTAAATACACTCACCAGGTCACACTACACTCACCAGGTCCACACTACACTCACCAGGTCCACACTACACTCACTAGGTCCACACTACACTCACAGGTTCACACTAACTCACCAGATTCACACTACTCACACCAGTTCCTAAATACACTCACCAGGTCCACACCTACACTCAACAGGTCCACACTACACTCCCCAGGTTCACACTACACTCACCGGGTTTTCACACTACACCACCGCCCCACACTACACCCACCGGTTTCACATAACTCACCGGGTCCAACTACACACGCAATGCCCACATAACTCACCAGGCCCACATACACTCACAAGATTCAAACTACACCACCAGGCCCAACTACACTCCCACTTCCACAACACTCCCAGGTCCACACTACAGTCACCTTCCCACTACACTCCCCAAGGCGACACATATCCCCATTCCACATACATGCCGGGCCCCAAACTAAACTCACGGGGTCTACACAAACCTCACCAGGTCCACATACACTCACGGGGTTTTACACACCCACCCAGGTCCACATACACTCACGGGTTACACTACACTCCCCGGGGCCACCTACACTCACCGGGTCCAATTACACTCACGGGGTCCCCTACACTCACCAGTCCACACTACCCCAACCAGTCCACACTGCACTCGCCGGCCAACTACCTCACCGGGTTCACACACACTCCCCAGTCCACAAAATCCCATTTCCCACACTGCACCTCACCAGGGCCCACACTGACCCCACTGGGTTCACCTACACTCACCGGTCCCACTCACCACCAGGTTCACACACACTCACCGGGTTTACACTACTCTCACCAGGTAAACATGCCCCCCACAAGGCCACACACCACCGGGTCCCCCCTACACTTTCCTATGACAACACTACACCCTCCAGATCCACAGACACCCAAGGCCACACACTTCCCAAAAAGCCCACACTACACTCACCGGGTCCACACACTCTCAACAGGTCCAAACTACACTCCCAAAATTTCCAATACACTCACCAGGTTCACATACATTACCTTTTCCCAACTACTTCACCAGGTCCACACTACCTTGGCCCTACACTGCACAAAACCGGGTCACACACACCACCGGTCCATATACACTTCTCAGTTCACAGAAAAACCACCATGTTCACACTACACCCAGGTCCAACCACCTCCCCACCCTTTATACACCCCCAGGTCCACAACCCCCAGGTTCACATACACTCCCCAGGTCAACACTACACGGGCCAGTTCACACTAGACTCACCGGGTTCAAACTGCACTCATCAGTTACACACAAAACAGCCCAGGGCACACACACACCAAGGTCCACACTCACCTCCACGTACCCAAAACACTCAAAATACCCCCTACACTCCGCAGTTCCAGACAATGCCGCCAGGTCCCGTAACTCACCAGTCCACCTCCCTCATCGGGTGTACACAAATCACCGGGTCCCATACACTCCTAGGTCCACACTACACCTCCACGTACCCACTACATCACCAATACACCAACACTCGAATTTCCCAGACAAGGTCGCCAGGCCCACGCAAAACCCCCAGGCCCCCACACTACACTCCCAGGTGTAAAAACACTCCCCGGGCCACACTCACTCACTGGGTCCACACACACCCCCCCAATTCCAGACAACCTACCAGGCCACACACACTCACCAGGTCCACGCTCACTAAAAGGGTCCACACTAACACACCATTTCTACACACATTCCCCAGGTCCCACTACACTCCCCGGGTCCACACGCACCGAAAAGGGCCCACACTACACCCCGGGTCCACACCACTCCCCATTCCCCTACCACTCTCCAGGTCCATACACTCTCCCGGGTCGACACTACATCATCAGTCCCACTACACTCCCGGTCCACACTACACCCCAACTTGACTCTACTCCACCAATCCACTCTGCACTCACCGGGCCCACATTAAAACCCCCCAATTCCATTACCTCGCCTGGTCCACGCTACCCCTTTCCAGGCCCACACTGCACTCACCTGGTTCACACTCACTCGCCAGTTCCACCCACACTCACCAGGTTCACACTACACCCCCCAGGTCCACACTATACCACGAGGTCCAATGAACTCCAGGGGTCCACACTACCTCCCCCAAGTTCACACTACACCACCTTGTCCCGCCTACACCCCCAAAGTCCACACAACACTACCAGGTTCACACTAAAACCCCAGGGCCACACTACACCATCTGGTGGACCTGGGGAGGTGTAGTGTGGAACGGGTTATGTGTAGTGTGGACCGGGTGAGAGTGTATTTTGGGAACCTGTGAGTGTATGTGGCCTGGGAGTGTGAAATGGGGGTTGAGAGGTAGTGTCACCTGGTAAGTGTAGTGGGGACCTGGTAAGGAGTGGGGACCTGGGGGTTTAGTGTAACTGGGAGTGTAGTGTGGCCCTCGAGAGTGTGTAGATGGAAGTGAAAGAGTGTAGTGTGGACCTGGTGAGAGTGAAGTGTGCACAGGGTGTGGTGTAGTGGGGCCCTGGGAAGTGTCGTGGACCTGTTGATGTGAGTGGGGACCTGACTTCCCTCAAAAAAAATCTTTAAAAGAGTTTTAAGAAACAGGTTTCAAATCCCTGGATTCCGAAATCTGCACAATCCAGGGAACATGGGTTCACGGCAGGTCGCTCCTCCCTCAAATAATGGATACTATATGTGGGCCCGGAGCACTGGAAGAAAAAACACAACGCAATTTAAAATACACAACTTTGCAAAAGCATTTGACAATGCGATCATGGGGTAAAGCCCATAAAAAAAGTGTGGACCCGTGAAGGTGTGTGGACCTGGTGAGTGCAGTGTTGACCTGGAAAGTAGATTTGACCTGGGGTTTTTTAAATGTGGCCCGTTGAGGTCGTCTGGACTGGTCAGTGTAGTGGACCGGGTGTGTGTGTGACCCGGGAGTTATGGGACCTGGTGTGTGGTGTGTCCTTTTTGATGTATTGGGACCTGGTGAGAGTGAAGAGTGGACCAGTGAGTGTAGTGGGGAAAATTTGGTGAGATTAGTGTGGACCTGGTGAGAGGGGTAGTGTAAGCGTGGTGAGAGTGTACTGTGTACCTGGTGAGAGTGTATGTGGACCTGGTGATTTGAAAGTGTGGATTTGGTGAGTGTAGTGTGGACCTGCTGCGTGTAGTGTGGGCCTAGTGAGAGTGTATTTGAGCACCTGGTGAGTGTGGTGTGAACTTGGTGAGAGCGTATTGTAGACCTGGTGAGTGTAGTGTGGACCTGGTGAGAGTGTAGTGTGGACCTGGTGAGTGTAGTGTGCTCCTGGTGAGAGTGTATATGTGGACCTGTTGGATGTGGAGCGTGGACCTGGTGAGTGTGAAGAGTGAACTTGGAGAGAGTGTAGTGTGGACCTGGAGAGTGTAGTTGGACCTGATGAGCGTCGTGTGGACCTACCGAGAGTGTATGTGGACCTGGTGAGTGTAGTTTGGACCTGGTGAGAGTGCAATGTGGACCTGTTGAGAGTGTAGTGGACCTGGTGAGTGCAGTGTTGACCTGGGGAGAGTTTAGTGTTGACCTGGTGAGAGTGTAGTGGACATGGTGGGCCTATAGTGTGGACCTTGTGAGAGTGTAGTGTGGACCTGTAATAGTGTAGTGGTGGACCTGGTGAGAGTGTAGTGTGGACCTGGTGAGAGTGTAGTGTGGACCTGGTGAGAGTGTAGTGTGGACCTGGTGAGAGTGTAGTGTTGACCTGGTGAGAGTGTAGTGTGGACCTGCTGAGAGTGAGTGTGGACATGTTGGGAGTACAGTGTTGACCTGGTGAGAGTGTAGTGTGGACCTGGTGAGAGTGTAGTGTGGACCTGGTGAGAGTGTAGTGTGGACCTTTTGAGAGTGTAGTGTGGATCTGGTGAGAGTGTAGTGTGGACCTGGTGAGAGTGTAGTGTGGACCTGGTGAGAGTGTAGTGTGGACCTGGTGAGAGTGTAGTGTGGACCTGGTGAGTGTAGTGTGGACCTGGTGAGAGTAATGAGGACCGGTGAGTGTAGTGTGGACCTAGTGAGTGTAGTTTTGACCTAGTGGGAATGTAGTGTGAACCTGGTGAGAAGTGTAGTTTTGACCTGGTGAGAGTGTATTGTGGACCTGGTGAGTGTGAGTGTGGACCTGGTGAGTGTGTAATGTGTACCTGCTGAGTGCGTACTATATGGACTTGGTGATAGCGTAGTGTGAACCTGGTGAAAGTGTAGTGCGGACCTGGTGAGTAGTGTAGTTTTGAGCTGGTGAGAGTAATGTGGAGCTGGTGAGTGTGTAGTGTGGACCTGGTGAGTGTAATGTGGACCTGGTGAGAGTGTAGTTTTGACCTGTTGAGAGTGTAGTGTAAACATGGTGAGAGTGTAGTGTGGACCTGGTGAGAGCGAAGTGTGGACCTGGTGAGTGATGGGCATGGTGAGATTATGGGGACCTGGCGAGAGTGTATTGTGGACCTGGTGAGAGTGTAGTGTTTACCTAGTGAGAGTGTAGTGTGGACCTGGTGAGTCTAGTGTCGACCTCGTGAGCTTGTTGTGTGGACCTGGTGAGTGTAGTGTGCTCCTGGCGAGTGTGTAGTGTTGGCCTGGTGAATGTGCAGTGTGAACCTGGCGAGTGTGTAGTGGGGCCTGGGGAGTGTAGTGTGGACCTGATGAGTGTGTAGTGTGGACCTGGTGAGTGTGTAGTGTGGACCTGGTGAGTGTGTGGTTTGGACATGGTGAGAGAGTAGTGTGTCATTGTGAGTGTAGTGTGGACCTGGTGAGAGTGTAGTGTGTACCTGGTGAGTGTAGTGTGGACCAGGTGAGTGTAGTGGTGACATGCTGAGAGAGTAGTGTGGTCCTGGAGAGTGTAGAACTGACCTGGTGAATGCAGTTTGGACCTGGTGAGAGTGTAGTGTGGACCTGTTGAGTGTAGTGTGGGCCTGGTGAGTGCAGTGTGGTCCTGGTGTGTGTAGTGTGGTCCTGGTGTGTGTAGTGTGGATCTGGTGAGTGTAGTGTGCGCCTGTTGAGAGTTTAGAATAGACCTGGTGAGTGTAATATGGACATGGTGAGTTTAGTGTGGACCTGGTGAGAATGTAGTGTGGACCTGGTGAGAGTCCAGTTTGGACCTGGTGAGAGTGTAGTGGACCTGGTGAGTGCAGTGTGGACCTGGTGAGAGTGTAGTATGGGCCTTGTGAGAGTTTAGTGTTGACCTGGTGAGAGTGTAGAGAGGACATGGGGGGAGTGTAGTGTGGACCTTGTCAGAGTATAGTGCGGACCTGGTAATAGTGTAGTGTGGACTTGGTAGGAGTGTAGTGTGGACCTGGTGAGAGTGTAGTGTGGACCTAGTGAGAGCGTAGTGTGGACCTGGTGAGAATGTAGTGTACACCTGCTGAGAGTGTAGTGAAACATGTTGAGAGTGTAGAGTTAACCTGGTGAGAGAGTAACGTAGACCTTCTGAAAGTGTAGTGTGGACATGGTGGGAGTGTAGGGTGGACCTTGTGAGAGTGTAGTATGGACCTGGTAACAGTGTAGTGTGAACCTGGTGAGAGTGTAGTGTGGACCTGGTGAGAGTGTAGTGTGGACCTGGTGAGAGTGTAGTGTGGACCTGTTGAGTGTAGTGTGGACCTGGTGAGTGTTGTTTTGACCTGGTGAGAGTAGTGTGACCCTGGTGAGAGTGTAGTTTGGACCTGGTGAGAGTGTAATGTGGACGTGGCGAGTGTGTAGTGTGGACCTGGTGAGTGTGTAGTTTGGACCTGGTGAGTGCGTAGTATGGACGTGGTGAGAGTGTAGTTTTGACTTGGTGAGAGTGTAGTATCTAGCTGGTGAGTGTGAAGAGTGGACCTGGTAAGAATGCAGTGCGGACCTGGTGAGAGTGTAGTTTTGACCTGGTGAGAGTGTAGTGTGAACCTGGTGAGAGTGTAGTTTTTACCTGGTGAGAGTGTAATGTGGACCTGGTAAGTACGAAATATGGACTTGGTGATAGTGTATTGTTAACCTGGTGAATGTAGTGTGGACCTGGTGAGAGTGTAGTGTGTACCTGGTGAAAGTGTAGTGTGGAACTGGTGAGTGTAGTGTGGACCTGATGAGAGTGTAGTGTGTACCTGGTGAAAGTGTAGTGTGGAACTGGTGAGTGTAGTGTGGACCTGGTGAGAGTGTACTGTGGACCTAGTGAGAGTATAGTGTGGACCTGGTGAGAGTGTAGTAGACCTGGTGAGTGTAATGTGGACCTGGTGAGAGTTCAGTGTGGACCTGGTGAGTGCACTGTGGACCTGGTGAGTGTGTAGTGTGGACCTGGTGAGTGTGTAGTGTGGACCTAGTGAGTGTGTAGTGTGGACCGGGTGAGTATTTAGTGTAGACCTGCTGAGAGTGTAGTGTGGACCTGGTGATGTGTAGTGTGGACCTGGTGAGTTTTTTAGTGCGAACTGGTGAGTGTGTAGTGTGGACCTGGTGAGAGAATAGTGTGGCCCCTGTGAGGGGTAA
>NC_069411.1:66889226-66929770 GCF_026875155.1 Cherax quadricarinatus | reverse complement strand
TACAGTGGTAATTGATCGCAGATGCAGACGGTATGCGACGTGGTCAAGCGACCGCTGCTCCTTGCACCCAAATTTTTTTCAGAGGTATTTTAATAAGAACAGTACATCTTTTACTTTGCAGGACAATAAGGAAAATCCTGCTCCCACTTTATTACCATAGAAAAGATGGTACTTTTGTTGTTTATCTTAAGACAGCAAGTTTTAAACATTTGCTTTGCCCCTTGGGAAGTGGCAAGGAAGCAAAGTACTGGGTCCTTTTCCTTTTCTGGGGGCTGTGATGGCAGGGGCGTGGGGTCTTCAATTCTTTTGACTCTACTAGAGTGACACGACGCCGGGATAACCAACAAAGAAATCTGTGTTTTAGTGTGAAAAAAAGTATCTCATAAAACACAAAAAACACTTAAAAAAAGTGTACCCACTTTTAGTGATGATTGTGAACAAAAAGACAAACTTGTGGAACATAGTGTACCAGTGGAGTTTTCCTAGCTATGGAAGCGTGGACACCAAAGGAACTTCAGCTTCTATCAAGTACCGAAAAACCGCCCGAAGGTGTGAAGAAAACACCATAGCTCATGCTACAAGAGCAAGGTGGGGGGTTAGAATTTTTTGAGTAGGGGGTGTGATTTTTATCGAAGGGTTTGTTAATTGTGGAGTAAGGGGGTGTTTTGAGTAAAAATTGTTTTTTTGTGTATTTTAATGTATGCGGATTAATGGGTAATTTATAACTTAAAAATTAAAATTTACAGCCCTTGAGAGTGATCATGACAACAATTCGACCTGTCTGCAGGGGCGGCTGTGTAGAGATTTTCTGTCTTTTTTTTAGCTAAGTGTTCCCCATATTTAAATTTAAAATTAAACTTAAAAAGGTAACCCAATTCCAAATTTTGGCATGCTCGAACCCCGGTAAAGGCCCACTGTGGCCAAAATGTTGTACACAGTTTACAAAAAAACCTATGGCCAAGGTCCTTCAAAAAAAGCTGTAAAAACTAGTGTTTTAAAATAAAAATTCAAAAAAATGACCCCTCCAGACCAATCACAAAAAGGGGCACCAAAAAGAAAACGGGCGCTCCCCCCACTTTAAACCCAAAAAAAAGGGGGACTGAGTGACTCACCCCCAAAAAGAAAACGGGGGATGGCCCCTGGCTCCACTGCCCCAAAATCGAAAAAGCGCTGCTAAGACAACAACAACCCAACTGATTTCATTTGCCATGGGTTTTTATTTATAACAAAAATTTAAGAGCAAGATTGTGTTAAATTTTGTTTTTTATAGATATCCCTGTTATAAAAAAGGAACTATATATATTAAAGGAAAAGTTTTCAAATACATATTAACTGACATTTATTATTTTAAAGTAATATTTGTTGATTTCAGTTATACAGTGACTTTATAGTGTTAGTGAATGAAGTGTATAATGTTATTTACGATTAAACCATCGTTTTCAGGCTGACACAGAAAACATGCGGACCCTTCATGGTTTTTGACCCTAGGTTAGCTTAGTGGGAGTAGGTCCCCCTGATTTTTCTGATTTAAACATAACAAAAACTCAGCTGTTTATAGCATACGGGTTTTTTTTAACATGTAAGTGTGGGGGAAAAATTTTTTCAGTGTCCCATAAAAAGGCTTTTTTTGAAAACTCAGTTTCTCTTTACAGACAAGATTACACAATTAGAAAATCTATTTCTGTTTATAGGATTAACTCAAGATACAAACTAATTTTGATGACCGGGTAAAATTTTAAATTTATTTAACAACGTTTGGAAATATTAAAATTTCAGACTATGCACTTATAAAAATAAATTTTCTTAATCGACCCATCTGAGGATAAAATTTAAAAAATGTTTTGGTTTAAATTTAGTAATCAAAAATTAAAGGTGGACAGAGTACAGGTAACTGCCAAAAAACTCTGCCCAGAGACCTACTGTAACTGTGTCAAAAAACCGTTACACTGTAACAACAACAGTGTACCATTACCACTTACCTACCTTGTCATTCCCTATTTTCCAAGGTCATAATTATGAAGAATTCATTAGGGGTTTTTCATTACAGAAATTCACAAACTGCAAGATGAGATTGCTAAGTTCAATTATCTTAAATGTCTTTGAAGGGAAAACCCCAATGAATGATTAAGTCATTCCGGGGGTTAAAAGGGCAATTTATCAAATAGCCTTCGTTCTTAGCGAAAATTTTACTTGATGTGACAAGGCCAAGTTAAAATTCATTTAATATCAAGTTTTGAGCCCCCCAAACATTGTTTTTCAGACTTACAGAAAATTAGAATACATTAGACAATAGTCTCGATTCTAGGTGCAAAATAGCCCAAGGAAAATGTGTTTGGGTTTTCATGATATTGTAAAATAAAAGTTTCACCACAAAATTGAACGTTAAATATTTTGTTCAATAAACCTATTTACTTGTGGGAAATTAGCAAGGGTTTTACAAACATATTTCATCTGCAAGCAACGAAAAAATAAAAATCCAAAAACCCCCGTGGATAACAAACCTTCAACTCAAAAAAAAAGAGTATCCCTACCCCAAAAAACCACAGAAGGGGAAATCCCATATGGGCTTTTTAAAAGTTGTGAATACAAAGACAGAAACAAACTGTCCACAAAAAAGTACCCCAAAAATGTGTACTTTGTGATGGAACACTTTGGGGCACAGATTGTTTCAATAACATCAGGGAGGCACTAAAAACGTGTTCTCCCTGAAAAGGGCATAAAATGTTTACTGAACACGGAGGAAAATGCTCACTGAAGAAGTGTTTTAAATAAAGGGTTTCATCAACAGCATTACCCCCAAATACTTTTGCTGAACAGCAAAAGATTTCCAAAATCAGGAAGTCAACAAGCAACAGCAAAAATGTGAAGATAATTTTAAAAGAAACTGCTCTCCCGATAGCCGAGTTAGTTATCAAATAAATTACACAAAAACCAATGTCTAACCTTTTGATCAAGGCCACAAAGGGTCCTTCATAAGAAGAAATGTTGCAGAAACTGAAAAAACAACCCTATCCAAAAATAAGCAATTAGTTTTTTTTTTTTTCCACAACCCCGGGTAAACAAAAATTGACCTAGCCGAATCACTGTTGGTCTAGGAAACAGGAAAAAGACTTAAACTGTGGTAGTAAGATTTGCCAAAGTCTTGCAGACCGGATTAAAAAAACAGTTGCAGACTGAAAGCACTAAGGGTAAAATTTGCCTGTCTGACATACAGAGGGGAATTTAGTCCTTTTTGAAATCATTGGAAGTGATTATTATCACTTTTTTTGTGAAAAATATTAATAAAATGATTTTCACTTCTAAAAAACACAGGAGCCACATGATAGTGGCACTCCCTCTCAAAGGGGAAAAACGTATTGATTCAGTGGAAAATGTACTCGTTACAGAATACCGCGATCTTGTCCCACAGCAAAAATTATCTTTTCTAGAAAAATGAAAAACCCATTTTGTTTTGGGGATTTAAAAAGCGATAGGTTTGATTAAAAAAACCCAACCCCAAGAGTCCTCAGATTTATAACCAATATTTGGACACTGAAAATATAAAGATCGACAGTTTTGGGGTTAGTTACCAGGGAAATTAAAATCACCACATCTCCCTAGCAATTACGCATGGCTTTCGGACAAATGAAAGCACACAACATACTCAGGAAGAATCCAGACACTGACTTTATATAATTCATACAAGAACGTTGGACAATAAATTCATTGAGGAAATGTCGAAGAAAATTTAAAAGACAAAGCTCATTATCTCCCGCCCATGGAGTCAGAAAATTTAAAACCACTCACTAGTGTTGTATATAATTCAGCGCACGAGCAAAAAAGATGTATATCTTAATGATTGTCTGATACCGACCCTCACTAACTGGAACTTGGGACGTGCTTATGAAATTTCGCAAAAACCCATATGCCCACGGTGATATTTCCAAAGTTTTCTTAAGATAGGACTACAAAAATAGATAGAGATTTTCTTGATCTTGGGCCTGAAAATCCACATGACCCAAAAGTCCTGTAAAAACTTATCGTTTAAAATCATTTATTTGGTGCAAAAACCTCTCCATTCTTACTAGAAGTACCTAAATACACATTTGAAAAAATCGGAAAGTCCCTTCAAAAAACTTAAAGAAAATTTTCTTGTGACAACTAAAGGGTACTGTAAAAAAGGAGGATATGAAATTTTTATACAGAGAAGCTAACAAGGAAGAAAAAAAAAATACCTCAAGGATGGGGAATACAAATTCAATGCAATTGGGGGAACTTATCAAAAATTTTTCCCTGAAATAAAATTTCCTGTTGAAAAAATGCTGGGCTAATTGGAACACACGGGAAGTACTTTGAGCCAAAAAGGATAAACAATAATTCATGCTCACCACTAAACGAGTTTACTGTCAGGGTTTCACAATGTTTTGATCCTCTAGGACTCGCCCTCACCAATTACCAAAAGGGAAAAATGTTTATGAAAGAGCATGGAAGCTCAAAATTGGAGGGATGAGAATTGCCTCTAGAAAGATCAAGCATGGGATAAAAATATCCAGGGAGTTTAAGAAAACTTATCGAATTAAATTTCCCAAAAATGGGGTCAATGGAAACAGTACACATTACATGTTTCGTAAAGCGAAACCAGAGTTATGGCGCGTACTTACATGATAATGCTGAAAGAAGTCACTAATACTTCAAAGGCCAGGGAGCCCCTTTGAAGGCAGAACAGTACGAAAATTTGGAACTGACAGCACTCTAGTGGTAAAAAAATAGCTGTCATCTCAACAAAGTACTTGATCATCTCACTTTTTAAAAAAAACCGTACGGAGTAAAAAATGAAGCAGTTCCCCAGGGGTTAAGAAATAATAAAGAAAATTGGTCTATTACAGAACAGAGACAGAAATAAAAAATCAAGAGTTTACTCTTTTCCCATTCTACCCAAAGAATCCGCGACAGTTTCACGTGGTGCCCCCACGAAAAAAATTTGGGGTAAAAATTGTGGCTCCAGGGACCAAATGGTCTCAATGAAAAAAACTGGCCCAGAAAAAGCCACTTTATCCCCAAAGAAACAGTCTGCTTGAACACAGCAGAAATAAGTTTGAAAATACTGTGACACAACAGAAATAGCCTTTTAGGGATCAAAATACCATCTTTGGGTAAACTTTTAAAGGGTTTCGCTCTTTTTTTTTAAATTTTCTTAAAGGGGAAAAAAACCTGATTAGAATATCTTGAACCCATTAAATACTGGGTGAAACTAATACCGAAAGATTTTTCTTAAAATAAATTTCTAGAAACACAAAATAAATCCCCCAAAAAACCTGTTATGATTAATTCTTTGGGCTTTATCTCGACTCAGAAAAGATTTAAGATGTCGAGGAAAATTCATAATTCTTCACTACCTAAAAAGCCATACATCCAAAATTGATCCCCCAAAAATCATTGGGTAACAAAATGATGTTCAAAAGCCCACATAAGTGTTTTAAAGGTGGGATAGCTGACACACTTTGTCAATTTCGACAATCCTCTAATACCTCAAGGGCGACAAAGTTGAAAAAAAAAATAGGGGCTTTTTATTGTCTCACATGATAGCGAGTATGTCATATCCCGTCCCCCTCCATATCCCTCTGAAAGAGTTTTCATACCACTCCATTTGAGGTGACAGGTGTGATTACCTGGACCCAAAAATTTTTTTAAAAACCCAAAAAATTGACAAAGTTCCCCTCAAGGGTACATCTGTTTGTTCACCCTTTTCACGCTAGACATACATCTGAATAGCCACACATATCTGCGAAAACCCTTTTTCAAATTATTTAGAAGGTTTGCAGCCCGAAGGGGGTGTCCCAGACTGATGATTTCGATAAGCAACGAAATTTTTTGCTGGGGGTGCTTAATAAGCAAGACTTTGATCAACCCCGAAGTACAACAGATGCTGAATCAACGCGTTGCGTTGGAATCATTCCCCCCTAAAATTTCCCGGCACGGCGGATTTTATGAAAGAATGTCGGCATTGTAAAACATTTTTTAAGGAAGCCTTCATCGTCAAGAATAGACTAGAAAATTCCGTACAGTTGTGACTGAAATAGAAAAAAGATCAACAACAGACCCTAATTATGTTAACCCATGATCAGGGCAAATTTGAAGTGTTAAGTCCTTTCCCTTTACTCCATGGCAGAAGGCTCGAACCTGTTCCTCCCCATAATGTAAAGAAATCAAAGAGCACTACTTATTTCGAACCTACAACTCAGACGAATTCAAACACCTTAAAAAAGTATTGAACGTTGGAGAAAATTTTTCCGAGAAACATCTCACCTCATTGAAAACACTTTTGTGGAGCTGGCGTTTTCCCAAAAACATAAGTCCTTAAAACCGGTTTAAAATTTAGTGTTCCGACAATGATGGGCCGGGTTTCCCCAAAGGCCACTTGGAAAAATTGGACCCTAATCCTGATGAAAAAGAATCATCAGGCAGTTGATGTTTAAACAAAGGTGTAGTGAATAAGCAACAATAAATAAAATATGGGGTTAGAATTACACATGTTGAAAACAAAAATTTGTGATTTCCCAAAAACCCACAGACTAAACTTTCAAAAAGACAAGCAACGTGGTGCGAGTGAAAAATCAATTAATGTTAAATGTGAATAGTTCACCCGAAACAACCTCCCCCCCCCCCCTGTGGGAAAATTTTTTCCAGGAGGGGGTTTCAGCCCCCTTCAGCCCTTTCAGCCCTTTCGCCCTGAAGGGGCCCGCCCCTCAGAAGGGGGAAGCGCTTTTAGCTACATGAGTAATTGATCGCAGATCCAGTACGAGTATGCGACGTGGTTAGCGACTGCTGCTCCTTGCAGTCCAGTGTTGCAGAGAGTTTTTAATAAGAGACAGACATCTCTTCCTTGCGGGGAATTAAGGAAAATCTGCTCCCACTTTATTTCCTATAAAGAAGTGGGCATTGTTGTCTATGCTTAAGACAACAAGATTAAAAAATTCGCTTTTCTTCATTGGGAAGTGGCAAGGAAGCAAAATTACTAGGGCAGCTTTTTCCCTTTTTGGCTGGGGCAGGATGGTGGGGCGTTTTTTTGGGGTCTTTAGAATACTTTGACTATGAGAGTGAATGACGCTAGGATAACAACAAAAACACTGTGCGTTAGTGTGAACAAAATTCATAACAAAAAAACACATAAGAGAAGGTGATCAGCTTCTTTAGTGATAAGATTTTGAACAAAAAAGACAAATCTTGTGGAACTATGAACCCGACTCACCAGGTTTTACACTGCACCCCCAGGGCCCCCTGCAATAAACCCGGTTCACACTACACCACCAGGTCCCAATCACTCCTCCAGGGCCACACTACATTCCCCACCAGGTTATCTTCACTCACCAGTTAAACCCTCCCAAGTCCACACTCACTCACCAGGTTCACACTACACTCGTAGGGCACACTACACTCCAGGGACAAAACTACTCTCACCAGGGTCAACACTACTCCAACCAGGTTTTACACTACACCCCAGGGCCGCACTACACTTTTACGTGACAAACTACACCCCACAGATCCACAGTACACCCTCAGTCCCACTACATTAACGAATCCAACCCCCTCACAAGGCCCACTGCTCTCACCAGGTCCCATTACTGCCCAATTCCACACTACCCTCACCAGGGTTCACACTACACTTTCCAGGTCCCCAAATCATTCACCAGGGCCACACTACATCACTAGGTCCACACTGCACTCACCAGGTCCACACTAAAATCCCCATGTTAACACAACACTCACCCGGTTCAACTTTAGCCACCAGGTTCACACTAACTCACCAGGTCCATACTACACCCCCAGGGCCCAAACACTCACCCCGGTCAAAGCTAACTGCCAGCTTCACACAAACTCACCGGGTCAAACAACTCTCAGGTACACACAACGCTCCAATTCCCCACTACACACGCCAGGTCTGCATACACTCACCCGGGCTACACTCACTCACCAGGGCCACAACACCCACCGATCCCCCTGCATCACCAGGGCCCACTACTCTCTACCCGGTTCACACTACACTCCCCAGACCACCTAAACTCTCACCAGGTCCACAGTACTTCTCACCAGGTCCACACTACACTTCACAAGGTCCCCGCTACACTCCACCAGGTCCACACTACACACTAACCCGGTCCACACTTTATTCTCACCCGGTCCCACTACCTCACCATTCCCCTCACTCTCATCGGTCCACACTAAACCTCCAGGTCCACCTACACTCTCACCGGGCCACACTTTTTCCCCTCACCAGGTCCACACTACACACTCAACAGGGCCACCTAACCCACCAGGGCCAACTTTCTCTCACAGGAACCACTACACCCCCAGGGCCCCGTACCTCCCACCGGGCCCACTACACTCACCGGGCCAAAAATACACTCACCAGGTTTCCCACTTCACCCGGGCCCCCAACACTCTGACCCCGGTCCACACACACTCCCAGGTCCCCTACCTCACCCGGCCCAAAAACTCTCAGCAAGTCCACCACACTCCCTGGTCAACACTAAACCCTTCCCGGGCCAACCCCACTCTCACCGGGCCCACTCTACACTCTCACCAGTCCACACACACTCACATCATTTCCACTACACTTCCCCCAGACCCATACTACACTCTCCCAGGGCCACACTACCATCTCGTCAGGTGCACCCTACACCACCGGTCACACATCTCTCCCAGGGCCACTACACTTACCAGGGCCAAAAAACTAAATCCACCAGGGCCACACCATATCTCAGGTCGAAACTACACTCACATTTCCCCGCTCATTCTCAGGTCCACACTACACTCTACCAGTTCCGTACACCAGAGGTCCACATACATCACCCGGGCCACCTCACCAAGGTCCACACTTCACTATCGCCAGGTGCACACTACACTCTCAGCAGGTCCAAACTACACTCACCAGATATACACTACACTCACCAGTTCCACACTACACTCTGAGCAGGTCCACACTACACTCACCAGGTCCTCACTACACTCTCACCAGGTCCACACTACACTATCACCAGGTCGAAACTACACTCACTATTTCCACGCTACATTCATCAGGTCCACACTACACTCTCACCAGGTCCACATTACACTCAACAGGTCCACACTGCACTCTCACTAGGTCCAAACTACACTCTCACCAGGTTCACACTACACTCGCCAGGCCCTCACTACACTCTCACCTGATCCAAACTACACTCACCAGGTACACACTGCACTCTCACCAGGTCCACACTACACACTCACCACGTCCACACTACACTTTCACCAGGTCCACACTACACTAATCAGGTCCAAACTACACTCACCACGTTCACACTACACTCTTACCAGGTCCACACTAAACTCACCAGGTCCACACTACACACACCTCATCCACACTACACTCACAAGGTCCAAACTACACTCACTAGGTCTACACTACACTCACCAGGTCCACAATAGATTCTCACCAGGTCCAAACTACACTTACCAGGTCCACACTGCATTCTCACCAGGTTCACATTACACACTCACCAGGTCGACACTACATTCACCAGGACCACACTACCCTCTCACCAGCTCCACACTTCACACTCACCAGGTCCACACTACAGTCGCCAGTTCCACACTGCACTCACCAGTTCCACTCTATACTCACCAGGTTCACATTACACTTTCCAGGTCCCCACTACACTCACCAGGTCCACACTATACTCACTAGGTCCACACTGCTCTTACCAGGTCCAAACTACGCCCTCCAGGTCCCCACTACACTCACCAGGTCCACACTATACTCACTAGGTCCACACTGCTCTTACCAGGTCCAAACTACACCCTCCAGGTTCACACTACACTCACCAGGTGCACACTTCACTCTCAGCAGGTCCATACTACACTGTCATCGGGTCCACATTACACTATAACGAGGTCCATACTACATTCGCCAGGTCCACACAACACTCACCAAGTCAACACTTCACTCACAAGGTCCACACTACACCCACCAGGTCCACACTACACTCACCAGATTCACACTACTCACACCAGTTCCTAAATACACTCACCAGGTTCACACTACACTCACCAGGTCCACACTACACTCACCAGGTCCACACTACACTCACTAGGTCCACACTACACTCACCAGGTTCACACTACACTCACCAGATTCACACTACTCACACCAGTTCCTAAATACACTCACCAGGTCCACACTACACTCAACAGGTCCACACTACACTCACCAGGTTCACACTACACTCACCAGGTTCACACTACACTCACCAGCTCCACACTACACTCACCAGGTTCACACTACACTCACCAGGTCCACACTACACACGCAATGTCCACACTACACTCACCAGGTCCACAGTACACTCACAAGATTCAAACTACACTCACCAGGTCCACACTACACTCCCCACTTCCACACTACACTCACCAGGTCCACACTACAGTCACCAATTCCACACTACACTCACCAAGGCGACACTATACTCCCCAGTTCCACAGTACACTCGCCAGGTCCACACTACACTCACGAGGTCTACACTACACTCACCAGGTCCACACTACACTCACGAGGTCTACACTACACTCACCAGGTCCACACTACACTCACGAGGTCTACACTACACTCACCAGGTCCACACTACACTCACCAGGTCCACACTACACTCACGAGGTCCACACTACACTCACCAGGTCCACACTACACTCACCAGGTCCACACTGCACTCGCCAGGTCCAGACTACACTCACCAGGTTCACACTACACTCACCAGGTCCACACTACACTCTCCATTTCCACACTGCACTCTCACCAGGCCCACACTGCACTCACTAGGTTCACACTACACTCACCAGGTCCACACTACACTCACCAGGTTCACACTACACTCACCAGGTTTACACTACTCTCACCAGGTCAACACTGCTCCCACAAGGCTCACACTACACTCACCAGGTCCGCCCTACACTTTCACTATGACAACACTACACCCTCCAGATCCACAGTACACCCTACAGGTCCACACTACATTCACGAAGTCCACACTACACTCACCAGGTCCACACTACTCTCAACAGGTCCAAACTACACTCCCAAGTTCCACACTACACTCACCAGGTTCACACTACACTTACCATTTCCCAACTACATTCACCAGGTCCACACTACACTTGGTCTACACTGCACTCACCAGGTCTACACTACACTCACCAGGTCCATACTACACTTCTCATGTTCACAGTATACTCACCATGTTCACACTACAGTCACCAGGTCCATACCACACTCACCAGGTCCTTACTACACTCCCCAGGTCCACATTACACTCACCAGGTTCACACTACACTCACCAGGTCAACACTACACTGGCCAGGTTCACACTAGACTCACCAGGTTCAAACTGCACTCATCAGTTACACACAACACGCACCAGGTGCACACTACACACGCAAGGTCCACACTACACTCTCCACGTACCCACTACACTCACAAAGTACACCCTACACTCCGCAGTTCCAGACAATGCTCGCCAGGTCCACGCTATACTCACCAGGTCCACACTCCACTCATCAGGTGTACACAAACTCACCAGGTCCACACTACACTCACTAGGTCCACACTACACTCTCCACGTACCCACTACACTCACCAAGTACACCGTACACTCCGAAGTTCCAGACAATGCTCGCCAGGTCCACGCTATACTCACCAGGTCCACACTACACTCACCAGGTGTACAATACACTCACCAGGTCCACACTACACTCACTAGGTCCACACTACACTCCCCAGTTCCAGACAACACTAGCCAGGTCCACACTACACTCACCAGGTCCACGCTACACTCACCAGGTCCACACTACACTCACCAGGTCTACACTACATTCACCAGGTCCACACTACACTCACCAGGTCCACACTGCACTCGCAAGGCCCACACTACACTCACCAGGTCCACACTACACTCCCCAGTTCCATACAGCACTCTCCAGGTCCATACTACTCTCGCCAGGTCGACACTACACTCATCATGTCCACACTACACTCACCAGGTCCACACTACACTCCCAACTTCGACTCTACTCTCACCAAGTCCACTCTGCACTCACCAGGTCCACATTAAAACTCCCAACTTCCATTCTACACTCGCCTGGTCCACGCTACACCTTCCAGGTCCACACTGCACTCACCTGGTTCACACTACACTCGCCAGTTCCACACCACACTCACCAGGTTCACACTACACTCACCAGGTCCACACTATACTCACGAGGTCCAATTGAACTCACCGGGTCCACACTACACTCTCCTAGTTCACACTACACTCACCTTGTCCGCACTACACTCACCAAGTCCACACAACACTCACCAGGTTCACACTACACCCACCAGGGCCACACTACACTCATCTGGTGGACCTGGTGAGTGTGTAGTGTGGAACTGGTTAGTGTGTAGTGTGGACCTGGTGAGAGTGTAGTGTGGACCTGGTGAGTGTAGTGTGGACCTGGTGAGTGTGTAATGTGGAAGTAGTGAGAGTGTAGTGTGCACCTGGTGAGAGTGTAGTGTGGACCTGGTGAGAGTGTAGTGTGGACCTGGTGAGTAGTGTGGAACTGGTGAGTGTAGTGTGGACCTCGAGAGTGTGTAGAGTGGAAGTAGTAAGAGTGTAGTGTGGACCTGGTGAGAGTGAAGTGTGCACATGGTGTGAGTGTAGTGTGGACCTGGGAAGTGTAGCGTGGACCTGTTGAGTGTGTAGTGTGGACCTGACGTTCCACATCATAAAAATCTTTGAAAGAGTTTTAAGAAGCAGGATTGCAAATCACCTGGATTCCGAAAATCTGCACAATCCAGGGCAACATGGGTTCACGGCAGGTCGCTCCTGCCTCTCACAACTACTGGATCACTATGATGTGGCCTTGGATGCACTGGAAGAAAATCACAACGCAGATGTAATATACACAGACTTTGCAAAAGCATTTGACAAATGCGATCATGGTGTAATAGCCCATAAAATAGTGTGGACCTGCTGAGAGTGTAGTGTGGACCTGGTGAGTGCAGTGTTGACCTGATGAATGTAGATTAGACCTGGTGAGATTGTAGTGTGGACCTGTTGAGTGTCGTCTGGACCTGGTCAGTGTAGTGTGGACCGGGTGTGTGTAGTGTGTACCTGGTGAGTGTAGTGTGGACCTGGTGTGTGTAGTGTGTACCTGGTGAGTGTAGTGTGGACCTGGTGAGAGTGAAGAGTGGACCTAGTGAGTGTAGTGTGGAAATGGTGAGATTAGTGTGGACCTGGTGAGAGTGTAGTGTAAGCGTGGTGAGAGTGTACTGTGTACCTGGTGAGAGTGTAGTGTGGACCTGGTGAGTGTAGTGTGGATTTGGTGAGTGTAGTGTGGACCTGCTGCGTGTAGTGTGGGCCTAGTGAGAGTGTAGTGAGCACCTGGTGAGTGTGGTGTGAACTTGGTGAGAGCGTATTGTAGACCTGGTGAGTGTAGTGTGGACCTGGTGAGAGTGTAGTGTGGACCTGGTGAGTGTAGTGTGCTCCTGGTGAGAGTGTATTGTGGACCTGTTGGATGTGGAGCGTGGACCTGGTGAGTGTGAAGAGTGAACTTGGAGAGAGTGTAGTGTGGACCTGGAGAGTGTAGTTTGGACCTGATGAGCGTCGTGTGGACCTACCGAGAGTGTAGTGTGGACCTGGTGAGTGTAGTTTGGACCTGGTGAGAGTGCAATGTGGACCTGTTGAGAGTGTAGTGGACCTGGTGAGTGCAGTGTTGACCTGGGGAGAGTTTAGTGTTGACCTGGTGAGAGTGTAGTGGACATGGTGGGCCTATAGTGTGGACCTTGTGAGAGTGTAGTGTGGACCTGGTAATAGTGTAGTGTGGGCCTGGTGAGAGTGTAGTGTGGACCTGGTGAGAGTGTAGTGTGGACCTGGTGAGAGTGTAGTGTGGACCTGGTGAGAGTGTAGTGTTGACCTGGTGAGAGTGTAATGTAGACCTGCTGAGAGTGTAGTGTGGACATGTTGGGAGTACAGTGTTGACCTTGTGAGAGTGTAGTGAGGACCTGGTGAGAGTGTAGTGTGGACCTGGTGAGAGTGTAGTGTGGACCTTTTGAGAGTGTAGTGTGGATCTGGTGAGAGTGTAGTGTGGACCTGGAGAGAGTGTAGTGTGGACCTGGTGAGAGTGTAGTGTGGACCTGGTGAGAGTGTAGTGTGGACCTGGTGAGTGTAGTGTTGACCTGGTGAGAGTAATGAGGACCTGGTGAGTGTAGTGTGGACCTAGTGAGTGTAGTTTTGACCTAGTGGGAATGTAGTGTGAACCTGGTGAGAGTGTAGTTTTGACCTGGTGAGAGTGTATTGTGGACCTGGTGAGTGTGTAGTGTGGACCTGGTGAGTGTGTAATGTGTACCTGCTGAGTGCGTACTATGGACTTGGTGATAGCGTAGTGTGAACCTGGTGAAAGTGTAGTGCGGACCTGGTGAGAGTGTAGTTTTGAGCTGGTGAGAGTAATGTGGAGCTGGTGAGTGTGTAGTGTGGACCTGGTGAGTGTAATGTGGACCTGGTGAGAGTGTAGTTTTGACCTTTTGAGGTGTATTTAAAACATGGTGAGAGTGTGTGTGGACCTGGTGAGAGCGAAGTGTGGACCTGGTGAGTGTAGTGTGGACATGGTGAGATTAGTGGGGACCTGGCGAGAGTGTATTGTGGACCTGGTGAGAGTGTAGTGTTTACCTAGTGGAGTGTAGTGTGGCCCTGGTGAGTCTAGTGGACCTCGTGAGTTGTTGTGTGGACCTGGTGAGTGTTTGTGCTCCTGGCGGTTTAGGTTGGCCTGGTGAATGTGAGTGTGAACCTGGCGATTTGTGTAGGGGGGCCCTGGGGGTGTAGTGGGACCTGATGAGTGTGTGTGGGGCTGGTGGTGTGTAGTGTGGACTGGTGAGTGTGGGGTTTGGACATGGTGGAGATGTGGTATTTGAGTGTAGTGTGGATGGTGAGAGTTTTGGGTGTCTGGGAGTGTAGGTGGACCCAGGTGAGTGTAGTGGTGCATGCTGAGAGAGTAGTGGGGTTGGAGATGTAGAACTGCCTGGTGAATGCAGTTTGGACCTGGGTGGAGTTAGTGTGGCCCTTTTTGAGTGTAGTGGGGCCCCTGGTGGTGCGTTTGGCCCTGGTGTGTGTAGTGTGGTCCTGGTTGTGTAGGTGGTTTGGGGTGTAGTGTGCCCTGTTGAGAGTTTAAAATTGCCCTGGTGAGTGTAATAGGACATGGTGAGTTAGTGGGACCTGGTGGGTTTGTAGTGTGGACCTGGGAGAGTCCATTTTGGGACCGGTGGGGTTTGTGTGGACCGGGTTTTGAGTCAGTGTGGCCCGGGTTGAGAGTGTAGTATGGGCCTTGTGAGAGTTTAGTGTTGACTGGTGAGAGTGTAGAGAGGACATGGGGGGAGTGTGTGGGGACCTTGAGGTATAGTGCGGACTGGTAAGTGTAGTGTGGACTTGGTAGGAGTGTGTGTGGCCCGGGTGAGATGTGTGGGCCCCTAGTGAGAGGTATGGGGACCTGGTGAGAATGTAGGAAAAACCTGTGAGAGTGTAGTAAAAACATTTTTGAGGTGTAGAGTTAACCTGGTGAAGGAGTAACTTTGACTTCTGAAAGTGTGTGGGGACATGGGGGGGAAGGTAGGGTGGACCCTTGTGAGGTGTAGTATGGACTGGTAACAGTTTTTTTAAACCCTGGTGAGAGTGTAGTGTGGACCTGGTGAGAGTGTAGTGTGGCCCTGGTGGAGGTAGTGTGGCCCTGTTGAGTGTAGTGTGGCCCTGGTGAGTGTTGTTTTGATGGTGAGAGTGTGTGACCCTGGGAGAGTGTGTTTGGACCTGGTGAGGTGTAATGTGGACGTGGCGGTGTGTAGTGTGGCCCGGGGGTGGTGGTGTTTGGACCTGGTGAGTGCGTAGTATGGACGTGGTGAGGTGTATTTTTGATTGGTGAGATTGTAGTATTAGCTGGTGAGTTGAAGAGGGGACTGGTAAGAATGCAGTGCGGCCCTGGTGGAGTGTAGTTTGCCCTGGTGAGAGGGTGGTGAACCGGGTGAGAGTGTATTTTTTACTGGTGGGTGTAATGTGGACCGGGTAAGTACAAAATATGGACTTGGTGATGTGTATTGTTAACCTGGTGAATTAGTGTGGACCTGGTGGAGTGTAGGTGTCCCGGGTGAAAGTGTAGTGGGAACTGGTGAGTGTAGTTGGACCTGTGAGGTGTAGTTTTGTACCGGGTTTTGAAAGTGTGTGTGGAACTGGTGAGTGTAGTGTGGACCTGGTGAGAGTGTACTGTGGACCTAGTGAGAGTATAGTGTGGACCTGGTGAGAGTGTAGTATGGACCTGGTGAGTGTAATGTGGACCTGGTGAGAGTTCAGTGTGGACCTGGTGAGTGCACTGTGGACCTGGTGAGTGTGTAGTGTGGACCTGGTGAGTGTGTAGTGTGGACCTAGTGAGTGTGTAGTGTGGACCGGGTGAGTATTTAGTGTAGACCTGCTGAGAGTGTAGTGTGGACCTGGTGAGTGTGTAGTGTGGACCTGGTGAGTGTTTAGTGCAGAACTGGTGAGTGTGTAGTGTGGACCTGGTGAGAGAATAGTGTGGTCCTGGTGAGTGTAGTGTGGACCTGGTATGTGTAGTGTGAACCTGGTGAGTGTAGTGTGGACCTGGTGAGAGTGAAGAGAGGACCTGGTGAGTGGAGTGTGGACATGGTGAGATTAGTGTGGACCTGGAGAGTGTAGTGTTGACCTGGTGAAAGTGTAGTGTGGACCTGGTGAGAGTGTAGTAACGACCTGATGAGTGTGCTGTGAACCTGGTGAGAGTTTAGTGTAGACCTGGTGAGTGTAGTGTGGACTTGATGAGAGTGTAGTGTGGACCTGGTGAGAGTGTAGTGTTTAGATGGTGTGTAGTGTGGACCTGGTGAAAGTGTAGTGTTGACCTGGTGAGTGAAGTGTGGACCTGGTGAGTGTAGTGTGGGCCTGGTGAGAGTGTAGTGACGACCTGATGAGTGTGCTGTGAACCTGGTGAGAGTTTAGTGTAGACCTGGTGAGTGTAGTGTGGACCTGATGAGAGTGTAGTGTGGACCTGGTGAGAGTGTAGTGTGGACCTGTTGAGTGTGTAGTGTGGACCTGGTGAGTGTAGTGTGGACCTGGTGAGAGTGTAGCGTGAACCTGGTGAGCGTAGTGTGGTCCTTATGAGTGTAGTGTGGACCTGATGAGAGTGTAGTGTGGACCTGGTGAGAGTAGTGTGGGCCTGGTGAGTGTGTAGAATGGACCTGGTGAGTGTAATATGGACCTGGTGAGTTTAGTGTGGACCTGGTGAGAGTGTAGTATGGACCTTGTGAGAGTTTAGTGTTGACCTGGTGAGAGTGTAGTGTGGACATGAGGGGAGTGTAGTGTGGACCGTGTCAGAGTGTAGTGTGGACCTGGTAATAGTGTAGTGAGGACCTGGTTGGAGTGTAGTGTGGACCTGGTGGGAGAGTTTAGAGTTGACTGGAGATGTGTTGTAATGTTAGACTGCTGAGAGTGTAGTGTGGACATGGTGGGAGTGTAGGGTGGACCTGGTGATAGTGTAGTGTGAACCTGGTGAGAGTGTAGTGTGGACCTGGTGAGAGTGTAGTTTTGACCTGGTGAGAGTGTAGTGTGGAGTGTGACTGTAAAGTGTGGACTGGTATAGAGTGTTAGTATGGACCTGCGTGATAGCGTAGTTTTGACACTGTTGAGTGTAGTGTGAAACCGGTGAGAGTGTTGTTTTTACCTGGTGTAGGACTGTAATGTGGACATGGGTGAGTTGGTAATAGGGATCTTGGTGATAGTGTGTGTGAACTTGGTGTGAGTGGAGTGTGGACTGTTGAGAGTGTAGTCTTTATGCGGATGAGTGTGTAGTGTTGGAACCTGGTGAAAGAGTGCTGTGGAAATGGTGAGTGTAGTGTGACCTGGTGAGTGTGTAGTGTGGACCTGGTGAGTGTGAAGTGAGGACCGGGAGTGTTTAGTGTGGACCTGCAGAGTGTAGTGTGGACCAGGTGAGTGTGTAGCGAGGACCTGCGTGTGAGTGTAGTGGTGGAAGGGTGTGAGTTTAGTGTGGACCTGGTGAGTGCAGTGTGGACCTGGTGAGTGTGTAGTGTGGACATGGTGAGTGTGAAGTGTGGACCGGGAGTGTTTAGTGCGGACCTGCAGAGAGTGTAGTGTGGACCTGGTGAGTGTAGTGTGGACCTGGTGATATTTTGTGTAGTGTGTGACTGGTGAGTGTTTTAGTGGAGACATGGGTGAGTTTGTGTAGTGTGGACTAGTGAGAGGATAGTTTGGTCATGGTGAGTGTAGTGTTGGACCTGGTGAGAGAGATGCAGAGTGGACCTGGTGAGTGTGTTGTGTGGACCTGGTGAGTGTGTAGTGTGGACCTGGTGAGTGTTGTGTGGAACTGTTGAGAGTGTAGTGTGGACCTGGTCAGAGTGTACGTGGACCTGGTGAGTGTAGTGTGGACCTGGTGAGAGAGTTGTGTGAAAATGGTGAGAGTGTAGTTTGGATCTCTTGTGTGTGTCATGTGGGACCTGTGTGAGTTGCTGTGTGTGGAACATGGTGAGAAGTGTATTTTTGAGCTGGTGAGAGTGTAGTGTGGAGCTATTTGGAAGTGTGTAGTTTTGACCTGGGAGAGTGTTAATGTGGACCTGTGAGAGTGTAATGTGGACCTGGTGAGTGTGTGTGGACATGGTGAGATTAGTTGTGGACCTGGGTGAAGAGTGTGGTGTGGACTGGTGGAGTGTAGGTGTACCTTGTGAGAGTGTAGTGTGGACCTTGTGATTGTTAGAGTGGACTGCTGCTCGTGTAGGTGTAGGCCTGGTCTAGGAGGTATAGCGGTGTGGACCTGGTGAGTTGTGGGGTGAACATGGTGAGAGTGTAGTGTAGACCTGGTGAGTGTTGGGTGGAACTCTTGAGTTGTTGTGTTGGACCTGGTGGGTTGTAGTGTGGAACCTGGTGAGTGAGTAGTGTGACCTTGTGAGGTGTTAGTGTGTACCTGGTGAGTGTTGTGGTTTGCATGGTGAGAGAGTAGTGGTCATTGTGACTGTAGTGTGGACCTGGTGACGAGTGTAGTGTGTACCTTTATTTTTGGTGAGTGTAGTGTGGACTGGTGAGTGTAGTGGTGATCTGCTGAGAGAGTAGTATGGTCCTGTTGAGTGTAGAGCTGACCTGGTGAGTGCAGTTTGGACCTGGTGAGAGTGTAGTGTGGACCTGTTGAGTGTAGTGTGGGCCTGGTGAGTGTAGTGTGGACCTGGTGAGTGTAGTGTGGTCCTGGTGTTATGTGTAGTGTGGGATCTGGTGAGTGTGTGTGGGCCATGTGAGAGTGTAGAATGGACCTGGTGAGTGTAATATGGACATGGTGAGTTTAGTGTGGACCTGGTGAGAGTGTAGTGTGGACCTGGTGAGAGTCCAGTGTGGACCTGGTGAGAGTGTAGAGTGGACATGGGGGGAGTGTAGTGTGGACCTTGTCAGAGTGTAGTGCGTACCTGGTAATAGTGTAGTGTGGGAAACTGGTAGGAAGTGTAGTGTGGACCTGGTGAGAGTGTAGTGTGGACCTTGTGAGGAGGTGTAGTATACCCCTTGCTGAGGAGTGTAGTGTGGACATGTTGAAGAGTGTAAGTTAAGCTGGTGAGGAGTTGTACGTAGACCTAATGAGAGTGTGAGTGGACATGGTGGGAGTGTAGGGAAGGACCTTGTGAGAGTCTGTAGTGTGGACCTGGTAATTGTGTAGGTGACCTGGTGATGTGTAGACGTGGACGGTGAGAGTAGTAATGGGCCTGGTGAGCGTCTAGTGTGGACTGGTGAGAGTGTTGTTGTGACCTGGTGAGAGTGTAGTGTGGACCTGTTTGAGTGTAGTGTGGACCTGGTTGAGTGTAGTTTTGACCCTGGTGAGAGTAGTGTGGGACCCTGGTGAGAGTGTTAGTTTGGACCTGGTGAAGGAGTGCCAATGTGGACCTGGTGAGTAGAAATATGGGGACTTGGTGAATAGTTGTAGTGTTGTGTGAACATGGTGAGAGTTAGTGTGGACATGGTGAGTGTAGTGTGGGACCTGGTGAAGTGTAGTGTGGTACCTGAGGAGAGGGTAGTGTGGACCTGGTGAGTGTTAGTGTGGACCTGGGAGTGTAGTGTGGACCTGGTGAGTGTAGGGTGGACCTGGTGAGTGTTGTGTGGTCCTGGTGGAAAAGTGTAGTGTGACCTGGTGAGTGTGTTGTGTGGGACCTGGTGAGTGGAGTGTGAACCTGGGTGAGTGTGTAGTTGTGGACCTTGGTGGTGTAGTTGTGGTGCCTGGTGAGAGTGTAGTTTGTGGACCTTGTGAGTGTAGTGTGGACCTGGTTGAAAGCTGTATTGTGGACTGTGTGAGTGTAGTGTGGACCTGGTTGAGAGTGTAGTGTGAACCTGGTGATGAGTTGTAGTGTGGACCTGGTGAGAGTGTAGTTGTTGGAAACTGGGTGCAGTGTATGTGTGGACCTGGTGAAGAGATGCATGGAACTGGGTGAGTGTTAGTGTGGGACCTGGTTAGAATGTTACTGTGGACGAGTGAGAGTGTAGTGTGGACCTCTTGAGAGTGTAGTGTGGACCTGGCGAGGTGTAATGTGGACCTGCTGAGAGTTCTGTGTGGGACCATGTGAGTGTCACTGTGGACTCCTTGTGAACATGTAGTGTGTATTGTGGACCTGTGAGTGTGTAGTGTGCGAACCGGGTGAGTATTTAGTGTAGACCTGTGAGAGTGATAGTGTGGAAATGGTGAGTGTAGTGTGGGACTGGTGAGTGTGTAGTGTGACCTGGTGTAGTGTTTAGTGGAGAGACCTGGTGATTGTGTGTAGTGTGGAACCTGGTGAGTGTGTAGTGTGGGACATGGTGAGTGTTAGTGTGGACCCTGCGTGAGTGTGTAGTGTGGACCTGGTGGTGTTTAGTGGAGACCGGTCGTGGTGTGTAGTGTGGACTGGTGATGTGTGTCGTGGAGACCTGGTGAGTGTGTAGTGTGGTCTGGTGGTGTGTAGTGTGGACCTGTGTGAGTGTTAGTGGAAGACCAGTGAGTGTTGTAGTGTGGATCCTGGTGAGTGTGTTAGTAGTGGACCTTGTGAGTGTTGTAGTGTTTGTACCTGGTTAGTGTGTGGTTTGGACATGGGAGAGGAGTAGTGTGTTCATTGTTGACTGTAGTGTGGACCTGGTGAGAGTGTAGTGTGTACCTGGTGAGTGTAGTGTGGACCAGGTGAGTGTAGTGGTGATCTGCTGAGAGGTAGTAATGGTCCTGTAGAGTGTAGAGATGCCTGTGTGAGTGCGTTTGGATATATTATAAAATAATAAAATAAACACCCTGGTGTGTGTGTAGTATGGACCTGTTGAGTGTTGTGTGGGCATGGTGAGTGTAGTGTGGACCTGGTGAGTGTAGTGTGGTCCTGGTGTGTGTAGTGTGGATCTGGTGAGTGTAGTGTGGGCCATGTGAGAGTGTAGAATTGGAAATGGTTGAGTGGTTAATATGGACATGGTGAGTTTAGTTGGACCTGGGGAGTCGTTGTAGTGTGGACCTGGGGAGAGGTCCAGTGGTGGACCTGGTGGAGTGGTAGAGTGGACATGGGGGGAGTGTAGTGTGGACCTTGTCAGAGTGTAGTGCGTACCTGGTAATAGTGTAGTGTGGACCTGGTAGAAGTGTAGTGTGGACCTGGTGAGAGTGTAGTGTGGACCTAGTGAGAGTGTAGTGTACCCCTGCTGAGAGTGTAGTGTGGACATGTTGAGAGTGTAGAGTTAAGCTGGTGAGAGTGTAACGTAGACCTACTGAGAGTGTAGAGTGGACATGGTGGGAGTGTAGGGTGGACCTTGTGAGAGTGTAGTGTGGACCTGGTAATAGTGTAGTGTGAACCTGGTGAGAGTGTAGAGTGGACCTGGTGAGAGTGTAATGTGGACCTGGTGAGCGTCTAGTGTGGACCTGCAGATGAGAGTGTAGTGTGGACCTGGAGATGTATAGTGTGGACCTGTTGGTGTAGTGTGGACCTGGGCTGAGTGTTGTTTTGACCTGGTGCGTGTAGTGCTGACCTGGTGGAGAGAGTTGTAGTTTGGACTGGTGAGAGTGCAATGTGGACCTGGTGAGTACGAAATATGGACTTGGTGATAGTGTAGTGTTGTGTGAACCTGGTGAGAGTATAGTGTGGACCTGGTGAGTGTAGTGTGGACCTGGTGAAAGTGTAGTGTGGACCTGGTGAGTGTAGTGTGGACCTGGTGAGTGTAGTGTGGAAACCTGGTGAGTAGTGTAGTGTGGTATCCTGGTTGAGTGTTAGTGTGGACCTGGTGAGTGTATTGTGGATCCTGGGAAAGGTAGTGTGGACCTGGTGAGGGTAGTGGGGACTTGTGTGAGTGTAGTGTGAAATGGTGAGTGTGTAGTGTGGACCTGGTGAGTGTTGTGTGGACCTGGTGAGAGGGTAGTGTGGAACTGAGTGAGTGTTTTAGTGTGGAACCTGGTGAAATGTTTAGTGTGGACCTGGTGAGTGTAGTTGTGGACTGCGTATGAAGTGTACTGTGAACCTGGTGAGAGTTGTAGTTTGGACTGGTGAGAGGTAGTAGTGGACTGGTGTGTGTAGTGTGGACCTGGTGAATGTGTAGCATGGAATGGTGAGTGTAGTGTGGACTGGTTAGAATGTACTGTGGACATAGTGAGAGTGTAGTGTGGACTGTTGAGAGTTGTAGTTGTGGAACCTGGCGATGTTGTAATGTGGACTGCCTGAGAGTTCAGTGTGGAACCTTGTGAGTGCTCTGGAGGAACTGGTGAAGTGTGTATTGTGGACTGGTGAGCTGTGTAGTGTGGACCGGGTGAGTTATTTAGTGTAGCTGCTGAGAGGTGTAGTGTGGGACTGGTGAGTTGTAGTGTGGACCTGGTGAGTGTTGTAGGTGACCTGGTGGTGTTGGTTTAGTGGAGACCTGGTGAGTGTGTAGTGCCGTGTGGACCTGGTGAAGTGTGTAGTGTGGACCTGTTAGAGTGTAGTTGTGGACTGGTGAGTGTGTAGTGTGGACTGGTGAGTGTTAGTGGAGACCTGGTGGAGTGTTAGTGTGGACCTGGTGAGTGTGTAGTGGAGACCTGGTGAGTGTGTAGTGTGGACCTGGTGAGTGTGTAGTGTGGACCTGGTGAGTGTTTAGTGGAGACCTGGTGAGTGTGTAGTGTGGACCTGGTGAGTGTGTAGTGTGGACCTGGTGAGTGTAGTGTGGACCTTGTGAGAGTGCAGAGTGGACTTGGTGAGTGTGTTGTGTGGACCTGGAGAGTGTGTAGTGCGAACCTGATGAGAATGCAGAGTGGACCTGGTTGTGTGTTAGTGTGGAGGCTGGTGAGTGTAGTTTTGGACCTGAATGAGTGTAGTGTGGACCTGCTCAGAGTGTAGTGTGGACCTGGTGAGTGTAGTGATGACATGGTGATTGTAGTTTGCACCTGGTGATAGTGTAGTGTTGACCTCTTGAGTGTAGTGTGGACCTGGTGTGTGTAGTGTGAACCTGCTGAGTGTAGTGTGGACCTGGTGAGAGTGAAGTGTGGACCCTGGTGAGTGGAGTGTGGACATGGTGTGATTAGTGTGGACCTGGTGCTGAGTGTAGTGTGGACCTGGTGAGAGTGTAGTGTGGACCTGGTGAGTGAAGTGTGGACCTGGTGAGTGTAGTGTGGGCCTGGTGAGAGTGTAGTGTAGACCTTGTGAGTGTAGTGTGGACCTGGTGAGAGTTTAGTGTGGACCTGGTGAGTGCAGTGTGGACCTGGTGAGTGTGTAGTGTGGACCTGGTGAGTGTGTAGTGAGGACAGGGTGAATGTTTAGTGTGGACCTGGTGAACGTAGTGTGAACCTGGTGAGTGTGTAGTGTGGACTTGTTGAGTGTTTAGTGGAGACCTGGTGAGTGTGTAGTGTGGACCTTGTGAGAATATAGTGTGGTCCTGGTGAGTGTAGTGTGGACCTGGTGAGAGTGCAGAGTGGACCTGGTGAGTGTGTTGTCTGGACCTGGTGAGTGTGTAGTTCGAACCTGGTGAGAAAGCAGTGTGGACCTGGTGAGAGTAGTGTGGACCTGGTGAGTGTAGTGTGGACCTGATAAGTGTAGTGTGGACCTGCTGAGAGTGTAGTGTGGACCTCGTTAGTGTAGTTTTGACATGGTGATTGTAGTTTGCACCTGGTGAGAGTGTAGTGTGGACCTCTTGAGTGTAGTGTGGACCTGGTGAGTGTATTGTGGACCTGGTGAGTGTAGTGTGAACCTGGTGAGTGTAGTATGGACCTGGTGAGTGTAGTGTGGACCTGGTGAGTGTAGTGTGGACCAGGTGAGTGTAGTATGGACCTGGTGAGTGTAGTGTGACCTGGTGAGTGTAGTATGGACTGGTGATGTGTGTGCTGAACCAGGTGAGTGTAGTGGCGGACATGGTGAGTTAGTGTTGCCTGTGGATGTGTAGTGTGGACCTGTTGAGAGTTTAGTGTGTACCTGGGTAGAGTGTAGTGTGGACCTGGTGAGTGTAGTGTGGACCTGGTGAGAGTAGTGAGGGCCTGGTGAGAGTGTAGTGAGGGCCTGGGTGAGAGTGTAGTGAGGACCTGGTAGAGTGTGTTAGATGTGGACATGGTTGAGATTAGGGGGGACTGGTGTGTGTTAGTGTGGACCTGGTGAGAGTGTAGTGTGTACCTAGTGAAGAGTGTAGTGTGGACCTTGTGAGTGTTGTGGTGATGCTGAGAGTGTAGTTTGGACCTGGTGAGTGTAGTGTGGACCTGGTAAGTGTAGTGGTGACCTGCTGAGAGTGTAGTGTGCACCTGGTGAGTGTAGTGCTGACCTGTGTGAGTGTAAGGTTTGGACTGGTGAGACGTGTAGTGTGAACTGTGAGGTAGTGTTTGAACCGGTTCGAGTGCAGTGTGGACCTGGTGTGTGTAGTGTGGACCTGGTGAGAGTATTGTGGGCCTGGTGAGTGTGTAGAATGGACCTGGTGAGTGTAATATGGACCTGGTGAGTTTAGTGTGGACCTGGTGAGAGTGTAGTTTTGACCTGGTGAGAGTCCAGTGTGACCTGGTGAGTGTGTAGTGGGGGCCTAGGACCTGGTCAGTGCAGTGGTATCTGGTGAGAGTGTAGTATGGACCTTGTGAGAGTTTAGTGTTGACCTGGTGAGAGTGTAGTGTGGAACTGATGAAAGTGTTGTGTGGACCTGGTGAGAGTGTAGTGTGGACCTGGTGAGAGTGTAGAGTTGACCTGGTGAGAGTGTAATGTAGACCTGCTGAGAGTATAGTGTGGACATGGTGGGAGTGTAGGGTGGACCTTGTGAGAGTGTAGTGTGGACCTGGTGAGAGTATAGTGTGGACCTGGTGAGAGTGTAGTTTTGACCTGGTGAGAGTGTAGTGTGGAGCTGGTGACTGTAAAGTTTGTGGACCTGGTAAGAGTGTAGTATGGACCTGGTGAGGGCGTAGTTTTTTTTTTTTTTTGACCTGGTTGAGAGTGTAGTGTAAACCTGGTGAAGAGTGTAGTTTTTACCTGGATGGACTGTAATGTGGACATGGTGGAGTGCGTAATATGGACTGGTGATAGTGTAGTGTGACCTGGCGAGTGTTGTAGTGTGGACCTTTTGAGGAGTGTTGTGTTTAGATGGAGAGTGTGTAGTGTGGGACATCGTGGAAATGTAGTGTGGAACTGTGTGAGTGTTATTGTGGACCTGGTGGGGTACATGTGGGACCTAGTGTGAGAGTTGTAGTGTGGACCAGGTGGTGTGTTGTAGCGAGGACCTGGGTTGAGTGTTAGTGTGGACTTGGTGAGAGTTTTAGTGTGGAACCTGGATGAGTGCAGTGTGGACCTGGTGAGTGTTGTAGTGTTGACTGGTGAGTGTATAGTGTGGACCGGGAGTGTGTAGTGTGGACCTGATGAGAGTGTAGTGTGGAACCTGGTGAGTGTAGTGGGACTGGTGATTGTGTAGTGTGGACCCTGGTGACGTGTTTTAGTGGGGACATGGTGGTGTGTGTAGTGTGGGACTTGTGTGAGTATAGTGTGGTCATATGGTGACGTGTGTGGTGGACCTGGTAGAGTGAGACTGACCTGGGTGTGTGAGTTGTGTTGGACCTGGTGGAGTGTGTAGTGTGGACATGGTGAGTGTAGTGTTGACTGGTGCAGAGTGTAGTGTGGAACCTGGTGAGAGTGTAGTGTGAACATGGTGGGAGTGTAGTTTGGACCTCTTGAGAGTGTAATGTGGACCTGGTGAGTGTGTAGGGTGGACCTGGTGAGTGTGTAGTATGGACTTGGTGATAGTGCAGTGTGAACCTGGTGAGAGTGTAGTGTGGACCTGGTGAGAGTGTAGTTTTGACCAGGTGAGAGTGTAGTATGGGGTGGTGAGTGTGTAGTGTGGATCTGGTAAGAGTGTCGTGTGGACCTGGTGAGAGTGTAGTTTTGTCCTGGTGAGAGTGTAGCGTGAACCTGGTGAGAGCGTAGTTTTTACCTGGTGAGTGTAATGTGGACCTAGTGAGTGCGTTTATATGGATTGGTGATAAGTGTAGTGTGAAACTGGTGAGAGTGTGTGTGGGACCTATTGAGAGTTTAGTGTGTAACCTGGTGAGAGTGTAGTGTGGGACTATTAGAGGTGTAGTGTGGGAGCTGGTGAGTGATTGCAGTGTCTACATGTGAGAGTGTAATGTGGATCTGGTGAGAGTGTAGTGTTTAACTGGTGACTCTAGTGTGTACTGGGAAGGTTTTTTTTTTAGTGTGGACTTGGTGAGTGTAGTGTAGTCCTGGTGGTGTGTAGTGTGGACTGGTGAGTGTGAAGTGTGGTCCTGGTATGGTAGTTTAGTGTGGACCTGCTGATAGGCGTAGTGTTAGACCTGGTGAGTGTATTGTCTGACATGGGCGAGTGTGTAGTGTGGACCTGGTGAGTGTTAGTGGCGGACCTGGTGAGTGTGTAAGTGTGGAACGGGATTAGTATAGTGTGGTCTGGTGAGTGTAGTGGGATCCTTGTGAGGAGTGCAAAGTGGACCTGGTGATTGTGTTGTGTGGACATGGTAAATTAGCGTTGGGACTTTGTGAGGTGTAGTGTGGACCTGGTGAGAGTGTAGTGTGGTTACTGTTGAGAGTGTTGTGTGGACCTGGTGAGAGTGTAGTGTGTGTTACTGTTTAGAGTGGAGTGTGGACCTGGTGAGTTGTAGTGTGGACCGGTTGAGTGTAGTGTGGGACTGGGGAGAGTGTAGTGAGCCGACCTGCGTGAGTGGGGTGTGAATGGTGAGGAGGTAGTGTAGGACCTGTGTGAGTGTAGTGTGTGGACCTCGGTGAGCGTGTTTTAGCGTGGACCTGGTGAGTGTAGCGTGCTGCTGGTTGGAGTGTGTAGTGTGGACCTGGTGAGTGGGTAGGGTGGACTGGTGAGTGTGTAGTGTAGACCTGGTGGTGTAGTGTGGACCTGGTGAGTGTAGTGTGGACATGGTGAGTGTGTAGTGTGGATCCGTGTGAGTGTTTGTAGTGTGAGGCTTGGTGGAGAAGTAGTGTGGTCCTGGTGAAGGTGTAGTGTGGGACCTGGTGAGGAAAGTTAGTGTGGTCTGGTGAGTGTACTGTTGTACTGAGTGAGTGATAGTGTATTACCTGGTGAGGTAGTGGTGACCTGCTGAGAGTGTAGTGTGGACCTGGTGAGTGTTAGTGTGAAACTGGTGAATGTAGTATGGACTCGGTGAGAATGAGTTGCGGACATGGTGAGTTGTAGTGTGGCCTGTATCATTATAATGTGGAACCTGGTGAGAGTGTAGTGGGACCTGGCGAGAGGGTTCTAGTGTGCACTGGTGAGTGTTATGTGGTCTTGTGAGTTTAGGATTGGACCTGGTGTGAAAATCGTTAGTGTGTTACCTGGGAGAGTGTAGTCGTGGATCTGGTGTGTGTATTGTGGACAGGTGAGTGTAGTGTGAACCTGGTGAGAGTTGTAGTGTGGACCATTCGTGAGAGTGTATGTGGACCTAGTATTGTTAGTGTGGATGGATGAGTTTGGTGCGGCCTGGTGAGAGTGTTGTGTCAAGGACTACTGGGTGTCAAGCGTGCCTCGTTTTGCTCCGGGGTTTTCTCGTTGTTTTCACTGTCGCTCTTACGTGCTAGAACTTTAATTTGTGCCATCAATCCTATACGATACGGTACTTCTAGCGCTGGAACCAATCTTGGGCGGAAAAAACAATTATTTCACTGTGTAAAAAAGCGAGAATTAGTGTGCACTTACCCAGCAGGAGTTTACTGCCAGAGGGGAATCATAGGCCCGGGTGCCTGTGAAAAATATGATATTAGAACTTTTCTTTGTCAGAGGAAGAAAGTGTCCTTATAAACATTGTGTATATACAGTGGCTCCCTATATATAGATGATTAAGGCTTGATTTTGTAAATGAAAGTGATAACGCCTATAGAAGGGCAGGTGTTAGGAAGTCGCCAGAAACTTACCACAGAGGTCAGCTGTTTTAATAATCTTCCTGGTATGCTAGTGTACTTCGCATATAATCTTGTGATTACCTGTGAATTAGCAGATTACAGTTGTGTTAGTAGCAAAATACCAGTATTATAATGGTACTTAGCTGGAGTTGGAAGTGACTTTCATAGTACTCTTTTCTGAAATATCAGACGTTACTGTGGAATTTCATATAACCTGTAGTTACAGCGTCGCAATATACACGGACGAGAAGCAATTATTACTACAGAAAAACGCGTCCTCCCTTCCTCCAAAATTCAACAGTCAACTATAGTGTAATATAGATTTGTTGGGGTGGATGACGAAAAAAAAAAATAACTAGAAAAGCTAGATACAGTGATTGATAAACAAGGGTTGAGGCTCGGACCGTTTTTCGTCACTGTAGGAGCTGCCAGCACGTCACCGGTTCTTCAACACGCAAGCTTATACTTTTGTATCAATCAAATCACATTTTACTCTGGTAGATAACTTCCAGTAGATCCTTCATGTGTTAGCCCAAATCACCGACCAGTATGTTTTATATAAGTTGACCACTGATCAGATCAGACTGGTACGAACCCTCGACTGGTCCCGAACCCTCGACTGGTCCGAACCCTTGACGGTTTTCAAACGGGATTCGTTGGACATAAAGCAGACTGTAAAAAAGGATGGGGTTGTATGCGCCCCTTATCAAAACACAAACAATAATATAAATCAGGAACATACCGGTAAGCTGTCCAATATAAAGTACAGTTAGAAATAGAATTTCAAATTGCTAGAGCTTCATTTAAGGAAAGCTTATTAATAGGAGTATTCAAGAGGTTGCTAGTAGAATTACAGTAAATCACTATTCAAATCAGTATGAAGCTCTGTGTAGTCTGCAATCACTCAAAACAACGGGCTTCTCATGGATAATTGTCATTTTTGTGGAACATTGGTGTCACGCCCCTTGTGCAAATATCAAGAACTAGCTACAAGCAGTATAAAGCTGGGAAGTGTTTTTGGGTATGCCCAAATGAGATAAAATGTGGACTAAAATCACAAGGGTATTAAAGAGGATAACACCAAAAGTGCCATTCATAGACACCTGAAGCTTTCTACAACAGATGGGAACATAAAAAGTCTGGGCTGTATGGTAACTTGCCCCTGTAATGGCCAATGCAGTCAAGAAACTTAAGGCTGGAGGTGATGTCCTGTAGTCGTAAATGTGGGGCTGTAGTGCTGTCCTGGACGGACAGAATGGTGAAGTGGTGGTGCTGTCCTGGGGGAGGACAGTAATGGTTGAAGCTGGAGGTGTTGTCCTGGGAGAACAGTAATGGTGAAAGCTGGAGGTGCTGTCCCTGGGAGACAGTATGGTGAAGCTGGAGTGCTTGTCCTGGAGAGACATTAATGGTTGAAGCTGGAGGTGCGTCTAGGAGACAGTAATGGTGGACGCTGGAAGAATTATGTCCAGGTTCATGTCGGGAAATTATACGCAGGATGGAATGAATATATAATGACCTCATAGGGGGACAGGAGCGTAGTGGAGGAAAACAAGTGTAGTCAAAGATAAGATAAAAACAATATTGCAAACTAGAAAATACCACAGGAAATAGCAAAACAAGAGGACTTCACTAGCATTAATAGTGAGGATATATTACCTAAAACAAATGGTGGGAGCTCCATTGTTGTGCTAGGGAGGATAGGAATAAGACAGGTAAAACATGCACCAACAGGGATTACAGTCACAGAAACTCCAAGGCAAATGAAGGAAAAAAAAACCCCCCCCCCCACCACAACAAAAAAAAAAAAAAAAAAAAAAAAAAAAAAAAAAGGAAAAAAAAAAAAAAAACAACACACACCAAAAAAAAAAAAAAAAAAAAAAAAAAAAAAAAAAAAAAAAAAAAAAAACAAAAAAAAAAAAAAAAAAAAAAACCCCCCCACCAAGCCTGTGCAAATATATGCACTTGGATCTGCAGACATGGGAAATGGAAAAACAGATGGGACGTGCAACTACGACCACCTAGAAAAATGTCATGCCCATATGACAACAGGAAAATGCAAACTCCCTTCCTGTAAGCTTTTCAACCTGAAATGTGTACCTCTTTGGTACAGGAATGAACTATGCTATAAATTAAATTGCCAGGCACACATCTAACAGGGGACAAAAAGATACAAAACATCAGGCCATGGGAAAAACCTGGGTAGCCACAAGCCACACAAGAGGGAGAGGTTTTTTAGTGCCAGGTAAGAAAAAAAAAAAAATACTGGGCAGGAATTGGAGCAGAAATTTGCCTACACCAAATCCCAGTCATTCTTGGAAGTTGGAACCACAGTCGAGGCTCACCTCCAACCAACAGATACTAATGCCGGAAAGAAAATCCCCCCCCCAGTACCAACAAATACCACAGTCCGATTGACATTCTTCTTTGCAAATATTACAGGGTCTAAAGCCAGCAAACAATACAACAAAATTACCTTTCATCCGTGGAAAGATGCTTGCAGAGGCAAAGGGCAATGTTCGCGGCTTTCACTGAGACCCTCATAAAGGATTCACTTGAACGAATACAAAGAAATATGGATCCCAGTTACACCTATACAGATTGTGACAGAAGTGTACAGGAAAAAAAAAAGGGGTGGGGGTTGGCTGTTTGGCTGAACATTGCAGATCACTGTTTGCAAGAACTGCTTTAATGCCTCAAATGATTGTAGTGGGATGTTTTTAGGCAGTAAAGTTCGGAGAAACCAAACCTGTAGTCTTTGTGGTAGTCTACAATGCCTTCCGGATGCATCATCCAGCAATTCCAGGAACAGCGTTAAAAATAGACCACTGTCTGGAAAATCTTCCAGCTCCTTGCAACCCAACATCTTGCTCCTGGGGGTTGCAACTTAAGCACCTAAAATGGAGGAATATAGCAAATATATGTTGCAGTAAAAACACCAGGAGGCAGCTATGATTAAAACACACACTCACACGAGCTTTTAAATATTGCACAAAATTCATTTAACCAGGCAAATAATAGAGCCTACTAGACGAAGAATACATAGACTCAAACTTCACTAACATGATGATCTGATAAGAAAATGTCACCATATCAAAAAAATATACTAGATCACAACATAATTGAGGTTCAGGACATGTAAGCGCGGAGCCCCAGACCGACATAATGAAATTAGTCACGATGGGAGCATTCACCAAATTCAAAACATCAATAACAAAAACTAAAAGTGGACAAAGTAAACCATGTTCCTAACGATATAAGCTGGGAAGATTATACTAAGCAACACAGACCCCAACTTATGCCTAGAAACAGATTAACTCCCCGGTGGCACTCGAGTATGCAAAAGGTTTATTCTCTAAGAAAAAGGAGGAGAGATGTAAAATAGGAAAGAGACAAGGCGTCCCTTTACATGCGGACGGAAAAGAATAACAGTGCGGGTAAAAGGGTCAATATTATCTGAAATGCGTAGGGGACACTGGTCGTGAAAATAAGCAAAATATCGACTTAAGCTTAAAGGAATCTTATAGGAGTCAGGAATGCGGGAAGAACTAAAAGCCATAAATGGAGAATCGAACGATACCCAAAGTATTTTTTCTCCTATGCCAAATCATAGTGACGAACAACGTCCAGTATTGGGCCCTTTACTTACTTAAACATAGATGGGTCCTACACAGATGACAGCAAGGAATTGAGTGAGCTGCTCAAGTCCCAATATGACTCAGTTTTTAGCAATTTGGTTAACACAAGCCTATCTGATGTTATCCTGACGCCAAATGACTTCGAACAGGCGATAAATGACATGCCCATGCCCTCTGCCCCAGGGCCAGACTCATGGAACTCCGTGTTCATCAAGAACTGCAAGAAGCCCCTATCACGAGCCTTTACCATCCTATGGAGAGGGAGCATGGACACGGGGGTCGTCCCACAGTTACTAAAAACAACAGACATAGCCCCACTCCACAAAGGGGGCAGTAAAGCAACAGCAAAGAACTACAGACCAATAGCACTAACATCCCATATCATAAAAATCTTTGAAAGGGTCCTAAGAAGCAAGATCACCACCCATCTAGAAACACATCAGTTACACAACCCAGGGCAACATGGGTTTAGAACAGGTCGCTCCTGTCTGTCTCAACTATTGGATCACTACGAAAAGGTCCTTGATGCACTAGAAGACAAAAAGAATGCAGATGTAATATATACAGACTTTGCAAAAGCCTTCGACAAGTGTGACCATGGCGTAATAGCGCACAAAATGCGTGCCAAAGGAATAACAGGAAAAGTCGGTCGATGGATCTATAATTTCCTCACATAACACAGAGAGTAGAAGTCAACAGAGCAAACTCCGAGGCAGCCACGGTGAAAAGCTCTGTTCCACGAGGCACAGCACTCGCTCCCATCTTGTTCCTCATCCTCATATCTGACATAGACAAGGATGTCAGCCACAGCACCGTGTCTTCCTTTGCAGATGACACCCGAATCTGCATGACAGTGTTTTCCATTGCAAAAGACACTGCAAGGCTCCAGGCGGACATCAACCAAATCTTTCAGTGGGCTGCAGAAAACAATATGAAGTTCAACGATGAGAAATTTCAATTACTCAGATATGGTAAACACGAGGAAATTAAATCTTCATCAGAGTGCAAAACAAATTCTGGCCACAAAATAGAGCGTAACACCAACGTCAAAGACCTGGGAGTGATTATGTCGGAGGATCTCACCTTCAAGGACCATAACATTGTATCAATCGCATCTGCTAGAAAAATGACAGGATGGATAATGAGAACCTTCAAAACTAGGGATGCCAAGCCCATGATGACACTCTTCAGGTCACTTGTTCTATCTAGGCTGGAATATTGCTGCACACTAACAGCACCTTTCAAGGCAGGTGAAATTGCTGACCTAGAAAATGTACAGAGAACCTTCCCGGCGCGCATAACGGAGATAAAACACCTCAATTACTGGGAGCGCTTGAGGTTCCTGAACCTGTATTCCCTGGAACGCAGGCGGGAGAGATACATGATTATATACACCTGGAAAATCCTAGAGGGACTAGTACCGAACTTGCACACGAAAATCACTCACTACGAAAGCAAAAGACTTGGCAGACGATGCAGCATCCCCCCAATGAAAAGCAGGGGTGTCACTAGCACGTTAAGAGACCATACAGTTAGTGTCAGGGGCCCGAGACTGTTCAACTGCCTCCCAGCATACATAAGGGGGATTACCAACAGACCCCTGGCAGTCTTCAAGCTGGCACTGGACAAGCACCTAAAGTCGGTTCCTGATCAGCCGGGCTGTGGCTCGTACGTTGGTTTGCGTGAAGCCAGCAGTAACAGCCTGGTTGATCAGGCTCTGATCCACCAGGAGGCCTGGTCACAGACCGGGCCGCTGGGGCGTTGACCCCCGGAACTCTCTCCAGGTAAACTCCAGAGTGTAGTGTGGACCTGGTGAGAATGTAGTGTGGACCTGGTGAGAGTGAAACGTGGACCTGATGAGTGTGTAATGTGGACCTGGTGAGTTCATAGTGTGGACCTGGTGAGAGTGTAGTGTGAACCTGGTGTGAGAGTGTAGTGTGGACTTGGTGAGAGTGTAGTGTAGACCTGATGAGTGTGTAGAGTGCACCTGGTGATAGTGCAGTGTAGCCCTGGTGAGAGTGAAGTGTGGACCTGGTGAGAGTGTAGTGTGCACCTATTGAAAGTGAGTGGGTCTGGTGAGAGTGTTGTGGGACCTGGTGAGAGTGTAGGTGGACTTGGGAGTGTGTGTGGACTGGTGGGTGTAGTGTGGACCTGGTGAGTTTAGTTTGGACCTGGTGAGAGTGTGGACGTAGTGGGTGTAGTTTGGACCTGGTAAGAGTGTGGACCTTTGGGTGAGAGTGTAGAGGGACCTGGTGAGTGGTGTGTGAACTTGGTGATGGTGTAGTGTGAACCTGGTAAGTGTAGTTTGGACCTGGCGAGTGTAGTTTGGACTTGGTGAGAGTGTAGTGTGTACCTGGTGAGCGTAGTGTGCACATGGTGAGTGTAGTGTGGACCTGGTGAGAGTGTAGTGTGGACTTGGAGAGATTGTAGTGTGGATCTGGTGAGGTAGTAGTGTGGACCAGGTAGGTTTAATTTTGGCCCTTTCATAAGAGTGTAGGTGGACCTGGTGAGAGTGTAGTGTTAACCTGGTGAGTGTGTAGTGTGGACCTGGTGGGAGTGTAGTGTGAACCTTGTTAGAGTGTAGTGTGTACCTGTTGAGAGTGTAGAGTGAACCTGGTTAGGGTAAAGTGTGGACCTGGTGAGAGTGTAGTTTGGACCTGGTGAGAGTGTAGTGTGGACTTGGAGAGATTGTAGTGTGGATCTGGTGATGTAGTAGTGTGGACCAGGTGAGAGTGTAATTTGGACCTCATGAGAGTGTAGTGTGGACCTGTTGAGAGTGTAGTGTTAACCTGGTGAGTGTGTAGCGTGGACCTGGTGGGAGTGTAGTGTGAACCTTGTTAGAGTGTAGTGTGTACCGTTAAGAGTGTAGAGTGAAGGGTTTTTGGGTAAACTGTGGACCTGGGGGAGAGTGTAGTGTGGCCCTGGTGATTGTGTTTGGGACCGTATAGTGTAGTGTGGACCTGGTGAGTGTTGTGCGGCCCGTGAGTTAGCGTGAACCTGTTAGAGGAATGTGACGGGTGAGGCGTAGGTGGACCTTGTGGAGGTGTAGTGTGGACCTGGTGAGAGTGTAGTGTTAAACCGGGTTTATGGTAGTGTGTAAACTGGCGAGAGTGTAGTGTGGACCTGGTGGAGTTTAGTGTGGACCTGGTGAGAGGGGAAGTGTGGACCTGGTGAGGGTAGTGTGGTCCGGTGGTGTGGTGTGGACTGTGAGAGGAGTGGGGTCCTGGTGAGTGTGTAGTGGGACCTGGTGAGTGTGTGTGTGGACCTGGTGAGTGTGTAGTGTGGGACCTGGTGAGAGCAGATTTGACGGTGAGTGTGTAGTGTGGACCTGGTGAGAGCGTAGTGGGGTTTCCTGGTGAGTGTAATGGGACTTGGTGGTGTGGACGTGGTGAGTGTGTAGTGTGAACCTGGTGAAAGTGTGTGTGGACCTATGAGTGTAGTGTGGAGGGTTGTGGGAGTGTATTTGGGACCTGGTGAGGTTTAGTGTTGCCCCTGGTGAGAGTGTAGTGTGGACAAGTGAGTGTAGTGGGGGCCTGGAGAGTGTAGTGTGGACCTGGTGAGAGTTTTAGTGTAGACCTGGTGAGAGTGTAGTGTGGACTGGTGAGACTGTAGTGGGGAACCTGGTTAGAGTGTAGTGTGGACCTGGAGATTTTATCGGGACGATGAGTGTAGTGTGAACCGGTGAGAGTGTAGTGGGGACCTGGGGGAGAGTGTAGTGTGGACCTGTGAGTGTAGTTGTGGGGGACCTGGTGAGAGTGTAGTGTGGACCTGGTGGTGAAATTTCGGACCTGGTGAGTGTAGTGTGAACCTGGTGAAGTGTAGTGTGAACCTAGTGAAAGTGTAGTTTTGGACCTGGTGAGTGAGTGTGACCAGGAGAGTGTGGCTGTACCTGGTGAGAGTGTAGTGTGGACCTTGTGGAGTGTGTGTTGGACCTGGTGAGTGTAGTTGGACCTGGTGAGAGTGTTTGTGGACCTGGTGGGTGAGAGTGTAGTGTGGACGTGGTTAGAGTGTAGTCTGGACCTTGTGAGGTTTAGTGTTGACCTGGTAGAGTGTAGTGTGGCCCGGGTTTGAGAGTGTGTGTGGACGTTGTGGGGTGTAGTGTGGACCTGGTGAGAGTGTGTGTGGACCTGGTAAAGGTAGTAGTGGACTTGTGGAGTGTAGTGTGGACTGGTGGAGTGTGTGTTGACCCGGTGAGTGTGTAGTGTGGACCTGGTGAGAGTGTAGTGTGGACGTGGTTGGTTTTTAGTGGGGACTGGTGAGTGTAGTGTGGCCCTGGTGTGTGTCGTGTGGACTGGTAAGTGTAGTGTGGACCTGGTGAGGGGTGTAGTGTGGACTGGTAGTGTTTTGTGGGACATGGTAAGTTGGTGAGTGTGAACCTGGTGAGAATTGTAGTGTGGACGTGGTTAGAGTGTAGTCTGGCCCTTGTGAGGTTTAGTGTTGACCTGGTGAGAGTGTAGTGTGGACCTTGTGAGAGTGTAGTGTGGACGTTGTGGGAGTGTAGTGTGGACCTGGTGAGATTTGTGGTGTGGACCTGGTGAGAGTGTAGTGTGGACCTTGTGAGAGTGTAGTGTGGACCTTGTGAGAGTGTAGTGTGGACATGGTGGAGTGTATTTGTTGACCGGTGAGTGTGTAGTGTGGACCTGGTGAGGTGTAGTGTGGACGTGGTTGGAGTTTAGTGTGGACCTGGTGAGTGTAGTGTGGTCCTGGTGTGTGTAGTGTGGACCTGGTAAGTGTAGTGTGGACCTGGTGAGAGTGTAGTGTGGACCTGGTGAGTGTAGTGCGGACCTGGTGAGAGTGTAGTGTGAACCTGGGGGAAAGTGTAGTGTGAACCTAGTGAAAGTTATGTGTGGACCTGGTGAGTGTAGTGTGGACCAGGTGAGTGTAGGCTGTACCTGGTGAGAGTGTAGTGTGGACCTTGTGAGTGTAGTGTGGACCTTGTGAGTGTAGTGTGGACCTGGTAAGTGTAGTTTGGACCTGGTGAGAGTGTATTCTGGACCTGGTGAGAGTGTAGTGTGGACGTGGTTAGAGTGTAGTCTGGACCTTGTGAGAGTTTAGTGTTGACCTGGTGAGTGTAGTGTGGACCTTGTGAGAGTGTAGTGTGGACGTTGTGGGAGTGTAGTGTGGACCTGGTGAGAGTGTAGTGTGGACCTGGTGAGAGTGTAGTGTGGACCTGGTGAGAGTGTAGTGTGGACCTTGTGAGAGTGTAGTGTGGACATGGTGAGAGTGTAGTGTTGACCCGGTGAGTGTGTAGTGTGGACCTGGTGAGAGTGTAGTGTGGACGTGGTTGGAGTTTAGTGTGGACCTGGTGAGTGTAGTGTGGACCTGGTGTTTGTATTTGTGGACCTGGTAAGAGTGTAGTGTGGACCTGGTGAGAGTGTAGTGGGGAAACCTGGTGGTTGTAGTGTGGATCTGGTGAGTGTGTAGTGTGGACCTGGTGAGAGTGTAGTGTGGACCTGGTGTGAGTGTAGTGTGGACCTGGTGAGTGTAGTGTGGACCTGGTGAGAGTGTAGTGTGGACCTGGTGAGTGTAGTGTGGACCTGGTGAGTTGTAGTGTGGACCTGGTGAGAGTGTAGTGTGGACCTGGTGAGAGTGTAGTGTGGACCTGGTGAGAGTGTAGTGTGGACGTTGTGGGAGTGTAGTGTGGACCTGGTGAGAGTGTAGTGTGGACCTTGTGAGAGTGTAGTGTGGACCTTGTGAGAGTGTAGTGTGGACATGGTGAGAGTGTAGTGTTGACCCGGTGAGTGTGTAGTGTGGACCTGGTGAGAGTGTAGTGTGGACGTGGTTGGAGTTTAGTGTGGACCTGGTGAGTGTAGTGTGGACCTGGTGTGTGTAGTGTTGACCTGGTAAGTGTAGTGTGGACCTGGTGAGAGTGTAGTGTGGACCTGGTGAGTGTAGTGCGGACCTGGTGAGAGTGTAGTGTGAACCTGGTGAAAGTGTAGTGTGAACCTAGTGAAAGTGTAGTGTGGACCTGGTGAGTGTAGTGTGGACCAGGTGAGTGTAGGCTGTACCTGGTGAGAGTGTAGTGTGGACCTTGTGAGTGTAGTGTGGACCTTGTGAGTGTAGTGTGGACCTGGTAAGTGTAGTTTGGACCTGGTGAGAGTGTATTCTGGACCTGGTGAGAGTGTAGTGTGGACGTGGTTAGAGTGTAGTCTGGACCTTGTGAGAGTTTAGTGTTGACCTGGTGAGTGTAGTGTGGACCTTGTGAGAGTGTAGTGTGGACGTTGTGGGAGTGTAGTGTGGACCTGGTGAGAGTGTAGTGTGGACCTGGTGAGAGTGTAGTGTGGACCTGGTGAGAGTGTAGTGTGGACCTTGTGAGAGTGTAGTGTGGACATGGTGAGAGTGTAGTGTTGACCCGATGAGTGTGTAGTGTGGACCTGGTGAGAGTGTAGTGTGGACGTGGTTGGAGTTTAGTGTGGACCTGGTGAGTGTAGTGTGGACCTGGTGTGTGTAGTGTGGACCTGGTAAGAGTGTAGTGTGGACCTGGTGAGAGTGCAGTGTGGACCTGGTGGTTGTAGTGTGGATCTGGTGAGTGTGTAGTGTGGACCTGGTGAGAGTGTAGTGTGGACCTGGTGAGTGTAGTGTGGACCTGGTGAGTGTAGTGTGGACCTGGTGAGAGTGTAGTGTGGACCTGGTGAGTGTGTAGTGTGGACCTGGTGAGAGTGTAGTGTGGACCTGGTGAGAGTGTAGTGTGGACCTGGTGAGAGTGTAGTGTGGACCTGGTGAGAGTGTAGTGTGGACCTGGTGATAGTGTAGTGCGAACCTGGTGATTGTGTGGTGTTTACCTGGTGAGTGTAGTGTGGACCTGGTGAGTGTAGTGTGGACCTGGTGAGTGTAGTGTGGACCTGGTGAGAGTGTAGTGTGGACCTGGTGAGTGTGTAGTGTGGACCTAGTGAGAGTGTAGTGTGGACCTGGTGAGAGTGTAGTGTGGACCTGGTGAGAGTGTAGTGTGGACCTGGTGATAGTGTAGTGCGAACCTGGTGATTGTGTGGTGTTTACCTGGTGAGTGTTGTGTGGACCTGGTGAGTGTAGTGTGGACCTGGTGAGTGTAGTGTGGACCTGGTGAGAGTGTAGTGTGGACCTGGTGAGAGTGTAGGGGTGACCGGGTTTAGTGTGTAGTGTGGCCCTAGTGAGAGTGTAGTGTGGACCTGGTAAGAGTGTAGTGTGGAGCTGGTGAGAGTGTAGTGTGGACCTGGTAAGAGTGTAGTGTGGAGCTGGTGAGAGTGTAGTGTGGACCTGGTGAGAGTGTAGTGTGGACCTGGTAAGAGTGTAGTGTGGAGTGGTGAGAGTGTAGTGGGACCTGGTAAGAGTGTTAGTGTGGAGTGGTGAGAGTGAGTGTATACCTGGGAGAGTGTAGTGTGGACCTGTGAGTGTAGTGTGGACCTTGTGAGTGTAGTGTGGACCTTGTGAGTGTAGTATGGACCTGGTGAGTGTAGTGTGGACCTGGTGAGTGTAGTGTGGACCTGGTGAGAGTGTAGTGTGGACCTGGTGAGTGTAGTGTGGACCTGGTGAGTGTAGTGTGGATCTGGTGAGTGTAGTGTGGACCTTGTGAGTGTAGTGTGGACCTGGTGAGTGTAGTGTGGACCTTGGGGAGTGTAGTGTTGGACCTGGTGGGGTGTAGTATGGACTGGTGAGTTTTAGTGTGGACTGGTGAGTGTAGTGTGGACCTGGTGAGTGTAGTGTGGACCTGGTGAGTGTAGTGTGGACCTGGTGAGTGTAGTGTGGACCTGGTGAGTGTAGTGTGGACCTGGTGAGTGTGGGTTGTGGCCTGGTGGAGTTTTAGTGTGGACTGGTGGAGAGTGTAGTGTGGACCTGGTGAGTGTAGTGTGGACCAGGTAAGAGTGTAGTGTATACCTGGTGAGTGTAGTGTGGACCAGGTGAGAGTGTAGTGTGGACCTGGTGAGTGTAGTGTGGACCTGGTGAGAGTAGTGTGGACCTGGTGAGAGTGTAGTGTGGACCAGGTGAGAGTGTAGTGTGGACCTGGTGAGTGTAGTGTGGACCTGGTGAGTGTAGTGTGGACCTGGTGAGTGTAGTGTGGACCTGGTGAGTGTAGTGTGGACCTGGTGAGTGTAGTGTGGACCTGGTGAGTGTAGTGTGGACCTGGTGAGTGTAGTGTGGACCAGGTAAGAGTGTAGTGTATACCTGGTGAGAGTGAGAACACTGGTGATGGTCCCCTCAATCTATTTATAGTTAGATCTTGATACAGAGGTTTGTAGTTTCTCTCCTCTTCCTTCTCTCAGATCTTATTTCCTTCTCAATGCATTTCATAATATTCTTCCCTGGGTCCAAGAGAACGTTAATCTGTAATGAGTAACAACAACTGCCTATACTGAATGTTGAAGTCATTAAAACAACCTTAGTTAAGTCAACTACATAAAATTGCTCACAGTGTCCAGAATATCTTGGTGCTTATTTTGTCTAGGCTAAAAATCAAAAAATTTCTAGAACGGGGGGGGAGAGAGCACAACTTTATTTTCCCCCACTCAGTGGCCAGGCTTCAAACTCCTTTATGTACAGCAAAAAAGGGATGGAAC
>NC_069411.1:66872053-66888726 GCF_026875155.1 Cherax quadricarinatus | reverse complement strand
TTTTCATCATACACCCTTACCAGTCGTTTATCATGAACCTACACCGTTGTTCATCACACACCTTACCTCGTCGTTCATCATACACCGTTACCAGTCGTTTATCATGAACCTACACCCGTTGTTCATCACACACCTTACCTCGTCGTTCATCATACACCGTTACCAGTCGTTTATCATGAACCTACACCCGTTGTTCATCACACACCTTACCTCGTCGTTCATCATAACCGTTACCAGTCGTTTATCATGAACCTACACCCGTTGTTCATCACACACCTTACCTCGTCGTTCATCATACACCGTTACCAGACGTTTATCATGAACCTACACCCGTTGTTCATCACACACCTTACCTCGTCGTTCATCATAACCGTTACCAGTCGTTTATCATGAACCTACACCCGTTGTTCATCACACACCTTACCTCGTCGTTCATCATACACCGTTACCAGTCGTTTATCATGAACCTACACCCGTTGTTCATCACCACACTTACCTCGTCGTTCTCTATACCGTTACCAGTCGTTTTATCATGAACCTACACCCGTTGTTCATCACACACCTTACCTCGTCGTTCATCATACACCGTTACCAGTCGTTTATCATGAACCTACACCCGTTGTTCATCACACACCTTACCTCGTCGTTCATCATACACCGTTACCAGACGTTTATCATGAACCTACACCCGTTGTTCATCACACACCTTACCTCGTCGTTCATCATACACCGTTACCAGTCGTTTATCATGAACCTACACCCGTTGTTCATCACACACCTTACCTCGTCGTTCATCATACACCGTTACCAGTCGTTTATCATGAACCTACACCCGTTGTTCATCACACACCTTACCTCGTCGTTCATCATACAAAGCTACCAGTCGTTTATCATGAACCTACACCCGTTGTTCATCACACACCTTACCTCGTCGTTCATCATACACCGTTACCAGTCGTTTATCATGAACCTACACCCGTTGTTCATCACACACCTTACCTCGTCGTTCATCATAACCGTTACCAGTCGTTTATCATGAACCTACACCCGTTGTTCATCACACACCTTACCTCGTCGTTCACCATACACCGTTACCAGTCGTTTATCATGAACCTACACCCGTTGTTCATCACACACCTTACCTCGTCGTTCATCATACACCGTTACCAGTCGTTTATCATGAACCTGTTAGGTATTGTATACCATTTTGATGTTCATCATGAACCTACACCCACTGTTCATCACACACCTTACCTCGTCGTTCATCATACACCGTTACCAGTCGTTTATCATGAACCTGGTGAGAGTGTAGTTTTGACCTGGTGAGAGTGTAGTGTGGAGCTGGTGACTGTAAAGTGTGGACCTGGTAAGAGTGTAGTATGGACCTGGTGAGAGCGTAGTTTTGACCTGGTGAGAGTGTAGTGTAAACCTGGTGAGAGTGTAGTTTTTACCTGGTGAGACTGTAATGTGGACCTGGTGAGTGCGTAATATAGACTTGGTGATAGTGTAGTGTGAACCTGGCGAGAGTGTAGTGTGGACCTGTTGAGAGTGTAGTGTTTAGCTGGTGAGTGTGTAGTGTGGACCTGGTGAAAGTGTAGTGTGGAACTGGTGAGTGTATTGTGGACCTGGTGAGGGTACACTGTGGACCTACTGAGAGTGTAGTGTGGACCAGGTGAGTGTGTAGCGAGGACCTGGTGAGTGTAGTGTGGACTTGGTGAGAGTTTAGTGTGGACCTGGTAAGTGCAGTGTGGACCTGGTGAGTGTTTAGTGTGGACCTGGTGCGTGTGTAGTGTGGACCGGGAGTGTTTAGTGTGGACCTGCTGAGAGTGTAGTGTGGATCTGGTGAGTGTAGTGTGGACCTGGTGAGTGTTTAGTGGAGACATGGTGAGTGTGTAGTGTGGACCTGGTGAGAGTATAGTGTGGTCATGGTGAGTGTAGTGTGGACCTGGTAAGAGTGCAGAGTGGACCTGGTGAGTGCGTTGTGTGGACCTGGTGAGTGTGTAGTGTGGACCTGGTGAGTGTAATGTTGACCTGGTGAGAGTGTAGTGTGGACCTGGTCAGAGTGTAGAGTGGACCTGGTGAGTGTAGTGTGGACCTGGTGAGAGTGTAGTGTGAACATGGTGAGTGGAGTTTGGACCTCTTGAGAGTGTAATGTGGACCTGGTGCGTGTGTAGGGTGGACCTGGTGAGTGTGTAGTATGGACTTGGTGGTAGTGCAGTGTGAACCTGGTGAGAGTGTAGTGTGGACCTGGTGAGAGTGTAGTTTTGACCAGGTGAGAGTGTAGTATGGAGCTGGTGAGTGTGTAGTGTGGATCTGGTAAGAGTGTCGTGTGGACCTGGTGAGAGTGTAGTTTTGTCCTGGTGAGAGCGTAGTTTTTACCTGGTGAGTGTAATGTGGACCTAGTGAGTGCGTAATATGGACTTGGTGATAGTGTAGTGTGAACCTGGTGAGAGTGTAGTGTGGACCTATTGAGAGTGTACTGTGGACCTGGTGAGAGTGTAGTGTATAACTGGTGAGTCTAGTGTGGACCTGGTTAGAGTGTAGTGTGGACCTGGTGAGTGTGCAGTGTGGACCTGGTGAGTGTGAAGTGTGGACCGGGTGAGTGTTTAGTGTGGACCTGCTGAGAGCGTAGTGTAGACCTGGTGAGTGTAGTGTAGACCTGGGGAGTGTGTAGTGTGGACCTGGTGAGTGTTTAGTGCGGACCTGGTGAGTGTGTAGTGTGGACCTGGTGATAGTATAGTGTGGTCCTGGTGAGTGTAGTGTGGACCTTGTGAGAGTGCAAAGTGGACCTGGTGATTGTGTTGTGTTGGACCTGGTGAGTGTAGTGTGGACCCGGTGAGAGTGAAGTGTGGACCTGGTGAGTGAAGTGTGGACCTGGTGAGTGTAGTGTGGACATGGTAAGATTAGCGTGGACTTTGTGAGAGTGTAGTGTGGACCTGGTGAGAGTGTGTAGTGTTGAACTGTGAGAGTGTAGTGTGGACCTGTGAGTGTAGTGTGGACCTGGTGAGTGTAGTGTGGACCTGGTGAGTGTAGTGTGGACCTGGTGAGAGTGAAGTGTGGACCTGGTGAGAGTGTAGTGTGTAACTGTTTAGATTAGAGTGTAGTGTGGACCTGGTGAGTGTAGTGTGGACCTGGTGGTGTAGTGTGGGCCTGGAGAGAGTGTAGTGAGGACCTGGTGAGTGGGGTGTGAACCTGGCGAGAGAGTAGTGTAGACCTGGTGAGTGTAGTGTGGACCTGGTGAGAGTGTAGTGTGGACCTGGTGAGAGTGTAGTGTGGACCTGGTGAGAGTGTAGCGTGGACCTGGTGAGTGTAGCGTGCTGCTGGTGGTGTGTAGTGTGGACCTGGTAGTGTGTAGTGTGGACCTGTGATGTGTGTGGTGGTAGACCTGGTGAGAGTGTAGTGTGGACCTGGTGAGAGGTGTAGTGTGGACCTGGTGAGTGTAGTGTGAACCTGGTGAATGTAGTATGGACCTGGTGAGATGTGTTGTGGACCTGGTGAGTGTAGTGTGGACCTGCTTAGTTTAGTGTGGGACCTGTGTGATATTAATGTGGAACTGGTGAAAGTGTAGTGGACCTGGCGGAGTGTTAGTGTGCACCTGGTGAGTGTATGTGGTCTTGTGAGTTTGTATGGACTGGTGAATCGTAGTGTGTACCATGGTGGAGTGTAGTGTGGATCTGGTGAGTGTAGTGTGGACCGGTGAGTGTAGTGTGGACCTGCTGAGTGTAGTGTGAACCTGGTGAGAGTGTAGTGTGGACATTGTGAGAGTGTAGTGTGGACCTATGTGAATGTAGTGTGGACCGGATGAGTTTGGTGCGGACCTGGTGAGAGTGTAGTGTCAAGACTACTGGGTGTCAGCGTGCCTCGTTTGCTCCAGGTTTTCTCGTGTTTTCACGGTCGCTCTTACGTGCTAGAATTTTTAATTTGTGCCATCAATCCTATACGATACATCCCTCTAGCGCCTGGAACCAATCTTGGGGGAAAAACATTATACACTGTTTAAAAAAAGGAGAATTAGTGTGCACTCCCTAGCGAGTTTACTGCCAGAGGAGAATCATAGGCCTGGGTGCGTGAAAAAATAATAATATAGAACTTTTCTTTGTCAGAGGAAAGAAAGTCTCCCTGATAACATTGTGTTTATACACAGTGGTCCCTAGTATATAGTTGATAAAGGCAAAGTGTCATTTGAAAAACAGGTGAAATTTTTAAATGAAGTGATAAGCCTATAGAGGCAGGTGCCAGATAGCGCCAGAAAATTCCAAAAGAGGTCAGCTGTTTTAAATAATCTTCTTGGCTTGCTAGTGTACTCGCATATTAATTAGTGATACCAGTGAATTTGCAGAATACAGTGTTGTAGTAGAAAACTACCAGTATTATAATGGTACTTAGTGGAGTGGAGTGACTTTCATTAGTTTCTTTTTTTATGAATATCAGACGTTAACTGTGAATTTCATATAACCTGTAGTTATCCAGGGTCGCAAATACACGACGAGAAGCAATTATTTACCAAAAAAGCGTCTTCTCAAAATTTCCACCAGTAAATTTATAGTGATAAATATACATTTTTGTGGGAGACGAAAAAAAAAACTAGAAAAGCAATACAGTGATTGATAAACAAGGTTGAGGCTCGACCGTTCGTCACTGTAGAGCGCCAACGTCACCGGTTCTCAACACGCAGTTTCTTTTGTTCAATCAAATCACATATTACTCTGGTAGATAATTCCGTAGTTTCCTTCTTTGTGTTAGCCCAAATCCCCGACCAGTATTTTTTAAATAAGTGACCCATGATCAGATCAGACTGGCTACGAACCCTCGACTGGTCCGAACCCTCGACTGGTCCGAACCCTTGACCGGTTTCAAACGGATTCGTTGGACAATAAAGCAGACTGTAAACGGATGGGGCTGTAGGCGCCCTTATCAAACACAAAATAAATATAAATCGGGAAAACGTATACGGTAAGCTGTCCAATTTTACAAGTACATTTAGAAACAGAAATACAAATAGCTAGAGCTCATTTAAGGAAGCTATTAATAGAGTATTCAAGAGGTTGCTAGTAGAATTACAGTAAATAAACCATTCAAATCATTATGAAGCTCTGTGTAGTCTGCAATCAATCAAACAAACGGGCTTCTCATGGATAAATTGTCATTTTTGTGGAAATTGGTGTCACGCCCCTTGTGCAAATATCAAGAACTAGCTACAAGCAGTATAAAGCAGGGAAGTGTTTTTGGGGATGCCCAAATGAGATAAATCTGTGGACTAAAATCACAAGGGTATTAAAGAGGATAAACACCAAAGCTGCTTTCATAGAAACCTGGAAACTTTCTAAACAGATGGAACTTAAAAGTCTGGGCTGAAAGGTACTGCCCTTGATACTGGCCCATGCAGTCAGAAACTGTAAGGCTGGAGGTATGCCCTGGTAGTCAGTAAATGTGGGGCTGATAGTGTGTTTCCCGGGAGACAGTAATGGTGAAGCTGGAGGTTTCTGTCCTGGGAGACGTAATGGTGAAGCTGGAGGTGCTGTCCTGGAGACAGTAATGGGGAAGCTGAGGTGCTGTTGGGAGCAGTAATGGTGAGCTGGAGGTGCTGTCCTGGGAGACAGTAATGGTGAAGTTGGAGGTGCTGTCCTGGGAGACAGTAATGGTGAAGCTGGAGATTTTGTCCAGGTAGTCGGGAATTATACGCGGATGGAATGCATATAAATGACCTCATAGGGGAAGGAGCCGTAGTGGGAAACAAGTGTAGTCAAAGATAAGATGAAACCAATATTGCAAACTAGAAATACCAAAAGGAAATAGCAACAAGAGGACTCCACTAGCAATAGTGAGGATATATTACCAAAAACAACTGGTGGGAGTCCATTGTTGGTGCTAGGGAGGATAGGAAAATAAGACAGGAAAACATGCACCAACAGGGAATACAGTCACAGAAACCAAGGCAAATGGAAACAAGCCTGTGCACATACTATGCACTTGGTATCTGCAGATATGGGAAATCTGGAAAACAGATGGGACGTGCAACTATGACCACCCTAGAAATGCTGCCCATATGACAACAGGAAAATGAAAAACTCCCTTCCTGTAAGCTTTTTTCACCCTGAAATGTGTACTCTTCAGTACAGGAAAGACTGTGCTATAACTTAAATTGCCCGGCACACCATCTAAAGGGGACAAAAAGATACAAAACATCCAGGCCATGGGAAAACCTGGGTAGCCACAGCCACTCAAGAGGGAGAGGTTTTTGGTGCCAGGGAAGGAAAAAAACTGGCAGGAAATGTCAGAAATTGTACACCAAATCCAGTCATTCCTGGAGTGGAACCACAGTCGATGGCCTCCACTCCAAAACCCAACAGATACTAATGCCGGAAAAAAAAATCCCACCCGTACCAACAATACCACCAGTCGATGACATTCTTCTTTGCAAATATACGGGGTCTAAAGCCAGCAAAAAACAACAAAATACCTTTCACCCGTGGAATGCTTGCAGAGGCAAAGGCAATGTTCGCGGCTTTCACTGAGGCCCACTAAGGATCACTTGAATAACGAAATATGGATCCCAGGTTACAATCTATACAGATGTGACGGGGAGTGAACAGGCAAAAAGGGGGGGGGGTTGGCCGGGTACATTGCAGAGTCACTTGTTTGCACGAACTGCTTAATGCCTCAAATGACGTAGTGGAAGTTTTAGCAGTAAAGATCGAGAACCAAAACCTAGTCTTTGTGGTAGTCTACAAGCCTCCGGATGCAACATCCCAGCAATTCCAGGAACAGCTGTTAAAAATTGCCCACTGTCGGAAAATCTTCCAGCTCTGCACAACATCTTGCTCTGGGGGATTTCAACTTAAGGCACCTAAAATGGAGGAATATAGCAAATAATATTGTTGCAGAAATAACACAAGGAGGAGCTCTGGTGAAAACTCACACTCACACCGAGCTTTTAAATCTCTGCACAAAATTCAATTTAAACCAGCAAATAATAGAGCCTACTAGACTGGAGAATACATAACCTCATCTTCATTAACAATGATGATCTGATAAGAAATGTCCCCATATCAAAAACAATATACTCAGATCACAACATAATTGAGGTTCAGACATGTAAGCGCGGAGCCCCAGGGCCGACATAATGAAATAAGTCACGAGGGAGCATTCACCAAATTCAACTTCAATAACAAAAACATAAAGTGGGACCAAGTAAACCAAGTCTAAACGATATAAGCTGGGAAGATATACTAAGCAACACAGACCCCAACTTATGCCTGAACAGATTAAAATCGGGGGCACCTCGATGTATGCCAAGGTTTATTCCTCTAAGAAAAAGGAGGAGTAGATGTAAATAGAAAGAGACAGGCGCTCCCTTTACAGGCGACGGAAAAAAATAACAGAGCGGCTAAAAGAGGTTTAATATATCTGAAATGGTAGGGAGACACTGGTCAGAGGGAAATAGCAAACATCGAACTTAAGCTAAAGGAATCTTATAGGAGTCAGGAATCGCGGGAAGAACTAAAGCCATAAATGAAATCGAAAGAAACCAAAGTATTTCTTTTCCTATGCCAAATCATAGTCGAGAACAACGTCCAGTATTGGGCTCTTTCTTAAAAAAGATGGGTTTTACACAGATGACAGCAAGGAAATGAGTGAGCTACTCAAGTCCCAATTGACTCAGTTTTTAAAAATTTGGGTTTAAACACAACCATTATTTACCTACCCCAAAATACTTTCGAACGGCGTAAATGACACCCCATGCAATCCCCCCCGGGGCCCAGACCAGGGAACCCCGTGTTCATAAAGAACTGCAAGAAGCCCTATCACAGTTTTTACCCCCTATGGAGGGGATGGACAGGGGGGTCTCCCACAGTTACAAAAAAAACAACGACATAGCCCCACCCCACAAAGGGGGCATAAAGCAACACAAAGAACACAGACCGATAGCACAAACATCCCATTACAAAAAACCCGCATCATGTCCCACAGCAAAAATTATCATTCTGGAAAAATGAATGCCCCAGTTGAAAGTTGGGGGATTTAGATCGATGGGTATTTGATGAAAATAAACCAAAGCCACAAGATTTCCAATTTATAACCAAATTTGGCCCACTGTCAAATATGAAAATCGCAGTTTGGGTTATTACCAGGGAAAAAAAAACCCACCACATCTGCCAGCAATTTCGCATGGCTTTGGACAAATGAAACAACATACATGGCTCGGAAGAATCCGAGCTATGATGTCTAGATAATATCATACAAGAACAGTTGGACAAAAATTCTTTGGGGAAATGTCGAAGAAAGTTGAAGACAAAAAGTCTTTATCTCCCGCACCAGGGAGAGAAAAGATTCTGAAACCACTCCATACGTTTTTTTATAATTCAGCGCACGAAAAATAAAGATTAGCAAGTCTAATGATTGTCTGATGCCCGGACCTCACTAACTGAGAAGCTTGGAGAGTGCTTATGAAATTTCGCACAACCCATATGCCTACAGGGGTGATTTTCCAAAGCTTTTTAAGGTGGGACTACAAAAAATAGATAAGTTTTAACCATTCTTGTGGCCTGAAAACCCTCATGACCCTCAAGTCTTGGAAAATTATCGCTTAAATCGTATTATTTGGTGCAACATCCTCCCATTCTTACAGAACCTTAAAAAACCCCAATTTGAAAAAAATGGAAAGTCCCTTAAAAAAACCCTAAAGAAAAGTTTCTATTGGACAATCTTAAAGGGTATGTAATAAAGAGGGGTATAAAATCTTTAAAGAGAATAACAAGTAGATAAAGAACAAATATGCCTCTAAGGTGTGGAATACAAATTCAAGCAATTAAGGGAACTTATCCAAGAAGTTTCCCCTGAAACAAAATTTCCCTGTTTGCAAAAATATGGGGACTAATTTGGGAAACACACAGGAGATATTTGAGTTAAAAAGGATAAACAATAAAATGCAGTACACTCCTAAACTGTACGTCAGAGGTATCAAAATGTTTTGATCCTCTAGGACTCGTCCCCCAATTACCAAAAAGGAAAAATGCTTATGCAAGATGCAGGGAAGCTCAAATGGTGGGATGAAACTTGCCTCTAGAAATGAGTAAAGCATGGGATGAAATACCCAGGGAGTTTAAAAGCAACTTCATCAAATTAAAAATTTCCAGACAAAGGTCAAAGGGAAACAATACACTTACATGTGTTCTGTGATGCGTAAACCAGAGGTTAGGGCGCGTAGCTTAATGAGTAATGTGAAGGGTACACTAATTACTTCAAACCCCGGGGTAGCACCCTGAAGGTCAGAACTCCAAAATTTGGAAATGACACCCTCTTGTAGGTAAAAAAATTAGCTGTTATCCAACAAAGACTTGATCATTCACTATTGAGAAACCGTGTCTGGGAAAATGAAGCAGTTCCATGGTTAGAAATAATAAGAGAAAATTGGTCTATGTACAGAACAGAGTACCCAAAATAAAAGAGAGCAGGGGTTTTTCTTTTTTCCCCACCTCTCCCCCAAGAGAATCCAGCTGACATGTTGTCACGGGGGTTCCCACTAAAGAAATTTGGGGAAAATAAATTATGGCTCCAGGGACCAAACTGGCTCTCTAATGAAAAAAAACTGGCCTCAGCAAAAACCACTTTAAACCAGAAAAAAACAGTCGCTTAAACAGGCAGAAAAAGTTGTGTAAATATTGACACAAAAAATAGTCATTGAGGATCAAAATCATCTTTTGGGGGAAAATCTTAAAGGTTTTAGCTCTTGTCTTTAAATTCATTAAAGGAAAAAAAACCCGATTTGAAAATCTTGAACCCCTTAAATAGGTGAAACTAATAAGAAGATTTTTCTCTACAAAATAAATTTTAGAAAAAAAAAAATAAACCCCCAAAGAAACCTGTTATGTTAATTCTTTGGGACTTTTCTCGTCGAAAAGTTTTGATGTCGAGGAAGAATTCATAATTTTCATACCCAAAGAAACAAAATCCCAAAATTGACCAAGAAAAATTTTTTAACAAAATGATTGTTCAAAACGCCCCCAATAACGTGTTGCATGGTGGGATAGCTGACAACTTTGTCATATACGACAATCCGCTATTACCTCAAAATCGACAAAGTGTGAAAAAACAAAATAAAGGGGCTGTATTACTTTTCGTCCTGATATGCGAGTATGTCAGTATTCCCGGTCCACCTCCATATCCCCCGAAAGGGTTTTTTTATACCACTCATTTGAGGGACAGGGGTAGATTACGTGACCAATAATTTTAACCAAAACATTGCAAAATTCCCAAAGGTGTAATTGTTTTTCACTTGTGCTAAACTAGAGCGTACATCTAGAAGTAGCCACTGACTGTTGTGAAACCTTTATCAATTATTTGAAGGTTTGCAGCCAAAGGGCATGTCCCAGACTGATGTTTTGATAATCAACGAACTTTTTTTCTGGTGCTGCTTATAAGCAAGATTTTGATCAAAACCCAAATCAACAGATGCTGAATCAAAAGCATTGTCGTTGGAGATACATTTCCTCCAAATCTCCATGGACGCGGATTTTATAAAGAATGATCGGCATTGTAAAACATTGTTTTAAAGGGGCTTTCAAACGCAGGAATAACTTAAAGAATTTTGTACAGTTGTACCCAAAAAAAAGAGTCAACAAAACCCCTAACTTAGTTCGATGATCAGGACAATTTAGAAGTGTTTAAACCATCTATTTCCCATGGGGGAAGGGTCAACAAGCAGTGTGGGGCGAGTGAGAAAAATTTAAAATTTAATGTTAAGTGATGAATAGTTCACCTGCAGCGAACCTCCGCCGCCCCCCCAGTGTGGAGAAATTTTCTCCAGGAGGGGGGTATCAGGCCTCCTTCAGCCCCTTTCAGCCCTGAGGGGCCCAGCCCTCTCAGAAGGGGCAAGCGTCTTGTTTACTGCTACAGTGAGTAATTGATCGCAGATCCAGTACGAGTATGCGGCGTGGTGCAGCGACTGCTGCTCCTTGCAGTCCAGTGTTGCAGAGTGTATTTTAATAAGAGACGTACATCTCTTACTTTAGCAGGACAATTAAGGAAAATCCTGCTCCCACTTTATTACCATAGTAAAGATAGTGGACATTGTTGTCTATGCTTAAGACAGCAAGATTTAAACATTCTGCTTTGCTTCATTGAGGAAGTGGCAAGGAAGCAAAAGTACTAGGTCAGCTTTTCCTTTGTGCTGGGGGCAGTGACGGCGTGGGGCGTTGTGGCGTCTTCAGATTACTTTTGACTACTGAGAGTGACATTGACGCTAGGATAACCAACAAAGAACGATCTGTGCGTTAGTGTGAACAAAGTATCTCATAAAAAACAATAAACACATAAGAGAAGTGTGATCAGCTTCTTTAGTGATAAGATTGTGAACAATAAAGACAAATCTTGTGGAACATAGTGTACCACACTCACCAGGTCTACACTGCACTCGCCAGGTCCACACTGCAATAACCAGGTTCACACTACACTCACCAGGTCCACACTACACTCTCCAGGTCCACACTACACTCACCAGGTCCATACTACACTCACCAGGTTCACACAACACTCACCAGGTTCACACTACACTCAGTAGGTCCACACTACACTCTCCAGGTCCACACTACACTCACCAGGTCCATACTACACTCACCAGGTTCACACAACACTCACCAAGTCCACACTACCCTCCCCAGGTTCACACTACACTTACCAGGTCCCAACTACATTCACCAGGTCCACACTACACTCACTAGGTCCACACTGCACTCACCAGGTCCACACTACACTCACCAGGTCCACACTACACTCCCCATGTTAACACAACACTCACCAGGTTCACACTTCAGCCACCAGGTTCACACTACACTCACCAGGTCCATACTACACTCCCCAGGTCCACATAACACTCTCCAGGTACACACAACGCTCACCAGTTCCACACTACACATGCCAGGTCCGCACTACTCTCACCAGGTCCACACTACACTCACCAGGTCCACACTACACTCACCAGGTCTACACTACACTCACCAGGTCCACACTACACCCACCAGATCCACACTACACCCACCAGATCCACACTACACTCTTACCAGGTCCACACTACACTCGCACCAGGTCCACACTACACTCTCACCAGGTCCACGCTACACTCTCACCAGGTCCACACTTCACTCTCACCAGGTCCACACTACACTCACCAGTTCCACACTACACTCTCATCAGGTCCACACTACACTCTCACAGGTCCACACTACATCTCACCAGTTCCACACTACACACTCAACTGGTCCCAAAATACCCACAGTCCACACTAACTCTCACGAGGAAAGCACACACCCACCAGGTCCACGACACCCCACCAGGTCCCACACATACCGGTCCAAATACACTCACCGGTTTCCCCTAATTCACCGGTCCACCCTACATCACCAGGCACACTACACTCTCAGCAATCCACCTAAAAAAAACCCCCCACCTGGTCCGCACTAAACTCTTACCAGGCCCACCTACATCTCACAGTTTTACCTACCTCCACCAGGGGCCACCTACCTCTCCCTGGGGTTTACACTACACTCTCACCAACCCATATACACTCCACCAGGGGCCACCACACATCTCTCAGGGGGCCATACACTCCCCCCGGTTCACACTACTCTTCACCAGTCGACCTACACCCTACCAGGCCACCCACACTCTCACCAGGTCCACCTACATCCCGGTCGAATTTCACTCACTATTTCCACGCTACATTCTCAGGTCACACTCACCTCACCAGGTTACAGTAAAACCCCGCGGTCCACACACACTCACCTCACACTAAAACTCACCCGGTCCACACTTCACTATCGCCAGGTGCACACTACACTCTCAGCAGGTCCAAACTACACTCACCAGGTCCACACTACACTCACCAGGTCCACACTACACTCTGAGCAGGTCCACACTACACTCACCAGGTAAACACTACACTCACCATGTACACACTACACTCATCAGGTTCAAACTACACTCTCACCACGTTCACACTACACTCTCACCAGGTCCACTCTACACTCTCACCAGGTCCACACTACACTCACATCAGGTTCACACTACACTCTCACCAGACCCATACTCCACTCTCACCAGGTCCACACTACACATCTCATCAGGTGCACACTACACTCACCAGGTTCACACTACACTCTCACCAGGTCCACACTACACTCTCACCAGGTCCACCCTACACTATCACCAGGTCGAAACTACACTCACTATTTCCACGCTACATTCATCAGGTCCACACTACACTCTCACCAGGTCCACATTACACTCAACAGGTCCACACTGCACTCTCACTAGGTCCAAACTACACTCTCATCAGGTTCACACTACACTCGCCAGGCCCTCACTACACCACCTGATCCAAACTACACTCACCAGGTACACACTGCACTCTCACCAGGTCCACACTACACACTCACCACGTCCAACACAAATTTCACCAGGTCCACACTACACTAAACAGTCCCCATTACACTCACCACGTTCACACTACATCACCACGTTACACTCACACTCACCAGGTCCACACTAACTCACCAGGTCCAATACAAATCACCACGTCCACACTACACTCCACCGTTCCACAAACTCACAGGTCCACACTACACACACCTCATCCACACTACACTCACAAGCCAAACTACACTCACTAGGTCAAAACTACACTCACCAGGTCCCAATAGATTCTCACCCAGGGCCAAACTACATTACCAGGTCCACTTCATTCTCACCAGGTTCACACTACATCTCACCAGTCGCACTACATTCACCAGACCACACTACCCTCTCACCAAGCTCCACACTTTACACTCACCAGGTCCCAAAACTACGTCGCCAGTTCCACAGTACACTCCCCAGTCCCACGCTACACTCACCAGGTTCACACTACACTCACCAGTTCCACACTGCACTCACCAGTTCCACTCTATACACCAGGTTCACACTACACTTCCAGGTCCCCATACACTCACTAGGTCCACACTGCTCTTACCAGGTCCAAACTACACCCTCCATGTTCACACTACACTCACCAGGTGCACACTTCACTCTCAGCAGGTCCATACTACACTGCATCGGGGCCACATTTTCACTATAACGAGGGGCCCTACTACATTCGCCAGGTCCCCCACAAAAACTCACCAGTCAACCCCTTCACTCACAAGGTCCACACTACGCTCCCAGGGCCACACTACACCCCGGGTTTCCACACTAAAACTACCAGATTCACACTACTCACACCAGTTCCTAAATACACTCACCGGGTTCACACTACACTCACCAGGTCCACACTACACTCACCAGGTCCACACTACACTCACTAGGTCCACACTACCAGGTTCACACTACACTCACCAGATTCACACTACTCACACCAGTTCCTAAATACACTCACCAGGTCCACACTACACTCAACAGGTCCACACTACACTCACCAGGTTCACACTACACTCACCAGGTTCACACTACACTCACCAGCTCCACACTACACTCAATTGGTTCACACTACACTCAGCAGGTCCACACTACACACGCTATGTCCAAACTACACTCACCAGGTCCACACTACACTCACCAGGACCACATTACACTCGCGTAGTCCACACTACACTCACCAGGTCCACAGTACACTCACAAGATTCAAACTACACTCACCAGGTCCACACTACACTCCCCACTTCCACACTACACTCACCAGGTCCACACTACAGTCACCAATTCCACACTACACTCACCAAGGCGACACTATACTCCCCAGTTCCACACTACACTCGCCAGGTCCACACTACACTCACCATTTCCACAGTACATTAACCATGTCCACACTATAGTCACCAGGTCAACACTACACTCAACAGGGCCACAATACACTCAACAGGGCCACAATACACTCCCAATTTCCACAGTACACTCCCCAGGTCCACACTACACTCACGAGGTCTACACTACACTCACCAGGTCCACACTACACTCACCAGGTTTCTCATTCATTAGTGAGAGATGTTCATGAAAACCATTAACGTTTATTCATAACCAATGGTTTCCAGCATTCAAAAATAAACTTTGCTCCTAACGAAACAATGCGCCTATTCGTCAACAATTCTCCACTCCGATTAAGGAAAGGGGCCCAGTCTCATAACGCCCAAGTAAAAAATGACTCTCTGCAGTTCACGTTCAGGACGTGACCTTAACAAGAATAATCACACCAGAAGCTACAGTTGTGTACTGTTTGATGTGTACATTCATTTTGCCATTAGCCTTAGTTTTATGATGTAATTTAAGCAGGTATAAGCAAGACAAGTCTAGCTTATACCTAATCTGAAAATTCAATTATAATTTCTAAACAAAACTTTAATTACATTCTGCTTCAGTTACAATTACTTCGTAATGAACTGCACCAGGAACACTTGGCGCCTGCTTCGAGCACGTACTATACAATGATATACTACTGTTCCAGATACTATACAATGATATACTACTGTTCCAGACTATAGTTCATTCAAGAGAGTATCTTTTATGATGCATTAATCGATTTCGATTTTTAGTTTAATTTTTACCACGATCCTAGTGAGTTTTTTTTTCTCTAATTCTCTCCCTCATTTCTTTACCTCTGTATAGCCATGGGGAAAAAACTCGATCTGCCACGTCAAAGCCATTTTTTTCCACTGCGTAATACAACATGAAGTGACTTAAGAAAGTCGAAAGGAAAAGAATGGCTGACCGAGAGAAGGTTGCGCTTGTCGGACTTCAAATGTGGTGATGCTCACCTCTCTAAGTATGAGCGCCCTGCAACCTACCTCATTCTTACTCGAATGGCCACGCCCTTACAGTCTACGTAGTAGGACTTGAGTCTCTTAATTTGCATTCTCTTTTGGTAAGACGCATGTGCAACAGTTTTATCTTTGAACATCAAAATGGTATACAATACCGACAGGTTGTTAGGTAAGACACATATGCAACAGTTAGACAACTTTATTCCGAAACGTTTCGCCTACACAGTAGGCTTCTTCAGTCGAATACAGAAAGTAGGCAGGAACAGTAGAGATGTGAAGACGATGTAATCAGTCCATCACCCTTGAAGTCGTAGAATTTGAGGTTGTCAGTCCCTCGGCCTGGAGAAGTTCAGTTCCATAGTCAGGAACTATCTGAAGATCAAGCGACAGTGCGGAGACTTAAATACTGTCGGAAGGAGAGGTGCAGAGTAGTAGTAGTAGTAGTGAGAATGTAGCCACTGAGAGGTCATGTCCCTCTCAGATCCAACACTTCTCACTTGAAAAGCTTGTCCAAGGTGTTTTCTGTTCCAAGATGCCATGTGTTGCAGTGTCTGACAAGATGAACATCTTGTCAGACACTGCAACAGTTAAATAATTTACCATAATTTATCAATTTGTATAACCGCTACGTAATTTACTGGACAACCTGACATGATCAATAGTTTTTAGTTAAATAACTGCTATATTCTTTATAAATATTTGCATAAAATATTTGTGTTTATTATTAAATACTGTATTTAGCTTGAGCAATTTACAAAGCATTACTGCCGTCTTAATTTTCTATTAAACGATTTAATAAGAGGCTGGGAGTGGATATCGGTGTTGTTAGTAGATGGATGGAGCGATACACGGTTTGTGTCTGCTTCTTTATTGGTCGTAAAATACACA
>NC_069411.1:66827241-66871553 GCF_026875155.1 Cherax quadricarinatus | reverse complement strand
GTACACACTACACTCCACAAGTCCAAACTACCGCCAGCCCAAAAACTCACTTACCAGGTTCACACTCCCCCATCCCAGGTTCACACTACACTCACCAGGTCCTCTCTACACTCTCACCAAGGCCCACACTACTCTCACCAGGTCCACACTACACCCACTACGTCCACACTACACTCACCAGGTCCAAACTAAACTCACCAGGTCCACACTACACCCACCAGGTCCACACTACACTCACCAAGTCCACACTACACTCTCACCAGGTCCGCACAACACTCTCACCAGGACCACACTTCACTTTCAATAGGTGCACACTACACTCTCACCAGGTCCACACTACACTCTCACCAGGTCTACACTGCACTATCACCAGGTGCACTCTACACACTCATCAGGTCTACACTACACTCTCACCAAGTCCACACTACACTCTCACCAGGTTCACACTACACTCTCACCAGGTCCACACTACACACTCACCAGGTCCACACTATGAACTCACCAGGTCCACATTACACACTCATCAGGTCCACGTTTCACTCTCACCAGGTCCACACTACATTCTCACCAGGTCCACACTACACTCTGGAGTTTACCTGGAGAGAGTTCCGGGGGTCAACGCCCCAGCGGCCCGGTCTGTGACCAGGCCTCCTGGTGGATCAGAGCCTGATCAACCAGGCTGTTACTGCTGGCTTCACGCAAACCAACGTACGAGCCACAGCCCGGCTGATCAGGAACCGACTTTAGGTGCTTGTCCAGTGCCAGCTTGAAGACTGCCAGGGGTCTGTTGGTAATCCCCCTTATGTATGCTGGGAGGCAGTTGAACAGTCTCGGGCCCCTGACACTAACTGTATGGTCTCTTAACGTGCTAGTGACACCCCTGCTTTTCATTGGGGGGATGCTGCATCGTCTGCCAAGTCTTTTGCTTTCGTAGTGAGTGATTTTCGTGTGAAAGGGTTCGGTACTAGTCCCTCTAGGATTTTCCAGGTGTATATAATCATGTATCTCTCCCGCCTGCGTTCCAGGGAATACAGGTTCAGGAACCTCAAGCGCTCCCAGTAATTGAGGTGTTTTATCTCCGTTATGCGCGCCGGGAAGGTTCTCTGTACATTTTCTAGGTCAGCAATTTCACCTGCCTTGAAAGGTGCTGTTAGTGTGCAGCAATATTCCAGCCTAGATAGAACAAGTGACCTGAAGAGTGTCATCATGGGCTTGGCATCCCTAGTTTTGAAGGTTCTCATTATCCATCCTGTCATTTTTCTAGCAGATGCGATTGATACAATGTTATGGTCCTTGAAGGTGAGATCCTCCGACATAATCACTCCCAGGTCTTTGACGTTGGTGTTACGCTCTATTTTGTGGCCAGAATTTGTTTTGCACTCTGATGAAGATTTAATTTCCTCGTGTTTACCATATCTGAGTAATTGAAATTTCTCATCGTTGAACTTCAAATTGTTTTCTGCACCCCCCTAAAATTTGGTTGATTTTCCCCTGGCCTTCCAGTGCCCTTTTGAAATTTGGAAAAAAACTGTCATGCAGATTCGGGGGGTCATCTGCAAGGAAGACAGGGTGCGTGGCTGACATCCTTGTCAAGTCAGATATGAGGATGGGGAAACAAAAAGGGGACGATTTGGCTGGGGCCTTCGTGGAAAGAGTTTTTTCCACCGTGGCGCCTCGGATTTGGGCTCTGTTGACTTTTTATTTCCTCTGGTTATGTAAAGGAAATTATAGACCCATCGCCCGTTTTTTTTCCTTTTACCCTTTTGGCCGCTTTTTTGGTCCCCTATTACCCAGGGTTCACACTTGTCAAAAGGTTTTTGAAAAAGCCCTGAAATTAATTACATTTTGCATTCTTTTTGTCTTCAAATTGCATAAAGGGCCCTTTTTCCGTAGTGATCCAAAATTTAGACAGACAGGAGCGCCCTTTCTAAACCCAGTTTCCCCCCGGGGTTGTGAAACTGATGTTTTTTTTCTAGATGGGGGTAAAACTTGCTTTTTGGGACCCTTTCAAAGTTTTTTTTATGAAAAGGGATGTTATGCTATTGGTCGTAGTTTTTTTGTTTGTGTTTTTAACGGGCCCCCTTTGTGGATTTGGGCAAATGTCTTTTTGTTTTTTAAAAAGGGTGGGACGACCCCCTTTCCCATGCTCCCTCCCCAAAAGGGAAATGGAAAAGGCTCGTATGGGGCTTCTTGCAGTCTTGTGAAACGGAGTTCCATGAGTTTTGGCCCTGGGGCAAGGGCAGGGGCAGGGCTTAAATGTTTCAAAGGGCATTTGGGGGAAAAATTTAAAAAGTTTGGGGGTTAAACCAAATTGCTAAAAACTGATCTTTGGGGGTTTTGGAGCACCCACTTTTTCCTTGCTGTCATCTTGTAGACCCATCTTTTTTTAAAAAGGGGCCCAATACGGAAATTGTTCTCGACTAAAAATTTTGGCATAGGGAAAAAATAATTTTGGGGGTTTTTTTCCCGTTTCATTTATGGCTTTTGGGTTTTTAACCCGCATTCCTGACCCCCTATAAACCCTTTTAGCTTAAGTTCAAATTTTTGGCTATTTTCCTTTTACCATGTCTCCCTACGCTTTTCAATTATTGACCCCCAAAAACCCGCTCTGTTATTTTTTTTCCGTCGCATGAAAGGGACCCCGGTCTTTTTCCCTATTTTACACTTCCCTTTTCCTTTTTTCCTTAAAGGGAAAAAAACCTTGTCAAAACATCGAGTGCCCCCGGGAATTAACTTTTCTGGGAAAAAATTTGGGGTCGTGTTTGCTTATAATCCCCCCAAAACTTATACCGGTTGGGATTTGGTTTTAATTTTGGCCCCTCCCATTTTAAAATTTTTTTTTATTGAAGTTAAATTTTTGGTGAATGCTCCCTCTGACTAAATTTAAATTATGTCGGTCGGGGGCTCCGCGCTTACATTCTAAACCTCAATTATTTGTGTCGGAGATTTTTTTTTTTGGAAGGTTTACATTTTTTTATCAATAAATCGGGGGTTAAAGGGGAAGGGTTGAGGTCTATGAAATTTTTCCCAGTCAATGGGCTCTATTATTTGCTTTTTAAAAATTGAATTTTGGGCAAATTTTTAAAAGCCGTGGGGTGGTGTTTTTTTATAGGCTGCCCCCTTTGGTTTTTTTTTTACTGCAACAATTTTATTTGCAAATTTTCCTCCATTTTGGGTCCCTTTAAAAGTTAAAAAACCCCCGGGAGCAAATTTTGGGTTTGCGGGACTGAAGTTTTTCCGCCCAGTGGTAAATTTTAAACGGGCTGTTCCGGGAATTTTGGGGGATTTTGCATCCGGAGGTTTGTAACTACCAAAATGAAAAAGGTTTTTGGGTTCTCGATTTTTACGCTAAAACTTCCACTAATCATTTGGGGCATTAACAGTTCTGTAAAACTAGTGTCTCCCAATTACGGGCCAAACCCCCCCCCCTTTTTTTGGGGCCGGGTTCATTTCTGTCACATCTGTATAGGTTGAAACCGGGGTCCATATTTCTTATTAAAGGGATCCTTAGGGTGGGTCTCAGTGAAAGCCGCGAACATTGCCTTTGCCTCTGCAAGCATTCCACGGATGAAAGGTATTTTGTTGTTTGTTGCTGGCTTAACCCTGTATATTGCAAAGAAGAATGTCATCGGACTGGTGGTATTGTTGGTACTGGGGGGGGGGATTTCTTTCCGGCATTAGTATCTGTTGTTTGGATGGAGGCCATCGACTGTGGTTCCACTCCAGGAATGACTGGATTTGGTGTACAATTTCTGCCATTTCCTGCCATTTTTTTTTTTTCTTCCTGGCACTAAAAAACCTCTCCTCTTGAGTGCTGTGGCACCCAGGTTTCCCATGCCTGGATGTTTTGTATCTTTTTGTCCCCATTAGATTGGTGTGCCTGGCTTTAAGTTATAGCATAGTCTTTCCTTTACTAAAGAGGTACACATTTCAGGTGAAAAAGGCTACAGGAAGGAGTTTGCATTTTCCTGTGTCATATGGGCATGCCATTTTCTAGGTGGTCGTAGTTGCACGTCACCATCTGTTTTTTTCCAGATTTTCCATGTCTGTCAGATACCAAGTTGCATAGTATTGCACAGGCTTGGTTTCCATTTGCCTTGGGTTTCTGTGACTGTTTCCCTGTTGGGCATGTTACCTGCCTTATATTCCTATCCCCCTAGCCACCAACAATTTGAGCTCCCACCATTTGTCTTTTTGGTAATATATCCTCACTATTGCTAGTGGAGTCCTCTGTTTTGGCTATTTCCTGTGGTATTTCCTAGATTGCAATATTGGTTTTATCTTTATCTTTATACTACACTTGTTTTCCCCACTACGGCTCCCTGTCCCTATGAGTCATTTTATACATTCCACCTGCGTATAATTCCCACACCTGGACAAAATCCTCCAGCTTCACCATTACTGTCTCCTAGGACAGCACCTCCAGCTTCACCATTAATGTTCCCAGGACAGCACCTCCACTTCACCATTACTGTCTCCCATGACAGCACCTCCAGCTTCACCATACTGTCTCCCAGGACACAGCACCCCAGCTTCAACCATTACTGTCTCCCAGGAACAGCACCTCCAACTACACCATTTCGTCTCCCAGGACAGCAACTATCATCCCCACATTTACTGACTAACCAGGACATCACCTCCACCTTACAGTTTCTGACTGCATGGCCAGTATCAAGGGCGTACCATTCAGCCCATAAACTTTTTATGTTCCATCGTTTGTAGAAAGCTTCCCCAGTTGTCTATGAAAGCAGTCTTTGGGGTTATCCTCTTTTTAATACCCCTTATGTGATTTTAGTCCACAGATTTATCTCATTTTGTGCATACCAAAATCAGCTTCACCTGCTTTAATACTGCATTGTTAGCTAGTCCTTGGATATTTGCACAAGGGGCGTGACACCAATTTCCACAAACATGACAATTTATCCCTGGAGAAGCCCGTTTGTTTGAAAGATGATTGCAGACTACACAAGAGCTTCATAATGATTTGAATAGTTAGATACTGTGAAATCTATCTAGCAACCTCTTGAATACTCTATTAATAGCTTCCTTAAATTAAGCTCTAACTATTTGTATTTCTATTCATCTAACTGTACTTTGTATATAGGACAGCTACCGTGTATGTTCCTGAGTTATATTTATTGTTTGTGTTTGACTAAGGGGCGGCATACAACCTTCCATCACGTTATACAGACTGCTTTATTGTCCAACTAATTCCGTTTGAAACGGTCAAGGGTTCGACCAGTCCGAGGGTTCGGCCATCGAGGGTTCCGAAGCCAGTCTGATCTGATCAGTGGGCACTTATTTAAAACATACTGTCGGTGTATTTTGGGCGGCTAACACATAAGGATCTACTGGAAGTTATCTACCAGAGTAATATGTGATTTGAATTTGATACAAAATTATAACTTGCGTGTTGAAGAACCGGTGACTGCTGGCAGCTCCTACAGTGACGAACGTCTGAGCCTCAATCCCTTGTTTATCAAATCATGTATCTAAGCTTTTCAAGTTTTTTTTTTTTCCGTCTCCACCACAACAAATGCTATATTAATCACTATAGTTGACTGTGGAAATTTTTGGAGGAAGGACGCTTTTTCTGTAGTAATAATTTGCTTCTCGTCGTGAGTATATTGCGAACGCTGGTAACTACAGGTTATATGAAATTCACAGTAACGTCTGATATTTCAAGAAAAGAGAAACTAATGAAAGTCACTCCACTCCACTAAGTACCATTATAATACTGGTTAGTTGCTACTACAACACTGTATTCTGCTATTCACTGGTATCACTAGATTATATGCGAGTACACTAGCAAACCAGGAAGATTATTAAAAACAGCTGACCTCTGTGGTAAGTTTCTGGCGACTTCTGGCACCTGCCTCTATAGGCTTATCACTTCATTTACAAATTCAGCCTTTATCATCTATATACTAGGGAGCCACTGTAGTATACACAATGTTATAAGGAACACTTTCTTTCCTCTGACAAAAAAATGTTTCTAATTCATAATTTTTTCACGGCACCCGGGCTATGATCCCCTCTGCAGTAAACTCTGCTAGGTAGTGCACACTAATTCTCCTTTTTTTACACAGTGTATAATGTTTTCCGCCCAAGATTGGTTCCAGGCGCTAGAGGGACGTATCGTATATAGGATGGATGGCACAATTAAAGTTCTAAGCACGTAAGAGCGACAGTGAAAAACACGAGAAAACCCGGACCAAAACGAGGCACGCTTGAACACCCAGTAGCTTGAACACTACAACTCTTCACCAGGTCCGGCCACCAAACTCATCCAGTCCACACTACATTCACTAGGATCCCATTACACTCTCACAATGTCCACAATCTACACCTCTACACCAGGTTCAAACACTACACTCACCTGGTCCACAATACACTCAACTGATCCACTCTACACTCTCCACCAGGACACACTACTATTTCACCAGGTCCATACTAAACTCACTAAGGACCACATTACACTCACACCAGGTCACAACGTACACTCTCGCCAGAGTCCACTAAAACTCTCACCAGGTCCACATTATACTATCACCAGTCCACACAATCACCACCAGGTCCGCAACACATTCTCGCAACCAGGGTCCTACTACATTCACCAGTTCTACACTACCACCACCAGGTCCCACACTTAACCTCTCAGCAGAGTTCACCACTACACTCACCAGGTATACACTACTACACTCACCAGGTTACACAGTACACTCACACAGGACCCACCACTACTTTCTCACCAGGTCCACACTACCACTCACTCAGTACCACACTACTTTCTCACCAGGCCACAACTACACAGCTTCACCGGATCCACACTACACACACACCTTGTCCACACTACACTCACCAGGTCCACACTACACTCACCAGGTCTACACTATCACACTCACCAGGTCCACACTACAACACTCAACCCAGGTGCCACACTACACACTCACCAGCAGCAACGCTACACTCACTCCCAGGTCCCACGCTAACACTCTCACCGAGTCCACACTACACTCACCATTTCTAGCACTACTCTCTCACCAGTTCACACCCACTCAACAGGCCTCCAACTACAACTCTCCCCAGCCCACACTACACTCACCAGGTCCACACTACCACTCACCAGGTCCACACTACACTCTAAACAGTAACACACTACACTCTCACCAGTCCACACTACACTCTCACAGTTACACACTACACTCTCACCAGGTCCACACTACACTCTCACAAAGTCCACGCTAATCTTACCATGTCCACACAACACAATCACCAGGTCCACTTTGCACTCTCACAAGGTCCACAATACACTCACCAGGACCACACTATACTATCACCAGGTCCACACTACACACTCACCAGGTCCGCACTAAACACTCACCAGGTCCACACTACACACTCGCCAGGTCTACACTACACTCACCAGGTCTACACTACGCTCTCAGCAGGTCCACACTAAACACTCATCCGGTCCACACTTCACACTCACCAGGTCCACACTACACACTCACCAGGTCTACACTACACTCACCAAGTCCACACTAAACTCTAACCAGGTACACACTAGAGTCACCAGTTATACACTACACTCTCACCAGATCCACATTACACTCTCACCAGGTAGACACTGCACACTCACCAGCTCCACACTACACTCTCAATAGGTCCACACTACACTCTCACCAGGTTCACACTAAACTCTCAATAGGTCCACACTACACTCTCACCAGGTTCACACTACACTATCACCAAGTCCATATTACGCACTCACTAGGTCCACATTACACTCACCAGGTAAAAACTACGCTCTCACCAGGTTCACGCTACACTCTCACCAGGACAAAACTACACTCTCACCAGGTCCACACGACACTCTTACCAGATCCACACTACACACTCCGCACACTCCATACTACACGCTCACCTGTCAAAACTACACTCTCACCAGGTCACACACTACACTCTCACCAGGTTCACACTGCACTATCACCAAGTCCATACTACACACTCACCAGGTCCACCCTAACACACTCACCAGGTCCACATTACACTCTCAAGAGGTCCAAACCTACACCCACCATGTTCACACTACACTCTCACCAGGTCCACACTACACTCTCACCAGGTCAACACTACACTCACCAGGTCCACACTACACACTGATCACCAGGTCCAAACAACAACACTCACCAGGTCCAGTCTGCACTCTTACCAGGTCCCACACTACACTCACCATGACCACACTAATACCTCACCAAATCCACACTACACACACACCATGTCTCCAACACACACTCACCAGTCCACACCTACACAATCACCAGGTCCACGACTACACTCACCAAGGTCCCACACAACAACTCTCAGCAGGTCCACACTAAACAACTCCCTGTCCACACTATACACTCACCACAGGTCAACACTACACGCTCAACAACAGGTCCACACTGCACTCCACCAGTCCACACAAACTCTCACCAAGTCCCACACTACAACTCACCAGGACCTCGCAACACACTCACCTGGTCCAACACTACACTCTCACTAGGTACACACAGTGTACCCTCACCAGGTCCACAATACACTCAAACCAGTTCCCCCACTACACTTTCACGAGGTCCACACTACACACTCACCAGCTAAACAACTACACTCTCAACAGGTCCACAACTACAACTCTCGCCAGTTCCACACTACATCTATCACCAAGTCCCATATTAAGCCACTGACACCGGTCCACATTACAGTCTCACCAGGAAAAAACTACACTCTCACCAGGTTTACACTACACACTCAACCCAGGTCAAAACTACGACATCTCACCAGGGTCATACTCTACTCTTACCAGGTCCACACTTTGTACAGTCACCAGCTCCACACTACACTCTCACCAGGTCAAAACTACCCTCCTCACCAGGTCCACACTATACTCTCACTTCAGGCCACACTACACTCTCACAAGTCCCTCCCTACACTCCCACCATGTCCACACAACACTCTCAGCAGGTCTACATTACACTCTCACCAGGTCACTCTACACTAACACTCTCACCAGGTTCCACACTACACTCTCACACCAGTCCACACAAAACTTTCATCATTCCACACTACACTCTCACCGCAGGTCAACAACTAAACTCTCACAAGGTCCATACTAAACACTCTCACCAGGTCCCACACTGCACGACCAGTCCCACTACACTCTCACCAGGTCAAACACTGGACTCTCACACCAGGTTCAAAACACGCACTCTCACCAGGTCCACACTAACTCACCAGTCCATATACACTCACCATCCATTCTACACACTCACCAGCCCACAATACTCCACCAGGTCCACACTACACACCCAGGTATCCCACGCACTCACACGGTTCAACACTACGCTCACCAGTTCACTCTACACTCTCACCAGGTCCCACAACTACACTCACCCAGGTCCGCACTACAAACACTCACCAGTGCACACTACACACTCAGCAGGTCACCACTACACTTACCAGGTCCACACTACACACACCAGTCCAAACTATCACTCTCAGCAGGTCACCACAACACTCACAAGGTCCACACTACACTCTCACTAGGTACACACTACACTCTCACCAGGTCCACACTACACTCACCAGGTCCACCCTAATCTCACCATGTCACACTATCACACATCACGGTCCTCACTACACTTCTCACACCAGCCCTCACTAACTCTCACCAGGGGCCCTCACTACTCTCACCGAGGTCCACACTACACTCCCCAGGTCCACACACACTCTACCCCAGGGACACACTAAACTCTCAACAGGTCTCACACTACACTTTCACCAGTCAACACTAATCTACCATGTCCGCACTACACTCACCTGGTCCCAAACACCTACACACACCAGGTTCCATACTACACACTCAACAGGTCCACACAACACTCACCAGGTCCATACTACACCTCACCTGGGTCCCACACTACACTCACCAGGTCCACACAAACACTCACTCAGGTCCATACTACACCACCAGGTTCACACTACACCACCAGGTCCACAATACACCACCAGGTCCAACACTACCTCAAGAGGTCCACACTACACTCTCACCAGGTTGCAAATCTACAATCACCCATGTCAAAACTACACTAACAGGTTCCACACTACAACTCCTTCAGTCAGGTCCACACCTACACTTAATCAGGTCCACAACTACACTAGGGGGGGGGGGGGGGGGGGGGGGGGGGGGGGGGGGACAGGTCACACTACTCTCACCAGTCCACACTGCTTTCTCACCAGTTCGAACTACACACTCACCAGGTCCAGAAACAACCTCTCACCATCCACTCTGCACTCTTCACCAGGTCACACTACACTGCCTCTCCAGGTCCACACTATATTCTCACAAGGTCCACACTACACACTCAACCAGGTACTCCACTAAACACTCAACAAGTCCACACTACACACATCACCAGGTTCACCCTACGTTCACCAGTCCACACAAAAACATTCACACCTGTCCTCACACAACCACCAGGTCCACACCTACACACTCCACCAGGTCCCACACTGCACTCACCAGGTCCACACTAAACTCTCACCAGGTCCCACACTACACTCACAAGGACTACACTACACTCTCACCAGGCCCACACTACACTCACCAGGGTCCCACACTCACTCACCAGGTCCACACTACACTCTCACCAGGTCCACACTACACTCTCACCAGGTCCACACTAATCTCACCATGTCCACACTCCACTCACCAGGTCCACACTTCACTCTCACCAGTCCCACTACACTCAGCAGGTTTCACACTACACAACACCAGGCCACACTACACTCAAGAAGGTCCAAACACTACACTAATCACAGTTCAAACTACAATCACCATGTCATCCACTACACTCAACCAGGTCCACACTACACTCTGAGCAGGTCCACACTACACTCATCAGGTCCACACTACACTCACCAGCTCCACACTACACACACCAGGTCCACTCTGCATTCTCATCAGGTTCGCACTACACACTCTCTCCATGTCCACACAACAGACACTCACCAAGTCCACTCTGCCACTCTCACAAGGTCAACACTACACGCACTCACCAGGTCCACACTACACACCACCAGTCCACACTACACACTCACCAGGTCTCCACTAAACACTCAACCCAGTCCACACTATCACACTCACCAGGTCCACACTACACACTCAACTCAGTCTCCACTACACACTCACCAGGTCCAACACTACAGCACTCACCCAGGGTCTCCACTAACACTCAAACAGGTCCCAAACTACCCACTCACCAGGTCCACACTACACTCACCAGGTCCACACTACACACTCACCAGTCCGACACTACACACTCACCAAGGACTCCACTAAAACCAATTCACCAGGTTCCACACTACACACTCACCAGGTCCACACTACACTCACCAGGTCCACACTACACTCTCAGCAGGTCTACACTAAATACTCACCCGGTCCACACTACACACTCACCAGGTCCACAATACACACTCACCAGGTCCACAGTGCACTCACAAGGTCCACACTGAACTCTCAGCAGGTCCACATTACACTCGCCAGGTCCACACTACACTCTCAACAGGTCCACACTACACTCTCACTAGGTCCACAGTACATTCTAACCAGGTCCACACTACACTCACCAGTTCCATGCTACACTTTCACCAGGTCCACACTACACTCACCAGGTCCACACTACACTCTCACCAGGTCCACACTACACTCTCACCAGGTTCACACTACACTCACCAGGTCCACACTACACTCACCAGGTCCACACTACACTTTCACACCAGGTTCCCACACTACACTCCCAGGTCCACACTACACTCTCACCAGTCCACACTACACTCACCAGGTCCACACTACAACACACCACCAGGTTCACACTACACTCACCAGTCCACACTACACTCACCAGTCCCACAAACACTTTCACCAGGTCCACACTACACTCACCATGTCCACACTACAGCTCACCAGTCCAACACTACACTCACCAGGTCCCCACACTTACACTCACCAGGTCCCCACACTACACTCGCCAGGGTGACTACTGACCACTACCACTTTCACCAGGTCCCACACTAACTCACCAGGTCCACACTATACTCTCACCAGGTTCAACACAACACTACATATCACCAAGTCCCATATTTCGTACTCAACCCGTCCACATTGCAACTCTCACCCAGGTCCAAACTACACTCTCACCAAGGGTCACCATACTCTCGACCAGGTCAAACTACACTCACCCAGGTCCACACACAAACTCAACAGGTGCACACACACTCTACCAGGTCCACACTACACTCTCACCAGTCCACACTCAACGCTCACATCAGGTCCACATTACACTCTCACCAGGTCCCCACTCTCACCCCTCCCCCTCACCAGATCACACTAGCACTATTACCAGGTCCACACTTACACTCTCACCAAGGTCCACCCTACACTGTCCCACCATTTCCACTCTAGCACTCTCAGTAGGTCTCCGTTACACTCACACCACCTTAACTCTACACCTCTCACATGTCACACTACACTCTCAGCAGGGTACCACTACACTCTCACTAGGTCCACACTACACTCCACACAGGTCCCACACAACACTTCTAACCAGGCTCCACACACTACACTATTAACCAGGTACGTCACTAACACTCTGACAAGGTCCACACTACACTCCCCCCCCATGTCCACTCTACACTCTCACCAGGTCCACACCTGAGACTCTTCACCAGTCCACACATACCTCTCACCAGGTCCACAACTAAACTCACCAATGTTCCAATTACACTCACTCAGTGTCCATGTCTAACACTTTAACTCTCACATGGCCCACACTACACTCACCAGATCCACACTACACACACCAGGACCACACTACACTCACCAGGTCCACACTACACTCACCAGGCCCACACTACACTCAACAGGTCCACACTACACTCTCACCAGGTCCAAACTGCACTCACCAGGTCAGCTCTACACTCACAGGACCAAAAGACTACCTCTCTCCCCAAAAAAAGCAGATCACACTACACTCACCTGGTCCACACTACACTCACCAGGTACACACTACACTCTCACCAGGTCCACACTACAGTCACAATGACACACTACTCTCTCACCATGTCCAAACCACACACTCACCAGGTTACACACTACACACTCACAAGTGTCCCCCACTTACACACTCACCAGGTCCCACACTACACCACTCAACCAGGTCCCACTAAACACACACCAGTTCCCACACAACACACTCACCAGTCCACACAACACACTCAACAGTCTCCACTACACACTCACCAGGCCACCTACACACTCACCAGTCACCACTAAACACTCACCAGGTCCACTCTAACGTACACACTCACCAGGTCACAACTACACATCACCAGGTCCACACACACTACACACTCATCCAGGTCCACACAACACACACACCAGGTCATCCACTAAACACTCCACCAGGTCCACACTACACACCACTCAGTTCCACACTACTACTCACCCAGGGTCCTCCACCACTACACTCTCATGCAGGTCTACACTAATTACTCACATACCCGGTCCACACTACACACTCACCAGGTCCCACAATACCACACTCACACAGTCCACATGCACTCACAAGGTCCCACACTGAACTCTCTAGCAGGTCCACATTACACTCGCCAGGTCCACACTACACTCTCAACAGGATCCACACTACACTCTCCACTAGGTCCACATACATCTAAACCAGGTCCACACTACTACACTCACACAGTTCCATGCCTACACTTTCACCAGTCACACTACACTCCCAGGTCCACACTACACTCTCACCAGGTCCACACTACACTCTCACCAGGTTCACACTACACTCACCAGGTCCACACTACACTCACCAGGTCCACACTACACTTCATCACAAGGTCTCACACTACACTCAACCAGGTCCACACCACTCTCACACCAGGTCGCACACTACACTCACAAGGTCCACACTACACACTCACCAGGTTTTCACACTACACTCACCAGGTCCACACTACACTCACCAGGTCCACACTACACTTTCACCAGGTCCACACTACACTCACCAGGTCCACACTACACTCACCAGGTCCACACTACACTCACCAGGTCCACACTACACTCACCAGGTCCACACTACACTCACCAGGTCCACACTACACTTTCACCAGGTCCACACTACACTCACCAGGTCCACACTATAACTCTCTCCAGTTTCACACAACACTACACTATCACCAAGTCCATATTTCGTACTCACCAGGTCCACATTGCACTCTCACCAGGTCCAAACTACACTCTCACCAGGGTCACACTACTCTCACCAGGTCAAAACTACACTCACCAGGTCCACACTACACTCAACAGGTCCACACTACACTCTCACCAGGTCCACACTACACTCTCACCAGGTCCACACTAGACGCTCACCAGGTCCACATTACACTCTCACCAGGTCCACTCTACACTCTCACCAGGTTCACACTACACTATTACCAGGTCCACACTACACTCTCACAAGGTCCACCCTACACTCCCACCATGTCCACTCTACACTCTCAGTAGGTCTACGTTACACTCTCACCAGCTTAACTCTACACTCTCAACATGTCCACACTACATACACTCTCAGCAGGGGTACACTAACACTCTTGCCTAGTCCACACTACACTCTCACCGGTCCACACTACACTTCTACCAGTCCACACTAACACTATTACCAGGTACGCACTACACTCTGGACAAGGTCCACACTAACAGCTCCCCCCATGTCCACTTCTACACTCTCACCCAGGTCCACACTGGACATCCCCTCACCAGGTCCCCACACACTACACTCTACTCTCACCAGGTCAACACACTAAACTCCACCATGCCCATATTAGCACTCACCAGTCCATTCTACACTCTCACAGGCCCACACTACACCACCAGATCCACACCCACACAACCAGGACCACACTACACCTCCCAAGTTCCACACTCACACTGCACTCACCGGGCCCACACAAACACTCAACAGGTCCACACTACACTCTCACCAGGTCCAAACGCATTCACCAGGTCAGTTCTACACTCTCCAGGACCACACTACTCTCTCAGCATGTCACCACTACACTCACCTGGTCCACACTACACTCACCAGGTACACACTACACTCTCACCAGGTCCACACTACAGTCACAATGACACACTACTCTCTCACCATGTCCAAACCACACACTCACCAGGTCCACACTACACACTCACCAGGTCCACACTACACACTCATCAGGTCCACAACACACTCCCCAGGCCCCACTACACACTCCCAGGTTCACACTCAACATTCACCAGGCCAACACTACCCCACTCCCAGGCCACACACTCCCCGGGTCCACCAAACAACTCACGGGTGCCCAACAACTCACCAGTCCCAACACCTAATTTTAAACACTCACCTTCACCATCCAAAATACCCCCCGGGTCCCCACACCACCCATGTCCACACACACTCACCAGGTCCACATTTCCCTCACCAGGTCACACACACCCTCCCAAAGTTTACATACCCCCTTCAACGGGTAAAAACTACACCCACCAGTCCACATTACACTCACCGGTCCACATACACCTCACCAGCTCCACATTACTCTAACCATTTCAAACTACACTATCCCGGGTTCCCCCACTAAAACTTTCACCAGGTTCACACTACGCTTTCCCCAAGTCCATAGAAACCGCACTCAGCGGGTACCTTTTACACACTCACCAGGTCCACATTTACAAAAACTACCGGGGTCCAAAATTTTACCTCTCACCAGGTAAAAAAACTACACTCTCACCGGATTTCCACACTACTTTTCCCATTTAGGAAAAAAACTCCCACTAAAAAAAGGTCCCCCCTACACTCACCGGTCCCCCATTACTCTCTCCCGGGTTTCAAAAAACAAACACTCACCAGGCCCACAAACACCTCTCCAGGTCCCACTACCCTCACCAGGTCCACACTACACTCTCCCAGGTCACACTACACCCCTAAACCAGTTCCACCCAAACTCTCAAAAAGGTCCCCCACTACACTTCCCCGGGTTTCCAAACATTTACACTCTCCCCGGGTCCCTCACTAAAACTCCCAAAAGGTTCAAACTTTACTCCCAACATGTCCAAAACTAAAACTCTCAGCGGGTCTACATTCATTTCTCACCAGGTTTCAACACTCCTCCCCAAAGGTCCACACTACCCTTCACCGGCCCACACAAACTCTCACCAGGCCCACATTTCACTCTCACCAGGCCCACCAACACTATTTCCAGGTCCACACTACACTCTCCCCGGGGTCCACACTAAGGCCCCCCAGGGTTCCATTTACACCCCAAACCAGGTCAACACAAACTCTCCCCAGGTCAAAAACGGGCACTCACCGGTCCCTAAAACTCTCAACAGGCCCCACTTTGGGAAACTCTCCCCGGGGTCCAAACAAACCCCCAAAACCGGGTCCACATAATCTGGGTAGGTCCACACACGCCATAAAGGTCCAATCTACACTCTCCAGGCCCCTAAACTACACTCTCCCCAAATTTATCCCCTCTTCCCCACTCCCAGGTCCACGCTCCACATCCCACAGGTCCACAATCCCAATCTAAACCAGGAGCACACTACACTCCCAGGCCCCACACTACACTCTCCCCAGGCCCCACACACACTCCCCGGGTTTCTACAATCCCGCCTCCCCAAGTTCCCCACCCCCCACTCACCGGTGCTAAATACACTTTTCACTAGGCCCACACAAAACACGCAGCAGGTCCACACTACACCCCCCAAAATCCACATTTAACACCCCCAAGGCCCAAAATACACCCCTCACCAGGTACACATTAAAAACCCCCACCACCTTACACAACCCCAACCCCCAGGTCCCCCTTAATCTCCCCAAATTTCCACACTACATTTCACGGGCCCACTTTCACTCCCCACCGGGTCCAACTACATCCCCGGGTTACACACTACACAAAACCAGGTCCCACAAACCCTCCCGGGTTTCACACTACACACCCCGGCCCACACTACACGAAAAAGGTCCAGAGGGGACCTCAACAGTCCACATTTAAAATTTCCACCAGGTCTAATCTACTTTCTTAAAGGTAAAACACGCACTCACCAGGTCCACACTACCTCTCAGCGGGCCCCACACTATTTTATGGGCTTTACACCATAAACGCATTTGTAAAAATGTTTTTTGAAAAAAGGTCGTGAAATATTCCCTTCTCCCGTTGTATTTTTTCTTCCAGGCACCCAAGGCCACATCATAGTGATCCAGTAGTTGTGAGTGAAGGGGGCGACCTGCCGTAAAACCCCATGTTGCCCTGGATTGTGCAGATTTTCGGAATCCAGGTGATTTGCAATCCTGCTTCTTAAAACTCTTTCAAAGATTTTTATGAGTGGAACGTCAGGTCCACACTACACACTCAACAGGTCCACGCTACACTTCCCAGGTCCACACTACACTCACACCATGTGCACACTTCACTCTCACCAGGTCCACACTACACTCTTACTACTTCCACTCTACACACTCTCGAGGTCCACACTACACTCACCAGGTCCACACTACACTCACCAGGTCCACACTACACTCTCACCAGGTCCACACTACACTCTCACCAGGTGCACACTACACTCTCACCAGGTCCACACTACACTCTCACCAGGTCCACACTACACTCACCAGGTCCACACTACACTCTCACCAGGTCCACACTACACACTAACCAGTTCCACACTACACACTCACCAGGTCCACCAGATGAGTGTAGTGTGGCCCTGGTGGGTGTAGTGTGAACCTGGTGAGTGTTGTGTGGACTTGGTGAGTGTAGTGCGGACAAGGTGAGTGTAGTGTGAACTAGGAGAGTGTAGTGTGGACCGGTGAGTTCAATTGGACCTCGTGAGTATAGTGTGGACCTGGTGAGTGTAGTGTGAACCTGGTGAGTGTGGTGTGGAACTGGCGAGTGTAGTGTGAACCAGGTGAGTGCAGTGTGGACCTGGAAGGTGTAGCGTGGACCAGGCGAGTGTAGAATGGAAGTTGGGAGTTTTAATGTGGACCTGGTGAGTGCAGAGTGGACTTGGTGAGAGTAGAGTCGAAGTTGGGAGTGTAGTGTGGACCTGGTGAGTGTAGTGTGGACATGATGAGTGTAGTGTCGACCTGGCGAGATTTAGTATGGACCTGGAGAGTGCTGTATGGAACTGGGGAGTGATTTTGTGGACCTGGTGAGTGTAGTGTGGTGCCTTGCGAGTGCAGTGTGGACCTGGTGAGTGTAGTGTGGACCTGGTGAATGTAGTGTAGACCTGGTGAGTGTAGTGTGGACCTGGGGGAGTGTAGCGTGGACCTGGTGAGTGTAGTGTGGACCTGGCTAGTGTTGTCTGGAACTGGGGAGTGTAGTGTGGACCTAGTGAGTGTAGTGTGGACCGGGTTTGGAGTGTATTGTACACCTGTGAGTGTAGTGTGGGACCTGGTGAGTATAGCGTGGACCTGGCGAGCATTGTCGGGAACTTCGGAGTGTCGGTGTACTTGGTGAGTGTAGTGGGTACGTGGAGAGTGTAGTGTGGACCTAGTGAGTGTAGTGTGGACCTGGTGAGTTTGTGTACACCTGATGAGTGGAGTGTGGACCTGGTGAGTATAGCGTGGACCTGGCGAGCATTGTCTGGAACTGCGGAGTGTAGGGTGTAACTTTGTGAGTTTTAGTGGGTACGTGGAGAGTGTAGTGTGGACCTTGCGTGTGTAGTGTGCACCTGGTGCGTGTTGTGTGTGTAACTGATGAGTGCAGTTTGAACCTGGTGAGTCTAGTGTGAACCTGGCCAGTGTAGTGTTGACCTGGTGAGTGTAGTGTGAACCTGGTGAGTGTAATGTGGACCTGGGGAGTGTAGTAAGGACCTGGTGAGTGTGGTATGGACCTGGTGACTGTAGTGTGAACATGGTGAGTATACTGTGAACATGAGAAGTGTAGTATGGACCTGGTGAGTGTGTGTAGACCTGGTGAGTGCAGTGTAGACCAAGTGTAGTGTGGACCTGGTGAATGTAGTTGGGAAATGGTAAGTGTAGTGTAAAACCTGGTGAGTGTAGTGTGGAACTTGGGAGTGTAGTTTGGACCTGTTGAGAGTAGTGTGGACCTGGTGAGTGTAGTGTGGACTTCGTGAATGTAGTGTGGACCTGTAGGGTGTACTGTGGATCTGGAGGGTGTAGTGTTGTCATAGTGAAAGTGTAGGGCGGACCTGGTGAGTGTAGTGTGAGCCTTGTGGGAGCAGTGTTGACCTGGTGAGAGTAGTGTAAACCCTGGTGAGTGTAGTGTGAACCTGGTGAGTGAAAGTGTGGACCTGGTGAGTGTAGGGTGAACCCTAGTGAGTGTCAGTGTGGGCCTGGTGAGAGTGCAGTGTGGGAAATGGAGAGTGTAGTGTGGACCTGGTGAGTGTAGTGTGAACCTGGTGAGTGTAGTCTGGACCTGGCGAGTGCAGTGTGGACCTGGTGAGTGTAGTGTGGACCTGGTGAGTGTAGTGTGGACCTGGTGAGTGTAGTGTGGACCTGGTGAGTGTAGTGTGGACCTGGTGAGTGTAGTGTGGACCTCGTGAGTGTAGTGTGGACCTGGTGAGTGTAGTGTAGACCTCGTGAGTGTAGTGTGGACCTGGTGAGTGTAGTGTAGACCTCGTGAGTTTTAGTGTGGACCTGGCGAGTGTACTGTGGAACTGGGGAGTATAGTGTCGCCTTGGTGAGTGTAGTGTGGAATTGGTGACTGTAGTGTGGACCTGGTGAGTGTAGTGTGGAAGTGGGAGTGTAGTGTGGACCTGGTGAGTGTAGTTTGAATCTTGTGAGTGTACTGTGGACCTGGTGAGTGTAGTGTGGACATTGCGTGTGTAGTGTGGACCTGGTGAGTGTAGTGTGAACCTGGTGAGGTGTAGTGTGGAGCTGGTGAGTGTAGTGTGAACCTGGTGAGTGTAGTGTGAACCTGGTGAGTGTAGTGTGGACCTGTTGAGTGTAGTGTGGACCTGGTGAGTGTATTTAGGAACTGGTGTGAGTAGTGTGAATCTGGTGAGTGTAGTGTGAACCGGGTGAGTGTAGTGTGGACCTAGTGAGTGTAGTGTGGACCTGGTGAGTGAGTGTGACCTGGTGAGTGTAGTGTGAACCTGGTGAGTGTATTTAGGAACTGGTGTGAGTATGTGAATCTGGTGAGTGTAGTGTGGACCTGGGGGGTTTGTAGTGTGGACCTTGTGAGTGAAGTGTTGACTTGGTGAGTGTTGTGTGGACCTGGCGAATGTAGTATGGACCTCGTTATAGTGTAATGTGGACCCGATGACAGTGTAGTATGGACCTGCTGAGAGTGAAGTGTGCACCGTGAGGGGGGGTTAGTGTGAACCTGGAGGGTGTAGTTTGGACCTGGTAAGAGCAGTGTGGACCTAGTGAGTATAGTGTGGACCTGGTGAGTGTAGTGGGGACCTGGAGGGCGTAGTTTGGACCTGGTAAGAGCAGTGTGGACCTAGTGAGTATAGTGTGGACCTGGTGAGTGTAGTGGGACCTGGAAAGTGTAATGTGAACCTGGTGAGTATAGAGTGGAACTGGTGAGTGCAGTGTGGAACTGGCGACTGTAGTGTGGACCTGTGATTGTGAAGTGTGGGCTGGTGAGAGGGTAGTGTGTCCTGGTGAATGTAGTGTCGACCTGGTGAGTGTGTAATGTGAACCTGGTGAGAAATGCAGTGTGGACCTGGTAAGTGTAGTTTGGACCTGGTGAGAATCTATTGTGGACCTGGTGAGTGTAGTGTAGACCTAGTGAGTGTAGTTTGGACCTTTGTGAGTGTAGTGTGGATGAGGTTGTGTAGTGTGTGACCTGGTGAGTTTAGTGTGGACCTGGTGAGTGTAGTGTGAACGTGGTGAGTGTAATGTGGACCTGATTAGTGTAGTGTGGACCTGGTGAAAGTGTAGTGTGGACGTGGTGAGTGTGTAGTGTGGACCTGGTGAGAGTGCAGTGTGTACCTGGTGAGTGTAGTTTGGATCAGGTGAGTGTAGTGAGGGCCTGGCGAGTGTAGTGTGAACCTGATGAGAGTGTAGTTTGGACCTAGTGAGAGTGCAGTGTGGACCTGTTGAGTGTAATGTGGACCTGGTGAGAGTGTAGTGTGGACCTGATGAATGTAGCGTGGAAATAGTGAGTGTAGTTTCGACCTGGTGATAGTGTAGTGTGGACCTGGTGAGAGTGTAGTGAGGACCTGGTGAGTGTAGTGTGGACCTGCTCAGAGTGTAGTGTGGAACTGGTGAGTGTAGTGTATATCTGGTGAGTGTAGTTTGGACCTGCTGAGAGTGTAGTGTGCACCTGGCGATAGTGAAGTGTGGACCTGGTGAGTGTAGTGTGGACCTGGTGAGTGTAGTGTGGACCTGCTGAGAGTGTACTGTGAACCTGGTGAGAGTGTAGTGTGGACCTGATGAATGTAGCGTGGAAATAGTGAGTGTAGTTTCGACCTGATGATAGTGTAGTGTGGACCTGGTGAGAGTGTAGTGTGGACCTGGTGAGAGTGTAGTGTCGACCTGGTGAGAGAGTAGTGTGAACCTGGTGAGTGTAGTGTGCACCTGACGAGATGTGTAGTGTGGACCTGGTGAGAGTGTAGTATGGGTCTGGTGAGAGTGTAGTGTGAAACTGATGTGAGTGTAGTGTGGACCTGGTGAGAGTGTAGAGTGGACCTGGTGAGAGTGTAGTGTGGACCTGGTAAGAGTTTAGTGCTGACCAGGTGAGTGTAGTGTGGACTTGCTGAGAGTGTTTTGTGGACCTGGTGAGTGTAGTGTGGACCTGGTGAGTGTAGTGTGGACCTGGTCAGAGTGTAGGGTGGACCTGGTGAATGTAGTGTGAACCTGGTGAGTGTAGTTTGGACCTGGTGAGTGTAGTGTGGACCTGGTGGGAGTGTAGCGTGGACCTGGTGGGTGTAGTGCGTTCCTCGTGAGAGTATAGTGTGGACCTGGTGGGTATAGTGTGGACCTGTTGAGTGTGTAGTGTGGACCTGGTGAGAGTGAAGTGTGGACCTGGTGAGAGTGTAGTGTGGACCTGTGAGAGTGTAGTGTGGACCTGATGAGAGTCTAGTGTGGAACTGGTGAGTGTAGTGTGGACCTGGTGAGAATGAAGTGTGGACCTGGTTAGTGTGTAGTGTGGACCTGGTGAGAGTGTAGCGTGGACCTTGTGAGAGTGTAGTGTGGACCTGGTGAGAGAGTACTGTGGACCTGGTGAGAGTGTAGTGTGGATCTGGTGAGAGTGTAGTGTGAACCTGGTAAGAGAGTAGTGTGGACCTGGTGAGTGCAGTGTGGATCTGGTGGGTGTAGTGTGGACCTGGTGAGTGTAGTGTAGACCTGGTGAGTGTAGTGCAGACCTGGCGTGTGTAGTGTGGAACTGGTGAGCGTTGTGTGTACCTGATGAGTGTAGTGTGAACCTGGTGAGTGTAGTGTGAAGCTGGCCAGTATAGCGTTGACCTGGTGAGTGTTATGTGGACCTGGGGAGTGTAGTATGGACCTGGTGAGTGTAGTGTGAACCTGGTGGCTGAAGTGTGAACCTGGTGAGTGTTGTGTTAACATGGGGAGTGTAGTGTGGACCTGGTGAGTGCAGTGTGGACCTAGTGAGTGTAGTGTGGACCTGGTGAATGTAGTTGGGACCTGGTAAGTGTAGTGTGAACCTGGTGAGGGTAGTGTGGAACTTGGCAGTATAGTGTGGACCTGGTGAGAGCAGTGTGGACCTTGTGAGTGTAGTGTGGACTTCGTTAATGTAGTGTGGACCTGTAGGGTGTACTGTGGATCTGTAGGGTGTAGTGTTGTCACAGTGAAAGTGTAGTGCGGACCTGGTGAGTGTAGTGTGAACCTGGTTGGAGTAGTGTTGACCTGGTGAGAGTAGTGTGTACCTGGAGAGTGTAGTGTGGACCTACTGAGTGTAGTGTGAACCTGGTGAGTGTAGTGTGGACTTGGTGAGTGTTGTGTGAACCTGGTGAGTGTAGTATGAACCTGGTGAGAATGTAGTGTGGACCTGGAGAGAGTGTAGTGTGGACCTGGTGAGTGTAGTGTGAACCTGGTTATTGCAGTGGACCTGGCGAGTGCAGTGTAGACCTGGTGAGTCTGGTACACTATGTTCCACAAGATTTGTCTTTATTGTTCACAATCTTATCACTAAAGAAGCTGATCACACTTCTCTTATGTGTTTATTGTTATGAGATACTTTGTTCACACTAACGCACAGATCGTTCTTTGTTGGTTATCCTAGCGTCAGTGTCACTCTCAGTAGTCAATAGTAATCTGAAGACGCCACAACGCCCCACGCCATCACTGCCCCCAGCACAAAGGAAAAGCTGACCTAGTAATTTTGCTTCCTTGCCACTTCCTCAATGAAGCAAAGCAGAATGTTTAAATCTTGTTGTCTTAAGCATAGACAACAATGTCCACTATCTTTACTATGGTAATAAAGTGGGAGCAGGATTTTCCTTAATTGTCCTGCTAAGGTAAGAGATGTACTGTCTCTTATTAAAATACTCTCTGCAACACTGGACTGCAAGGAGCAGCAGTCGCTACACCACGTCGCATACTCGTACTGGATCTGCGATCAATTACTCACTGTAGCAGTAAACAAGACGCTTGCCCCTTCTGAGAGGGCTGGGCCCTTCAGGGCTGAAAGGGCTGAAAGGGGCTGAAGGGGGCTGATACCCCCCTCCTGGAGAAAATTTCTCCACACTGGGGGGAGGCGGAGGTTCGCTGCAGGTGAACTATTCATCACTTAACATTAATTTGATTTTCTCACTCGCCACCACTGTTGCTTGTCTTTTCTGAACAGCTTTAGTCTGTGTGGTTTCTGGAGAATCACTAATTTTGTTTTCAACACTGTGTAATTCTAACGCCACTAGTTTATTTATTGTCTGCATTTACTCATACCCTTTGCTTAAAAACATCAACTGCTCTGATGATTCCATTTGCATCAGGATATATGGTCACAATTTTTCCAAGTGGCCATTGGGACCTCGGACCATCATTGTCGGTAATCACTATGTCACCAGGTCTTAAGGACTTATGATTTTCAGGAACGCCAGCTCCACAGAAGTGTTCTCTCAATGAGGTGAGATAGTCTTCTCGCCAAATTTTTTCTCCCAACGTTCAATCACTTTATTAAGGTGTTTGAATTTACGTCTGAGTTGCTCAGGTTCGAAATAAGTAGGATGCTCTATGATTTCTTTATCATTCTTTGGGAGGAACAGGTTCGAGCTTCTGCCATGGAGTAAATGAGATGACTTAACACTTCTAAATTGTCCTGATCATCGGTAACATAAGTTAGAGGTCTGTTGTTGACTCTATTTTCTATTTCAGTCACAACTGTACGGAATTCTTCTAAGTCTATTCTCTGACGATGAAGAGTCTTCCTTAAACAATTTTTTACAATGCCGATCATTCTTTCATAAAATCCGCCGTGCCATGGAGATTTAGGAGGAATGTATCTCCAACGACAACTGCGTTGATTCAGCATCTGTTGTACTTCTGGTTGATCAAAGATCTTGCTTATATAAGCAGCACCAGCAACAAAGTTCGTTGCATTATCTGAAATCATCAGTCTGGGACATCCCCTTCTGGCTGCAAACCTTCTGAATAATTTGATAAAGGTTTCAGCAGATATGTCAGTGGCTACTTCTAGATGTACTGCTCTAGTCGTAGCACAAGTGAACAAACAGATGTACACCTTGATGGGAACTTTGTCAACTGTTTTGGTTAAAATTATTGGTCCAGCGTAATCTACACCTGTCACCTCAAATGGAGTGGTATGACAAACTCTTTCAGAGGGATATGGAGGTGGACCTGGATACTGACATACTCGCATATCATAGTGACGACAAGTAATACAGTCCCTTATTTGTTTTTTCACACTTTGTCGACCTTGAGGTATATAGCAGGATTGTCGTATATGACAAAGTGTGTCAGCTATCCCACCATGTAACACGTTACTGTGGGCGTTTTGAACAATCAGTTTTGTTAGCCAATGATTCTTGGGGATCAATATTGGATGTATGGCTTCTTTAGGTAGTGAAAAATTATGAATTCTTCCTCGACATCTTATAATCTTTTCTGAGTCGAGATAAAGTCCTAAAGAATTAATCATAACAGGTTTCTTTGGGGATTTATTTTGTGTTTCTAGAAATTTATATTCTGTAGAGAAAACATCTTTCTGTATTAGTTTCACCAGTATTTAATGGGTTCAAGATATTCATAATCAGGTTTTATTCCTTTAATGAATTTAAAGACAAGAGCTGTAACTCTTAAGAGTTTACCCAAAGATGAGTATTTAGATCCATCAATGACTATTTCTGTTGTGTCAGCAGTATTTACACAACTTATTTCTGCTGTGTTCAAGCAGACTGTTTCTTCTGGCATAATGTGAGCTTTTTGCTGAGGCCAGTTATTTTCATTAGAGAGCCAGTTCGGTCCGTGGAGCCACAATTTATTATCCACAAATTTCTTCAGTGGGACACCACGTGACAACATGTCAGCTGGATTCTCTTGGGTAGAGATGTGGAGAAAGAGATAATCTCTCTGCATCTCTTTTATTTCTGCTACTCTGTTCTGTACATAGACCAATTTACTCTTATTATTTCTTAACCACTGGAGAACTGCTTCATTTTCACTCCAGATCACGGTTTTTTCAATAGTGAGATGATCAAGTACTTTGTTGAGATAGACAGCTAATTTTGTACCTACATAGAGTGCTGTCAGTTCCAATTGTCGTACTGTTCTGACCTTCAAGGGTGCTACCCTGGCCTTTGAAGTAATTAGTGTACTTCTTTCAGCATTACTCATGTAAGCTACAGCGCCATAACCTCTGGTTGACGCATCACAGAACACATGTAATGTGTACTTGTTTCCCTCTTGACCTATTTGTCTGGGAAATTTAATTCGATGAAGTTGCTTAAACTCCCTGGATATTTCATCCCATGCTTGACTCATTTCTAGAGGCAAGTTCTCATCCCATCCAATTTTGAGCTTCCATGCATCTTGCATAAGCATTTTACCCTTTATGGTAATTGGTGAGACGAGTCCTAGAGGATCAAAACATTGTGATACCTCTGACAGTAAACTACGTTTAGTGAGTGTACTGCATGAATTATTGTTTATCCTTTTGAGACTCAAAGTATCTTCCTGTGTGTTCCAATTAAGTCCCAGCATATTTTTGCAATCAGGAATTTCAGTTTCAGGGAAATCTTCTTTGATAAGTTCCCTTAATTGCATTGAATTTGTATTCCACATCCTTGAGGCATATTTGTTTCTTTCATCTCCTTGTTAGCTTCTCTGTATAAAGATTTCATATCCTCCTCTTTATTCACAGTACCTTGAAGATTGTCCACATAGAAACTTTTCTTTAAGATTTCTTTGAAGGGACTTTCCGATTTCTTCAAATGTGTTTTTAGAGTAGCTTCTAGTAAGAATGGAGAGGATGTTGCACCAAATAATACTGATTTGAAACGATAAGTTTTCACAGGACTTTGAGGATCATGTGGATTTTCAGGCCACAAGAATCAAGTATAATCTCTATCTATTTCTTGTAGTCCTACTCTTAAGAAAGCTTTGGAAATATCAGCCGTGTAGGCATATGGGTTTGTGCGAAATTTCATAAGCACGTCTCCAAGCTTCTCAGTTAGTGAGGGTCCGGTCATCAGACAATCATTAAGACTAGCTACATCTTTATTTGCTCGTGCGCTGCAATTATATACAACACGTAGTGGAGTGGTTTCAGAATCTTTTCTGACTCCATGGTGCGGGAGATAATGAGCTTCTGTCTTCAACTTATCTTCGACTATTTCCTCAATGAATTTATTGTCCAACTGTTCTTGTATGATATTATCATAGACAGTCAGTAGCTCTGGATTCTTCCTGAGCTCATGTATGTGTGCTTTCATTTGTCCGAAAGCCATGCGATAATTGCTAGGCAGATGTGGTGGATTTAATTTCCATGGTAACCTAACCCAATACTGTCGATCTTTATATTTGACAGTGTCCAAATATTGGTTATAAGTCTGAGACTCTTGTGGGCTTGGTTTATTTACATCAATACCTATCGCATCTAAATCCCACAACTTATCAACTGGTTCATTCATTTCTTCTAGTAATGATAATTTTTGCTGTGGTACAAGATCAGCGGTTATTCTCGTAACGAGTACATTTTCCACTGAATCAATATCAGCTTCTTTCCCACTTTGAGAGGGAATGTGACCACATATCATGTGGCCTCCTGCTGTTTTCAGCAAGTGAACATCATATTTACTTACTATATTTTGCACAAAACAGTGATAATAATCACTTCCAATGATTAAATCAATTGGACTAATAGTGTCCGTCTGTATGTCAGGACAGGCTAACTTTAAACCCTTAGCTGCTTTCAGTGCTGCAACTGTTTCTTTTAATCCCTGGATCTGCACAGACTTAGGCAAATCATCTACTACCACAGCTTCTACTGTCTTTTTCTGTTTCCTAGACCAACAGTGATTCTGGCTAGGTCATATGTCTGTTTACCAGAATTGTGGAAAAAACCAGCTATATCTAGCTGTATTTTGGCATAGGGTTGTTTATTCAGTTTCTGCAACACTGTTCTTCTTATGAAGGACCTTTGTGAGCCTTGATCAAATAGTGTTAGCACATTGGTTTCGTGTAATTTATTAGATAACTCAACTCGAGCTATCGGGAGAGCAGTTGCTTTAAACTTATCTCTCACATTTAATGCTGTTGCTTGTTGACTTCCTGATTCTGTGGAAGTCTTGTGCTGTTCAGCAAAAGTATTTGGGGATAATGCTGTATGATGCATACCCTTGCATTTAAAACACTTCTTCAGTGAGCATTTTCCTCCCTTGTGTTCATGTAAACATTTGATGCACCTTTTCAGCTGATGAACACGTTGTTTACGTGCCTCCACTGATGTGTATTGAATACAATACTGTGCCCAATGTGTTCCATCACAAAGTACACATTTTGGAGTACGTTTATGTGCGACAGTTTGTTTACTGTCTGTTGTATTCACAACTTGATAAATGCCTATATGGGATTTCCCATTCTGTGGTTTAGTGGGAGTAGGTATACTCTTTTTATTCTGAGTTGAAGGTTTGTTATCCACGGGATTTGTGGATTTTTCATCTTGTCTCGTTGCTTGCATGCATGAAACTATTGTTTGTAAACCATTGCTAATTTCCTCACAAGTGAAATAGCGTTTATTGAACATAATATTTAATCGTTCAATAGTTTGTGGTGACAACTTATATTGTACAATATCACTGATAAACCAATCACATTGCCTTAGGTCATATTTAGCACCTAGAGATCTGAGACTATTGTCTAATGTGATTCTAAATGCCTGTAAGTCTGAAAAACAATGTTTGGGTGGCTTCAAGCTTGATATTAAGACTGCATGTCTAACTCTGGCCTTGTCAGCATCAAAGTAATTGTCTGCTAAGACACGTAAGGCTATTTGATAATTGCCTTTAACCACCGGAAATGACTTAATCAGTTCATTGGGTTCTCCCTTCACAAGACATTTAAGATAATTGAACTTAGCAATCTCATCTATGTCAGTTCGTGAATTTACTGTAGACTGAAAACCACTAATGAATTCTTCATAATTATGACCTTGGAAAATAGGTAATGACAAGGTAGGTAAGCTTGGTAATGGTACACTTGTTGTTGTTACAGGTGTAACAGGTGTTTGACCACTAGTTACAGTAGGTCTCTGTGACAGAGTTTTGTGGCAGATAACCTGTACTCCTGTCCACCTTAATTGTTGATTACTAAATATATCCAAAACATTTTTAATTTCATCCTCAGATGGGTCTGATTCAAGAAATTTATTTTCATAATGTGCATAGTCTGAATTAATTATTTCCAAACGTTGTGTAAGTAATTCAAATTTGACCTCGAGATCATCAAAATCTATGTTTGTATCTTGAGTTAATCCTATACAGACAGAAATTAGATTTTCTAATTGTGTAATCTTAGTCTGTAAAGACTGAAACTGAGTTTTCAAACAAGCCATTTTAATGGTACACTGAAAATTCTTACACCACACTTACAGTGTTCAAAAAACACTGTACTGCTATAAACAGCTGAGTTTTTGTTATGCTTAAGTCAGCAATAATCGAGTCAGACACTACTGACCCACTAAGCTTAACCTCAGGGTCAATGACCATGAAGGGTACACAGTACATGTTTGCTGTGTCAGCCTGACAACGATGATTAATCGTAAATAACATTATACACTTCATTCACTATACACTATAAATGTCACTGTATAACTGTAAATCACACATGAATATTACTTACACATATATAAATGTCACTGTTAATATGTATTTGAAAGCTTACACTTTATATATATATAGTTCCTTTAATATAACAGGTATATCTATAAGAAACAAACTTGAACACAATCTTGTCTCTTAATTTCTGTTTATAAACATAAACACTATGTGCAAACTGAACATCAGTTGGGTTGTTGTTGTCTTAGTCAGCGCTTCTTCGAGTTTGGAGCAGTGGATGCCAGGTGCCATCCCCTGTTTTCTTGTTGGGTGAGTCACTCAGCTCCCGTTTTCTTTGGGTTAACGCTGGGTGAGCGCCCGTTTTCTTTTGGCTGCCCATTCTCTGTGATTGAGTCTGGAGGGACTCATTTATACTGATTTATATTGTAAAACACTAGTTTTACAGCTTTTTTCGAAGGACCTTGGCTCATAGGTTATTTGTAAACTGTAGTACAACATATTTGGACCACAGTGTGGCCTTTATCCGGTTCGAGCATGACCAAAATGTTGAGAATTGGGATTACCAGTTAAGTTTAATTTTAAATTTAAATATAGGGAACACTTAGCTGATAAAAGACAGCAAATCGTCTACACAGCCGCCCCTGCAGACGAGGTCTTGAATTGTTGTCATGATCATCTCTCAACGGGCTGTAAAGAGTTATAATTTGTAAGATTATAAATTACCCCTAGGGGGTGTAATGTCAGCATATTTCATTCACTGATTGCTGACAAATTACATACTTGTTTGGACTCAAAAGTCAGCACCTTACTGCCGACTATAGGTTGATTACAAACTCCTTGCGACTCAAGAACTGCACAGTCCCCCGTACTACAAGAAATTCGTAACCTACCTTGCTCTTGTAGCATGAGCTATGGTGTTCTTCACACCTTCGACGGATATCGGTGACTTGATAGAAGCTGAAGTGTCCTTGGATGTCCACGTCTTCCATAGTCTAGGAATACTCACACTGGTACACTATGTTCCACAAGATTTGTCTTTATTGTTCACAATCTTATCACTAAAGCAGCTGATCACACTTCTCTTAAGTGTTTATTGTGTTTTATGAGATACTTTGTTCACACTAAAACACAGATCGTTCTTTGTTGGTTATCCTGGCGTCAGTGTCACTCTCAGTAGAGTCAAAAGTAATCTGAAGACGCCACAACGCCCCATGCCATCACAGCCCCCAGCACAAAGGAAAAGCTGACCTAGTACTTTTGCTTCCTTGCCACTTCCTCAATGAAGCAAAGCAGAATGTTTAAATCTTGCTGTCTTAAGCATAAACAACAACGTACACTATCTTTACTATGGTAATAAAGTGGGAGCAGGATTTTCCTTAATTGTCCTGCTAAAGTAAGAGATGTACTGTCTCTTATTAAAATACACTCTGCAACATTGGACTGCAAGGAGCAGCGGTCGCTTGACCACGTCGCATACTCGTACTGCATCTGCGATCAATTACTCACTGTAGCAGTAAACAAGACGCTTGCCCCTTCTGAGAGGGCTGGGCCCCTCAGGGCTGAAAGGGCTGAAAGGGGCTGAAGGGGGCTGATACCCCCCTCCTGGAGAAAATTTCTCCACAGTGGACCTGGTGAGTGTGGTGGACCTGGTAGGTGTAGTGTGGACCTGGTGTGTATAGTGTGGACCTGGTGAGTGTAGTATGGACCTGGTGAGTGTAGTGTGGACCTGGTGAGTTTAGTGTGGACCTGGTGAGTGTAATGTGGACCTGGTGAGTGTAGTGTGGACCTGGTGAGTGTAATGTGGACCTGGTGAGTGTAGTGGACCTGGTGAGTGTAGTGTGGACCAGGTGAGTGTAGTGCAGTCCTCGTGAGAGTAAAGTGTGAAGCTGGTGAGAGTGGGGTGTGAACCTGGTGAGTGTAGTTTTAACATGGTGGTGTTTTTTGGCCCTGGTGATTGTAGGTGGGCCCCTTGTGAGAGTGTAGAGTGGCCCTGGGGGAGTGTGTAGTGTAAACCCCTTGGTTTGATTTGGTGAAGAGTGGCCCTGGTGAGTGGTAGTTTTCCTGGTGAGAGTGTTTTTTGGGGATCGGTGAGTATAGTGTGGACTTGGTGAGTGTGAGTGTGCAAGTGGGGAGAGTTTTAATGTGGACCGGGGGGTGTAGTGTCCCCCTGATGAGTGGTAGGGGGAAACCTGGTGATGTATTTGCGGACCAGGTGAGTGTAGTGTAAACGAGGATGGTCTTTGAAAGGGGGGTGGTGGTACTAGAAATCGTGGTGGCTTTACCACCCCAACAGTGCTGCCGTTTGCTCTTTTTGGGCTTGTCTACCCCTTTATAAATTGCTTCTATGCACCTTCCCCCTTTTCCTCTAAGTTTTTGGGGAAAACTGTTTCTTCTTTCAGGCATTGTGTCCCAAAAAATGTAAACAATAAAAGGGCCCAAAAAGGGGACCCCCCAAGGTAGCCCAGGTGCCCAGAAAAAGTGCCCATAACATTCTCTCTTCAATTTTAAGTCGGCACTGATTTTTAAAGATGGTGTGACCCAGTTTCCTTCCCACCTCACAGCTAACCTGAGGGTTTTGCCAGTTACTATTTAAAGATCTCCCCTCAAAAAAAACCCCAAAAAAAAAGGAAAAAAATTCCTGTAAAAACCTTTTTTTATGAAGGGGAGTCGCGCTGGAGCACGTGGTATTGTTATACGGGGGCCCCCCGATGACGTATTACCTTTTTTGTTATAAAATTTGATAACTTTTTATGTAATTATCGTACAGAGACGGAAAGCAACCAAAATTTTGCCAGATCTTTTCTTTATTTTTTTTTTTTGGGAAAAAATTTAAATAATTTTTCATATTTTTTTTGGGTTTTTTTTGGGGTATCTAGGCCAGAATTTGGGAAGCTCCATCTAAAAATTTTTGCTCCATTTTTTACTTTGTCCAACCCCCGGAAATTTCATCTCTTTTTCCCCTAAACTGACTCCCCTATTCCCTTCTTTGTTCCCCAGAAAAATTTATTTTTTGCTGTTTTGCCTCAACCCGCTTTAAAAACCCCCTTTTCTCATTTTGCGAAATTTCCCCTGATACGTTTTTTAACCTTTCCCTCTTTTTTTAAAAGTCCCCAAAACTTTTTCCCCCAAATCTTGACTATTTGACCCAAAACCCTTTCTACCATCCCCTACCCTCCGATCCACTCCGCCCCGATTCTGCATCCTCGGGTCCTTTTCTTTTTGAATTTTCTTTTTTTTTTTTGGGGGTTTTTTCTAGCTCCTGAGGGTTTCCCCAAGTGTGCCCCTTTCCCCTGTTTGGGCCTCCGGTCCTTGCCCCCTCTGTGTATAAAAAAGTTCTGTACACTCAGCTGAAGTATTGTAAGGGTTTTTTATATATTTACCAATTTAAAATTAACTTTTGAGGTGCGGGGTTCGTGTCTCTTTTCCCGGGCCCCGGCCCTCTCCGCTACCCCGTCTCCTCTCTCCTGGATAGTGATCCTACAAAACCCATCTTAAAGTCATGCATTGATAGCCCCTCCCACTTTCCTGGGGAGGTCGTTACACTTCAGACCACTCGAAGACTGAAGAAATTTTTCTGACATTTATGTGACTAGCAGTGTTTTTTTGCTTTAGCTTTGGGCCCGTTGTCCCAGACACCCTTTCTACAGATATAGATATTGTTTTTTATTGTCCTCTTAGCCCATTTTCCCAAAAAACTTCTGGGCTACCCGCGGAACATGCAGAAAAGGACTCATAACTTGTCCCCAAACTCTTTTTTTTTTTTAAAGTTTTACCTCTATTCCCCACTCCGAAGATTGTCCTAAGGCCAATCCACCACCCCGCATTCCCAAGACCCATCCATAAATGCTCACGTACCCTTTTTCCCCCGGTAGATCTGTTTGTGACTTGATAAAGCCCATTTTGTGGGGGAAACGTTGTAAAAAGGATACATTATATGTGTTTATTTTTTTATTTTTCGGTATTTTTACATTTACTTCTAACATATGAGAATCTCACTGAAAAAACGTTTCGCCCCCAGTAGCTTCATCAGTCCCCTACAAAGGGATTTGGGGAAAAAACAGTAGTAGTTTGAGGGAATCGTCCTTAGCCTTTAGCGATGTAAACAGTTCATCAGTCTTGAAAAGAAAAACAGCCCAAAAGTGTAAGTGGGTTATATACTGTAATATGCTTAATACTGATAATTCTTGGTATTTCTCGCGAGCTCCTCTCCTTCCGCCTCTCCCCTTCCTGGATTTTACTGTTCTTTTCCCCTTTTAGGTTTTTATAACAACTGTGGGTCAGTCTGGCTTCCGAGCTTGCATTATCATAATACACTTGGCTTTCTCATTTTCCAGCATATTCATTTTCGGTTCTTCTGCTCAGCTCCTTATTTACAGGGTCCCCCTTTTTTTTACACTTGTCTATGCCCAAGCCACTCGGTTGGGGGCCCCTCTATACCTTCGGGTGAACCAAGAGCTCATTATGGGTTTCCCATTGTTTCTTTTGCCCATGGGAATAAAATTTCCTTTGACTCCTTACATGTGTTGTGGGGTTTATGTTTTTTTCCTTTGCTTGGAAATTTTAAAAAGGGGCCAAAACTTTCATTTGAAATATTATCATGGGGAGTTCGAACGGGGGAATTGGGTAAAGTAAATCACGTGGGGTTTGTGTACGTATTTTTATGGAAAAATGTGGGGAGCGCCCTTCCCGGGCCGAAAATTGGGTCTTTTCTTGCTACTCTGGGTAAACTGACTGGCCCCCCAAAAGAAACCCCTATTTGAGGGGGTCTTTGAATACTCTGTGGTCAGCACGATATGAATTCAGACAGTGCCCTCGGGCAAGAACGGGGGGTAGTGAGTCAATACTGGTACAAGGTTACGGGTAACTGGTTATTTTTTTTACTGAGAGCTCGGCCCGCAAAACGTATGTCGTCCCGACATCAACTAATAAAAAGGGAAGATGGCAGGTTACGGCTTGGGCTATTTATACAATGTCAAAGTAAAAACAACAATTAAACATTTTTAACATACATAAGTAAAAACATTGGAAGGGAAGTTTACGTAACTAAAAACTGTAATGCAATAAAGGTTTTTAATAGAAACAATTTAAAAAATCAACGTTAATTAACAATCAAAGGTGATAAAAAAAAATTTGTTTCGATCAAATCTGTTTTCGTGTGATCTACGGTTTCTGGGGAAAAGGAATATTAAAAAGAAAGGTTTAACAAAAAGGCAAAATTTGGGTGCACTCAAATCTGGGCTGTTAATCTCAAAATTGCGGAGAGAACATGAAAAAAAAAAAAAAAATTTCCTTGGGGAATACGATAGTTGATACTTTTAATTATTCCCTATACGGGTTATTTATTTTTAAAACCCTAACTCTGCTGGGTGAGATTGCCATAGGGCAAAATTTGGGTGTCTTTCCGGGGATTTTTCCAAACTCTGTTGTTTTTGGGTAACTCATGTGTTTAGGAAAATTCTAAATTTGGGATGTTACAAATGATATTTGGGGATTTCTAAATTTCCGGGTCGTGAAACGTGGGAAAAAAAAAAAATAACGACTTAAAGGGTTGCGCCTGACTGAGAAACAAAAGGAAAAAGAGTACAAATCAGGGGATTGTTAGGGTCTGTCAATTAGTCGGGGTTTGGGAACATCATTATCTCACTTTACTAACTTCATAGATCAAAAAAGCGATTCTTTTACTGACCAGTACAATCTCTCAAACCTTTCCCTTTTTCCCAGTGATTTTTTTCAACTACTCGAAGGCCCAAACAAATTTTTTGATCAAGCTTTGGCATTGCAGACGTTTTTTTAAAAATTTTAATCAGCATAACTTTTCAAACCCTACTTTGATTTTTGGATGGTTTTGGATCGAGGTTTTGGGGACTCTTGAAAAATTTGTGTTGATTTATAAAGGGGTTTATGGATTCTTCAAAAAAACCACTTGAGCAAAAGCGGGGTACGGTTGCTATGAAATAAATCGGGGTTTTAAAAATTTGGGTTTTCGGATTAAAAAATTTTAACAATTCAAAGGGGCAAACTTTTATCTACACCAACAATGCAAAATTTTGGGGTGTCACCTATAAAAACATTGTAACCCAAAATTTTTTAGAAAATGCCCCACGGGTTTAAAAACTTCATCCCAAGTTTCACTTTTTTGGGAATTGTTTAGTGGCCTCAAAAACATAAAGTATTTTCTTATTGGTTTATTCGTTCCGCTAACCCATTCGGGCAGGATAAATGGGAACAATGGGGGGATTTAGGGGATCTTGTACAAGGTGCAAAAATTTTTCCAAAAATCTATTACAGTTTTTCACCCTTTAATCTGTTACTAGGGACTTGGGGGTGGAAAGCCTCCCAGAAAAATTCGTTTTTAAAAAACGTTTTAGCTACTGTCTCGGCAGTCTTTCGGGCAATAAAAAACAACTACAATACCCGGTAAAAGGCTACCATAACACACGAGGGTTTGTTGGCCTTGGGGGAAAAATTGGAAATTGGGTTAAACCAAATCTTTTTTACCAAATTTTTTTTTCCCACGGTTCGCTGTAGTTGGAATACTTGGTTTGGGAATTAGGCCCTTAGCTTTAAACCTTTATGTTGCATCCCGACACTACATTTCTTAACATCCAAAAATATCATTCCCTACGGGGCCCAAAAAGTTTTCAATCTGGCTTTTTTTACTGAACGACCCAAATACCAGGGTGTGCAACACCTGGTCATCGTGAACTAGCGAAGGGCTACTTTCACTAGGCTGGGGAAATTTACAACAAAAAACCCTTTCCCGCTAGGAGTCCCCAACTCGGCTGTTCGTACAGTAATTTTTGGTTTTCATGAAAAAGTCCTGATGGGTGTGGTGGTTTCACAGTCAGAATAAGATTTTTTTTCCTTTTGGGAGCGGGAATCGAATCACACCAGACCACAAGGATTTTTTCGTTGGGGATTTTTTACCTTCAGCACTAAAGGGGAGGGTTTTCATTTACTATACTCCCAGTCCCCGTTTAAGGCTTCTGCAACTACATTTGACTTCCCGGGTTTTTTGCCCCAAAGGGGGGATTGAACTTTTGGTTTATCAAGGCCCTCTGGAAACCCTTTCCCCAGTATTTGTTTTTTTCTGGAATAAAGGTTCGTGGGCAGGGCCCCTGCCCAAGCATAAACAGAGTACGAAAAAAATAATGTTTTGGGAAAGTGCTTTAAAAAACCATACTATTGCTAAAATTTTCTTGTTTCATTTTACTGTTAATTACGTTCACCCTTTCCCGAAAGGACTCGGCAGCAAATCAACTGCTTTTGTATTCCCATGGGCCCTTCTGAGCTATTTAACGGCCCCTATCCCAAATTGAACTAGCATCAGTTGTCAGATAGAAGGGCTTAAAAAATCGGGAAAATTTTAAAAAAGGGAGCAGATTTTACTTTTTTTTTTAGGGGTTTGGAAGGGCTTTTTTCTTGACAAAAAGGTCCAAAAAAAAGGGGAGCATTTTTCCTTAAAGCAACTCATTAGAGGAGCAGCCTAGGAAGAAAAATTGGCAATGAAAAAATCAAAAAAAACCCTGCTAAGCCCCAAAAGGGGAATCTTACGGCTTTAAAGCAGTTTTGGGTGTTGGAAAATTTAGTATGCAGTTACTTTATTTTTGGTCAGTCGTAACCCCTTGGGAGGGGCTACGGCCCAAGAAACTTAATTTTTTGATCTGAAAAATTTACTTTTAAAGAAAAGTTTAAATCTTTAAATTTGGCTTCTTCAAGTTTACCAAAACTACATCAAGCCCTTTTCAAGTGTGTACCCACGCCCTTTAGAAAATGACAAATTACGTAAATCTAATACACCATAAGTGCATTCCCTATGTGACCTCTAAAATTTTAGCCCGAGCCTTGAGAACGTGATAGGGGAAGATCGAAATAAAAAACCCGCCATACGGAAAAGGGTGATAATGCCCTTTAAAGGAGGTAAAATGCATTAGCTTGGCGCCCTCGTGAAAGGTACTTCCCAAAACCCCTTGAAACAAATCTGGGGTTAAAAAAAGACTTTTGTTATCTCCGATTTTACGTAAAAATCACCCATACAGGGAGTGGAAAGCGATCTGGAAGGGTTTTTCCGCTTTTAAAACTTCCTAAAGTCAATCACGGGGCCCCAAAAAAAACCATCCCCCTTTGGGTTTCTAGTTAAAGGGTCCTTTTCCCAAGGGGGAATTGCAGGTGAAAATAACTCCATCATCAAGCATTTGTTTGGGGAAAAAATTCCCTTCTGGGGACAGCAACTTGTGAAAGAGGCAAATTTTGTACGCAGGTATGTAGATAGGTTTTAGTACCAGGTTTCAAGTGGAATCCATGGGGACCCAAAAAGTTCGTTATACCCTCTTCTCGCCTTTGTAAAAGGCAATGGCTGTTTCGGGCTTTTTCAACAAGGCAACAAACGCTTGCTTCATCTGGGGAAATCAGTGGGAGGGAAAGTCTTTCTCCTCAAAGGTTTGGGAAAAATTGGGCCCCGTGAAGTGGATGAGGCTCCCCGGAAAATTTGCACCGACCCACTGGTAGGTGACAACTCATCCTCTACCTGAACAGGGTAAGGATAGTGAAAAAGGTCAAAAAAGAATTTTTTATTTGCTCTGAGACGAACACTGTGCCAGAAATGTTGGGGAAACGGGAAAATGGATCATATCTCTTACCCAAAATGTAAAGGTTGGGTTTAACAAATAGACCTTTTAAATTTGCGGAATCAGGGCCAAATAGGGCTTATCACCATCTGGAACCCCTAGGAACCAAAACAGACACTCTGGAGAGCACCCAGCCGCAACAAGAAGTCTTTCTGCCGACGGCAAAGTGACATCAAAAAAAGATTTGGGATTTCTATTTCCCAAATAATCTTTTCTGGGCAAGGCATCCCCTGGGTGAAACTTTCTCGAAATAGCATTTATTGCAGGGGGTAGGTTGTGCAAATCAAGGCCCTTTTGATGTCCTCGGACCCCTTTAGGCAACCCAAACCCTCCTGCAAGGCTGAAGGTATAGGTGGGAAAACTGGAAAGGGAGGGACAGAAAATTTCCATGCCCGACCGCTTGGGGAAAAGCTAAATGGAGAGGCATTTCCTTTTTAAGGACTTAATCCGTTTCATCATAATCTTGGGGGGGCGTATGGCAAAATCTCGGATCCAAGGTGGTACCCCAGAATGGGAAAGATTTAATTTATCAATTTTTGGGGATGCCATCGATAAAAGGGTCGACACAAAAGGGATAAATCTACATGAAGCAAAACCCAGTAGAAAACCAGGGAAAAATAATCTGGTCGACAACCCAAAGGGAAAGGAAAGCAGGAAGTCTTACCTTTGGGGTAGAAAAGGGTTTGGGAAGTCCCACCCGGACACGCAGGTGGAACCACTACTCCAAATAAGGGGGGACACATGAGTCGGTTTCTACGAAAAGGGGCAGCGTAAAAATGCTTATCCTTTAAAAAAAACTAGACCTAATAATAATGACTTGCGCCCCAGAGTCCTGAACAAAATGAAAGGGCGCATTAAAGAACCCGATGCTTGCATATAGGGCCAAAAGGTTTTCATTGGAAGTTAAAGGGGCAAACAAAAGGTGGATTGGGCATCAGAAAAAAACTTTTTCTAAATTTTATTTCCCCAAAAAACATCTATTTCAGAGACATGTGAAAAAAACCCCATCAGCAGGGTTGTCATTCTCCCAGGGCTGCTTAAGGGTTCAAAGGAATTTTGAAAAGGGGGTGGTGTATCATTACAAACCCACCGTCACCATGGGGCGGGTTTTACTGGGGGGCTCTAAAATTTCCCCCCAATTGGAAGAATGAGCCCCGGTTTGGTTAGTTTTTAGGGAATTGGGAAAAATAAACCGGTTCTGGTTATTTTGAGAACCCCGTATTTTGTTTCCTCTACGGGGTTTGGGGGGTTGGAAAAAGGCCCCGGAAAGACCTAAGTACTGAAGGTTTAGAGAGCTTGCACTCGATGTGGGCATGTCATGAAATTTTATGAAAAGACGTAGGGAAAATCCCGGGGGTCCTCATCGTACAAAGTCTCTTTGGGGAACTAACAGGACAATTAAAAACAATATGGCCACGGAAACCCCAGTTGTAAAAAGGGCCCCGACTAGGTTACTGAATGTACTTGAATACTCGAGGTTTATAAAAGGGCTCTGTAAACGGTTCTTGGGGTCTCTGGGGATGGGTTTACGACCCCGATTTGTCTCTGTGGCGCAAACAAGAGGGGTGGCCCGACTGAGGCATGGTGTGAAATTTCTTTTTAAAACATGGGAAAGTACCCCGGGGGCACAAGGGAAAGTACATGATTTAAAGGGTTTCCCTCGTCACAGTTGGGGGTGAGCCCCATAACCCACACAGAAGGGAAAGGGGGCATTAGTTCTTTGGGTTGCTCCAAAAGCTGCTTTTTTAGCAAACGATGCCCGTGGGTGGTTTAAACCCCGTCAGGGAAAAAGTGAGGCGGACAGCCCTTTATAAATGTTGAAAAAGGTTTTTCTAATCTAAAAGAAAAGCACTTTAAAAGGGTTCCTTAGTCCCTGGGTGTAGCATTTACTAGTTCCCTAAGAACGGGCAAAATGGACAGCTGTTTTTTCTGGCAAGGAAAGAACGAATCAGTTCTTTAAATTGTGACCACTTAGTAAGAATTTTCCGAAGTCCCCGCATATTTTTGGAGTTTAACAACGTGGGAAAAAGCAGCAGGGGATTGATTAAGAGCTTTTGTTAGCAGTTGAAAAAGACTTTCCTCTGAAGGAGGACCCTTAAAATAGAGCACCAGCAAAGAGAACGAAAGGGCCCCAAAAAAATTGCTTCAAGGCCATGTACAAGGCCCTTGAATAAAGGTAACGCATCAAGGGAATCACGAGTTTTAACTATAGTATCTCCCTTTCTGGGTCGGGCTGTCCGTCGCTAAGGAAAATTTTGGGGGGGATATGACAGGGGCACAGTTACCCGAGAGGGCTGAAATGTCGACCTTCACTAAAGAAACACTTGACGGTAAAGTGAGCAAATGGCAAAGTAAACACAAAAACAAATAAGGCAAAAAAAATGAACAATAAAAATGATACAAAATGGCTGAATTGAAAAAAAAGAGTGCAACTAATTTGCAGGAAATAATAAAAAAAAGTCTAAGGGTACACTGCAAGAGGAAAGGGCAACTCAAAGTAAGGACTTTTTGGCCCAAAATAAAAAAATTTACATTGAAATATACAAATAAAAAATTTTTTTACTGGAGGACTGAATTAAATGCAAAATGGGGCTGTCTTTTCTCTTGCTAAAAAAAGAAATTAATTAATAAATTTTTTAAAAAAATGTAAAAGTAGAAAATAAAAATTAAATTGTTAACTGGGATATTTAAATATTTTCTAAGAATGGGATAAACCCAAAAATTTAAAAAAAAATTTATAAAAATTTTCAATAAAAGAAAAAAAATTCACGCCGAAAAAGGCAACAAAATTTACTGCAAAAAAGTGAAAAAAATTTTTCCCGCCAGAAAAAGGGGCCCCCCCAAAAATTTAAAAAAAATGCAGTAAAAAACACTGGCTCGGTTTAAAAAGAAAAAAAAATCTAAGAAAAATGTTGCAAATTAAATTATTTTAAATTAGGAACAAAAAAAATTTTCTCCCCGGTAAAGGAAAAATTTCCTTGGGCTTAAAAAACATCAAATGAATTTTTCCGTAATTAAAAAAATTTTAAAAAAATCCAAAAACAAAATTGAACACTTTAAATCACCACCATTTCCGTTTTAAATTTTTTTTTATAACACAACAAAAAACCCAAATTTTACGAAAAAATTTTGGAAAAATAAGGTAAAAGTTTCAAAAAATAAAAAAATTGGAAAAAAAAAAAAACAAAAGGGAAAAAAAGGGTATTTAAATTCATGGCAAGGGGAAAACAATTTAACCCCGTATTAAAAAAATTTTTTTTTTAATTCTTTAAAAAAAAATCCCCCCGGTGTGACTGTTTCAAAAAAATTTCTTAAAAATAAGGACAAGTTGCAAAAAAAAAACGGGAAGAGAAGTAAAAAAAAAAAAATAGCAAAAATGGAAAAAAATTTGGAAAAAATAAAGATTAAAACAAACAAATTAAAAGAAAACAAGGTTAAAGAAACAAATTTTTAAAAAAAGTCCTTTACACCCCGAAAAAACTTTTTTTCAAAAAAAATTTCCTTAAAAAATACGAACAAGGGGTGAAAAAAAAACGGTATAAAAAAATTTAAGGGGTGGGGCCCCAAAACCCTGAAAAATAGCGTTTCCCGGGGGAAGAAAAATTTGGTTTACCTTGGGGAAAAAAACAATTTTGGACCAAAAATTTTATAAAACCCAAACAGAAAAATTTTTGGGGTCAAGGGGAAAAAAAACCAAATAAAATGAAGGGGGCTGTTGGGGGGTTGGGTGGTTTGGGGGGAGAGGGGGAAAGGGTTGGCCGGAGGTTTGGGGGGGGGGAAATCCCTGGCGTCTGGGAAAAACCCTTTCCCCTACCCACAAATTTGGGTTTAACCCTTGGGGCCCAAAATAAAAACCCCCACCAAATTTTGGGAGCCAAAACGATTAAAGGGGCCCCTAACCAAAAGGGGGAAAACAGCCACTTTTTGATTTGGGTTAAAATGGCGGTTTGGTGGGTGGTTAAAAGGGTGGGTTTTGGGGGGAGTTAAGGTGAAAAGCCGGGGGTTTGGTGAAAAGACCCTGGTGGGCTCTGGCGCACTCATTCCACAAAATTTGGGTTGATGCCATAATTTCCCCAAAAAGGTAAACCCCCGGGGTTAAACAAAAACCACACAAAGCCAAACTTTTAAACGAATTTAAAGGCTTGAATTGGGGTTTTTTTTAGGTGGGGGGGGGGAGCTGGATTTCCCCCTTTTACCCCCCGGGTTAACCCAAAGGAATTCCTTAAAAAACCACGCTTAACGATGCCACCCCAACAGGGGGGAACAGGGGGAGGGAAAGGAAAAACAGGGTGGATGAATTTGGGTTTTTGGGGGGCCCTTACAGCCGGTTTAAAAACCCGCTTATTGCAAATAAGGGGCCCCTCCCAAATTTGGGGTTATTCCCCACGAACCCCAGGAGGGGGGCTTTTGAAACGGTGGCAACAAAAAATTGCAGGTTGGAGGGGGTTGGGGGTAAAACGGTAACCCGGGGTTTACCCTTTAACCCCGCCGGTACTCTAGTTGGGGAACCTTGAATTAAATTAAAACTTAAATTAAACCTTTAAACCTTTTAAATTTTCTGGGGAGTTCTTCGCCCGTGGTTTTTGGGGAAAAAACTCCAAGGGACCCTTTTTAAAATTTTTCCTTTTAAATTTTGGGGTTCCCCTTACCCCCCCGTAACCCGTTTTCCCCCGCTTTTCCCCCTCAAACCTGAAAATTCCCCCTTCAGGGGCCTGAATTTGCGGGTTATTTCCCTCTCTCAGCTGGGTTAAAAGCTGGATTGGCTGACTGGTTTAAACCCCCCGGAAAGGCCCTGACGGAAGAGTGAAACGATCACACAGACGGGGGGGCAGGGGATGACAAAACGTGGATGAAGGCTGACTGGCGTTCACTTCCACAGTCGGTTTACTGAGGGTTTAATTTTGCAAAATCCGGGTAAACCCCCTGGGAGATTGAAGCAATTAACACACAACGGGCCCAGGAATTTGGGGAAAGGGGCTGAAACGGGGCTTGCGGTTGGGAGGGGGGTGGGGGGGTAAGGCTGTGGAGTTCCCCTTTGCCCCCTCCCGGGCTCTCACAGTCTTCTAACGTCTTGAATTTCCCCTTAAAAATTTTAATCCACGCCCCACACCGCTGTCACCTTTTTCTGTGGGATTCAAACACGTGGATTGGTAAAGTAAAAAACTCACGGGGCGGATACGTATTAGGATAATGGGGGGAGCGCCCTACACCCGTAACCTTGCTCTCTTGTCACTTCGAAAACGACTGGCCGCCTCAGTACCCATATTGAGGGGGTTTTTAAATACTGCGGGGTCAGCACAATATAAATTCAGACAGTGATTCAGGCAGAGACGGTTGGTATGAGTCAACAAACTGGTACACGGGTTACTGGTAACTGGTTACTACTACTGGAATTGGATTTACACACATTCGCCCGAGGGTTAGACGTTTACAACTGTAATATATTTCCCTTTTGGGGATCCCAGAGTTTTTGGGCGGTAACTTGTCTAGTGGCTTGTGGTACCAACAAACTCGCTGATTACCGTTTAACTTCCTCCTTCCCGGAAGCTGGAGCCCTTTCCCTGAGAGTAACCGCTTCATGCGCCCCCCGCCCTCCCCCCCCAAAATTACCCAATGAAAAATTTGGCCTCTCTTCCAGACACTTTTCCCCCCCAAGTTAATCTCGCTATGTCGTGACTCTCGGTTTTTGTCTCGCTAGTCGTGGCCCTCAAGTTATAACTTTCTAGGGGCGGGCCCTCAAGTTATAACTTGCTATGTGTGGGCCCTCAATTTTATCTCGCTATGTCGTGGACCCTCAAATTATAAATTGCTAGTCGTGAACCCTCTGTTTACTCGCTATGTCGTGGACCCTCGATTAAAACTTGCTATGTCGTGACCCTCAAGTTTAATTCGCAGTCGTGGGCCCCAAGTTAAACTTCATGCCCTGGCCCCCAGGGTTTTAAATTTGCTATGTCGTGGATACCCAGGTAATCTCGCTTGTTGTGGATACTCAGGTTATCTCTCTATGTCGTTGTATCGACTATATCTTGCTAAGTCGGGATACCAGCTATATCCGCTTTGTCGTGGATACCAACAATCTTGCTATTCTGGATACTCAGGGGTATATCTCGCTATGCGTGATACTCAGGTATATCTTTCTAAGTCGTGGGTACTCAGGAACTCGCATGTCGTGGAACTAGGCATATCTTGCTATGTGTGGATACCGGCTATATCTCTTTATGTGTGGGTACTCAGGCTATACTTTTTATTGTGGGTACTCAGGTATACTTGCTATTGTGGATACTCAGGCTATATTTCGCTTGTCGTGGATCCAGGCTATTTTCTATGTCGTGGGTACTCAGGGGTATATCTCGCTATTTTTC
>NC_069411.1:66807869-66822869 GCF_026875155.1 Cherax quadricarinatus | reverse complement strand
GCTATTTAAACCAAACTCGCAAGTTTTACCTATTCGGCACAGGATATATATATATATATATATATATATATATATATATATATAATATATATATATATATATATATATATATATATATATATGTCGTGCTGAATAGGCAGAACTTGCCTTCTTGGCTTAAATAGCAAAGTTCATTTTGCCATATAGGACAAGCGAAAATTTGTGTATGCAATAATTTCGCCAAAATCATTCTGAACCTAACGAAAAAAATATATTTCACTGTGTTTGTTTAGTATTAAATTATTGTAAACAAATCTAAAATATATTTAGTTGGGTTTAGCTAAAATAAATTGCTCTTGTTATAATAAGGTTAGGTAAGTTTTCTAAGATTCTTTTGGTGCAAAATTATAAATTTTTACATTAACATTAATGAAAAAAATATATCTTTAAACGTATAAGAGAAAATTTTAGAAAGGACTTAATTTTAAATGAGTTCTTGCTAACTGACCAGTTTTACATATTCGGCACGACATATATATATATATATATATATATATGTCGTGCCGAATATGTAAAACTGGTCAATTAGCAAGAACTCATTTAAAATTAAGTGCTTTCCAAAATTTTCTCTTATACGTTTAAAGATATATTTTTCTCATTAATGTTAATGTAATTTTTTTTTATTTTGCACCAAAAGAAACTTAGAAAACTTACCTAACCTTGTTATAACAAGAGCAATTTATTTTAGCCAAACCCAACTAAATATATTTTAGATTTGGTTTACAGTAATTTAATACTTAACAAACACAATGAAATATATTTTTTTTTTCGTTAGGTTCAGAATGATTTTGGAGAAATTATGCATACACAAATTTTCGCTTGTCCTATATGGAAAAGATGACGTTGCTTTTTTAAGCCAAGATCGCAAGTTCTGCCTATTCGGCACGACATATATATATATATATAAAAATATATATATATATATATATATAATATATATATAATATATTATATATATAATATATATATATATATATATATATATATATATATATGTAAAATTTGCGATAAAGTTTATTACGGTCAAACTGGTAAAAATCTCGAACTAAGATTAAAACAACATAAATATAGCATTAGAACTGGACAAGATTCCAATGCTCTATTTATTCATGTAGAGATTTTTAACCATCCAATTGATTTTCAAAAAGTTGAGAAAGTAGTATCAAGCAAGTCCATGGTCGACAGGAATATAATTGAATCTTGTTTCATAAAAAGCAGTTTTGACAATAATATGAATATTTCCTTTGGTTTATATAAATTAGATCCATTTATAATTAATAGAATTTGGGTAGAATTTAATAATACACTGGACAAAAAAAATAGCTTGGGGGTGAGTTTGCAAAGGACCTATCCAAGTTGGCTCGCCGCGCGTCACGTGTTTAACCGTTGTGGGATCTGATAGTGAGGTGCTGGCCAGACCCCTTATATAGCTTCCTTGGATGCTTCACTTTCATAGTTCCTTGATAATGTGAGTAGTCACGAAAGCGCTTGGAATTTCTCTATTCTTTCAGAGTGGTTGTTTTGCATATAAAATATTATATATATATTATATATATATATATATAATAAAATTATATTTTATATATATATATATATATATATAATATATATAATATATATTATTTATCACACTGGCCGATTCCCACCAAGGCAGGGTGGCCCGAAAAAGAAAAACTTTCACCATCATTCGCTCCATCACTGTCTTGCCAGAAGGGTGCTTTACACTACAGTTTTTAAACTGCAACATTAGCACCCCTCCTTCAGAGTGCAGGCACTGTACTTCCCATCTCCAGGACTCAAGTCCGGCCTGCCGGTTTCCCTGAATCCCTTCATAAATGTTACTTTGCTCACACTCCAACAGCACGTCAAGTATTAAAAACCATTTGTCTCCATTCACTCCTATCAAACACGCTCACGCATGCCTGCTGGAAGTCCAAGCCCCTCGCACACAAAACCTCCTTTACCCCCCTCCCTCCAACCCTTCCTAGGCCGACCCTACCCGCCTTCCTTCCACTACAGACTGATACACTCTTGAAGTCATTCTGTTTCGCTCCATTCTCTCTACATGTCCGAACCAACCTCAACAACCCTTCCTCAGCCCTCTGGACAACAGTTTTGGTAATCCCGCACCTCCTCCTAACTTCCAAACTACGAATTCTCTGCATTATATTCACACCACACATTGCCCTCAGACATGACATCTCCACTGCCTCCAGCCTTCTCCTCGCTGCAAACATTCATCACCCACGCTTCACACCCATATAAGAGCGTTGGTAAAACTATACTCTCAACATTCCCCTCTTTGCCTCCAAGGACAAAGTTCTTTGTCTCCACAGACTCCTAAGTGCACCACTCACTCTTTTTTCCCTCATCAATTCTATGATTCACCTCATCTTTCATAGACCCATCCGCTGACACGTCCACTCCCAAATATCTGAATACGTTCACCTCCTCCATACTCTCTCCCTCCAATCTGATATTCAATCTTTCATCACCTAATCTTTTTGTTATCCTCATAACCTTACTCTTTCCTGAAATTCCCCTTTAAATTTTTTCTTCTTTTGCCCCACCCTCCCAAATTTCCCATCCACCAGTCTCGCAGTTTCTTAAAAAAATCCCCCAAAGAGCACAGGTCATCAGAAAAGAGCAGCTGTGACAACCCCATTTTGTGTGTGTTTTCTTTATTTTTTAAAAAACTCCACCCCTCTTGCCAAGACCCTGCATTTACTTCCCCTTAAAAACCCCATCTAAAAAATTTATTTTAAAAAAACCACGGGACACCCAACAAAACCTTTTTCAAAAAGGCCCTTACTTTTACGGGAAAAAAAAAATTTCCCTCTTTCCTACAAAATTTCTAACTTGACCCCTCCCCAATCCTCGTAAAAACTTTTCCACTGCTTTCTTTAACCAACCTCCTAAAACCATAAAATTGCAACATTTTGCCACTTGCCCCCCTATCCACCCTGTCATAGGGCCTTTTTCCCAAAAATCCAAAAATTTCCACAAAAAACCTTTTTTGGGCCTTAAACTAAATACTGTTCACTTATAGGTTTCACTGTAAACACCTGGTCCACCCCCCCCCCTCCCTTTTCCCTAAAGCCTCCTTGTTTCTTTTATCCTTTTCCCGTTTTAAACTTTTAAATTTCTTTCAATTATAACTCTACCATAAAAATTTACCATTACACTAAAAAACCCTTACCCCCCCTAAAATTTTTTTTGCACTCTTTTTTAAACCCCCTTTTCCCTTTAACAAAGGAACTATGAAATGCTTCTCCTTGCCCCCCCTTTGGGTTTCCCCCCTTAAAACCCTTTTCCATCATTTATTAAAAATTGCCCAACCCACCCCCAAAAACTATATCCCCACCTGTTTTTTAACTTTTTTCTATCTTTATCCCATCAATCCCGGCTCCCTTCCCCCCCTTTCATTTTACTACTGCCCACGAATTTCCCCCCACATCAAAAACGGGGCTCTTCCTCACCCCCCTACAAGATGTTATTCCCCCTTGCCCATACACGAAATAAACCAGCTTCCCTATTTTCATCAACTTTTAAAACTATTCCCCCAAAATTTTCCCCCCATTTTCCCCAAATCCCTTTCTAACTCCCATTTAATAACTCTCCTTTTCCTTTTTTTTTAATTTGACAAATCCTTTGTTCTCTGGGGCTTTTTTAACTTTGTTTTTTCTCACTCCAAAACTTTTTCTTTTTTTCAAAAAAATTTTGGGTTGATAACATTTCACCCACCTCTCATTTGCCCCTTTTTTTTACTTGCTTCACAACCTTTTAAAACCTCTTTTCTTTTTCTCCATATACTTTTTCCCTCCTTGCTTTCACTTCTATTTTGGTTAAAAATTCCCCCATATGCTAATTTTTTTTCCCCCTTTAATACTCTCTTTACATCTTTTTCCCACCAATCCTCCTCTTCCCCCCTTTGCACCCACTTTCCGGGAAAACCAAAAAACTTCTGCTAAAACACTCTAACATACTTTTTTAAAACCCACCCCAAACCTCTTCGCCCCCCCTTTGCCTATGCTCTCTTAAACCCATCAATCCTCCAAAGCGTTTATTTTCTTCCCCAAAACTGCCCCCCCTTTTTTTAATTTTTAAAAATTTTCACCTCTCTCTTCCCTGAGCTTCTTTTCCCTTGTATCCCTCTACCTTTTACTCTCAGTGTACTACAACTAAAAGTAAATCTGATAAAATCTGTGGCCCCCCCTATAAAAAAGTACATCCTGAAGTCAACTAAAACGGGTCTTTTATCTACCAATACATAACCCAAACAAACTACCCCCCATTTCGCCCTACAATTTGTTTTAAAATTATTTATCCTCTTTTTCTTAAAATATTATTTTTTTAAACAAAAACCCCTTTTTATAAAAAAGTTCAATAAAAGGGGCTCCCATTATCATTTACCCCCTGGCACCCCAAACTTACCCCAAAAACCACCCCTCTCTAAAATTTTCCCCTACTTTAGCTTTCCAGGTCCCCTACCAAAAATTATCCCCTCACTTGGGTTCAAAGGCTCCTATACTTTCACTTAACTCCCCCAAAAATCTCTCTCTCCCCCTTTTTGCATTCCTCTTTTTCTCCGGGTTGCTTCAGCTTATTTTGACCCACTTTTTGGGCTCCAACCTTTACTTTAACCCACATAATTCTTGAATTTACAACTTTCCCATATTCTCTTTTCCCCTCCATAACTGATCATTTAACATTATGCCCCCCTTTTCCTTTCCCTTCTAACCTCTCAAATACCCCCAATTTTAAAACCCCCCCCCCCATTTTTTTTCCCCCCCAATGAAATTCTCCTACCCCCCTTCAGTTTGTTTCGTTAGAGCCAGGCCATCCAACTTTTTTTTCATTCAAAACATCAGCAATCATCTGTTTCTTGCCCATCCGCACAACACCACCCCCATTTAAGCATCCCAATTTTATAAAGTTTTTCTTTTTCCCTTTTTTTTGAAAATTGATACGGGAGAAGGGGTTTTACTACCCCAAATTGCCCCCGGCTTTTTATTGCCCAAAACGACACCCCTTGGTTTTACGGAGGAAAAAATTTTTTTCCCAAACTTCCCCATGGCCCCAATAAAGGGAAATAAAAAAGAACAAAGCTATTTAAAAAAAAGGAGAAAAACCAGATGTATGTAAAATTTTATAAATATGCATGGGGCGTGTCTGTAAAAGTGGCCCAAATTTTTAAAAGGGGAGTAGCAAATATCCCTTTAAATTTTAGGGGTTTTTAATGAGCAGAAAAAGAAACCAGCAATCCTACCTAAATGCAAAACAGTTACGGTTTTTGTTTCACAGTCATCGGGCAGGAGGGGTGTATTTTCCCTGGGGGGGGTTCCCTTCTCCCAAACCCCAAACTACCTACTTTTAAATTATTAAAAATATTTATATAAAATTAAAAAATTATATATATTTTAATATATTATATTATAAAATTTTAATAAAATATATATAAAATATAAAATATATTATATATATTAAATATATATATATAAAAAAAAACTTGTTTCGGGGAAAACTAAAGGGTTTTCCCCCCGGGAGCTTTTTGAAAATTTTTTGTCTCCTACCAACCCTATATTTTATAAAACATTTATTTAAAGACAAAATACATTGACAAAAAAGTTTTTCCCAAAAACAGGATCATCTTTGGGACTTGGCATGCCTTTTTTTTTTGAAGGTTCCCATAACCCATCCTATCATTTTTCCTCCCCGTTGTGATAACGATACTTTTGGGTGTTTTTTTTGAAAGGAAATCCTCGGGACATTATCACGCGTAATTTTTCCTTTTATTAGTTTTTCGTTTTAAATTATGGGTTTATTTTTTTGCTTCTTTTTTCCAAAATATAGCTTTTTTTTTCCCCAATTTTTCCAAAACCCGGAGTAACGAAATTCCCTCTTTAAAACCCTCATTTTGGGTTGTCGGGAGGACCCATTGGATGATTTGGGGCCCAAAATGCTTTTTGGGGATTTAGGGTTTCATCAGTGGACAAACACTCGGGAAAATTCTAGAAACGCCCGCAAAGGGGCAAACATGGGGGGCTTTTTTTTTGGTTTAACAATTTAAAAATTTAAATTTTTTTTTATAAAAAGTTTTTTTTTTGGGGCATGGGAGGGATAAAAAAAGGAAATTTGGGGGAACCGGAGTAAAAAATTTTTTTTACCCGGTTGTTTTAAAAAGGGGAGTTTTTTTCCCATTGTTGGGGGCCTTTTGGGAATTAATTTTTGCCTTTTTTTTGTTTTTCGTTTTTAAAAAGGAAGAGTCCATGTTCCAATTTTTAATTTTTTTTAAAATTTTAATTTAAACGGAAATTAGGAAAAAGGTTTCCAGGGTTAAATTTTTAAACGGGAACGGGCCCCCAAGGGGGAATACTCCTGAAATTCGGGGGTTTGTAACCAGTCTCAAGGAACCAAGTTCAAATGGGAACAAATAATTAAGAAGGAAGAGCTTTTGTTTTTTTTTCCTCGGGGGAAGGCCCTTGGGTTTTCCCCTATTTGGGGTTTCGGGGGTTGGATTCCCTTTTCCCCCCCTTTTTCCTCCGTAAATTAAACCCCCCTCCAACTTGGGGTTTTTTGTCTTTTAAACCATAGAACCTTCCCCAAATTTTTCCTTTCCGTTTTCCCTTTTTTCAACCCCTTTCTGAAAAAAATTTTCCAAATCCCCTGACTCAGGGTTTTTCATTCCCTTGTGCCCTCGTTTTTGGGGGTCCCAATTTCCCAAAATTTTGCCACCCCTTTTCCAACTTCTTTTATTTTTTAAAAAATTTAATATTTCCCCGCCCCTTTTTCCCCTGGGGGGGTTTATATTTTTGCCCCCACCCAATTTTTACCCCGAAATCGGAACTTCTTTTTACCCCTTCCCCAAAATCTTAGATTTTTCCCTTGGGTGGGGTTTTAAACTTCCAAAGGCCGGGACCAGGTTTCAGTGTTTCAAGGACCCCTTTTGGGCTAACCTTCCTTATTTGAGGAATTTTCCCTTCCATTCCCTTTTATTTTTCTCAAAAAACACCCAAACCCTTTTCCCCTTAATTAAAAATTTCCCCCTTTAAACCCAAAAAATGGCCTGGTTTTAGGACCCCCCCTTAGGACCCGGTTTTTAACCCAAACCCGGGCCCACTTCCTTTAAAGATCCCCTTTGTGGGGTATTTCTTTTCCTTTTGAAATTCTTTCATTTATTCCGGGGGGGGGGCCCCCTCAAGGGCCCCTTAAATTTTCCTTTTAAAAAAACTTTTACCGGAGTTTCCCTGGAGGGAACCCCGGGAGAAAAGTTTCCGGGGAAAAACCCCCCCGGCCCTTTTTAGCCCCTTTCTTACCTTTTTTGTCAAAAAATTATCTATCCATTTCTTTCTTTCCCATTTTTTTGCTCCCTTGTTTTGTAAAATTTCAGTAGGTTTGGGGTCAAAAACATTTTTAAACCGGAAATTTAATCTTATAAACCCCATTTCCTTTTCTTTGTTTGTTGAAAATTTTAGTGGTTTTTGTGATTTGGGTTTCCCTTTTTGTTTTGTGTTGTGTTGGGGTTTTTTTTTGTGTGTGGTGTGTGTGTTTGGGTGGGTTTGGGGTTTAAAACCCCAAAAAGGGGAGTACAACCCAACCCCCCAACCACAAAAATACAACACCAACACCCCACCACCCACACACACACACAAAACCACACACACACACACAACACACACACACGAAGTACATTATTTAACAGGTATACAGTCATGGAGGGGAAATGGGAAATTGGGAAACCTTTTAAAAAAATTTCACACATAGCCACATTGCTAGCCTTTTCTTTGTCTAGGTGATTAATTTATAGTAAAGAAAATTTTTTTACGGGAAAGCTCCCCTAAGGGTGGGGAAATACACAGCAGTATGTAAAATCATGTATGTTTTACCAAAACCTTTTCCCCCTTTTTTTATTCTAAAATTTTTTTTAATTAACATTTCCTCCCCTTGCAATGTTTCCTTTGAAATTTAAATTAAAAAAGGGGACTAAAATTATTTATACACATGAAACCCCGCACATGAAAGAAAAGGAGTTTTACAAAACTTTTTGGGGCCGTTTTGGGGACCATTTAAAAAGTGGGGGGTTATTTGTGTTTTGGGTTCCCAACCCACGGTTTTGGTTCCCTTTTTTTTGGGTTTAATTAAAAATATTTCTTTTTTAAAGAAATTTAAATGTTGTGGGGAGGGACTATAATGACGGGCAAAGAGTTATTTAATCCCTGCTCCCACCCAGTTCAAAGACGACAAAGAAAGGGTTTTTTGGGAAAGTTGCTTTTTTTGGTTTGTGTGAAAGTGTGTGATAAAGTACAGATAAAAATAATATAATAAAAAAATTTTTTGAATAATAAAAAACGCACAAATGACAAGTTTTTTGCCAGGGAAAGGGGATGTCAAGCCGGGTTTTTTGGGGGAGTTTAAATGATAAACTCATTGTATATTCTCCCGGCGAGGGGGAAAACCACCCCTTTGCAATCAAAAGGTATTTGTTTAAAAAAAATTGGGGCTCTTTCAAAACAGGGGCAGCAAACATGCAGGAAGGTAAGGGGGCATTTTTTGTTCAGTGTGGGACTAAATAATTCCCCCTCTCAAACTATTAAAAATTTTGTGGCATATATATAAAAATATAATATATTTTTATAAATATATATATATATATATATATATATATATAATAAAATAATATATAAAAAAAATATAAAATATATTTTAAAATATATATATATATATTTTATTTTTATATTAAAAAAAAAATCGAAAGGGAATTTGGAAATTGGGTTTGGCTTAAATAAGGAACTTTAAACCCCTTTAAAAAATAGGACAAAGGTTTTAAAATTTTTGGGGGGTTGGAAAAAATTTGAAAAACATTTTTTGGCCAACAAAAAATTATTTTAAAATTATTATTTTTTATATTTAAATTTAAATTTAAAAAATTAAAAATTTTAAATTTAGTTGGGGGTTTGGCTTAAAAAAAAAAGTTCCCTTTTTAAAAGGGTTAGGGTTTAAAAAAAATTTTTTAAATTCTTTTGGTGAAAAAAAATTTTTAAATTTTTTGATTAAATTAATGAAAAAATTAAAAATTTTAAAACAAAAAAAAATTTTCGAAAAAGGGGGTTTAATTTTTTAAAGATTTTTTGTAAAAATTTTTTAAAAATTGGGAATTTTAAATTAATAAAAAATATATTTTAAAATATAAAAAAATTTAAATTAAAATTTTTAAAAAATTATTTTTAATAAAACCAAATTTTTCAAATTTTTTGGGGCAAAAAAATTTATATAATTTAAATTTAATTAAAAATTTTAAAAATTTAAAATTTTATAAAATTTTTTAATTTAAACCAAAAAGCGTTGTCCCCTTTGGGCCCCCCTTTGCTTCCGGGTTTCCGGGTTTTTTTTCACGGTGTCAACCGGGGGGGCTTTTAAAAAGGGGTCTTTTAAATTTTTTGGCCAACAAAATTCCCAAACGAAACATCCCCCTAGCGCCCCCGGAACCAATCTTGGGCGGAAAACATTAAAATACTGAGTCAAAAAAAGGAGAAAATTTGTTGGCCCCTACCTACAGAGTTTACTGCCAGAGGGGAAACAAAAGGCCTTTTTGTCCCGTGGGGAAAAATAAAAATTTTAAAATTTAACTTTTTTGGGGTTTAGAGGAAAGAAATTCCCTGATAACATTGAGTATACTAATGTATAGTGTATACTACAGTGGCTCCCTATAAAAATTGATGATAAAAGGGTAAAGTGTCATTTGAAAACAGGTGAATTTGTAAAAAGAAGTGATAAGCCTATAAGGCGGTGCCAGAAGTCGCCAGAAAAATTAAACCCCAGGCCCTGTTTTTAATAATCTTCCTGGCTTGCTAAATGAAATCGCAATAATCTAGTGTACCCGTGAATAAAAAGAATTTCAGTTTTTGTAGTAGCAAATAACCGTATTTAATGGGACTTAGTGGAGTGGAAATGACCCTTTTAATTTGTTTCTTTTTTTTGAAAAACCAGACGTATACTGTGGGTTTTTATATAAACCCGTAGTTTCCAGCGGGCACCCAAAATACACTACAAAAAAGCAAAATATTTCTACAAGGGAAAAAAACGTCCTTCCTCAAAATTTTTCCCCCAGTCAACTATATGAAAATATAGCATTTTTTTGTGGTGGGACGGAAAAAAAAAAAAAAGAAAAAACTAGATTTCAGGTTGATAAACAAGGGGGTTTAGGTTTACCGTTTGTCACTGTAGGAGTTGCCCCAGTCACCGATTTTTTTTCAACACGGGAATTATACTTTTGTATCAATCAAATCACATATTACTTTTGGGTAGTTTAAATTTTCCCGTAATTTCCCTTTATGTGTTAGCTTTAAAACACCGACCAGTAAAAGTTTTAAATAAGTGACCCCCCTGATCAGATCAGATCGGGCTTTGGGCCGAACCCCTTACTGGTCCAACCCTTGGGCTGGTCCGAACCTTGCTGGTCCGAACCCTTGGGCTGGTCCGAACCCTTTAAGGTCCGAAACCCCTTTATGGTTTCAAACGGTTCGTTGGACAAAAAAGCAGGGGCTGTAAAAAAAGGATGGGGTTTGGGAGGGGCCCTTAAAAAAAACAAAAAAAAATCAGGAAGTCCCCGGTAAGCTGTCCAATAAAAAAAAGTTTTGAAAAAGAAAAAACAAATAGCTAGAGCTTTATTTAAGGTTATTTTAATTTGAATATTCAAAAGGTTGCTAGTAAAATTTTTCAGAAAAAACAACCATTTTAAATCATTAAAGAAAGCTGTGTGTATCTTGTGGTCCTTTAAAAAAAAGGGCTTCCCATGGATAAATTTCATTTTTTTTGGGAAAATTTGGTTTTCCCCCCCCTTGTGAAAATATCCCAAAAACTAGCTTTCAACAGTTTTTAAAAAAAAGAAAATGTTTTTTTGGGAAGCCCAAAAGAGGAAAATCTTGGACTAAAATCACAAGGGGGAATTTTAAAAAGGACAACTCAAAGCTGTTTCCCTAGAAAACCTGGAAGCTTTCTACAAAAAGGGGTTTGGGAAAAATAAAAAGTCTGGGGTTAAAGGAAATGCCCTTGATACTGGCCATGTAGTCACAAAAATGTAAAAGGGTGGAGGTGAAGGGGGTATTTTGTAAAAAGTGGGGGTGAATGCTTTTCCGGGAGGGCAGTAATGGTGAAGTTTAAAGGTGCTGTCCTGGGAGAAGAAAAAGGTAAGCCCGGGGTGCCCGTCCTGGGGGACAGTAATGGTTTAAGCTGGAGGGGCTGTCCTGGGAGGACAGAAATGGTGAAAAACTGGGATGCTGTCCCGGGAGGGCAGTAATTTGGGGAAAACTGGAGATTTTTTCCCGGTAGTTCGGGGGTTAAACGCAGGAAGGAATACAAATAAGTGACCTCATAGGGGACAGGAGCCATAGTAAAAGAAACAATGAAATCCCAAAAATTTAAATAAAACCAAAATTTTCAAACTAGAAATACCGGAGGAAATAGCAAAAAAGGACTCCAATAGCAATAGTGAGGATAAATTAAACCCAAAAAAAACTGTGGGAGCTCCATCGTTTTGGGGCTAGGGAGGGGAAAAAAGTAAAAGGGAAAAAGGGACCAACAGGGGTACAGTCACAAAAAAACCCAAGGGGAAGCGGGGGGCCAAGGGCCCGTGCAATACAGCATTGGTATCTGCTGGCATGGGAAATCTGGAAAAACAGATGGGACGTGCAAAATATGACCACCCTAGAAAAATGCCATGCACAATGCCCAAAAGGAAAAAGGGAAACTCCCTTCCCGTAAACTTTTTTTACCCTGAAAATGGGTACCTCTTAAATACAGGGAAAGGGCTGGCTATAACTTTAAAAAGGGCCCGGATAACCCTTTTAAAGGGGACAAAAAGATACAAAACATCCAGGGGCCTGGGGGAAAAACCCGGGGACCACAGCCACCAAGAGGGAGAGGTTTTTTGCCAGGAAGGAAAAAAAAAGGCAAAGGGAAAAAACAGAAAAGTACACCAAAAACCAATTTATTTTCCCGGAGTGGAACCAAGCGATGGGGCCCCCACCCCCAAACCAACAGAACAGATATAAGCCGGAAAAAAAAAAACACCCCCCAGGGACCAAAAAATAAACCCCCAGTCCCATAACTTCTTTTTTGCAAATATTCAAAGGTTTTAAAGCCAGCAACCCAAAAAACAAAAAACCCTTTTATCCTGGGGCCCCGCTTTCAGAGGCAAAGGCAATGTTTTGCGCTTTCCCCTGAAAACCCACAAAAGGATCACTTGGGCAACCCAAATAAAGGGTCCCCGGTTTTCAACCTTTTCGAAAGTGACAGAAGGGGAACAGGGAAAAAAGGGGGGGGTTTGGGCCCAAACATTGCAGATTCCCCTTGTTTGCCCCGAACTGCTTAGTGCCTAAATGATTTTGGGAAAATTTTAGCAGGGAAAAGGTCGAGAACCAAAAACCTAGTCATTGTGGATTTCAAGCCCCCCATTCAACATCCCGCAATTCCAGGGAAAAGCTGTTAAAAATTGACCACTGTTTTGGAAAATCTTTCCCGCTCCTGCACCCAAAATCTTTCTTGGGGGGTTTCAAATTAAAGGGACCTAAAAAGGGGGGGAATATTCCCCAAAAAAATTTTTGCAGTAATAACCCAGGGGGGGGCAGCTCTGATTAAAACTCACACTCCCCAAAGACTTTTAAATCTCTGCACAAAAATTTAATTTTAAAACCCGCCCAAAAAATAGAGCCTACTAGACTGGAAAAATACACTAGACCTATCTTTAATAAAAATGATGAAAATTTATAAGAAAAAGTCCCCCAAATCAAAAAAAATATACTCAGATCACAACATAAATTTAGGGGTTTAAACATGTAGGGGGTGGAAACCCCCCCGACCGAAAAAAATGAAAACTAGTCACGAGGGAGCATTCACCAAAAATTTAACTTCAATAAAAAAAACATAAAGTGGGCCAAGTAAACCCCAAATTTCCCAACCGATTTAACTGGGGAAAATATACTTTGCAACACAGACCCCCCAAATTTTTGCCTGAAAAAGATTACCGGTGGCACTCGATGTATGCACAAGGCTTATTCCTCTAAGAAAAAGGGGAGTAGATGTAAAAAAAGAAAGAGACAAAGGGGCCCCCCTTTACAGGCGACGGGAAAAAATAAAAAAGAGGGGGCTAAAAGAGGTCAAATTCTGAAATGCGTAGGGAGACACTGGTCAGGGGAAATAGCAAGCAACGAACTTAAGCTTTTAAAAAAATCCTTTTGGGTCAGGAATCGGGGAAGAACTAAAAAACCATAAAAAGAAAATTTTAAAAAAACCAAAGGGATTTCTTCTCCTATGCCAAATCAAAAAACCGGGGAAACAACGTTCCCTTTTTGGGCCCCCTACTTAAACAAAATGGGTCCTACACAGATGACAGGGAAGGAAAAAGAGTGAGCTAATCAGTCCCAATATGGCCCCAGTTTTTAGCCAAACCCCCTAACCCCAAAAAAGAGTCGAAGATCCCAAAAAAAAAAATTTTTTTTTAAGAGCCACAAAAAATTTTATTAACACAACCTTCCCCATGGGTTTTTCCCGACCCAAATGACTTCGAACAAGGGATAAAAGACAAAGCCCTTTTCACTCTTCCCCCGGGCCATATCATGGAAAATCCCGTGTTCATCAAAAACTGCAAGGGAAAAAACCCCATCAGAGCCTTTTCCATCCTATGGAGAGGGAGCAATGGGGCACGGGGGTTTTCCCACATGTTAAAAAAAAACAAAAAGACATAGCCCCCTCCACAAAGGGGGGCCCGTAAAGCAACAAACCAAAAAACTTCAGACCCCAAAACAATAACATCCCCTTTCAAAAAAATCTTTGAAAGGGTTTCCCAAGGGAACAAGATCACCCCCCATTTTAGAAACCCATCAGTTACACAACCCAGGGCCCCATGGGGTTTGAACAGGTCGCTCCTGTCTGTCTCAAATATTGGATTTACTACGACAAGGTCCTAAATGCCCTAGAAGACAAAAAGAATGCAATTTTTAAATAAAAGACTTTGTCCAAAAAACCTTTTTCCCAAATGTGACCATGGCGTTTAATTTGCGCACAAAAATTGGGGTGCAAAAAGGGAAAAACAGGAAAAAATCGACCCATGGATCTAAATTTCCCCCCACTAACAGAACACAGAGAGTTTGTCCCTCAACAGAGTAAAATCCCAGGGGAGTACGGTGAAAAGCCCGTTCCCAAGGCACAGTTTCCGGGTCCCATCTTGTTTCCCCTCCTCCCTATTTCCACATAGACAAGGAAGCAGCCACAGCAAACCGGGGTTTTCCTTTGCAGATGACACCCAATTGGCCTGACAGTGTTTCCATTGCGACACTGGGAACCCCCAGGCGGAAATCAACCAAAAACTTTCAGTTGGGGGGGCAGGAAAAAAAAATATGGGAAATTCAAACCCAGAGAAATTTCAATTACTCAGATATGGTTTAAAAATGAGGAAATTAAATTTTTAACAAAAGTACAAAACAAATTCTGGCCCCCAAAAAAAAAGCGAAACAAACCCAAAGTCAAAGGGGGGCCCGGGATGATTAAGTCGGAGGGAAAACCACCTTCAAGGCCCTAACAAATTTTATCAATGCTCTGTAGAAAAATTTACGGGTGGAAATAAGAACCTTCAAAAATAGGGGGGCCCAAACCCATGATGAAAACTTTCAAGGGCACTTGTTCTATTTTAGGGTGGAATTTTGCCCCGGGACACTAACAGCAACCTTTTAAGGCAGGTGAAAATTTCCGCCTAGAAAATGAAGGAACTTTCACGGCGCGCATAACGGAGATAAAAAAACCCAATTACTGGGACGCTTGAAAGGGTTTCCCAAAAACCGTATTCCCTGGAAGCAGGAGGAAGATAAAGATTATATACACCCGGAAAAACCAAGGGACTAGTTCCGAACTTGCACCGAAAAACACTCACTACGAAAACCCAAAAACTTGGCAGACGATGGGACCACC